>CM069909.1:125059536-125166962 GCA_036172215.1 Camellia granthamiana | reverse complement strand
TGATGACTTTCTCATCAAACAGGTCTTGAATTTCATGGCGAAGGCGAAAACAACTATTAGTGCCATGATCGTCTTGTTGATGAAAGGCACAGTACTTGGCCGGATCATGTGAGATAGGGAGATTATTCGGGAGAGGCCGAGGCTCAAGCGATTTGAGATAGCCTTTTTCGATCAACACACTCATGGCTTTGGATAAGGACATACAAAGTGGGGCAAAGAACCTTTTGCCTCGTGGTGGGTACTTCGAGGTTTGTGAGGTTGTGTTGGATGTACCGGCGAAAGGGTCGGTAGGTGTTGATTGGGTTTGTCGATCTCTTTCGAGTGTAGGACTGGAACTGAAAGGGGTCTTTCTGGTACAACATCCCTTGTCCCAGCTTGCCCTTTGATTCAAAATGCCCTCATCCCGAGTAGCAAAAGTGTCATCCACCGTTTTTGCAACAACTGTAAGCATTTGTTGTCTACTTAGCCCTTTGACCTTCAGTGCCTTGATAACCCACTGAAGTTGTACATGAGGATCAATACTTGCCCCGGCTTTGTCTCTGCCACTTGTTTCTGCTTGGCCAAGGGATTGGATTGCTATGTCAAAGTGGAGCCCAGTTGTTATTGCCACGCCACCACCCAAACTTGGAATAGTTTCGGATTGGCCTTTTTCACCTACAAATTGCACCAAGGTTGAGGATCTTGGTGATGGGATCGAAATGCCAAATATTAAATCTGCCACTATTCCTTGAAGGTTTTCAATCATTCCCAACATCTCAACAATAGTGAGTTCACTCATGTTGTGCCCTCGGCGTCCCTGAACCGGATTGGGTGCATCCATCATACACAAATCAGCACTTTCCGGAATGAACACCTTAGGCTTGGGTAAATGGGCTGGGGTGATGTGGGGTTAAAGGTAGGCCGTAGTGTATAGATGAGATTAAGGTAGGCAGGAGATGTTGATCATTGGGGTCTGGAGGTGGAGCTATCGTCTGGTTGTCGATGAGATTCTGGACCTTATAACGAAGGCGTGGTAGCAACGATCGGTGGCCATGACCGCGCTGCTGATGGTATATACAGTACTTAGTGGAGTTATGTCTGGCAGGGAGTGGTTCAGGTAGAGGTTTGAGGATCGAGGGGTTTGAGATACCCTCTTTCCATCAAGACTTTTAGTGCACTAGTTAGGCTCATATAGAGGGGATGAAAATTCTACCTTGTGCTCAGGCTAGGCTGGCTGTTTGTAGGCTTGGTTCGCAAAAGGGTCGGCTGTGGCGACTGTGTTGATTTCAATGGGTTTGGGAGTAGTGCTACTATCAGCATTGGTACTCTCGGCAATCACCCTCCTTATTGGTTCACTTGTTCTGGGGATGATCCCACTGTTGAACGCAATTCTCGATTTGAAACCCCCAATTCATGCAATCTTTTGAAAGTGAACAGTGGAACCACTATTAACTTCTACAACAAGTTAGGCTCAAGGTTCTGCACTACTATCCGCACTTGGTCCTTCTCAGAAGGGCGAACCTGCCAACTGTGTCGCCTTTGATCTCCACCTTATAACAAATTCTGCAAAAGACTCTGTAGGATTCTGACGGGTTGCTTCAAGCTCTTGAATGGTCACTTCGAGTTGGGTGTTGTAACAGTACTGATTGACAAACGCCTCAGCCAACTCTTCCCCAGTTTCTGCTTTACTATATCCTCCAACTTGGCGTACCAAGTGGCTGCCATACCCGACAGGGTTCTCCCATATAGAAAGAGCTTTTGAGGCTTAGTCAGACCTACCGGTTTCAGGATGTCCAAGAAAAGCTGGATGTGTACCATGGGATCTCCAGACCCGTTGAAACGATCAATGTATGGCATTTTGAATCTATCTGGGAGCCGTACGGCAACCTCGGTGTATCCATCCTCAATGTCGGGAATGGAATCAAGCCCCTGTGCCTTTTTTAATAGCTTCTCAAGATTAGCAATTTTTACTAAGGTCAGGTTGAGCTCATTAATATCACGAGGATAAAGCCTCTCAATAGGCTGCACCAGGGTTCTGAAAATTCAGGCTTGAGCCAACCCTTCTCGGGGATCCGAACCATGCAAATCTTCAACTGGCGAAAGTGGGTCAAAATTTGGCTGGGGTCCCGAGACTGGATGTGTGGTAGATGCCTCAGATAGGCGCAACACTCCAGCATTGGTCTCATCTTGTATAGTAATTCCCTGGTTCAGGGCCGTTCTCATGGCCACAGCTTCTTCTGGACTTTGAGCCATCACGGGTCTGCTGAGTTGAATAGATGTAACCTAAATGCTGACCAACAAGGATTACGACCTGGCTATACTTGATGTATCGGAACTGGATTAGTTTAGACAGGTTTGACTAGATTGGGCTTTTTCAGAGTGGGCCTTTTCCGGGATTGAATAGACTGTGATGGGTTAAGGTAGGTACTGCTCCTTCTCTGGCTCAGATAAACCTTGTATTGAAAACAAATGCTCCATTAGATCGGGATATCGGATATACTAGTAAAAACAAAGTGAGATACAATTTTTCTGCAGGTTCTGGTTCTGGTTTTGGTTCTGGTATATTTCCACCATATCGAACACAAACCCCTAGATTTTGACCCAAATTTGATTCTGATATGATCCCCAAGGTTTGAAGAGGTCCTCCTCCATATCAAGACTCTCAAAGGATTGTGTCACACATTCCTAACGAATTCACATTATGTACAAAAGCACTCAAAACACCCCTATGAGAGGTTAGGATTTCCCTGTCCTGTTTTGTCAAGAGCTAGGACTTCACTACGCATACAGTGGTTTCAAACAACCTAAAATCGGGTAAGCAAGTTGTCCTAACTTGGAATGGCCACTATGGATTCCGATATGCACTATGTCGAATGGTCGAAAAGGGTGCCCCGGTAACAACCGGAGTTTGTGTTCCCGCCGTGGCAGAGCCCGCAACCGGTCAGCCATATGGCACATTTTTCCAAGCGAGCCTCCAGCAAACTGTTCAGGAATAGCATACGACAAACACGGTGTCCTAGGCGCACCAACGCAAATGCAATCTAAAGAGACACATAAGTGTAAACAAAATAAGATATCATGAGTTCAAGTCAAGTTCTCTAAATCCCCAGCAGAGTCCCCAGAAATTGTAGATGCGCCCGAGGACTCCCGAGCTCAGCACCTGCAAGGGCGCAAAATTCGTTTGCTCTCTAGCTACTATAAGTTCGGACTCATGTCACGGTTCTGAATCTAATCTCACAATGTGCGATGTAAGATCGATAAATCACCAAAGAGTCCAAATCCAGCAAATCGTTTTGGAAAACTGATTTTTAATAAAGAATTGCCAAACATGGACTGCTTTGCTAGATACAGAGTCGCCACCTAAATATTTTCTTTTGGGGGAATTTAGGAAACCCTGACTTGTGCCTAAGGCCACGTGTCCGTCATTGCCAAAGTTACCTTGGCTCAGCAACTTGTGTACGAGAGGGGAAGGTCATGCAATGAGCACCCCGCTCGCCCAATCAAAGATCGGCCTGTACTAAGCATGATATTTTGTTTTTGAAAACACATGTGTTCTTATTCCATTTCTTAACCTAGAATTACTATGTTATGCACACAGCAAACAAGTATAGACTAGATCGCCTAAGTTGGAACAAAACATTGTATATTCGTTTGTTTGAAAATGGTTTGAAGTTTGGTACTCGCAAGTAGGCTAAATTCCGGGTTTCAATGAATTGTTCCAATTCAAGTAATCTAACCTTCACCCACAGGCATTTAGGCAGTTATAGCAAATAGGCAATTAACCTCATGGCAAACATGCTTTCATGGCAACATTAACATTCATGCAGTATGCTAAAACGTAAACACTCACAGTGTACACCGAGCAAAAAAAAAAGAACTAGTTAGAAATCATGCATGATCCTAGTTCATGTTAAGACGGAAAATGCAACACATGCGAAAATGTAACTAAGATAGGCTCGACTACCTAGAATGTCATATGAAATGCAACTTGATAACATGCTGTTGAACACGTATTCAAGTAAATGTATTGAAAATACAATGCAGTTAGTATGATGCGCCGAGCCCGATGCATGCAAGACAGGTGAATGGATGCACACATGCAAGCAGGAGGTATGCTAAACAAAATATGCCCTAAAACTAACCATCGTAAGCGGTTAAGTAAAAGGAAGAAGGAAATGGGGGTTGGAAGACATGCATCACACACACGCACGCTTATCACAACATTGCGCCCTCTCGACGGAGGGACCGAATAAGAAGCTAACTAAGCTAATCTAAGCTAATCTAAGCTAATTAAACTAATTATTACAAAACAAACTAATTAACTAATCCTAGGTAACTAATTATTACAAAACAAATTGAAATAGGTAAACGCAATAACTATTAAAGTATAAAACGAATGCCTAATCTAGCTAAGTAAAGAAGCTAAATAAAGTAGTAAAACAAGAGGTTCTCAAAGGGAGAAGACTGGATGCATGCTCGGTCGCCTCGTTCGGAAATCCGTCGCGATGCCCCAATTTGCTTATGGTTGCAATTGTCCTCAGAACCTTGCACCAAGCTCCAGAAAGCTTCCAACTCACCTTGGAGACTTGTGGGAGGGTGGCCGACTAGTTGTTGGTGTTTGCAGCCACCTGCCAACCACTTTCTGTGCTGAAAACTAGAAAAAGTGGTCGTCCAGCTAGTTTTTCTCACTGGCCGACCAGTTATTGCTGCATTCTTCCAATTTACTACAACAGAGAGAAATAAAGGGCACGACAATGTATTTGTAAGATATGTGTGCACAACCACCCTCCCTATCATTTCATGAGCTCAAGGGAGTGTAGTTCACGACCCTCGGGCCACCAATTGTGCATTTCAATGCGTGATGGCCGAGAAGTCAAATTGCACAATTCAATATAAAATGAATGCACAAGTAAGCACATAAAGCCTAAAACTCTATCATGCTTGATCAAGAGCGTCGGCGACCGAGAATTGAGGCACGTTTCATCACTTCAAGTATGAAACGTCCCTCGTTTCTCGTGCTCGGATTAACACTTAATCCAAGCAACAATGCAACAACATGGCATACACAACGCAAACAACAACATGGCATACTCAAAGCAATGTGACATGATCATCTTAACAAAGCTAATGACATGCGAACAATGCTAATGCATGCATGCACAATGCAGTGCTACAAGGGCAACTTAGCAATGTTAGGAACATGCCTACTCAATGCAAAGAAAAAACTTGGCATACATAATGCAAATAACCATATGGCATGCACAATGCAATGTAACATGGCATACTCAATGCAATGAACAATAAGCATGCGAACAACATGTAAACAAACATGCTAAATGGATTTAAACGAAAAGGGGGTAAACCTCAGTCATGCTTAAATCAGTGGCCAATGGTGATAAAATTAAGGCACATGAAGCATATACAAGCATGCACATACAATGGCCCATCAAAGAGGCCTAAGAGCACAACTCTCAAGAGTTCTCAAAGAGTGACAAACATGGAAATGTAACAACACCAAGTGCACTGAAATGAGGTGAGAAATGATGCCAAATCATTCAATCAAAGCAGGCATGGCATGCAAAGGTCCTAAAGCTTGAAAGCTAATAAAGAGGACTACAAGGAGGCATGCAATACATGGTAAATATGCATGAACCAACCACAAACAGAGCTCAAGTAGGTCTAAACATGGACCAAAAACATGCCAAGATGGAGGCCCAAATACCTAGGCAAGATGGCAAACATGCTAGGCCATAAGCAAGGCAACAATGCACAACACTTAAAGGCATTCCAAGCATGAAAGAAGTGGGAATATGGAAATGCTATAATTGTACTACAGCTATACAAAGCATGAAGGATATGGCAAAGGCAACCCAAAACAGCTCTAGATCATGTCAAAATAATACTAAAACATGCATGGAAAGAAGCCAAAACAAGCTAGCATGAAGGGCACAAGACATGATGCATACAAGGCAAATAGGGTGGATTACACTACACCTATTATGACCAAGCATGGGATGACATAAGCAATAAAAATTAGAGTTATATCATGGCAAAATAACCCCAAAAATACATTGAAATGATGGCTCACAAGCTAAGGCATGAAGGCATACACAGTGGTTCACGTTAAGGCATAAAGGGGCAAACCCTCCAACGCGTTGAATGAGTGATAAATGCAAGTGCATCAGCATGAAACATGGATTGAAATCACATAATAAATGATGCCAAATCATTCAAATAGTCCAAGTAAAGCATGCTAGTGGACTTGGTGCACAAAGCTAACAAGCTAGATTGAACTATGGCTATACAAAGCAAGTCATGCATGGCCAAAACAACCAAAATTAGAGCTAAAGCATGTTAAAACATGGACAAAAGCTTCTTGAAGTTAAGCCAAAAGCATGCTAGAATGACATGTTAAAGCATGACGCATGTTAGGCTAATTCATGGAAATGCACTACGAGTGCATGGAGCATGCAAAGGCCAACCAAACCCACCCAAAACAGAGTCATGGCATGCTAAAACAACACCAAAAACCTACTGAAATGGAGTCAACATAAGCTAGAAAGACATGCTACTTCATGAAGCATACAAGACTAGTTTACGAAATTTACACTACAAGTGTATTATGCACGCATGGGGTGACCAAGACAACCAAAAATAGTGGCATTCCAACTCAAAATAACTGCAAATACAAGCTAAGAACAAGCTAACACAAGCTTAACAAACATGCTTAAACATGAGGCATATGAAAGCAAGTATTGAAGACACAAGGAGAGGGGATGACCCTCTCCTTTTTGGGACCTTAAAACACCATCCCCACTACTGAAATCCCTTTGGATTTTAGTGGTGAGAAGGCCAAAACAAGGTGGTCCCAAAAGCTCACAAAGAAGGCACAAAAGCGAGGCCAAACAAGGCCTAAGAGGGGGTAAGCAACCCCAACCACAAAAGTGACCATAAACAAAGATCTTAAGCACCAAAATTTAGAACTTTTTGTAGTTAAGAGTTAAGCTTAAAACAGAATGCAAGTAGGGCTAAAAGCTTAAGCAAAAATGGAGGATTTAAGGGTTAGAAACTCACCCTTGAAGACCACCTTTAAAGCTGCAACTCCAGCAGGTTTTTCAAGCTCAAACCAACCCAAGAACACCAAAACCAGCTCCTAAGCACCTCAGCAACAAAAGGATGGTGTTTGAGTGTGTGTTTGCGTGTAAAAGTGAGACAAAATGACACTTTTAGGCACAAAACAAGAGCAAATAAGGGAGAATAGATATAAGTGTATATCTATATCTCAAACCACAAAATTTTGAACCTCGATGAGGGAGGAGGAGCCTTCCTCTTATAGAAAACAAAAGCTAAAGCTTCTCAAGGAAGCTAAGCTTTAAGGCCATCCCTCCATACACGTGTATGGAGGATGGTTCTGGTGCTTTCCAGCTTTGCTAGCTGGCCAAAAATATCTCCAAAAAGGTGACAAAAAGCAGCTGACCACTTGAAGTTGTCGGCCAGTTACTTAAAGTGGTCGGCCGACCACTTTAAGTGGTCACCCATAACAAAAACTGGTCGGCCAGGGGTAGGAGAAGTCTACACACTGAAAACAAGCAAGTGGTGTGGTGGCCGACCAGAAAAGGTGGCCCAAAGACCAAGAAAGCCAGTTATCCGACCAGTAAACTGGCTGGCTGAAGGAAAAGTGGTCTCCAAGGGAAAAAACTGGTCTCCCACCCTTGTACCACCTTCCAAACAAGGAAAACAAGGTTTATACCAAACACAAACCGAAATGGATGCAGGGCAAGAGATCGGGAGGCAAAGCACGCAGCCAAAAGCCTCGAAAAGTAGTCTACTGGCATCAAAAGTGGTCTCTCGGACCACAGTGTTCCTCTAGGAAGAGGCAACAAGGCATTGTTCAAAAACCATGCCAAACGGAGAACGTTAAGCGGTCCCGAGATAAGGCGCACGGTCGAAGGCTCCAAAAATCAGAAACTAGTCTCCAAATGGGAAAAGTGGCCTACGACCACAAAGAGATGGTCTACAAGACCTCTCCCTCCCTCTGGGAAGAGAAAACGAGATTTGGTCCACAAACCGAGCCAAAGCACAAAGAGTTCAGAGGCCTGGAGGCAAGGCTGTCAACCAAAAGCTTCGAAACCTCAGAACGAGCATGACATGCATAATCACTAGGCGCTCAATTGATGACGTCTGAGTCTTAAGTTTGGTCAAAAATGGGGTGTCTACAATACCCAAGAAGAAGAATCCAAAAGGGTTTGATGATTATAGGCCCATAAGTTTGGTGGGTTCAATCTACAAGATTATAGCGAAACTATTGTCTCACCGGCTAAAATCAGTGTTGCCAAGTGTCATTAGTGAAACAAAGTCAGCTTTTTTAAATGGGAGAAATATATTGGATGGGGTATTAATAGCTAATGAGGTGGTAGATGGGTGGAAGAAAGCTAAGAAGAAGGGGCTTATTATTAAGTTAGATTTTGAGAAGGCATATGATTCCATTAATTGGAGCTTCTTATTTTCTATGATTAAAAAGTTTGGATTTGGTACTAAATGGACCAGCTGGATTAAGGAATGTGTAACCTCTGCCAAGGTCTCAATTCTTGTTAATGGGTCACCATCTGAAGAGTTCAGCCCTTGAAGGGGATTAAGGCAAGGAGATCCTCTGTACCCTTTCCTGTTCAATATAATTGCTGAAGGTTAAAATATCTTACTATCCAGGGCTCAGGATCTAGGACTAATTAAAGGTGTGAAGGTTGGTTCAGATGGGGTGGTGCTATCTCATCTCCAGTTTGCAGATGATTCCATCTTATTTTGTGAAGCAGAGGTGGAGGAGGTGAGAACTGTGAAAAGAGTGCTAAGATGCTTTGAAATTTTGTCAGATTGAGAATTAATTACCATAAAAGTGTCTCGTGTGGAGTGGGGGATATCAGAAGACATGTTGCTTGGTTTTGCCTCAATGCCGAATTGCAAGTTGAAATCATTGCCACTTACATACCTAGGGCTTCCCCTAGGAGCTAACCCAAGGAAGAAAACCACATGGAAACATGTTTTGGATAAAGTAAAAAGTAGGCTGGCTGGGTAGAAAAGAAGACTGTTATCCTTTGTCGGTAGATTAACTCTTGTTAAAGCTGTGACATCTTCATTACCTGTGTATTATTTGTCTCCGTTTAAAATGCCTGAAGGGATAGCTAAAGAATTTGAGAGACTTCAAGCTTCTTTCTTGTGGGGTGGGTCAGACTTAAAGAGGAAGATCCACATGATTAGATGGGAGGAATTATGTAAAAGTGTGGAGCAGGGAGGGTTAGGCATAAGGAAGGTGAGAGAGGTTAATCAATGCTTATTACTAAAATGGTGGTGGAGGTTTGGCACTGAAAGTGGAGCTCTGTGGAAGAGGGTTATATGCAGCAGATATAAAATGGAGGTTGGAAGCTAGTTGCCATCTGTTAGTTCTAGCAATAACCATTCAGCAATATGGAAATGAATCATAGCTACTGATGCGCAAAGTAATGGGTTACATCAATTCTATTTAAGCAATTATCAGCTGAAGGTGGGAGATGGAAAAAGAATTACATTCTGGATTGATAGATGGTGTCACCAACTTTCCTTCAAGAATGAGTTTCCAAACCTTTACAGATTATCTACAGAGCAAAGTTATACATTGAGACATCTGTGTGGTAGGAGAGATACAACTGGTGCTTGGAACCTATCTTTCAGAAGAAATTTGTATGAGTGGGAGGTGTTGGATCTGCAGATCCTTCTCAACCATCTACCAGCAAGCCCTGTGTTAAGACTAGAATAGATGGACATGCCACTTTAGTTAGTATCTAAATCAGGTGAGTATTCTGTAGCAGCAATGTACAAGTCTATTATTGGGAAGCTTGGTCCATCTCTTAGAATTAGTAAATTGGTCTGGTTAAAGTATATTCCTCCCAAGGCTCAAGTTTTTGGTTGGTTAGCTTAGAAGAAGAGAATTAAGACATTGGAGTTCCTACAAAGAGTGGGGGTGTTAAATATGAATGGTTCTAATCTCAGTGTCTTTTGTAGGACTGATATTGAATCAGCAAACCATATCTTAGTTTGGTGTCTCTTTGTGTGGAGTGTATGGGCTGATTTGCTGAATTGGTGGGAGATGCAAGGGGCATTACCAGGCTCTGTGGACCAGTTGCTGTTATGGTGGGCTGGAGAGAAGATGTCGAAGCTAGAAAGGAAAATTTGGAGTGCTATTCCACTAGTTGTTTTGTGGTCAATTTGGAAACTGACAAATGACTGCATCTTCAACTCTTCTACTATAAATAGGGGTGAGTTGTGTGAGTTGATCAAGACTAGGATAGGCCTATGGTTGAGTCCACACCTGAAGAGCTTTAATTTTTCAATTAGTGATTTTCTACATAATCTGAGTCAGATTAGGCTGTGCCTGGGAGGAGCTTTGGTGCTCTGAGCCAGGTGAAGCGTGGTTATCGGCTGCTTGCTGCATGAGGTAGGCTGTGTGTTTGTTGATTTCGGTCTACAAGTTAGCTACTGGTCTGGTGGTTTTAATCAAATTTGGAGCTGCTGCGTAGTGGCAATATTTGAAAGATGGTTCTAATCAAATGCAAGCCTAGATGGCTGTTGTATGATGCTACTACTGGAGTCTCAATGATTTAGAGTTGCTTGTGCATTGGTCTGTTGTATGGGTGAAGCAGTGGACAACACTAGTTGGTTTGCTGCAATAGTGGATGAATCTGCCTAGTTGTTTTGTTTTGGCAATACCAGTTGGTTCCCTTGTGTGTGTTGCTGCAAGGCTGGTTGGCTTGTGCCTGGTTGCCCAAATCTATTCTATTTTTGTTCTGTTCTGAGTTGTTGATTTGTTCTATTCTTAGTGTTGATCTGTGTTCAATTGGTGTTGCAACTTGGAAGTTGGAGTTAAACCCCTATTTAAGCTCAAAGGAAGCATTCTTGGGATTGTTAGGCTGGGCTGTTGAGTTTTTGTAGTTTATGAAGGCTGCTTTGGTTTGTGCAAATAGTAGGAGGGGAGTTGTAATGCTATTGTTGTTACTGTCTTGGTTGGGGTAGATTGCTGCTGCTGCATTGGTTGATTTGTTGAAGCTGCATTGGTTGTTGTTGCTTTGTTGGATGTATTGTTGGATGTATGGTTGCTTCTGATTGGTTTCTCACCAATCTTGGGCTAGTGCTAGCATATGATTGTGCTTCCTTTGCGGTGCCAACCTAGTTGGGATCATTAAGGTTAGCTATGATGCTTAGTGCACTTCCTCGCTTTGTTGATGTAATTTATGCATGTTTTGTGTTTTATATCAATAAAGCTTTTTTTGCTGATAAAAAGAAAGTGTCCTGTGACTAGTTAAATGGTTTTGGTCTAATGACATGGTTCTGCTTTCTTTTGGACACCCATTTCTCATGTAAAATATTCCACACCTTGACTTACCTTTATGCTCACATTTCTTATTAGTCATAACTAAAATAATAATATAACTAAAAAATATTTTTTTATATAACTAAGGCATATGGTACACTCCTTTCGAGGGTGTGTATAGTAGAATTTCCCTTTCGAGATTACATAGAAATGTTTTCTCACTACTACAAAGTTTAGAGAACACAAAAGTATCTGTATGATAAAATCAAATTGGGGAAACACACAGAAACAAAAACGCAAACACATGAAGTGCAAGCTTAAAAATATATTTCTTAAAAAAAAAAGAAAAAAAATGAAGAATTTGATTTTGGGGATGAATAAGCTGTTACAACTCCCCCATTTTCTCAAGGACCAGAATTTGGGTACGAAGCAACAAAGCTGTGGATTCATTATTTGAAAGCTATGTGCTCTGCCTAGAATTAGTTATTTTTTACTTTGACTTTTTGCCCCCAAAAAAAATGGTTAAGTAAAAAATGTGGTGCGATAATCACTTTTTGACTACAAATCCATGTTATCAAAAGAAGCCAAAAGTCTCGTTTGGATACTTAGCTATTTTAGTTGCTTTTTAAATTTTTTAACTATTTTATGAGATGAAAAAAAGTTATATTTGGGATGATTTATTGATTTTTTTTTTCTAATTTTTAATTTTTTGTATTTGAATAGATGGTTGTGAGAGAAAAAGTGATTGATTGATGCGTAGAAAGTGATATTTTGTTTTACTAGCTATTTTAACTTTTTTTGTGCGTGTGACTATTTTAGCCAAAACAGCTCTTGCCCAACAAGCCTAAGTGTACCTGTATTATTAAAAAATATATTTTTCTTAAGTTTAGAAGTTCAAATTTGAACTTAGGAAGAAATTTGAGGCCCTTGTAAGGCTTGTCATGAGTCTCATTTCGATTATATATATTATTTGTTTTGTATGGTTCTTAGTTTATATCATTCATGAAAAAAAAATAGGTTACACCAGTAATTGTAATATTTTCATTGTATCGTATGTCCCTCTAAAAAAATGAACGACAAGAAAACTTTTAAATATAGACGTTCATTTTTTTTCTTTCTTTTTTGAAGACAAACATAAAAAATAATAATAATAAAAAGTAAAAAATAAAAAAAACAACATTCAATTAGTACACATTAATGGGAGTGTTTGGTAGAGTCTTATAAGCTGCTTATTTCAGCTTAACTTAATTTAAGCAAAAAACTTGTGTTTGGTTCAGCTTAACTTGACCAACTTATAGCTTAAATAAAGCTAAATTTCAGCTCTTTTGGGGGTGTTTGGTAGAGCTTATAAGTTGCTTATTTCAACTTTTAACTTAATTTAAGCCAAAAACTTGTGTTTGGTTCAGCTTAACTTGACCAACTTATAGCTTAAATAAAGCTAAATTTCAGCTCTTTTGGGGGTATTTGGTAGAGCTTATAAGTTGCTTATTTCAACTTTTAACTTAATTTAAGCCAAAAACTTGTGTTTGGTTCATCTTAACTTGACCAACTTATAACTTAAATCAAGCTAAATTTCAGCTCTTTTAAAAAGTTGGTTAGGGGTGCTGAAATATTTCAACTTAAGCGGTCAGCTGGTGTTGGGGGGTAAAATGACTTAAATGTCCCTCCCAAACTTTATTATTTACCAAAATGCCACTATATATACCATTTAATGATCTCTCTTGCCTTAACTCTTGCCTCGCACACTCTTCTCTCCTATTCTCCTCTCCTCTGCCGATCGCGAAGAAGCTCTACCAAACACCCACGAAAATAGTCATCAACTAGAACAACAATCCAAGCCCGAACCATAACAAGCAGGAAACGAAGAACCTGAAGAAGAAGAAGGTGATGATGATGATCAACGCAAGAGAAAGAGAGGCGGTGCTAAAGAGTTTGATGACGATGGCGATCTCATCATTTGTAGGGTTAGTCAGCTTAAAAACCCTTTTTTTTTTCTTGCGTTTTAATTAAGTACTTGTTTGTTTTGCTGTGAGAGAGAATTTGATGTGGTTTGAACTGAAAGTAAACCCTAATCCACAAGTATTGCATATAAATCTAAATGTGCAAAGAGCATCATAAATCTAATTGCTAGCAAAGGATTGTGCTTCCTTATTGGTGCCAATCTAGTTGGGATTCGTAAGGTTAGTTATAATGCTCTTTGCACTTCCCTTCTTTATTGATGTAAGCTTTCGCATGTATCTTGCTTTCTTCATCAATAAAGTTTCTTTTCCTCATAAAAAATAAATAAATCTAAATGTGTGTGTGTGTATATGTGTAATTATTTATTTTATCAATGATCCTGACAGTGTCTTTGATTTGTTTGAGTCAAAAATATACTCCAATGGCACACTCAAATTTCACAATTATAAAACTTATTTTGGTATGACTTTAAGTAAAGGAGTGGAGAGAGAATTGAGCATTTTTTACTCAAATTTAAATTTGATATATGGGTAAAGAGTAAAGATTGGGGATGCCCTTAAGTTGTGTTGATCTTTATTTTTTATTTTTTTTGGTGGAGAATTGATCAATTGGGTTGTAGGAGTTTTAATTTGTTTTCTTTTCATGGGCTTTCTCTTTCTATGCTTACCAAATTGTGTGTAAGTGTTTCTTTTCATTTTGTTTTGTCTTATTTTTATGTTTTAAGATGGGAGAGAGATTGTGGTTTTTAATTGATTTACTAGTTTTGATATTTATTATTATTATTATTATTTTGTAGTTATCTGAGAAGAGAAGGGTGACAATTCAGGATTTTAGAGGGAAGACTTTGGTGTCAATGAGGGAATACTACAGAAGAGACAGCAAAGACCTTCCTACTGCAAAAGGTTTGTTATGTAACTTCAACTACTCAAATAGTTGTGCATTAATGCAAAATGAATTTTAGAAAATTGCTAATTGGTTGAATAAACATAAAATTTAAAATTTGAGATTGGTTTGTTTAGTAATCTAGAATGTTTTACTCTAGAAAATCATTCACTTCCTTACTTCCATTCATTCTAGAAAATCATTCACTAAGAGAGAGAGAGAGAGAGAGAGAGAGAGAGAGTTGTGGAATGCAGGTCAAACACACATGTTGAAGGTGAGCTTGACCTGATCAATTTCAAGAGGAACAGGAACACAAATTTCCCGTGTTGTTCCCTTATTTGCTAAAACTTTTTCTTTTAGTAAGGTGTATCAAATCTACCCTCCAATTGTTACACTTATTGTTTTTGCCTATTATGAAACTTGCTATAACTAATTGGTTGAACAATTAGGAATAATATGCTGGATTTTTGCTTTAATTGCATTGGCAAGCTGTTAGGATATGTCGATGATAGGATTTCAAGCTGTTCTTTGTGTGTATATATTTTGAATTCTAAAGAGTAATATTCTTGTAAGTAAACATTTATAGGGTGACCTTGCTTTTATTGCTTTTATTGTATTCATAGTATATATCTCTCAAATAAGGAGAGGGACACTGTTACTGCTATGCTTTCTTCTAGTTTTATGAACAACCTTTGGGGCTATATTATTGTCTTCTCAAGTGATATGCTCAGAATCTTAAAGGAATGATTTATTTCTTCTAAATTGAGAAAGATATTTAATTTCTTCTTCAAATCTAAAAATTTAATTTTTTTGCTTATGTTAAATTGCATTACTCTATGCTTGCTTCTTTAATTTCATTTCTCTGAGTGAAGTTGGGGTTCTTTTTTTCATATTTTCTTGTGTTACATGAATTTACACCCAACACTCTATGTTTCAGAAATGACCAGAAGTCTCCAACTACGCCCGAAACAAAACAAGAACATTTCAAGGCCTTGGTTTCTCAAGCAGCAACACCTTTCTTAATCGGAAGAACCAATCGGTTTGTAAATGAGGTTGAACTGTTCCTAGCTTCAGGTTTGAATATTGAAGCCTATGACAAAGTTTACATGCAGCATTTGGGTTGGAAAGTTTCTGGGATTACCACTGAGGAAGGAGAAGTTAGTGGAAATGCACCTTAAGCTATAATCTATAATCACTTTCCCACAGCTCTACCAAATAGGGGCCAATGTGGGTTTGGAAGGGGAAAGATTGCAAACAAACATAATAAAATAAAAAGGTTACGATTATCAGATTGACCTAATTTTTTTATGAATGATATACATCAAAGGCTATATAAAATAAATTATTTAAATCATCGAAACGAGACTCGTGATGAGTCCCACGAGTCCCTCAAGTTCAGATTTAAGCTTGAGAGAACCTCAACCCTTATATAATTCAAGCTACTAAACCTTGATTCATGTTCAGCTAATTAAAATGTCATTTTAGATCAACCTGTCATGTAAACATGTTGTTGGAGTATTTACCAAAATAAATAAAGAATTGTAAAGTCAAAATGAATATGGGTAAAAATAATCACCATGAGAAGACACCAGATTTACATGGTTCAGCAAATCTACCTACACCGATATTATGCCTCTTCCACTATATTAAATATATATTTCATGTCATATCTCCAGATATATGGAAACACAATAAATTGGTCTGAGAAGCAGTAATTTTCCTCTCTTTAAGGAGATTCAAGCCCTTCCCAGTTGGTAAAACTACCAATTCTCGATGCAACAAAATATGCACCAATACATATCAAACTTGCACATATTTTAAAACTTATAAAACTTTCAAACAAAACTTGAGAAACTTACTATTACGCTTGACTTGGGTTGTTTACATTGTGTTTGGATAATTTCATCCAAAAAAAACTTGAGCAACTTACTATTACGCTTGACTTGGGTTGTTTAGATTGTGTTTGGATAATTTCATCCACTTTTTTCGATTCTTCTTTGAAATTTCTACCAGAATTCATGATTTAAATACTACCTTATAACCCTAGGTGTGCACCTTGTTAAACATTTATCTAATTCACATTATTTATTTTTGTAACAAACGTTGTGTAAAATAGAGTTACGCAACTAGTAAATTTGAAATAAAGTTGTAATTTTTGTTGTAAAATTACATGAAAATCTATTTTAAACAACGAAACCAATTTTTTTGTTTTTAAGAATTTCAAATATTTTTATAAATGTTATCAAACATACTTTATAAATAAAATAAAATTAAAACTATAAATATAAATGTTATTGTTGGCTACATATTTTGTATAAGCCAATTATAATTCAACACGTGGCAGGTTGAGGGTAATATGGGAAGACAATTCAAATCTTCAACCGTGATCGTACATGTGGCAGTCAATATTGGTTTTCATAAGATCTGCGTAGTATTGGATCAACAAAGAGATGCAAAGTGACGTGGCTTCAATGATTACTCACATTTAAATTCAAAATCCGGAGGGAAGCCTAACTACAGGTATTGGTATAGTGGAGCTGACTATAAGGCAACATGATCAGCGATCATGGAGAAGCAGTTCGACGGTTAGAAGTGTAGTTCGATGGTTATCCTTGAGAAGTATAAATAGTAGAGAAGGCCCCAGAAAAAGCCCCAGACTCAGATCCAAAAAACCAATTTTATCTACTTTATTTCTTTTCTAGTTTTTACATTTCTTGTTCTTTACATTTTTGTACTTCAAATTCCTACACTGCATTTCGTTCATAGGAGTAGTTTTTAAGTAGCTTGTTGTTGTAAACCTCTATGAGGCTGATTCGGGTCTTTGTAAGTCTTTCGTTTTGCTTAATGAAATACTACAACTGTTCTTCATTTAATCATTGTTTGCTTAATTCTCCTAAACAAAGCCACGAGTAAAAGTCCTCTTCATTGAGGCTGAAAGAACTAAAACACAATCGTCTGATAATTGGTTGGCAATTAACATTCTGTAAGGACTGATTGATCCTTGCTAACACACTCATAATTACAAAAATAACCTTTAAAAGCCAAAAAAGCCAACATATATTTTTGGCACGCCCAGTGGGACTAATTCAAATGGCTAGACGTAGGAGACAAGGAGAAAATGAACGCTTGGAAGAAGGCGTGGAAGGAGAGGTAGAAATACCTAATCCAGAGGATAATGTGATAACACATCCTATGGAAACACTCATTTTATCAGAACCTATGGTCGTACAGACCAGCATTGCGGAACAAGTACCACATGTTCATAATATTGGACGAGGCCAAGGAATTGGACCATTCACTGTTCCATCTACTCAGCCATTGAATCCATGGGGTGGCCTGGTAGATGCCATGGGACAGCAGTTAATGAAAACAATGGAAAGGTGGGCAACATCCTTTTTGGATCGAATGAATACCCACCAACCAACAAACACAAGACACATGGAGGAAATTTCAAATGTCCATCAACAAAGATTGGCTAGAGATAAACAGACTATGCAAATTAATGGACATTCTAATGGTCAAACCAGTAATAAAAACTATGAAAGACCATCACCTCAGTCTTGGTATGAACCTATTTCGAGGCTTATAGCAAGTCAAAATGCCTCATTATTTAACAGTGAAGCCATGCAAATTGGTGGATCTGGCCCAGTACAAGAAAATGGCATAAGGATGGTTCCAAATCCCATGTTCGAAGCCATACCTGGCACGAGGGGGTTCACTAACCCTTTATTCAAATTTATGTCCTGGGGGTTGGAAGGTTTCCTACAATTGGAAGAGACACAACTCCTATTCCAGCACCTTTCGCAGGACAGGCTCAAAGGGGTCATGCATACCCCCAACAGTAGCCAGCACCACAGGGACAACCAGTCGAAAATATACCACCCTATGAACCAAGAGGACCCTAGGCATAAGGTTGTCCACCAAATCCTGTGTTTGTTCCTCCAGTAGTGGTTCAACATGCACAAAATATAGTCCCTAGGGACCAAATTGCTGATATTGTTAGAGAGATGTGTGGACCAATGGCTCGGAGGGTTCTGACTCTTGTGTACAGGAAACCGTACCCAGAATGGGTAGATAGGGTACATGAGTACCCAAGAGGTTTCAGGATACCAAATTTTGCCCTCTTTTATGGGAATGGAAACCAATCAACGGTTGAGCATATTGCTAGGTTCGCGGCTCAGTGCGGTGAATTTACCAATAATGACTATAGAAAGTTAACATTATTCCCAAATTCTCTAACTGGGGGAGCATTTGTATGGTATACTAATCTTACACATGGCTCTATCCAAACTTGGCAACAAATGAAAAAGGCATTTCATGCCCAATTTTTCCAAACCGAGCCAAAGGTTTCCATGGCAGACTTGGCAAGATTGAGTCAAAGGCCTGATGAGAAGGCTACTCAGTTTATTGCTAGATTTAAAAAAGTATGAAATAAATGTAGGATCATCTTACCAGAGCCTGAATTTGTGAGATTAGCTCAAAATGGTCTAGAGTTTAGGCTTCGAAAGAAGTTTGACTCAATTGAGTTTAGAGACTTAGTGGAATTAACCTATAAGGTGTCTAGGTATGAAGCATTACTAGAATAAAAACATGAACAATGTAATGCATCATACAAGATGTATTATAGAGATCCTAATTATGAGATCGATGCAGCAGAGATTGTAGAAAAAGAACCTGTGATCTGTGAAGTATTAATTCATAAAGACACAACAATTGACAAGCAGTTTAAAAAGAAAGACCTTCATAGGAAATACTCTTTCGACTTAACAAAGGCAGATGACATTTTTGATCGTTTGCTTGCTGTAAATTTCCTAAAATTACCAAAAGGAATCAAAATTTCGTCTTCAGAGGAACTTAAAGGAAAAGTGTATTGTAAATGGCATAATTCCTGGTCTCACTCAACTAAAAACTGCATTGTTTTTCGAGACAGGATCCAAGAGTAGATTTGAAAGGGGAGTTTAAAATTCCCAGCTAAAGCAGAAAAGGCCATGGGGATTGATACTAATCCATTCCCAGAAATTGGAGAGGTGGCAGCCAATGGTATTACGTCAGACTTCCAGAACTTGTCCCTGGAAGAGTTGGAAGAAGTCAATGTGCAGATGCATGTTGCCAGCCAGACAACTGTCAAGAAAGACACTAGAAATCTACCAACTATTGGACAAGGTTTCTCAGACCAGAAGGAACACTCTGATGAAGAAGAACTAGATGACGATTCTTTAGAAGCAGTTGTCATGCAAAGAATGTGTCCCAGATGCAGGCTGAGCTACAAGTGGTTGAAAGGACTTCCAATTGATGGGAAGCAATATTACAAGGATGTGCAAAGGCGTCCTAAACCAACCAATGCTTATAACAAAAGGTCATATCCAACTAGTATTAGGCAGCAGCCATTAATGGCTGAGCTAACAGCCGCTAGAATGCATTTTAAAGGCAAGAGGCCTTTATATGAGTCCAGACCACCTAATTATTACATAATGGAGAGCAGTCATCTTGAAAAGAGGTTGGAGAAGGGTTCAATTTATAGGATCAAAGCCAGAGATTAGCCTCCTAGACTAGCCTCACACAGGACGGAAAGTGTCCACCTTCATCAAAGGCCTAAGTTAGGCCCAAAACAGGGAGTCAGGGCCAAGCAGTAGCCTTCATAGCCAGCTTCGAAGATGGTTTTGAAGGAAGAAAGAAACAGTTCAGTAGCTGGGTCAGTAGGTTCGTGGGTACCTGGAGTTCCAGATTGGTTTGCCATGCAGAACAAACCTAGGGAGATGTCTACCCAAAGAAATGTTGTTGGGAACCAAGGTAGGATTGTCAAACCTCATTTTGGTGGCTCCAAACAATTGGGTATTGCTTAAGCACCCAAAAACGAAAGAACTAAATATGGTCCCAGTGATTTCTAGGTCCCAAAGAAGGAAGATCCAACGAAGGTACACTCAGTACCAGAAGGATCTGAAAGAAGGTGGAGAAAGTTCTTCATTAGTTCAGTTAAAGAGCCAGACATAAGGAGAAGAAGATTCAAAGTTAGACCATAATCTAAAATCGACTCTTTCAGACAAAAAGAGTTGTAGCAGGGAGCAGTTGGCCAAAGTTCAGTCTGAACTAAAGGCCAAGGAAAGATTCAGCTTGGTAGGATTGGAAAAAGCTTTGATGGAAAGTGATAGTGAGATAGAAGATGAAGCCATCCCAGGCCAAAGGAAGGGGATGGTTGAGGAAGAAATGTTTGAAGCCTTCATGGTTGAACATACATTTTTGGTCAAAAAACCAATAGAAATAGACCATTCGAAGGAAGTTACTAATACAGAAGTGCCAGAATACAGCATGGAGGATGCTTCTGAAGTAATTGAACAAGTTGACGAAGAGAGAAAGTAAGTATAGCCAGTCGTCCAATTTGGCATGTTTCCTCTAGTGTCAGTAAATATGGTGCTTATATTACCACAGGAGTTTCAAGCTGAAGATGAAAACCAAGGTCAGGAGATTGACCCAATTCCAGTCTCCAATGAGGACTCACAAGTAAGTATGGTTCAAGACAAGTCCGAAGTAGCCACACCAATGGAAACTAAAGATGAGAGTGAGGAAGAGGTAAGTATTAACCTCTCATACCCTTTTGAGTATCCCACGATGTCTATGACACAACATGTCAAACCCTTGTATATCAAGGCCTCCTTCAATGGAATACAGATGAATCGGGTGCTGGCGGATAACGGGGCAGTAGTAAACTTGCTTCCAAAATCTTCGTTGAAGAAACTAGGAAAGAAGAACCCCAGACTAATCCCAACCAGTACAACCATTGCTGGTTTCATTGGAGACAAACAGATGGCCCAAGGTATTCTGCCCATCAACCTGAGTGTGGGAACCAGGGACTGCATGACAACATTCTTCGTTATCGACAACAATGTTAAGTATAATGCTTTACTTGGAAGAGATTGAATTCACACCACCAAATGTGTGCCTTCTTCTTTACATCAGATGGCCTTGTGCAATGGAGAGATGGAGGAGATCAATGCAGATCCTCAACCCTTCATAGCTTGTGTAGATTTCGTAGAGGCCAAATTATATACTAAAGGAGTGACACCACTCAATAAACTGAGAAAACCTGATGGATCAGCCGATGTGACGGCTGATGAAGAATTTGCACATCTAAAGCACTTGGTCTAGGAGAGTGCTGATGAAGAGTTTGTCGTTAAGGATGAAAATGATGCCTGGTTGTAGGCAGAGAGATGAAGCTCAAGAAGCCAGGCATTTGGCTATAATTAAGTTCTTAGTATTGGATGTAAAATCAATAATCCAGAAAGTGCAAGAGCAAGAGAAAGAAGCCATGACGATTGGTTGTAAGAAGGAACAACAACAGGTCAGATTTTTGGCCTTAGATAAATATTGTGCTTTGGACATTGAAACAAAAGTCCAGGAGATATAGAAGGGAGAAGCCTTGTGGACAGACTTTATCTATGAGGAGGAGGGTAAAGATGTTGAATCAAAGAAACTGATAGTAGAACAAAACAAGAAGATTGCTTCGAAGTCAGAAAGAATCAAAAAAGGAGCGTCAGTAAGTTCTCAGATACAAGACCCCTTGGAAGAAGTAAATTTAGGGGAAGGTTCTATACAATAGCCCACCTATATAAGTGCTTGGTTGAATGCTCTGGACAGGGACCAGTTGTTGGTTGTTTTGAAGAAATATAAAGATTGTTTTGCATGGTCTTATAATGAACTACCAGGATTGGATAGGCCATCAGTAGAACATAGGCTCCCTATGAGGCTTAATTTCAAGCCATACAAGTAAAAACCAAGAAGAATGAGTCCATAAGTCATTCAGAAAGTTAAGGAGGAAATTCGTAGACTCCTCAAGGCAGGCTTTATTAGGACAGCCATGTACATTGAATGGTTATCTAATATTGTGCCTGTAGTTAAGAAGAATGGTAAAATGAGGGTATGCATCGATTTCAGAAACTTGAATCTAGCAACTCCAAAAGATGAGTATCCTATGCCTATAGCAGATTTGTGGGTAGATAGTTCAGCAGGGCATCAAATTTTATCAATAATGGATGGGCACTATGGTTATAACCAAATCTGCATTGCAGAGGAGGATGTCCACAAGACATCATTCAGATGTCCTAAGAATATTGGCACCTTCGAATGGGTTAAAATGCCATTTGGCCTGAAGAATGCTGGGGCTACATATTAGAGGGCTATGAACACTATCTTTCATGACCTCATTGGAGGATATTTAGAGTGTTATATTGATGACATTGTAGTGAAATCCCAATCCATGGAGGAACATTTGTTTCACCTAGAAGCAGCTTTTGAAAGAATGAGAAAGTTTAAGTTGAAACTCAATCCTCTTAAGTGTGCTTTTGGCGTATCATCTAGAAACTTTTTGGGCTATGTAGTACACAAGAAAGGAATACAGATTGACTAGAATAAAGCCAAAGCCATCATTGAAGCCAGACCTCCATCAAGTAAGAAAGAATTACAAAAGTTCCTTGGATAGGTTAATTTTTTTCGAAGATTCATTTCTAATACTGCAGGGAAAACTAAAGTATTTTCTTCCTTGTTAAGGCTAAAAGATGAAGAGGAGTTTGTGTGGACAACAAAGCATCAAACTACTTTTGAAGGAATCAAAGCCCACTTGGCCAACCCTTCAGTACTGATGCCACCAAAGGGTGATAAGCCCTTGAAGTTGTACATAGCTGCAGCAGAGGATTCATTGGGAGCTTTCTTAGCCCAAGACAATGAAGAAGGCAAGGAGTAAGCTATTTATTACCTTAGTAGGTTTCTAAATTCTTGTAAATATAAATACTCAGCTGTAGAAAAGCTGTGCCTTGCATTGTATTTTGCTGCAATAAAATTAAGATACTATCTTTTGCCTACAACTCTCTTGGTAATTGCAACCACAGATTTGGTTAAATATATGTTATCTAGACCCATGTTGAGGGAAAGAATTGACAAATGGATACTAGCTTTATCAGAATTTCATCTAGAATATGTTCCCCAAAAGGCAATAAAAGGACAAGTTTTAGCTAATTTTTTGGCAGACCATCCATGTCAAACAGAAAGCCAAGAGATAATGAAACTTGGTATGGCTAGTGTTGAACCATGGCAAATGTGGTTCGATGGGTCAAAAGCCAATGGTTTAACTGGAATTGATGTAGTAATTAAGTCACCACAAGAAGTAGAAACCATGCATGGTTTCAGAGTGGATGAAATTACTTATTCCAATAATCAAGCTGAATATGAAGCCTTAATAATGGGACTGGAAATACTTATTGGATGACAAGCTCATGTAGTTGACATATTTGGAGATTCTCAATTGGAAGTTAATCAGGTGAAAGGGATTTTCAAATGTCAAAGTATAAGCATGCTGTCATAGTATGTTGTTGCATTACATCTGCTTTCTCACTTTCAAATAGCATATGTAACTCATGTCCCAAGATTCTTGAATAATAAAGCTAATAATGTGGCTCAGAAAGCTTCGAATTTCAAGAGAAGGGATAATACTCGAAGGGATATAAGCCAAACAACATACCAGAAAGTAGTACCACCCTTGAATAAAAGGACTATGGTCCTGGAAGTCAATCATAATGACTTACAAGAGCAAGATTGGAGGCATCCAATAATGCAGTATCTAGCTGACCCATCTTCGAAAGCTAGCAAAAAAATTAAATTGCAGTCTATGCAATACATAATGTATAGTAATGCTCTCTACAAAAGGGGGGAGATGGGTTATTGTTGGAATGTTTAGGCCTAAAGGAAGCATTGACAACTATGGCTGAGGTTCATGAAGGCATCTGTGGTGCTCATTAGCCTGGTGTGAAAATGAGATGGCTGCTTCAAAGGCATTCCTACTATTGGCCAGTGATCCTTAAAGACTGCATAGAATGTGCAAGAGATTGCCAGGCATGCCAAAAGCATGGCACAATAAGGCACGTGCCCATAACTGACCTGCATGCAGTTGTGAAGCCTTGGCCCTTTAGAGGATGGGCTATGGATATGATAGGGAACCCACCTTCTTCGAAGCATCATTGTTTCATCTTAGTGGCCACTGATTACTTCACTAAGTGGGTCAAAGCTAAGCCATACAAGGCTGTAGACCAGACTGAAGTCATTGGATTCATTAAGGATTTAATCCATAGATTTGGTGTCCCACAGACTATAACTGTTGATAACGGGACTGTATTTGATGGGCAAATGGTAAAATCTTTTGTGGCAGAGTTTGAGATTAGTCTTGTTAATTCTACACCCTATTATGCACAAGCCAATGGTCAAGCTGAATCATCCAATAAGTCTTTAAAAAAAGGAATTCAGAAAGTTATGGAAGATAATCCCAGGGATTGGCTAACTTGCTATTGGATGTATTGTGGGCTTATAGGACTTCTCCAAGATCAAGTACAGGAATCACTCCATATGCCTTAGTGTATGGGCATGATGCAATGCTACCTGTGGAAATTAATGTTAAGTCCTTGAAGGTGAGATGTCAGGATCGGTGAGATCTTGAGAAATACCATCAGAGTATGTGCTTGGAGTTAGAAAGTATAGATAAAGCTAGAATTCTGGTATTAAATAGCTTCTTTTCCAAAAGAAGAAAGCAGCCAAAAACTATAATAAGAAAGTCAAACACATTGGCTTTGATGAAGGTTATTTGGTATGGAAGACAATACTCCCAATAGGGATTAAAAGCCATAAGTTTAGCAAATGGTCACCTAACTGGGAAGGACCATATCAAGTTCATAGAGTCCTGTCTTTTGAAGCATACCATTTGAGAAATTTAAATGGATATGTACATCCCAAAAAGATTAATGACAGATATTTGAAGCCTTATTATCCAACTGTGTGGAAAACACAAGGAATAGAATAAGTGCTAAATAAAAGAACATGAGAACACTTCAATGATAACTAAGAATTTATTTCATAAAGAGTTAAATACATGTAGCCATAGATTGGCCCAAAAGTCAGTACAGTGTTTAAATTGTTCTTTTACAATAGATGCTCTATTCTTGAGGGATGGAAACAATTGAATGGTTGCAGTCATCTCTTGCTTTCGATCAGCTAGCTCTTGATCAGTGATTTGTAGCTTGGTAGTAGTCCGATTCAAAGCTTGGTTAATTCCTGATAATTCTTCCTCAAGTTGAGCCTTCTTTTCCAACCGTTGAGCTTGAAATTAGGAGACAGAGAAATGTTGTTCTTTCAATTCTGACACTTCAGCATAAACTTTAGAAACAAAATTCTGATCTCTCAGTAACTTTTCCTCTGCAACCTTAGTAGCATGACAGATGTTGATGTAAAAATCTATGGTGGCTGCTGCCTGAGATAAATGACTTGAAACAGTCATGCTAGATTGTTCAATAATCTTGCAGCACTGCAGGAAGCCATTTTTTATTGTAGGTCTTTGTAAGGCTTCAAAAGGAATCCTCGAAAAGGTTGTCAACAGCTCCAGACAGCTGTCCAAGTCGATCGAAGGCAATGAAGTCTTACCACTGGAGGAAGAGCTCTCAAAAATTTCTAGCAGAGAATCAGCTAGTACTAATGGCTCAGTCTCATTTCTAGTCACTGGAAAGGTGGGAGATATGTCAAAAAGACTAGCAAGTCTAGCCTCAAAGATATCCACCTCATCCATTGACATGGAAGGTGCAGGAAGAGCCCTGGTAGAAGGAAGAAATGACTGCATAGGAATAAAAGAAGAAGGTGGAGTATCCTTCGCAGTCTCTATAGTTTTGGCTACCAGTTGGTCAAGAGAAGAAGGACTGGAGCTAGGAAAAGATAATGGATGACGGATTGGAGAGCTACCAGTACCTTCTTTATAGGAATTAGCTACCATCAAAGATGAAGTAATAACTGGAATTTCCTTAGGAGGGGGAGGAGAAGTAAAGCTCAAAAAAGAGTCAAATTGAGTAAAATCGAAAGACAAATGAGGGAGGTATGGAGTTAAGCCAAAGGGAAAAGGAGCAGGAATGCTTGGCCTCAAGAAGGGTATGGAAAATATAGGGCCAGGAAGTGGGAGAATTATTTGAATGGGCTCTACATCTTGAGGTTGTTCAACTTCGACTGAAACTAATGGAGTCCTTATTGGAAGAATAGGCAAAGTAGTTGTGGCTGCAAAAAAAGAAATACAAAACAATGTCAAGCCTCAGCTTTGAGAATTTGAGAAAGATGAATAGAAGTACAAAGGAGCTTATTGGTTTCAGAAGTAATGGTTATGATTTGGAAGCTGCAAAGAGTGTAGTGTCTAGCAACTTGTTGTTTCCTTGCAACCTCTTTCTGGATTGCATCAGCGGCGGCAACTTCATCCCTGGACATTTGCTATTGCTTCCTCTTCTCAGCCCTTTGGAATACAATAAGCTCTTTGGAATGCTCTGCTTGCACTGCTTTAGCAGATGCTTCATGGATAGGATCTCCAGTGAAATCAGCAAGAGAGACAGTCATCTTCTTTCTTCTTTTTTAGGGTGTTTCTTGCTCTTGTTCTGCATCTTCTTCTTCTGATGCCTGAACCCCAGGTGCTTCCTCTTCAGGATCAAGTAAAAGCTTCATTTTCTTTTGTTGCTGTTTGCTCCTAAGAAGATTTAAAGCTTGGATCTTTTGGGGAGAATCTCCCTGTGAGGCACCAGCACCACCATCACCAAAAGAAGAACTAGAGGTAAGGCCAAAAGCATTATAAAGAAGAAGAAGAGGAAAGAAACAAGGGTACATACCTTTCTTCGAGGCGGCTCAAGTAACTCTAGAAGGAGTTGAGGCAGCAGGAATAGGCTTCGTAATGACAGGTGCAAGAACTGTGGTAGCAGGAATAGAGGAAGAAGTAACAATTCCAGCCTCTTTCGATTTGGGTTGAGGTATATCCAATACCATTAATAAGTCTTGGAGAGGAATGGCCAAGTATACCTCCATATTGGTCACCCACCAGTTTTGGCACCTTTTCAATAGGTTACTTTGAGGAATGAAAAGGAAATACTCAAACTCAATCAAGTCCTGGATAAACTTAGAAGTTGCTTCTTCTAATCTAGATCTTCGAACCTTTAAGTCCCTGCTGGTAAGACTTAAATTGGTCTGGCTGCGGAGAGGTATTGGGGCCCCTTGTGTGAGGCCAAATTGCCTAGCAAATTGAGCAGGACAATAGGGCTCAGCAATGCACTTGTAAGCTCTGGGGTTCATAGTCCCAATGAACAACTCTCTAGGGATCATAATAGAGGCCCATATGTTCTTGTGTTGGGGTGAAGAGCAGAACCTATCACTTAGAAAGGTTTTCAACCAAGATGGGCCAATGGTAGTAGGTTCGAAGGGACGGAAGTTATAGGAAGAAAAGGAAGCTGGAAGTTGGTGGAAGAAAGAAAAGTAAAAAGCAAAGATAAAAGGATAGAGTGAAACGCTGGCTAGCCTCATGCCATGAGTAGTAGGATTTGGCTCCAAAAACTTAAGGCATGTAGATTGTAGTTCAGTAAAATATGCAAAAAACCAAAGTTGAAGTATCCAAAATGGACCTCCTTGATTGGCATCCAAAGGTTTCTCACAAAAAAGAGAACATGCTCTATATACGTGACCTGGAACGTATGGAGCTAAGGCCACATTTTTATGTAAAACAAGGGATTTAGCAAGAGGGGCAAATTCAAGCATGATTCTTTGAGAAGAGGTGCAAAAAAGGAATTTGCAATGCCAATATAATATGAAACAAAAGAATTACCTATCAGTCACAAGGCCCCCCCTTTTATTCTTAGCCTTGACAAAGTCACTATAAGATGAGTTAAGAGAGAGGAGGGAAAAAGGAGTTGGTAGGTCAGGATAATTTGGTCCAATAGGGGTTCCAATGGAGGACAATCCTAATAGATGGCAGATATCAAGAATAGTAAGGGCCATCATCCCACATCTGAATTGAAAGAAATTAAAGGCAGAATTCCAAAAGCAAAGGGCAGCAAGTATTAAAAAAGGATCCTCTGAGATAATGAACTTGGATAATTGGAGGGCATCGAAAAGGCAGAGCTCTTGAAGGTCCAGAGTCCTATCAGGAACAACCCAATCATACCATTCTTGCCACTCTGGTTTTACCATGGGCCAGCAGCGATGGGGGCGGTTCATCCTCCAATTTCCCTAGTCAAGACCACCTTCGTAAAGGAGACAATGGTCTTCTAGACGTGGATATAGAGCTGGAAGCTCAATAAGGATCTCTTTGAAGATGGGCCCAAGCACATATTCTTACTGCTCATCACGGCGGGGAATGAAGATGCGTCCGTCAATGGCACTTTTCTCACTGGCTTTATACTTCTCACACTCTTTGGCAATAATCCTTTTCAAGGTCATAGACGGACTCGCACGCTCCATAACTGGTATTTTCGGAGAAGAAGAAGCCATTGATAAAAGAGTTTTCTCAGAAGACAAAGTTGGAGACAGAGTAGGAGGAAAATGAAGGTCAGTAGAGACGAAGGGTTTTTGTGATAGGCAAATAGATGAATTCAAAGCACGAAATAAAAGGGTTTTAAAACTTTTGTGTCTGAAAAATATACCTAGTCATGTTGCACAGACGTAATTCACAAAGAAGTATTAAAATTACGGATGCGAAAAGTTTCCTTCTATATTGATAATTATGGAGGGAAACACATCTCAAATACTAATGTCAGCTTCGAAATAAAATATTTGGCTTCGAAGCCAATTTTTGGCGCCAAAATGAAATGACAAACGGCTTCGAATGTCGAAAGCTTACTTCGAATCACATTACACGCCTCACGATGAAAGAGTGTTTAGATATTTGTCTACTTCAAAAGGATTAAGAACCTGTTTTATGGTTTCTTAGTGAGAATAAATCCTTCGAAGCAAAACTTCAAATCCCTTAAGGATGGAAATTGTTGTTCGAAGTATCAAAACCAATAGTTGGTTTGATAATATACAGAAAAGATTGCTTTTTCGGATTAAAACAGTGTAGCCCTTGAGAAGGGCTTCCATATTTTTGAAAGTATGGACCGTTGTTCGAAGCAAAAATGATCAATTTAAAACTGATTGATTGTACTAACCATATGACCATATGTTGGATATGAATAAAACAAGCTTTAAAGGGCAAGATTGTTAAATTCAAAGCACTGATTCTAAATAGAAATCAACAAAAGTTGTCAACTGTATTCCATGAATTGGAAAAGTTCATGTTCGTTTTTCAGTGTTTCATTTGAGATGTTTGAATCCAGATTCGAAGGATGAGATTGTTGAGTTCGAAGCCCTAAATTTGCTTGTAAAGACAAACGGAGATAAAGTCAAACCATGCCAAACAAAGAGAAAAGTCTTAGTTGTATTGAAACAAAAGCAATTACATCAAAATGCCCTCTTTGGGTACAAATTCGAGTTCATAAAAGTAAGGAATAGAATAAATAACAAGATCATGGAATTTGGTCCAGCTATGGTCAATAAATTTATGTTCCTTTTTTATTCTATCTTCTATTTTCTCCAAGCTTGGCTGCTGAAGTTGATGTGCTCTTACTTGATAAAAGAGTTCTTCAGCCTTTATTTCAAGCGCTATTTCTTTTAACCCTTGTTCCAGCTCATCCATATCCAAGTCATCCCAGTACGCAGAGTCTTTATTCTTGAAGTCATCATATTCTTCGATGAGGTTCTCTGCTTCGTACTGGGTATGAATAGAAGGGATGAAAGTTGGTTCAAAGATTGGGTGGTGGCCACAGAAGTCCGGTGCCAATGAAGAAGCAACGGGAGTTGGTCCAAAAACATTTGGAGTTCTGCTTGGGCAATGGGGTTGAGGAGCATCGTCTTCAAGAACATTGAAAGGCAAGTGAGAAAAGGCCGCAAGTAGAAGTTGGGCTTGCTTTCGCTGAGCTAGAGTAGGGGGAGGTGGAGGCTTATAAGGGGGAAAAACCTTGTCCACAGAGAGGGTAAGCCTCAGTCTCTCTGTCCAGCAGGGATTTTGCAGAGGAGGAGGTATAGAGGCTTCCATTTGGACAAAAGGAGGAAACTGATGGGCATTAACATAATCAAGCCAGTCAGAAGAGCAAAGGCTTGCCTTCTGGGCCAAGAACGATGGGTTATACCCTTGTGCCTCTTCTGGGCGTCGGGTAGCTTGTACTATCTTTGTAGGTATGGAGGATGTGTACTATGCTACAAGCAAATTGTCCTCTAAACTGCGTCAGCGATCGATGGGCACGTAAGGATAAACCACCGAACTTTGAGCATCAGAAAGAAATTCTAGAGGATCAGTAAACTCGACAAAGTGATGATTAACTCACTCCCTTAACTCACATGCCTCAGGTTCCGACCAACTCCTCCAACCAGAAGCCCCAGAGGAAGAAGAAGCCACAGCCTTATCACATGCAGAAGATTGTGGATTAGAAGAACTTCCCATATCCATATTTGCAAATTTCTGACTCAAAGGATTGTGGACAGTGTGTTCGTAATCCAAAGGTTGATAATTTGCAAAAACTTCCATGACTTGAATATAGGAAGGTGGGTAAAAGTGGCTAATCAATGCATGAAGATTCTTTCGAGGACGAACGGTATTATCAAACAACTCTTCATATGCTTGATCGAGATAAGAAAAGGTCTGTTTATCCATTGAATTGGACTTTTTGAATACTGAGATAGTGAGCTTGCTTAAGGGATCAAAGAGGAGTTAATGCAAATGTTCATCAATGAATGACGGTTGTGTTTCTAAAAAAGCAAAGCACATGCATGTTCTAAAACGTGGATAAAAGACCTTGATCCACTAATACCACCAAGTATTGGGTATATTAGTGTGGGGGGTAATATTGGCTACATATTTTGTATAAGCTAATTACAATTCAACACGTGGCAGGTTGAGGGTAATACGGGAAGACAATTCAAACCTTCGATTGTGATCGTACACGTGGTAGTCAATATTAGTTTTCATAAGATCTGCGTAGTACTGGATCAGCAAAGAGAAGCAAAGTGACGTGGCTTCAACGGTTACTCACATTTAAATTCAAAATCATGAGGGAAGCCTAACTGCAGGTATTGGTATAGTCGAGTTAACTATAAGGCAACATGATCAACAATCATGGAGGAGCAGTTCGACAGTTAGAAGTGCAGTTCGATGGTTATCCTTGAGAAGTATAAATAGCAGAGAAGGCCCCAGAAAAGGCCCCAGACTCAGATCCAAAAAACCAGTTTTATCTACTTTATTTCTTTTCCAGTTTTTACATTTCTGTACTTCAAATTCCTGCACTGCATTTCGTTCATAGGAGTAGTTTTCAAGTAGGTTGTTGCTGTAAACCTCTACGAGGCTGATTCGGATCTTTGTAAGTCTTTCATTTTGCTTGATGAAATACTACAATTGTTCTTCATTTAATCATTGTTTGCTTAATTCTCCTAAACAAAGCCACCAGTAAAAGTCCTCTTCATTGAGGCTGAAAGAACTAAAACACAATCGTCTGATAATTGGTTGGCAATTAACATTCTGTAAGGACTGATTGATCCTTGCTGGCATGCTCACAATTACAAAAATAACCTTCGAATGCTAAAAAAGCCAACAGTTATCAAATGTCCTTTATATAAATAAACTTTTGTTTTTTATATATAAATTTATCTTACAAATGGATGGAAATGAATATTTCAATCAATATTTCATGTCAAATATTTAAATTTTATTATTGCACCCTATATTGATTTACAACCCAAAAAAAAAAAAAAAATTGAATTTTCCGTGCTTTAATAGATTGTAAATTATTGTGATGTTTCTACTCTGCAGACTTTTGAGCTTGTCCAAGTCCAAGTCGATATTTTTTATGAGGTGAAGTGACTTTTAGGGACACTCCATCACGCTATGGATGTGGATCAACTCAAGGCACAATTTTGAAAATTAAGGCATTTTTAATATTAGTTGAAAAAATTAGGAAAAATTACATATAAATCTCATATGTGGAAATGTTGATCCATTTAGTTTTAAGAGTTTTCTTACAAATCAATTAGTATTTTTTTATTTTGAAAAGTTGTATTTATTTGATTTGATGCAATCTTATCATAAATGGAAAACGAAATTTAAAATAACAAGGCTTGTGAGAGCTCCAAAGTCTCATACTAATTTTCTTAATTTTTTCTAATTCTAAATAATTAAAAAAAATCTCAATTGGCTACCTTTCATTTAACCATATAAAAATAAAAACTCTAATTAGTTTATGATTTATTTGATAATCCCACATCGAGAAATGAAGGAAAAAGTGAGCTGTTTCACTTATATAAATTGAATCATATACTCCCATTTAATATTGTAGTGTTATGAATGTTTCAATTCAATATAGTTTAAATTTTAAAATAAAATTTAAAAGTTTTAATTAATTAATTTTTGTGTAAGTTGGTTGGTCTTTAGACCTAACCAATTTGGTTGAATCATTTTTGGTTTGACTGATTCTGTAACGCCTTCAAAATAAACTAATAATTCATACATTCATGATGCAAGAAATTGACAATATATATTCAAGAGAATAAAGTGTACATCTATTTATCAGAGTATTTATCACAAAAGTATTACATGTTGACAATAAAAGTAAATGCCCTACGGGCTTACAACTTTCCAAGCCAAAACTTGGTTACAAAAAGAGAGTACCAACTCATACACATTAAGCCCTCGGCTTCAATTTACATGTAATATACAAAAAGGTAAACAACAAAAAAGTATCTTCCGCCTCTAAGCCTCCCAAGCTATGTCCTTGGAGGTGGCATATCACCTGAACCTGAAAATGATGTCCTATATAGGGTGAACCAATGCCCAGTTGAGATATACTAAACCAAGTATGAGAAATAACTAAAACAATAGCATTTGATAAATGGTTGACACTTATAAACCAACTTACAACACCTTTCAATTCAACATCAAGTACATCCATTTTTCATTTCAAGTTCCTTTATTTATACCGTTTCAATTCATAATTATGGCTCAGAACCTGGCCAAACAATTCAATGAGACTATAACACATATTAAAACACTTCCATACTTCACAATTCACATGAGAATATATCTCATATTAAAACACTTCCATATTTCAAGTGATACACAGATTTGCTATATCAGTGGAGTCCATCCCCTATCTTCTTCTCCCAAACAGGTTTGAGAGTCCATCCCCTATCTCCTCTCAAACCATGGAGTACATCCCCTATCTCCTCCCAAACAATATACATATACAATATATTTAAACACTTATCATATACAATGATCATTCAATGCACATATTTGCTATATTATTCCAACTGTCATATTCAATGATATATCCAATGGGATTAGTTTCAGTTTTCCCTAATCATCATACAATGTCTTCAACAATCAAGATTATTCTCCACCGATAGTCCAAAACAGTTATCTCTAAACAGATAATAAATTTATCAACAGATAAAATATCGACATTTTCATAGGTGAGTGATTAAATTATCCAACTACACCATTTACTCCCACAACTTTTCAATTTCATGAATTTCTATTCAATTCCACATTTCCCCAAATTAATTATTCAACATAATTAGGGCATTTTTCCCTTTTTCAAATATCAACCCTAAGATTCAATTTCTTCAATTTAACAATAATAATACCATTTTCCAAGATCTCACATGCACATGGAGTTTTTAAAACACAATCCCCTCATTTATAAATTATAAATCAAACCCTAATTTTCCCAAAATTACCAAACATCACCATCTAATCAAAATGACTAAAATTTATGTCAAAACTCATAGAATAGAGTAGGTTATCCCTACCTCGAAATGAAGAGACCGAATGGAGAAGATGATGAAAACTCAAAGTGCTCCAAATCCACAGATTTTCAAATTAAAGTGAAGCCCACGCCACCCTCTATCTTTTTTACAAAGAGATTAGGGTAGAAACACTTTAGAAATAGATGAAACCCTAGAGAGAAGGTGTATGTAGAGAGAGAGAGAGAGTTGAATCTAGGGTTTGTATAAAAGAAAAGGATGAAAAAGTGAAGTGTAACCCGTAGCTGCCAACTGATATATTCGAGGCTCGCTCAAGCGAAGGAGTGGTCGCTCGAGCCACCAGACATAAGGAAACCTCACTCGAGCGTAGAAAGCATCACTCGAGCCAACAACTCAAAGCTTCAGGTCTGCAACCCAGAAGCACGCTTGAGCGAAAGCATGCTCGCTCGAGCGAAGAAACCCAAAACATAGTCCTCGCTCGCTCGAGCGAAGGAAAGCTCGCTCGAGCGAACCAAGAAATGCAACTCTCAGGTCCAGAACTGGACGCAGATGTAAGCTCGAGCACAAGACTTCTCGCTCGAGCCACCAAACACAACACTCAAATCTCACTCGAGCAAAGGAACCCTGGCTCGAGCAAAGGAACGAAAACACAAGGCTTGCTCGAGCGACAAAAGCCTCGCTCGAGCGAAGACACCAAAATCTGGGCAGCAACTATTGGTTTAACATCACTACCAACCTGTAACAAACTTGCCCAATACATCCTAAAACTCAAATATAAGAAATTGAAGGATGGAAACAAGGTACATACAACAACCAACACCACGGAACCTAAGTCTGGAATACAACAACCAAAGGAGAGAAAACCGGGATCGCTATAACCTCCCCCCCTTAAAGAATTTCGTTCCCGAAATTAGATACAAGTTTCAAAAACATGATTTTTCAACTCTCAACAACAATACAATTCAATATTCAACATCTTGACCCATTACCGGCCATCTCATCTCTATTCAAGAGGCAATTACAACATAATTCAATATGCATATCAACATGCATTTCCTTGAAATTCAATAAATTCCAATATCATATTCTACAATTCTATAACATATTCAATGTTAATAACATACTTGCATTTCCACAACATTTTTAACATACACAATGCTAAATTAAACTTCCATTCTCAAGACATGCTCAACCATTACAACATTCCCATAAACCAAAACATATACAATGTTTTACAACTTAAGATATATTCAATGTTCTTAAAGTTTGTCTATACAACAAGATTCCCAATACATGGTTAAACATTAACAAACAAGTCTGGATATTTCTCACGGACATCCAACTCGCGTTCCCAAGTGGCTTCCTCAACCCCGTAATGTTTCCACAAAACTTTTACCAAGGGTATCATCTTGCCTCGCAAGACTTGATCCCGTCTATCCAAGACCCTCATCGGTCTCTCCTCGTACAAGATACCCTCATCAACCTCTAAGTCGGTCCAATCCAATACATGCGATGGATCCGGCTTGTATTTCCAAAGCATACTAACATGAAACACATCATGCACTCCGGACAACTGCGGTAGCAAAGCTAAACAGTAGGCAACCTCGCCAATCCTTTCAAGGATCTCGAAAGGGCCAATAAATCGAGGGGACAACTTCCCACTCTTACCAAACCTCATCAATCCTCGTCTAGGTGATATTTTTAAGAAAACATGATCACCCACCCCAAATACCAAAGGCCTCCTCCTACGGTCGGCATAACACTTTTGACGACTCTGGGCTGTAATAAGTCTCTTACGAATAAGCTCAACTTTCTCCGTCGTCTCCCAAACCAACTCCAGACCCAACAAAGGTGCATCACCCACCTCGGCCCAACAAATTGGAGACCTATACGGTCGGTCATACAAGGCCTCAAACGGTGCCATACCAATACTCGATTGGAAACTGTTGTTGTAGGCAAACTCCACCAAGGGCAAGTGCCTCTCCTACGACCCACTAAAATCAAGGACACAACCTCGAAGCATATCCTCAAGGATCTGTATAATACGCTCGGACTGCCTGTCAGTCTGAGGATTATAAGTTGTGCTAAAGGTCAATCTAGTGCCCAAGGCACTCTGCAAACTCTGCCACAACCTAGTAGTAAAACGTGGATCTCTATCTGAGACGATCGACACTGGGACCCCGTGCAACCTCATTATGTCCCGAATATACAAGTCGGCAAGATGATCTACCGAATCTCTCATGCACATAGAGATAAAGTGTGCTGACTTAGTTAACCAGTCTACAACCACCCAAATAGCATCACTACCCCGCTGAGTCCTCGGAAGACCCACAACGAAGTCCATAGTGACATGCTCCCACTTCCACTCAGCAATAGGCAAGGGTTGTAACAAACTCGCTGGCCTCTAATGCTCGGCCTTCACTTGCTGACAAATAAGACACTTAGACACAAAAACTGCCACATCCTTCTTCATACCCTGCCACCAAAATTGGCAACCCAGATCACGATACATCTTAGTGCCTCCCGGATACACCGCAAGGCGTGAATGGTGAAACTCTCAGAGTACCTCCTCTTGGCAAGACTCTGGCACAAACAAACGGTCTCGGTATCTCACACTTAAGTCAGGATACACAGTCAAACCCTTCTCAACCTTTCCACTGAAGATCTTCTCCCGGAGGGATTCTACCCCAAGATCACCTCTCTATGCCTCTAACACTTGATTCACAAGTATAGGTTGCGCAAGTACTGAAAACAAAGCCGCGGACTCAATAGATTCACCTAAAAGCAAATCAAACTTGCCAAGTGCACCCAACATCTCCCACTCCCGGATGGCTATACAAGCTACATCACTAATGGATTTCCTGCTAAGGGCATCGGCCACAACATTGGCCTTCCCCGGATGATAATGCAACTCGAAGTCGTAATCCTTAATAAATTCCATCCACCTCCTCTGCCTCAAGTTCAAGTCTTTCTGTGTAAACAGATACTTCAGACTCTGATGATCCGAGAACACCTCAAACTTCTCACCATACAAGTAATGCCTCCAACTCTTTAAGGTAAAAATCACAACTGCCAACTTTAGGTCATGTGTAGGGTAATTTCTCTCGTGTATTTTCAACTGCCGTAAGCCATAGGCTACCACTTTCCCCTCTTGCATCAACACACAACCCAAACCCTCTCGCGAAGCATCACAATAAACCGCATAACCCAAACCTCTCTCCGGAATAATCAATGCTGGAGCGATGGTAAGTCTAACTTTCAACGCTTAGAACGACTTTTCACAAGTCTCACTCCATACACACTTGACCCCTTTCCGCATCAATCTAGTCAATGGTGAAGCTAGCCTGGAGAAATCCTTCACAAACCGGCGATAATACCCAGCTAATCCCAGAAAACTGCGGATTTTAAATACACTCTTAGGCTGTGCCCAATCATGCACTGCCTCTATCTTGGATGTATCAACAGATACCCCTTCCCCAGAGACTACATGGCCTAAGAATTTAACCTCTCTTAGCCAGAACTCACACTTCCCAAACTTGGCATATAGCTTATGGGCTCTAAGCAACTCCAGCACCACTCTCAAGTGTCCCTCGTGCTCTTCCTCAGAAGGCGAATAAATCAGAATGTTGTCCACGAAAACGACTACAAAATGATCTAAGAATTCCCAAAATATCCGGTTCATCAAGTCCATAAACACTGCCGGTGCGTTGGTGAGCCCAAAAGGCATCACTAAAAACTCGTAGTGGCCATACCGCATACAGAATGCCGCCTTTGGAATATCTTCCTCCATGACCCTCAACTGATGGTAACCCGATCTCAAGTCTATCGTAGAGAAACAACGGGACCCTTTCAACTGGTCAAACAAATCATCTATACGGTGCATAGGGTACTTGTTCTTAACCATAGCCCGATTCAATTTCCAATAGTCAATACAAAATCTCAAAGCCCCATCTTTCTTTTTAGCAAAGAGGGCTGGTGCTCCCCACGGTGAAGTACTAGGGCGAATAAAGCCCTTATCTAGCAATTCTTGGAATTGAATCTTCAACTCACTCAACTCGGCTGGGGCAAAATGATAAGGTGCCATGGAAATTGGCACTATGCCGGGCACTAAATCAATAGAAAACTCCACCTCTCGATGGGGTGGCAAACTAACCAGATCCTCGAGAAAGACATCCGAGTACTCACAAACCACTCTGGGTAACTCAATCTGGACCTCATCACACTCACTACTCATAAAGCTAGCGAGAAGACCACAAAGCTCACTCCGCTCTCACAGATCATACACTGGAGGCAAAACACTACCAACTCGATCCCCTAAGATATGGAAGCAATCCCCGCTCAAGGTACATACGGTAACCCTCTGGCGGTAGCAATCAATAACAGCCCGGTATGATGATAGCCAGTCCATACCCAAAATCACATCAAAACCCGACATAGCCATAACTACAAAAGAAAATCGAAGCCGACGGTCAGCGACCTCTATATCACAGCCCTGACACCCTTGTTTCAAAATCAACTCACCCCCAACAAGTGATACAACACAAATAGAAGATGCTAATTGCGCCAACTCCAACCCCAAAACAGATGCAAATGCAGCAGATATAAAGGAATGGGATGCACCCGTATCAATCAACACATTAGCAACCGAGTTGCAAAACAAAAAGGTACCTCTCACAATAAATGGAGCCGGTACAAAATCCTGCGCGGTAACGCACACACGCCCTGAAGGTCTCTGATCTACCTGCTGTAGACATCCCATTTTTGACCGACCTTAAGACTCGGACATCATTGATTGAGCGCTCGGTGATGACACGTGTTGTGCTCATTCTGAGGTTACGGAGTCTCGGCTGAGAGCCTTACCCCCGAACCTCGGGACCCTTTTATGCTTTGCCTCGGTTTACGAACCAAGTTCTGTTTTCTCTTCCTGAAGGGAGGGAGAGGTCTCGTAGGCCATCTCTCAGTGACCATAGGCTACTTTTCGTGGTCGTAGACCACTATTTCCGTTTGGAGACCAGTTTTCGATTTTTCAGAGTTGTCGGCCGTGAGCCTCGGTACGGGACCGCTTAACTTTCTCCGTTTGCCCCGGTTTTTGGCACACACCTTTTTTCCTCTCTCTAGAGAGACCCTGTGGCCTGGGAGACCACCTTCATGGTTGCACGCCACTTTCGATGCTTAACAGTCAGTTTTCAGGGCCTTCGGCCGCGCGTTTTGGCCCCCGAACCTTCGTTCTGCATCCATCTTGGTTCATTTTTGGCATGGACCCTAGTTTCATTGTTTGGAAGGTGGTACCAGGATGGGAGACCACCTTTTCTCCTTGGAGACCACCTTTCCTCGATCGGCCGGTTTTCTTGACAGGTAAGTGGTCTCCCTCACTTTTAGGCCACAATTACTAGTCTCCCACCATACCACTAGCTTGCATTCAGTTGGGAGACCACCAAATGGGGCTGCCGACCAGCTTTCATGGAGTTGACCCTTTTGACCTGGATGGCCGACCACCTGAACTGGTCGGCCCCTTTCCTCTTGTCTTGTCTCAGTGAGTTGATTCCAGTTATGCCAACTGGGAGGCACAGACTGGATCCTCCATACACGTGGAGGATCTTCCACCTTGGTTTGAAGCTTCTTGGAGAAGCTTTAAACCCTCTTGTGTATAAGAGATGCCCTCCTTTTCCTTGCTTAAGGTTTAGATTTTGCTTGGAGCATATACCATATCCCTCCCCTTTGTCTTTATTTTTTTAGCCTTCAAAAGCCCTTTGTTCTTGGCCCTTTACACACCACCTCACAACCACACACCTCCACCATCACTCTAAGCACCTTGGAGCTGGTTTTTAGAGGTTGAGGGTTTGCTATTTTGGTCCAGAAGCTGCTGGAGGTCTTCTCTATAAGGGCAGCACTTCTTTCCCTCTTTTAAGCATTGTTTTGCTTCATACATTAGCTCTATTTGCAAGCATATTTGGGCTTTGTCATAAACTAAAAAAATTCTTATTTTGAGCTTTAACATGTTTGTTTAAGACGATTTTTCTGTTGGGCGTCATCTACCCCATTGCATGCTTTATTTCCATTTGTTTTGAGCCATGCATTAGGGCCTTTGTGTTGAGCTTTGTTGGCCCTTTTGTCCACTAAAATCTGGCAAATTTTCAGTGGTTATTATGTGTTTTTGAGCATCAAAATCAGAGAGGGGTGACCCTCTTACCCCTTGTCTTGTTTACTAACATTTTTGGCCTTACAAAGGACCCCTTATTTGCATGTTTCAAAGCCATATTTCAGGCCTTTTTTGGTGGGTTTTGTGACCTGCATAGGCTCTATCCAGAGCCCTTTTTTCCATTTTAGGTGTCCCTCTTGCATGTGTAGAATAACCCTCATCATAGCATATCAAAGGAGCCTACACTTGCATGCTTTCTAGCCTCATTTCAAGCCCTTTTTAGTGAGTTTTAGGGCCTGCATAACCTCTGTCCAAAGGTGGTTTTGCCATATTAGGTGTCCCTCATGCATGTGTAGAACAACCCTCTTTATAGCCTATCAAAGGGGCCTATCATTCTTGCATGCATAGACCATGTTTCAATGGATTTTTGGAGTTTATTTGGCATGTCATACCTTTGAATTTTGCTGGTTTGGTAGCCGCTTTATTGCCTCACATACTTGTAGTGCAAATCCCTTTTACTAGCTTACATTGCATGCTATTTTGGTCTATGATTCTAGCACTTTTTGGCCATTCCTTAAACTGAATTTATGCATGTTTTGGACTGCCTTAGCTCTTTTTTTATTCCTCATGGTCAAATAATGCTTGCTATGCATGGTTGTAGTTCAATACCCTTGCCTAGCTTTGAGTTTTGGAGCCTATTGCATGCTTATGTTGAGGTGTTTCCATGTTTTGGGGCAATTGTACATCATATTTTAGAGCTTACATGTATGCCATATTCCCATGTTTTCCACTCTTTAAGTGTGTTTGAAATTTGTGCTAGTTTGCCTCGTTTTTGGACCATTGCATGAGCTTCATTTCTATGCATGTTGAGCCATCATTTTAGGCCATTTTCCCACTATATTGGACCTGCCTAGGGTCTATTTGGGGCTTGTTTTGCCACTTGTGCATTGCTTTGTGTACCTCTAGTGTAACGCACTTCACTAGTTTCGGTATTCGGGCCATCTAGCATGCATTGTGTGACATATTTGCATGATTTGGGACCATCTTGCATATCATTTCAAAGCTGGAAAATGTATGATTGTATGCCATATTTCATCCCTTTCCATGCTTCGGTAGAGTGGCATTTGATGCCTTAGGTTCGGTCCCTTGCATCGGGCATGTTTGCATGAGTGTTCCTACCTTTCATTCCATCATGTTTGGCCATTGATTTGGGTGTGGCTGAGGCCCATTCACTTTGGTTTTAAGTCCATCTTACATTGAGTATGCCATATTATCCTTAGCATTGCGCATGTCGGGTAGTTCATCGCATTGAGTATGCCATTTGATGTTCGCATTGAGTATGCTAAGTCGCATCATATCACATGGTTGCATGCCATTAGCATTGATAGGCTGCTTATGTTGCTTTGCATTGAGTATGCATGCTTTTGGCATTGGTTGTTTGGTCATTTTGTTGCGTGCTTGTCCCTTGCATTGCATGTTTGCATACTTATGATGCATTTCATTATGCTTGCATGCATTGCATTGTAGTTAATCATAGTGCACTGCATTGTGCATGCCATGTTTCTTGTTTGCATAATTGCATTGCATTTCCATGTTTGGGTTGCATTGTGTTTGAAATAGGAGTTAGTTCGAAAACGGGAAACGAGGGACGTCTCGTACTCAAAGTGACGAAACGTGCCTCGATTCCCGGTCCCCAACACTCTTGACCACCCATGATGGAGTTGTTGGCTTTAGGTGCTTGCATATGCATACATTTCACATTGAGTCGTGCAATCTGACTCCTCGGCCATCATGCATCGAGATGCGTAATTGGTGGCACGAGGATCGAGGACTACACTCCCTAGAGCTTGTGCAATGACGGGGAGAGTAGTCATGCATACATATGTTGAAAATACTTTGACATGCCCCTTTCTTGCTCTCTGTTGCAGCAAACCGGAAACTAGCAGCAAAAACTGGTCAAGCAGCCTTCTGGAGCTTTGTGCAATATTCTGGGACCAGTCGCAAACAGAGGCAAATCGGGGCATCGCGATGGATTTCCCGACAAGGCGGCCCGAGCATGCATGCATCCCCATCATTCAGAACAGAGCTGAGACAGGCCGCTTTTATTTCAATTTGCATGCTAGTTTACTTATCTTAGTTAATTTGTTAATCAATTAGGGTTGTGTAATAATTAGCTGTAGTTCATTATTCATTCAGTTATGTATTATTATTCGGACCCTCCGAGGAGGGCAATGTTGTAATAAGTGTGCGTGTGTGTGTGATGCATGTCTTCCAACCCCACGTCTTTCTCCCTTTTATTTACCAGCTTATGATGGTTAGTTTAGGGCACGTTTCAATTAGCATACTTATGCTTGCATGTTTGCATCCATTTATCTGTCTTGCATGCACCGGACTCGGCGTATCATACTAACTGCATTGTATTTCAATTCCGAGTTGAATACATATATCAATTGTTGCATCTCATATGCCATCTTAGAATAGCCGAGCCTATCTTAGTTGCATTCTTGCATGTGTTGCATTAGCCATCTTAACATGAACTAGGATCATGCATTGATTACTAACTAGTTTTTGTTTTGGCTTGGAGTACTCGGTGAGTGTTTACGCTTTAGCATCCTTGCATGCGTGTGAGTGACTGCCATGATAGCATGCTTACCATGAGGCTATTTGCTTATGTGATATAACTGCCTGAATGCCTGTGGGTGGAGGTTGGGTTATTTGAATTGGAACAATGCATTGAATGAGAGTTTTAAGCCCACTTGAGAGTGGCAAAATCATGTTTTCTGAGCCCACCCGAGGGTGGCAAAATCCACGTCTTAGCCTACTTGCGAGTAACACCTTCAAACCGTTTTTCAAAACGAACATGAGATGTTTTGTTCCAACTCAAACGATCCAGTCTATACTTATATGTTGTGTGCATCACATAGTGATTCTAGGCTAATAACCGGATTAAGAGCACATAATGTTTTCAAAACGCGATATCATGGTTAGTAGAGGCCGATCTTTGATCAGGCGAGCGAGGGTGCTCACGAAGTGACCTTCCCCAATCATACCCAAGTTCCCGAGCCGAAGCAACTTTGGTGATGACGGACACGTGGCCTTAGGCACGAGTCAGGGTTCCCTAAATTTTCCAAAATAAAATATTTAGGTGGCGACTCTGTATCTGGCAAAGCATTCCATGTTTGGCACTTCTTTCAAAAAATCTGTTTTCAAAAACGATTTGCCGGATTTGGACTCTTTGATGATTCATCGGTCTTGCATTGCACTCTGCGAGATTAGATACAGGACCGTGACATATGAGTCCGAGCTGTAGTGAGCCCAAAAGAACAAAACAGAATTCCCTCCCGGGACGTTTAGGGATGTCTACACCTGCTCAACTCTCGGAGCATAAGTCTGCTATACAAACTAAGACGATGAGGCTCCCTAATTGGCCATCGAGGCCTGAACTAACTGAGCTGGCTGATGGCTCTAAGTCTGCCTCGCACCAGATGTGCCACTCAACTACAGGCAAAACCACTTCAAGTGCCCTGCCTGACCACACTGGTAACAAGAAATCGGCTGACCTCTGCCCTGACTCTGGGTCTCAGGACAAGCCGAAGATGAAGCTGCTATCTGCCCTCCTCCCCTTTGCGGGCAAGCTGGAGACTTGTGGTCCAGCTGACCACATTTGTAACAAGTAACGTCTCCCTGACTGCCTCTCCCAGAACCTAAACTCGGCATTGGAAAGGTAGATCTCACAAAAGCACCCTGTGACGGCTGAGGGTTAGAACCCCTCTGCCTCCTGCCATCCCCCTGGCCATCCTAACTCCTCTTAGAGCCCCTCAACCTCTCCTCCTCCTCGTGCATAATAATCTCCATATGGGCCGCAGCATCCACAAGGCATCCATAATCCCGAGTCATGGACCCAGCAACCCTAACCTTGAGTCCGTGCCTCAACTTCCTTTCGAACTCTAGACAGCAGCGTTCCTCAAACACCACTAGCTCAGGTGCAAACCTAGACAAACTGGTAAATGCGGCCTCAAACTCAGCCACTAATGAACTCAGCTACTTGAGCTGACAGAACTAATCCCTCAACTGCTCCCTGACAGCTGGAGACAAAAACTTCTCCTGAAAGGCACCAATGAAAGCCTCCCAAGTCCCTCCAATACAGCCCCGAACAAACTTCCACCACTGACCCGCGTCTCCCTTTAGCTGGAAGGACACCAAGGTCACCTTCAAAGCCCCGTCTTCGATGCAAAGCATCTCAAACGTCTTTGTCATCTACTCAAGCCACTCATCAACCTTAAGTGGCTCTTTCGGATCCCCCAGAAACTCATCCGGATTAGACCAAAAAAACGTCCTCTTCAGAAAGGAAGGCCCCGCCTCAGTAACATGGGCCTGGACTTGATTCTCAGCTCTGAGAATGTCCATGGATTCCCTCAATGCTCCTGCCATCTAGCGGGCTAAGGCGCCCATGGCCTGCTGACCTACTGGCTCGACCACATTGGCTTGACCAACACCCTCTTGCTGCGCCGAAATCTCATCAGGTATAGGCATCTCCTGCCTCCTAGGCCTATCTTGCCTGCCACCACGTCCTCGTTCTGACATCCTAATAAAGGTAATGAAGATCATTAGCACATTCATAAATGTGCCAAAGCTACAACACTCGCATCCTAATGCATTGGACAACAGTAATCCATTCCACGTAAGCACATAATCACATATGCACTTACGAATTTCATTTCCGAATAATGACAGTCCCGAGGTATTGCTAGAGTTCCAGTTATAAACAGCATTGATCAAATGTTTTCCAACAGGACTCCCAGAAACCCAAGGATCCAATCAACATCCTAGAAACTAAATCCCATACCCATATAGTCACATAAACATGTTATCAAATAAACATATAACATCCTACATAAATCTTTAACAAGCAAGACAAACCCATTGTGGTACTAACCACTTCCCACATACCCAAAGTATTCGAACCCGGTACGCTCTGATACCAAGTTGTAACGCCCTCAAAATAAACCCATAATTCATACATTCATGATACAAGAAATTGACAATATATATTCAAGAGAATAAAGTGTACATCTATTTATCAGAGTATTTATCACAAAAGTATTACATGTTGACAACAAAAGTAAATGCCCTATGGGCTTACAACTTTCTAAGCCAACACTTTGTTACAAAAAGAGAGTACTAACTCATACACATTAAGCCCTCGGCTTGAATTTACATGTAATACACAAAAAGGTAAACAACAAAAAGGTATCTTCCGCCTCTAAGCCTCCCAAGCTATGTCCTTGGAGGTGGCATATCACTTGAACCTGAAAATGATGTCCCATATAGGGTGAGTCAATGCCCAGTAGAGATATACTAAACCAAGTATGAGAAATAACTAAAACAATAGCATTTGATAAATGGTTGACACTTATAAACCAACTTACAACACCTTTCAATTCAACATCAAGTACATCCATTTTTCATTTCAGGTTCCTTTACTTATACCGTTTTGATTCATAATTATGGCTCAGAACCGGGCCAAACAATTCAATGAGACTATAACACATTAAAACACTTCCATACGTCACAATTCACATGAGAATATATCTCATGTTAAAACATTTCCATATTTCAAGTGATACACAGATTTGTTGTATCAGTGGAGTCCATCCCCTATCTTCTCCCAAACAGGTTTGAGAGTCCATCCCCTATCTCCTCTCAAACCATGGAGTACATCCCTTATCTCCTCCCAAACAATATACATATACAATGTATTTAAACACTTATCATATACAATGATCATTCAATACACATATTTGTTGTATTATTCCAACCGTCATATTCAATGACATATCCAATGGGATTAGTTTCAGCTTTCCCTAATCATCATACAATGTCTACAACAATCAAGACTATTCTCCACCGATAGCCCAAAACAGTTATCTCTAAACAGATAATAAATTTATCAACAGATAAAATATCGACATTTTTGTATGTGAGTGATTAAATTATCCAACTACACCATTTACTCCCACAACTTTTCAATTTCATGAATTTCACTTCAATTCCACAGTTCTCCAAATTAATTATTCAACATAATTAGGGCATTTTTCCCTTTTTCAAATATCAACCCTAAGGTTCAATTTCTTCAATTTGACAACAATAATACCATTTTCCAAGATCTCACATACACATGGAGTTTTTAAAGCACAAACCCCTCTTTTATAAATTATAAATCAAACCCTAATTTTTCCAAAATTACCAAACATCACCATCTAATCAAAATGACTAAAATTTATGTCAAAACTTATAGAATAGAGTAGGTTATCCCTACCTTGAAATGAAGAGACCAAATGAAGAAGATGATGAAAACTCAAAGTGCTCCAAATCCACAGATTTTCAGATTAAAGTGAAGCCCACGCCATCCTCTATCTTTCTTACAAAGAGATTAGGGTAGAAACACTCTAGAAATAGATGAAACCCTAGAGAGAAGGTGTATGTAGAGAGAGAGAGAGAGAGAGCTGAATCTAGGGTTTGTATAAAATAAGAGGATGAAAAAGTGAAGTGTAACCCGTAGCTGCCAACTGATATATTCGAGGCTCGCTCGAGCGAAAGAGTGGTCGCTCGAGCGACCAGACACAAGGAAACCTCGCTCGAGCATAGAAAGCCTCGCTCGAGCCAATACATCCTCAAACTCAAATATAAGGAATTGAAGGATGGAAACAAGGTACATGCAACAACCAACACCACGGAACCTAAGTCCGGAATACAATAACCAACGGAGAGAAAACCGGGATCGCTATAGATTCGTTGGTTTAACCACGATTTTAGTGGTTTTATCAAAATATAATGGTTTAGATTAGTTTGATGGCGGTTTTATCAAAATATAATAGTTAGATTTGTTTGATTCGAAATAAAATAAAGATTACTTTGATTAAATATTGAATGACTAAGATTTTTTATTTTTATCAGCAAAAAAAGAACTTTATTGATGAAAAGACATACATTACATACGAAAAAACATCAATAAAGAGAAGAAAGTGCAGAAAGCATCAAAGTACATCTCCCAATCCCAACTAGGTTGGCACCAAGGAGGATACCCAATCATTGAATAACTAAGATTGCTTGATTACAAATAAACTTTCCACCTAAACAATTGTTAACTTTTATTTTATAATCCAATATTTGGAAAACACGAAATAAGTGAATTGTTTCACTTATATAAAGTAAACTTTATACTCTCATTTAATATTGTAATATTGTGCATGCTTTGAATTTAAGACAATTTAAATTTTAAAATTAAGATAACATTTAAAGTTTTAATTAATTAGTTTTTGTATAAGTTGGTTGGTCTTTTGATCTAACCAATTAGATTAAACCGTTTTCGGTTTGACTGATTCACCGGTTTAACCGCAATTTCTCATATTGATTTTTTAATTTTAAACAATTAAAAAAAATTCCATTGACTAGCTTCCATTTAACCATATAAAAATAAAACTTTCATAGTCTGTGATTGAAGAAGGAAAAAATGAGTTGTTTTAATCATATAAAATGAATCTTATACTCTCATTTTAAATTTTAAAATTAAAGTAACGTTTAAAAGTTTTAATTAATTAATTTTTGTATAAGTTAGTTGGTCATTTGACCTAATCGATTAGGCTTAACCGTTTTCAGTTTGATTGATTTGTCGGTTTAACCATGATTTTTTATACTGATTTTCTTAATTTTAAACAATTAAAAAAAATTCCATTGGCTAATTTCTATTTAACCATATAAAAATAAAACTATAATTAGTTTATAATTTATTTTTATAATCCCACATCAGGAGAAGAACAAAAAAAAAAAGTGAATTGTTTCACTTATATAAAGTAAATATTTAATATTATAATGTTGTGCATAGTTCAGTTTAACACGATTTAAATTTTAAAATAAAAATTCTAATTAGTCTATGATACGATTTATTTTATAATCTCACATCGGGAGAAGAAGGAAAAAGTGAGTTGTTTCACTTATATAAAGTGAATCATATACTCCAATATCTATCTATATCTATACTATATATATAACCAAGTGTAGTTGTTTTGTCAAAAGCCTCCAAATATTTATTCATGAATTCTCATAATTTTAAAACTTTCTCTTTCTTACGTGGCAACCTTCTTTAATTGCCTTTCATATTTTCTATTTTTCTTCATTTTCTATTTGTTTGATTAATTAAAATTAAAATTAATTTCATTGCTTATGGATAAATATTTGAATTTCAAAATTCCTCCATATAGATAAACATATAAAAACTGAAAATTAATTTTATAGACTACAAATAAAGATAAAAACTAAACAATTAATTTTAAAACATTAATTTCATACCTTATAGATAATTAACTTATAAAAATTAATTTCATGGCCTATAAATAAAGATAAAGATTAAATAATTGATTTTAAAAAAAAATTACTCCTCCCCCCCCTTCCTTCATTTTACTTTAATTAATTTCATTATAGATAAACATTTAAAAATTCATAAAAATTTATTTCATGACCTATAGATAAAGATAAAAATTAAAAAAATTATTTAAAAAATTAATTTCATGACTTATAGATAAATAAACATATAAAAATTGATAAATAATTTATAAAGATTAATTTCATGGCCTACAGATAAAGATAAAGAATAAATAATTGATTTACAAAAAATTAAAATAATAAAATTTAGATAAAGATATGATTTGTTAATCTATATATCTATCAAAAACATATATATTTAGATCTTTATTTTGATTTACTCATATATTTTTTTTCTCCTTCTATCACATATTATCTTTTTTTATTTTAAATTTTTTATCTTATGAAATGCCCTTATCTATAACTTCTTATCTCCTATCAAATTCTTAACCTTCTCTTGATAATGATAAAAATTAATTGCATAACTTATAGATAATTAACTTATAAAAATTAATTTCATGGCCTCCAAATAAAGATAAAGATTAAATAATTGATTTTAAAAAAAATAACAAAATTACTCCTCCCCCCCCCCCCCCCGCTTCATTTTGTACTTTAATTAATTTCGTTATAGATAAACATATAAAAATTCATAAATAATTTATAAAAATTTATTTCATGACCTATAGATAAAGATAAAAATAAAAAAAAAATTATTTAAAAAATTAATTTCATGACTTATATATAAATAAACATATAAAAATTGATAAATAATTTACAAAGATTAATTTCATGGCCTACTGGTAAAGATAAAGAATAAATAATTGATTTACAAAAAATTAAAATAATAAAATTTAGATAAAGATATGATTTGTTAATCTATATATCTATCAAAAACATATATATCTAAATCTTTATTTTGATTTACTTATACTTTTTTTCTCCTTCTATCACATATTATCTTTTTTTATTTTAATTGTTTTATCTTATGAAATGCCCTTATTTATAACTTCTTATCTCCTATTAAATTCTTAACATTCTCTTGATAATTTTTATTATGAGTGCTGCTATTAGTACCTACCAAAATTCTTTAGAACCCCCCCCCCCAATTTCTTTGGACCCCAACCTTAAACCCTAAATTTTAATAATATTTTTTTGGACACCCCGCTTATTACCAAATCTACCCATATTCACAATGAAATGCACACCCACCTGAATCCATTCCAACATATGCACGCAATTCACACCCCCAACCACACCCAATCTCTGCCTCCCTCTCTTCTCTCTCTCTCTCCTCATCAGTGATGTCTCTTCTCTTTCTTTTCTCTTACTCTCTCAAAACCCCTTTTGTTCATATGAGAAAGTGAAGATTTTTCTCTCTCTTCTCTCTCATTCTCTCTCAAAACCCCTTCAAAACCCTAGCTTTTTCTCTCTCTTCTCTCTCCAACAGTAACCACATCTAAAAAGTGGTTCCTGAAAACACAATGCATTTACTTGTGGGGTTGGTGTTCTTCGTCGATTAGGATTTCGACGACGTGGGTCTTTTTGGAATTTGCCATTGATTGGGAAATTCAGATGAGAAAGTGAAGATTGATGCAAATTGTAGGAATAGAAAACAATGTATATATATGGAAAACTAATCTCCCTAATATTTCCATAATTTTTTCAGAATGGAAAGCTAATCTCCATATTTTCACAATGAAATGCACACCCACCCAATTTGTTCACCACTGTGTAGCCGAAAAAATGTATTTTGTTCAGAACTGTTTTGTCGAACAATAATGATCCTGTCAGCACTGTATGTCCGAACAAAATTTGTTTATCACTGTGCAACTTGAATCCATTCTAATTCACAACTTAAAATAACATGAATTAAATCCATTCAAAATACATAACTTAAATCCATTCCAATTCACTCTTTTCCATTCTAAGTTAGTTTAACAAAGAAAATTACATAACTGACTATCTGCATTAATGTTCAGAACCCATGTATTGAGCGAAAGGATTATGTTCAGTACTGTGTTACCGAACATAATTGTAATAGTCAGCAAACCAGTACCGAACAGCTCGAACGAAACAAGAACGACCGAAAATGACCGAGAATGTTAATACAAGACAGATAAATGACCGAGAATGTTGTCCTAGTTCTCCATTGCTCTACGCAGTGAAATAAGTGATGAAGTATACGTTATACTTGAAGAAAAACTTTCAAGTTCAATAGCGTTGATGATGGTGATGAAGATGACACATTCAGGATTTAAGATGATTATGAAAAATAATAGATTTAGGGTTTATGTTAATTGGTTATGAAAAGTAATAGGTTTAGGGTTTACAAACATGGAATACGTATAGTTGGAGTTGGAGGTGGGGGTGGGGCGTGGGTGGGTGTCCAATATTATAGAGTATTAGTTATTATTGATAGGTGGGTGTTCCATTTCATAATGTCTTTTAATGTAATTTTACTTTAGGGTATAATTGTAATAAAAAAAATTATAAAATGGGGGGTCCAAAGAATTTTGGTAGGTGCTAATAGTAGCACTCTTTTATTATTCGTTATTATCTACCAAGTGATAAAGATAAAAATAAAATAAATATTGGCTCTGAATGAGAAGAGTATTAATAATGAAATAATGAATGCTGCATGGGAGAAGGCAACACAAAAATCTCACAAAATTAAGTTTCGTCAGTATATTTATCCATGGTAATAATTTGATATTCTTTCTATTAGTTATTAAAAATAGTTTGCATTAGATCATTGTTTTTTTCTTCTTCTTCTTCTTTTTTTTAAAAAAACTATTTTTATAAGGCTATCATTCGTTATAGTATTTCTTCAATCCAATCTCTAAATTCTTTGAAATTTTTGTTTTTTGAATAATAAAGTTTATAATCAATTTCTTATCAAATTTGTTTTCTTGGTCCTTATTTTATTGAAGGATCGAAACGAGTAAAACTTTCATGTGATATATGAAATTAATGAATATAATACAAAGATGATAGGAAAGTACTACATATTTGTCAATATCTCTACGTTATTATTAGTTGATTTGCTAGATTATACTATCAATTTAGAGCCCATATGATTTAATTCAATGTCCATAACTTTATTCATATTGGACCATTTTTTCATTGAGTAACCTATATAATTTTTTTTTTTTTTTGGTATATAATGATTAAAGCTATCATTTGTTATATTTCTTCAAGTACAATTCAAATAATTTTTCAGCATTTTTTTTATAAATAAAATGGATTAAAACTATTTTCTTATATAATTTTTATAATCTTACGAAATTCTTATCTTGATTAATTTTTTTTAAATGATGTAGGAACTATGCAAGTATTATTCAAACTATGGAGAAAGATTTATATTTTGATATGATATGTATGTGTCATTAATAGAGGAAATCAAAGATAGAGAGTTGATAACATAATCAATTAATGATTTGTTTGAAAAGTTCTTTTTATGAGCAAGGCAACAAACTTAGATTAAATTTAAATAAATAAAAAAAAACCTACTTATAAATTATAATTAAAAGTTGATATTTATTCATAATTTGATCCCACAATAATAATATAGACCATTGATTTAAACGTCCAAGTAAATTTATGATAATTTTTTTGAGTTTATAGAATTTCCCTCTTTTAATGTTTTGTTTAGTTTGATACAAGTTATTTATGTTATAAAGTGATTGTGATACTATTATTCTCAACAATTTTTATAATTAATAATTTTTTATGCATATCAAATTTTATTGTGAAATTTTGTGGGTTAATTATTGTTAACACACATCTGCTGACTAGCTTAACTATTTTTCTGTGTATCGCACGGATTACAACTAGTATATTATATAAGCAAAAGGGGATTTTAACCACAAGAGTTGTGGGAGCTCCAATTTTTTAACATGAATTTTTAGAATTTTTGTATTTTTAAATAATTGAAAAACTCTCTATTGGTTAACCCAACTAAGAAAAAAAAAACTCTAATTATCATTTAAATTTGAATGAAAAAAACCCTCTAATTATCCTTTAAATTTGAATCTAAAAATTTAAATATCCCACTAATATAGAAAACCATGTCAATTAAAAACATAAAAAAATAAAAACGATCCATGCTTAAGAAAAGATCTATTAGTTAGTTCATTTATTATAATAAAAATAAGAATAAAAAAAACTTTAATTATCTATACTTTTGAATTTTAAAATTCAAAAACATATATCCCACTTAATATGAGAGGTATTGATTTCTTCCAATATTTTCTTCCTAAAAATGAGAAAAGATACCTAAATCTTTGGAAACCCTAAACAACCTAAAATCCAATGTAAGCAAACTCCATATTCAATCTCTGCCGAGGCCAACCAACTCTTTGCAAATCTATGTGTGCAAAAAGATTAGCCTCTCTTGAAAAATCTAGAAATCCCCTGCATATTGATTTGTGATTATGTATCAATTTTAAGCATTAAATAACAATCCCAATCAAACAATCAAGACAAATCGACACAACGATTTTAACGTGAAAAAACAACAATTGGAGCGCCTCGAATAGTGATAAAAAAATCGCAGGCCAAAGCCACAAAACAATCCACTAAGAAGACAAAAGAAATTACACAAGTGTACTCTCAATTACCTAGCGAATTCACGGCCGAATTAAACCAACCCCTATATGCCTCTTCCACCACAGTCTTCACCTCAGAATTGTCTTGCCCAACGTTAAATCTACAATGTTGATGTTGAATCCACGACGATTAGCCACTCTAGAATCCACCAAAGCTTCAGGCCCAAATTCCATGGAATCCACCAAAGAACAACTCTGTCTTTTGTATTGAATAAATATAACAAACAAACCCTTTGATATAATCCACTCAATTCATGATTAAACTCTCACAGATATCAAAAGAAACATGCAAAGAAGCCCCAGATGAAAACCCTAATACCCAAGAAGAAGATCTGGAAGCCGTACCCTAAAATCGGACTGAAACACATATTCATAGAAAACAGATCTGCGATCTCCGCTCGAGCACAAGAATGGCCGCTCGAGTGGATCTACAATCGAGCACAGGAATGGCTGCTCGAGCAGAAAAAAACAACTCCCAATACTTTTGCAGGCGAGTAAAACTTCTGAAATGTCGCAATCTCCACTCGAGCGGACAAACAACTTCGCGATCTCTCCTTGGACCCCCGCGAGTTGACCAGGCAGCTTGATGTAGACACACAATTTTTGACCGACAATATGACTCAGACGTCATCATTTGTGCACGCGATGATTGCGCATGTTTGTGCTTGTTTCGAGCACCCAAAGGTCTCGGCTAAGCGCCTTGTCTTTGAGCCTCTAAACCCTCTGCGTTTTGTCCTTATTTTTAGGCTAAACCTTGGTGCCTCTTGGCTAAAGGAGAGTGGGGCCTTGCCGGCCACTTTTGGCAGTTGCCAGCCACTTTTTCTCCTTACCAGCTAGTTGGAGTGGTCAGCCATCTAGTTGAAGTGGCCGGTCGGCCACTTAACTAGCTGGCAGCCAATTTTTCTCCTTTTTAGAAATTTTCAGATCTTTTAAGCCAGTTGTGACTCACTAAACTCATCCTCCATACACGGGTATGGAGGGATTGAGCAAGCCTTTTGGCTTACATTGCCTATATAAGGGAAGCTTCCTCCCCCTATTTGAGGGTTCAGATTTTTCAAAACAAAAATCTCCCTCTCTCTAGAATTCTCCCTCTCTCTATATATTGTGCTATATTAAGCATTAAAGTGTTGTTTCTTCACACTTTTGCACACAAACACTTACACAAACACCTACACAAACACCTTCACTTTGAAGCTAAGGTCCATTGAAGCTTGTTTTGAGGTCTTAGACTTGGTTTTGGCTCAGAATTGTTGCTGAAGTTGCTGTCTTGTTGTTCTTCAAAGGTAAGACACTTGTCCTTTTTAAGCATTGTTTTGATTAAGAGCTTTACCACCTTTGCATGCTACTTTGAGGCTGATTTTAGCCTCTCAAAAACTTTATTTGTTAAGGCTTTAAAGTATTGGTTTAAGCCTTGTGTAGTTAGGGGGGTGGTTCCCTTCTTTTGCTCTTTGGCTTGTTAAGCTTTTTGAGCCATCTTCCATAGCTTTTGTGTTGACCTTTGCTTGGCCTTTTAACCACTGAAACTCAAAGAAATTTCAGTGGTAAAAAGTTGTCCTTGTGATCCAAAATAAGAGGGGGTGGTCTTCTATCCTCTTGTTTTGTTTGCTTGTGTTGTTGGCCTACCAAGTGAGCATGTGTTTCTCCTTTTCTTAAGCTGAGTCTAAGTATGTTTTTATGACCTTTTGGACTTGATCAAACTCTATTTTAGGCTGGTTTAATCTTTGCTTGCATGCTTCTTACACTTGTAGTGTAATTTTTGCTAATTAGTCTTGTATGCTTGATGCTTTGGTCCACCATTCTAGCCTATTTTGGTTCTACTCTAGCATGTTTTTGGCCTTTATTTAATATCCTTTAACTCTGATTTTGGTTGGTGGGGTCACCTCCTGCTTGGTTTTTGCACTTGTAGTGCAATCCTACTTGTTGGCCTAACATGCATCATGCTTTATGCCTCTCATTCTAGCTTATGTTAGCTCCATCTTAGCATGTTTGTGCCATTATTTTAGCATGCCTTAACTCTTTTTTGGGTGGTCTTGGCCATGTGAGGCTTCCCTTGTATGGTTGTAGTATAAGTAGCTTTGACTAGCTTTATGTGTCAAGTCTCTAGCATGCTTTACTTGGGTTGTTTGCATGCTTTAAACTCATTTCTCACATGATTTCAGTGTATATGGTGTAGTTATACTCTCACATGTTCGACTCTTTTATATCTTTTGAGAGTCGCGCCTTATGCCTTGCTTATGAGCCAATACGTATGCCTGCTTGTCTAAGCTTTTGGGCTACCGCTTCAGCATGTTTTAGCCTTTTTCTTGGCATGCATCAGGTCTGTCCTTATCTGGTTTGACCATTTGAGATTGATAGTGCATGCCTCTTATGTAATTCTCTTTACTAGCTTTAGTGCCCTTGGCCCTTAACATGTCTCGCATGCATTGCTTACATGATAGAGTCTTGCGCATGCCACTTTAGCATTGAAAGATGAGCATATTGTTGGCATTGCATTGTGTTTGGATCAGACGTTAATCCAAACACAAGGAATGTGGCACGTTTCATACTCAAAGTGATGAAACGTGTTGTGTTTCTTGGTTGCTAACACTCTTGATCAAGCATGATAGGGTGGAAGCTCTCTTGTGTGTTGTTTGTGCATTCGTCAACATGGTGTAAGCTTGGTCCTCAGCCATCATGAATTGAGGTGCTTGGTTGGTGGTTCGAGAGCCGAGTGCCATGCTCCTTTGAGCTTGAGACATGATAAAGAGTGTGGTAGTACACACATTGTCTTAGAAATACATTATTGTGCCTCTATTGTTCTCTATTGCAGCAAAACTAGCAGCCTGAAGAAAAACTAGCTGACCAGCCAGTTTAACTAGCCGACAAGCCAGTGGCACTAGCCGGCCGGCCAGTTTTAGAGGCTAGCAACCACTTTTTTTGGCTGGCAGCTCACCAACAGATCCCTGTGTTGAAGTAAGGGTAGTCTGGAGGTTGGCACAATTTTCAGAGACCAAGGCAAGTACAAACAGAGGCAATTGACAGCATGGTAATGGATTTCCGAGCAAGCGCCAATCGAGCATGCATCTTCAATCTCTTGGAACTGAGCTGAGGTAGTTTGATTTGTAGTTAGCTTTACTTGTTAGTCAGCTTAAATTGAAAATTTAATTAATTAGTTTGTTAATTAATTAAGTGTTGTAATAATTAGTAAGTAGTTTACTAGTTATTCATTTTGTTATGTAATAATTAATCTGATTACCTTAATTAGATTGATTGGTTAGTTAGCTTAGCTCAGATTAGCTTAGCTAATTCATTCGGACCCTCTGTCGAGAGGGCAAATGTTGTAATAAGGGTGCGTGTGTGTGTGCATGTCTTTTGACCCCCACTTCTTTCTCCCTTTTACTTATCCGTTTATGATGGTTAGATTAGGGCACGTTTTGATTAGCATACCTTATGCTTGCATGCATGCATCATTCATTTGTCTTGCATGCACCGGGCTCGGCGCATCATTCAAACCGCATTGTATTTCAATACCTATTTGAATACATATATCAAATTGTTGCATTCATATGCCATATTAGATAGTCGAGCCTATTTAGTTACATTATTGCATGTGTTGCATTAGACATCTTAACATAGCTAGGATCATGCATGATTTCTAACTAGCTTTTTGTTTTGGCTTGGAGTACTTGGTGAGTCTTTAAGCTTTAGCATCCTGCATGCGTGTAAGTGTTGCCATGTTAGCATGCTTGCCATGAGACTATTTGCTTAAATGCTAAGTTCCCGAGCCGAGGCAACTTTGTTGATGACAGACACATGGCCTTTGGCACGAGTTAGGGTTTCGTAAATTTCCCAAAAACAAAATATTTAGGTGGCGACTCTGTAATCTGGCAAAGCAGTCCATGTTTGGCGCTTTTTGATTAAAATCGATTTTCCAAAATGATTTTCCAGATTGGCCTCTTTGGTGATTTATTAGTCTCATATTGCACTTTGTGAGATTAGATTCAGAACTGTGATAGGAGTCCGAACTGTAGTAACACGAACCCCAATCCGCGCCCTCTCCGAAAAGGGGGCGCGTGGAGGAAGTTCGGGCGGTCTACACTTGATCCCCGACATAGTCAGCAAAGCCACAAACATTAAAGAATAGATATCACAAATTTCTCTACAATGCACAATTCGGGTTGGATTCGCATCTAAAACTCATAGCCTCACTGAAATAAAAGACCAAATAAAATTACAACTGAAAGAAATTTTGTCAAACAGGATTGCCAAGAAAAAAAGGAAAACCTAACATGTCTCTTAAATACATAAAAGAATGTTACGTTTGGGAAAAATATAATAAAGAATTTTTTTGTATTACATTGATAGAACGTTACGTTTGGGAAAAGTACACCAGGAATTATTACATTTGAGAAAAGTATATTAATAAATTTTTTGGTGAGTGTTATGTTTGAAAAAAGTACGCTAATGAATTTTTTAGTATGTCACACTAAAGTGTTACGTTTGAGAAAAATACATAAAAAAAAATTTTAGTGTTACACTCTCAAGCTTTCAAAGATAATAATGCAAGTCTTACTAAATAGAAAGAGTTACAAACTCTTGAAATATACATATTAATACAAGTAACTACCATCTATCACAAATTAAATAAATTATTATATAAAATATTTAATATTAAAATAACTGGTGCAATATGCCTCAATTCATATCAAACTTGCACATATTTTAAAACTTATAAAACTTTGAAACAAAACTTTAGCAACTTACTATTACGCTTGACTTGGGTTGTTTATATTGTGTTTGGGTAATTTCATCCACTTTTTTCAGTTGTTCTTTGAAATTTTTACCAAAATTCATGTCTTAAATACTACTTTATAACCCTAAGTATATGCACCTTGTTATACATTTATCTAATACATGTTATTTATTTTTGTAACAAACGTTATGTAAAATAGAGTTACGCAACTAGTAAATTTGAAATAAAGTTTTAATTTTTTGTTGTAATATTACATGAAAATCTATTTTTAAACAAGCGAAACCATTTTTTTTTTTTAAGAATTTAGTAAAAGGGAGATGCACCAATAAATCCCAAATTTCAATCTTTTGATCCATTTAGTCCTAATTTTAATCTTATGAACCAATAAGTCCCACCCCAGTGTTAAAAGACCAAATGACCCATGTTTTATCACGTGAAGTACCAAATCGCATTTAACGTTCATACATGCAAAACATCAATCCGTATGTAATATTAACGTCGCCAAAAAATACACAAAATAATAATCCACACCGGCAGTTACCACTCAAAAAACAACACAACGCACACCCCAACCCCCCCCTCCCCCAACACACCCAGCCTCACACACCACTGCACAAAAAAATGAAAAAACAACACAGCACCGAACACACCCAGCCACACACACCATTTCCCCCCCCCTCCTCCCCCAACCCAACACACCCAGTCCCACACACCACTTCACAAAAAAAAACGAAAAACAACACAGCACCCAACACACCCAACCACACACACCACTCCCCCCCCCCTCCCCACACACCAAAAAAAAACACACAACACACCCAGCCACACACCACTACACAAAAACACACCCAGCCACACACACCACTACACAAAAAAAACGAAACGGACGTTCAACACACCAACAATCAAATTACTCACTTGCTACACTGATGGCCGTAACACAGCAAAACATCACCTACAAACCCGGAATACGGCTGCCTCAGAAAAATGTCCAGCCCCCCACACAAAAAGCACAACGCACACTCCCCCCAAAACAATGACAACAATGTTATACAATTCAAAACGGAATCCCCACGAAAACATTTCCTTATCTCCATCCAAAACTAAATCAATAAATTAGAAAAACAAAATCAAGGGTACACATGTAAAATAAAAATAAAAAAAAAACAATTGAAATAAAACATATAAAAAAAAAAAAAATAGGTCTAATTGGTGTCCAAGAAAACTCTTAGGACCAAATGGTTTAACTTTTCTCCATTTAGGATTTATGGGTAATTTTTCCTTAGTAAAATTTTATAAATGTTGTAAAACATGCTCTATAATAAAAATTATAAATATAAATGTTGTCAAATGTACTCTATATAAATAAACTTTTTTTTATATATGAATTTATCTTACAAATGGATGGCAATGAATATTTCAATCAATATTTCATTTCAAATATTTAAATTTTATTATTGCACCCTATATTGATTTACAAAAGTAGTTTGTCCCCCAAAAAAAAAAAAAAAAACAAAAAACAAAAAACAAAAAAACAGAAAAAACAAAAACAAAAACAAAAACAAAAACAAAAAGGAAATTAGAATTTTCCTTGCCTTAATAGATTGTAAATTATTGTGATGTTTCTGCTCCACAGACTTTTGAGCTTGTCCAAGTCCAAGTCAAGCTTTTTATGAGGTGGAGTGACTTAGGGGACTCCCATCCATCACGCTGTGAATGTGGATCAACTCACGCTATGATGTGGATCAACTCAAGGCACAATTTGAAAATTAAGGCATCCTTTTATATTAGTTGGAAAAATTAGGAAAATTTACATATAAATCTCATATGTGGGAATATTGATTAATTTGTCTTAAGAGTTTTTTTTATGAATCAAGTTAGTATTTTTTGTTTTGAAACAATTGTATTTATTTGATTTGGTGCAATTTTGAGTATAAGTGAATTTCTTTTTGTGATTTATTTTTTCAATTTTTTGATTCTTTTTTGGGATAAGAACGGAAATGTGAGATGTCGAAGATTCTTTTTAGGAGGATTGGTGACTGAAGTGTTGTTTGTCGAGTATGAAAATCTACATTTCTGTTCTTTTGATTTTTTGGTTTTAAGTGCTACATTTGAAAAAAGTACATTAAGGAGTTTTTGTCTGTTACATCAATTAGAATGTCATGTTTGAAAAAATGCATAAGTAGTTTTTTTTATAATGTTATGTTATTATGTTTGAAAAAAGTATACGAAGATGTTTTTTACAATGTTACACTAGAATGTTATATTTGAAAAAAGTGTACTAATGAATTTTTTAGTATTACATTTATTAGAGTGTTACGTTTGGAAAAAAATACACTATAAATGTTATGTTGTTACGTTTGAGAAAAGTATATTAATAAATTTTTTGGTGAGTGTTATGTTTGAAAAAAGTACACCAATGAATTTTTTAGTATGTTACACTAGAGCATTCCATTTGAGAAAAATACATAAAAGAATTTTTTAGTGTTACACTATCAAGCTTTCAAAGACAATAATGCAAGTCTTACTAAATAGAAAGAGTTACAAACTCTTGAAATATACATATTAACACAAGTAACTACCATCTATCATAAATTAAATAAATTATTATATAAAATGTTTAATATTAAAATAAATTGTGCAATATGCACCAATACATATCAAACTTGCACAGATTTTAAAGCTTATAAAACTTTCAACAAAAATTGAGCAACTTACTATTACGCTTGACTTGGGTTGTTTAGATTGTGTTTGGATAATTTTATCCACTTTTTTCCGTTCTTCTTTGAAATTTCTACCAAAATTCGTGATTTAAATACTACCTTATAACCCTAGGTATGTGCACCTTGTTATACATTCATCTAATACATGTTATTTATTTTTGTAACGAACATTATGTAAAATAGAGTTATGCAACCAGTAAATTTGAAATAAAGTTATAATTTTTTGTTGTAATATTACATGAAAATCTATTTTTAAACAAGCGAAACCATTTTTTTTTTTTATAATAATTTTGAAAAGTTTTATAAATGTCATCAATTATACTTTATAAATAAAAAAATTATAAATATAAATGTTATCAAATGTACTCTATATAAATAAATTATATATATATAAATTTATCTTTCAAATGGAAGGCAATGAATATTTCAGTCAATATTTCTATAGCGATCCCAAATTTTAAACCCGCCTCTTACGGTATTCTGAACTCGGGTTTTGTGGTTGAATGTTATTGTCTATATCTCGCTTTTATCCTTTCATTCCTTATATTTGAGTTTTGGGGTGTTGGGCGAGTTTGGAACAGGTGGGTTGCTAGTTGGTCTAGAACCTTGTTAACCAGAATTTTGGTCTTTCGCTCGAGCGGGTCTTCTTGCGCTCGAGCGGGGCTTGCAATCACTCAGTACTTTGTACGTCTGAAAGAAATGCTACAAAAGTGTTTTTCACGCTCGAGCGGTGTTTCTTACGCTTGCTCGAGCGGCCTTTCTTGCGCTCGAGTGACTGCCTGAAGTCTGTAAAATGCTGGACGAGTGTATTCTACGCTCGAGCGGGTATCATTGCGCTTGAGCGAGTAGTGCCTTGCTGTTATGTCTTGGCACTCGAGCGGCCTTTGTTGCGCTCAAGTGGGTCCAATTTTTGTGTCTGACGCTCGAGCATCAAATTCTCTGCTCGAGCAGATTGTACGTATATCAGATCGTGAAAGTGACATTTTAAATCACTTTTTCTGTCATTTCTCTCTCTAAAAACTTTCCAAAAACCCTAAGTTGAGAGCCTCTCTCTGTAACACCCTGAAATAATTCAACATGAACTACCCACATTAATTAACATTCACTAAAACATGATGATAAACCTCTCATCTTTACATAGTTAATAAGAGAGTTTATACAAAAGTTTCACATGCGGATATACATTCAATGATCGATATACGTATGAATCTATAGCATATGAAGCACCTAGTCTCAAAACAATAACATGCCCTTAAGGGCTTACATCTTCCAAGGCAATAGCCCCGGTTACACAAAATGGTCACTCGGACCCATACACATCTAGCCCATGGCTTTACAAAATTTACAACAAAAATAAGAGAGTTATTTACTCTTCACAAAAATATCCACACCTTCAGTTCGGCGAGATCACCACCTCTTTACCTATACCAATACCAAAATCCCATAGGGGTGAGCATAAAGCCCAGTAGAGAATTCTCACAAAGTATACACAGTTATGCCAAATCTCAATAAAATACCAATGTTCATGCTATGCCATGTCCTTTTAAAGAAAGTTTCATTTCATGCTCTTCTTAAGGATTTCCATTTTCAATAAAAATTAGCAACCTCAATACATTCCAAAACTTCCAATTTAATTAATAGGGGTGGTAAATACGACACTAGTAATCCCTAGGCCAGTGTCTGCACAAGTATTACCAAATTGTCATTTTTATCGGTATTAACCGGAAGGCTCGATACCTATCCGCGCGGTTTTCTGGTCTTTTACCATGGACACTCAGGCCAACTTATCAAGATTAACTACACCCTCTATCTGGACTTACCACGTATTTACCCCATGCCATATTTCCATAGTTCTTATTATAACACCATTTCTTTCATGAAATAAATATCTTCGATCGAAATTTACAATGCAAAATAATAATAACATGAATGAGAATGCAATGCAAGATTTTCCATGTGATAACCCTGTCCAGTATTATACTAATTGATTTTTGTTATGAATATGATTATGTGTTTGATATGATTTTGAGTGCCATTTATATGAATATATGTGGTTTTGAATTTCTATCTATTCACCGTAGGAAAATCTGTTTGACTTTTTGCTTCGGAATTTAAATTGAAGGCCCTATCGGCCACAGAAATCGAAATTGACTACGCCATTGTGATTAGCGTAATTTTTAGAGCCTACGGTGAAATTTAATTGAAAATTGATTCGAATCAAATTAAATAGATTAAATTGATGAAATAGTGCTCAATTAATTAGTATTAAAACAATGTGATTAGAGGAGCTTATATAAAGGGCCAATTACACTCTCATTATTGTTGTTTGGAGCTCAAAAATCAGATGTTACACCTTAGAGTGAGAGAGGGTCGGCTAAAGAGAGAGAGGGTGAAGGAAATTGAAGTTTTGATCTTGAAGATTGAATAATTTGAAGACCAACTCAAGAATTAAGCATAAATTGGAAGATTAAAGCTCCTAGGTGAGTAATCAACCTTAACTCATGAGTTGGAGTTGTGATTTTGTGAATTGAAGATTAAAATGGTGAGTTAGATCATGAGTTGAGTTGATTAAGTTGAGATTGAAGTCCATGTGTGCATGCACGTAGAGAATTCCTATGAAATTACATAATCTAGCATGTAATATGTGAATTATGAAAGATTCAGCATTGAAGCATACATGCAAGCATGGTTTTGTTGAGTTTCATAGTCTATAAGCATCATCGGTGCTATTTGAAATGGAATTGGGGTAAAAAACTAACATGTATGTTGAAATTGATAGAGATATGAATTTGGTATGAAATTTGGATGCATGGGTTTTGATCATACAAAACAAATGAGGATTATGTGTGAATGAGATGATGATTTTGAACAATTTGGTTTCATACTCTTATATTCTCATGTAATGTAATGTGTTCCCCTATTTTTGGTGCCTTAATTTGAGCTTTAAAGCCTTTGAATGTTGAATTTGAGCCTCAAGAACAGTTCTGGAAAACCCAGAATTTGGCATGTTTGCTCGAGCAGGGAAAGCGACGTTCGAGCGGAAAATACGAGCTCCCAGAACTTTTTGCAGACATGGATGTCCGCTCGAGTGGGGAAGTTCACACTCTAGCAGGGAGCCATGTAGTGTGATATTCAGCTCGAGCGTTTCGAATTCACGCTCGAGCGTAAAAATGAAGTAACTAGTATTTTTGCAAACCATGAGGGTCCGCTCGAGCGGCGGAACCCATGCTCAAGCGGGGACCCCTGTTTTAGAAATTTTGTAAAAGTGTTTTATGTTTCATTTTCCGTTCTCTTTCACTTCTAAGTACTCTTAGGCATGCATTGAGCATTATGAATGAATTAAAAGGATAAGAAAGAAGCCTAAGAGGGATGTATGAATTAAGAACGGATTGAATCGTTTGTGACCCATATGTGTTATGTAATGTGTAGGGTCAAGCTCCAGGGCAAATCATCCAGCCGATCACTGTGGGTAATATCTTAATAAAGATATTTTGAAGAATGTTATTTGTCCAATTACTTATTTCCCTATAAGTCTTATAAGTTTGTTAATTTGAATTGTGGACAAATGTTTGCTATGCCATATGGTTGGGCCTAAGGCCGTCTGACTCGAATGATAGTCTGATATGAATGATAGTCTGACATATCAATGAATGGGCCAGAGGTCGTATGACATGAATGAATGGGCCAGAGGCCGTATAACATGAATGAATGGACAAGAGGCCGTATGACATGAATGAATGGGCCAGAGGCTGTATGACATGAATGAATGGGCCACAGGTCATATGACACAAAAGAATGGGCTAGAGGCCGTATGACATGAACGAATGGGCCGAAGGACGTTTGACATGAATGATCGGGCCAAAGGCTGTCGGACAGGAACAATTAGGCCTAAGGCCGTCTGTTGTACATTGTCATAGTGTATCTTCTTTATTCGATATTATTCACTGGGCTTTTGCTCACGTTCATTCATGTGTATGTAGGTGAGCCAAGGGATGTCCAAACCCAGCCTTGGTGAAATATGTGGGAACCAGTCAAGGTTTTGAAGAGTCGCCCAACATCTCATGCACGAGACTTGTCTTCGCCTCTTTTGTTCTTTTGTTATAGTTTTGTTATGTTGGCGAAAGCATTGGATCACTTTTGTATATAAACTTTGGGTTTGACTGACTTAGACTTGAATGATCCTATATGTACAGTTTATATGTTAACTTCCCTTTGATGTGAGTTATTAACGAGTACTTATGTGAAATGTTATGATGTGCATATAAACACAGCTCTATGGACAAAGTTTTAAATTTTTGCTTCCGTATGGCCCCTTTACTCTGATGAGTTATGTCTTATATGCCTTGAGGCCGTAGGTAATCTCTTGATTACTAGCCAGTTATGTCCTTAACCCATAGGGGCGGGTTCGGGCCATGACATTCCATATCTCATAACATTTCTCCATTTTTTTCAAGTCTCTACAAAAATGTCCACAATCACAATCCCCATTACCTCTTTTCAATGTTCTTCCCCAAGATAACCATATGTTATCTACACTTAGCCACAATTTAGCCACAATTTCACTTTTCATAATTCTTAGCAATATAGTCTCATCAAGACTACATTTAATGTTTTCAAACATTAATTCCCAATGTTTATAATTCTCACAAATCCACAATGCACAACAATTATCATCTTACACTTAAATATTTCAATGCATTCACCAATAGTTTTAAAAATAAGTCCTCCACTCTCTTATATCAAGAAAATTATCATTTCTTTATATCACATTGTGAAATCCACACTCTTTGACTCATTTAAACACAAGAAAAGAAAATTTTCATAATTTTTCTCATGTTTTCTAAAAACCCCCAATTTCTGGGGTTCTTTCTTAAAAACCAAAACACCTCCCACTTTCATGTGAAAGCCCATCAAAATCATCTTTCTTAAATCATAGATAAAAGGCTTCAAAGTTCAACTTAGAACATCTAAAGTTTAAACCCTCATTTTTGAGAAATATCATCATCCTTGAGCCAAGAAACAAACTCTCAAAATAAATTCAAGAAAAGCAATAAGATCAACATGTATCATGCAAAACATATATATATATATAACTCAAGAATGTACCTACCTCAAACTTTGATGGAAAGGAGGGAGGAAACCCTAGATTCAAGATGGAGTATTCTTTAATATCTCCTACACCAAGGGAAGTCCAAGCTTGATCTTCAAGATTAATGAGAGATTGTGATGTTCTAGATCCAAGGATTTGCAAGGAATCAAAGTGTTTAAGTGTTTTGGTTAGGGTTTCTAGAGAGAATGAGGAGAGAAATGAACTATAGAGTGAGAGAAAAAGCCCCAAAATGTGATACAACTTTGGCCAAACGGTAAAAAAAAATAGAGATTCGGACTGCCCGTCTGCTGCACGTGCGGAGCCCTTCCCTGCACGTGCGGAGCGCCTTTTCCCGCACGTGCGACTCTCACCCCTGCACGTGCCTTTTTACCAATGTGTGACCCAAAATTTCCCTTGTATTCTGCACATACGGCTTGGCCTCCCGCACATGCGGCCAGTGACCCCCGCACGTGCGGCTGAGTCCAGACAGTCCAGAAAAAAAAAAAATTCCCGGTCCAAATCTCGACACTTCGGACCTAACCATACACTCCCCAGAACAAGTGAAACTCGGCACCGAACAACACAAGAATAAGAACTTTATTTAGGGAGTTATTTCTGAACGTTTCAATTCCAATGGAAGCAAAAGGAAGATGGTGCGAAGAAAGAAAGAAAAGGGAAGAAAGAGACCCAGTCATCACACTCTCTCTAAAATACACTCTCTCTTTACATTTTGACCTAAATCTAGTGATCTTCTCACCCTCGTTCCTTTGATAAAAAGATTGAGCTCTTCAAGATCTCCATTTTCATCTGAGTAAAAGTTGATTTCGTCATCCTTGGAGTTCAACCCTTGCTTGGCTCATCTTTTCTTCTTGAGGTAGGGATATTCTACTCTCCTATATAGGTTTTAACATAGATGTTGGGCATTTTGTATGAATGGTGTGATTTGGGAATTTTGGGTGAAGTTGGGGTTTTGAGTTTGAATTTGTAAAAGAGGGGGTTTCCTATTTTGGGTTCTATATGTATGTGAGACCTTGAAAATGGGGTTGTTTGGGTATAATGGGGGAAAATTTGGCCTTGAGTGCAATATTTGAGAAAGGGGAAAAAATGCCCTAATTTAAGTTGAGTTAATTATTGGTTAGAATTATGAAATCAATGTGGGAATATGAAATTGATTTGAGAATCATGAAATTGGAGGGAATTATGATTAAATGGTGTAGTTGGATTGATAAATCACTCACCTACGAAAAGGTTGATAAATTATCTATCTGATAAATTTCTTTATCTGTTTAGATATATCTGTTTTGGGCTATCGGTGGAGCATAGCCATGATTGTTGTAGAAACTGCATGTTGATTAGGTAAATTGAAACTAATTGATTTGAATATGTCATTGAGTATGGCGGTTAGAAGTAAACATTGTATATGTGATTGAATTGGTCATTGTATATGACAACATGATTAAATACATTGTATATGTATCTTTGTTTGGGAGGAGATAGGGGATGTACTCCATTGTTTGGGAGGAGATAGGGGATGGACTCCATGGATAATTAAGTTGGCCGGAGTGTCCAAGATGAAAGTCCCGAAAGGTTATTTATATTTGGATGTCGGTTCCCTCGGACGCAGTTCCGTAAAATGACAAGTTATGGAAGTGTATGAATGATGTTTAAGATTGAAGTGTTGATGAATGAGTTGCAGTCTGATTTGAATTGTTTATATGATAATGAATTATGTCAATGAATTGACTTGGGTAATAACTGGAAGTGAATTGAAATGTGGGTATCAATGTTGATTGATTATGGAAAAGGTTTAAGATGGTTCTAAGGCCATGTTTGTTTGGGCAGACTGGATTAGCATTCCCATGACTAATAGTCCTAGGACTATGAATCCGGTGGATTATGTATCCTATCTTAACTAATAGTCAAGTTTAAAATAATTAGTCCGTACTTCAATTGTTTAACCAAACATCGGATTAATAATTTTATTGGACTGTTAGTCCAATCCCAAGCTTATGTCCACCCAAACAAACATGGCATAAGTGTTAAACATTTATCGAATGCTAGTGTTTTAGTTAATTCTCATATGTTGTTTAGCATATCTCTACTGAGCATTGACTCACCCTTCTTGGGACACCATCTTTCAGGTACAGGTGATATGCTGCCTCCAAGATCTTAGCTTGGGAGGTTTTGGAGTTGAAGACTCCCTTTTGTTATTCATTTTGATGTTAAATGTATATTCAAGCCTTGGGCTTTCTATGTAAAGAGTTAGAACTCTTCTTTTGTTGTAACCAAGACATCACTTGGAAAGATGTAAGCCCGTAGGGCGTTCTTTTTGTTGCTAACATGTACTACTATTTGTAAAGAAGGCTCTGATGAATGGAAATGTAATATTTTTTTTCTATGTTCATGGATTATATAAATGGCTGTCTTGTGCTTTATTTTGAGGGCGTCACAATTTTATTTCAAATATTTAAATTTTGTTATTGCACCCTATATTGATTTACAAAAGTAGTTCCCCTCCCCCCCCCCCCCCAAAAAAAAAAAATGAATCTTCCTTGCTGTAATAGATGGTAAATTATTGTGATGTTTCTACTCCATAGACTTTTGAGCTTGTCCAAGTCCAAGTCAAGCTTTTTATGAGGTGGAGTGACTTTTAGGGACTCCACTCATCACGCTATGGATGTGGATCAACTCAAGGCACAATTTTGAAAAGGAAAATGAGTGAGAGCACTAATTAGTACTGCCACTAATGATGTAGCAGTGGATGGGGCCCACTGCCACAGTATTGTCGTGCCTATTTTTTATTTTTTATTTGTATTTTTTAAATGAATGCCAACTCATTAGTGGTGGTTTAGAGCACCACTTTTAGTGGTCTCTATCATTGTTGTTTTGAAAATTAAGGCAGCCTTTATATTAGTTGAAAAAATTAGGAAAATTTACATATAAATCTCATATGTGAGAATGTTGATCCATTTAATTTTAAGAATTTTCTTGTGAATTAATTAGTATTTTTTGTTATGAAAAGTTGTATTTATTTGATTTGGTACAATTTGAATATAAGTAAAAGTCTTCTTGTGATTTATTTTTTCAATTTTTTGATTCATTTTTGGGATGAGAATGAAATTGTGAGATGTGGAAGATTTCTTTTCAGAAGGATTGGTGACTAAAGTGTTTGTTGTTAAGTATGAAAATCTACATTTCTATTATTGTGATTTATTGGTGCTACATTGGAGTGTTATATTTGAGTGCTACATTTGGAAAAAAAAATACACTAAGGAGTTTTTGTATGTTACATTAATTGGAGCGTTACGTTTGAAAAAATTACACTACGGAGTTTTTTTTAGAATGTTACTGTATTACGTTTGAAAAAAGTATGCGCAGAAATTTTTTAGTGTGTTAAATTGAATGTTATATTTGAAAAAAACACACTGAAGAATTTTTTAGTATTACATTGATTAAAGAGCGTTACGTTTGAGAAAAGTACACTAAGAATGTTATGTTGTTACGTTTGACGAAAGTATATTAAGGAATTTTTTAGTGTTACATTGACTGGAGTGTTATGTTTGAGAAAAGTAGGCTGAGAAATTTTATTGTGTGTAATACTAGAGTATTATGTTTGGAAAAAGTACATAAAACAATTTTTTGGTGTTACATTTGTTGGAGTGTTATGTTTAAGAAAAATACACTAGAGAGTTTTTTGTGAAATATTATGTTTTGACGTTTGAGAAAAGTAAACTAAAGAGTTCTTTAGTGTGTTAAATTGGAGTGTTATGTTTTCGAACTGTTACATTGGAGTGTTACATTTGAAAAAAGTACACCAAATTTTTTTTTTGAAGTGTTATGTTTAGTGTATGGGAAAGAAATAAACCTTCTCGTATAATCCTGTTGATCAAGTCTGCGCTTCTCCGTACGTCGTCGCTTTATCACCTGAAAACACAAACGTGAGCTAGCCGGCGGGTGTGTGTTGGAAACCTCTCCGATGCCTAAGTTAGCAAACTAGACAAATAGACAAAAGTCCTGTGTATTTGGAAATCAAAGTTGTGTTACCTCTCCATAGGTGATATTTGTGAGCTTTTATAGGTTTCATGTGGCATAATCCAAGTAGGACTCTTACTCCTCCGTGTAGAGTCCTCCTAGGATTCATATTCCTGAAAGATCATGCTTATCCTTCAACACCCCCCTCACTGCTTAAACCAAGTGAGATGGTTTTACCCTGACCGGACTACCACGATCGAAGTAAGCATGGCTATACTTAGCCGCAGAATGAACCTGACTATACTTAGTTCGGTTCACTGCCCTTAGCTTAGTTCCCCTTCCACAAACCATGGCATGCCCAAAACCGAACTAACTCTCAGCACGGTTTAGACTGAGCTAGTTACACTGCGCCATGACCGGTATAAAATCAAAGCACCTTTAAACCGGTCCAACTACAAAGCATTCTTCGACCGGACTAACATTAAGCCTCCCTCGGACCGGACTAACTTCCAGGCTTGGGACCAGACTAACTTTAAGCCTCTTCAAGACCGGAGTAACTTTATGGCCTTTTTACTCAGCCCTTCGCACTGAGGCCCATAACGGCCCAGCTCGGCCCAATTCACACATAAATTACCCTCTCAATTGCCCCTTAATTCCATCTGTGCAGCATGATAGGGATTACCTGTCTATAAACCGGGCCAAAGTTTTAACCTTTCCAGCCGAGCTAAAAACCCTTTAGCCTTTTCAACCGAGCTAAAACTCTAAAGCCTTTCCAGCCGAGCTATCCTTATCTGATCAAAACGTCTCTTCAGTGATAGAAACTGAATCGCTTCCCATTCTAGTGACACGTGGTAGGCTCTAATTGGCCCTTCGCAGCTGTCACGCCGTCTTCGTATTTCGCGAGATTTGAACAGTCCCGCCTTTTTTCGTTCTTTACATAAAACAAACTTCTCATTTCAAACATTCACTCTACTATTCAATCTCTTCTTTCTCTCTCCCTCCTGAGCTTTTACTATTCTTCAATTTGTTCTTGAAGAAACTGCGTGATTTTGCTACCGTTTCTTGCATCTTTAGTGCTTCTACCTCTTCATCTAGTAAGCTACTCAAATATGTTTCTCTTTTCTTGTTTTTGCTTTCGTTTAATCCATAGCATACTATTTATGTTTTTGAAAAGCACCTTTTTACTTCCATTCTCCACTGGTCTTCTGTTTTTCTGGAAAAAACTTTAGTACTAGAACACTTGAGTTCACTAAAAAACCTATGAAACACTGCTTTTGATTCAAAATCATGATTCAACCAAACTAGGATACTGTTTATTCTAGGTATAAGTCTAGTCAGTTTATAACCGAAGTAACACTTCATGTTTACACCAGTAGTTTCAATAAGTCAGACCACTTCTTGATTTACCTTAGCCGAGGTAATCAACCGAACTAAGTCTGCACATAGTATACTGGGAAACCTTAATTCCGACCGATCTAGGTCTTCGGGGCTAAACCAGCTTTCTTAGTTTTTAGACTGAACTCAGAAAGCTGCCCCTAGAAGCTCAACCGGTCTAACAGAACCTTCTCCTTAACCGAGAAATCGAGTCGCTCGCCAAGACCGAGCTAAAAAAACCCCTGCTCAATCCGAGCTACCAAGCACCTTGTTGAAACCGAGATAGAACCTGTAACATCCTACATAGCTGAAGTAGGACTTCTATTTTCTTGCTTTTTACTTTGTAACACGGTCCAACGATCTGTGCTTAACACCTTTGTTTTCCACTTTACAGACTTAGGTTGCCCAGGCACTCCTCTGAGCGCTCAACCGAGCTACTGAGCACAAATTTCCCACCGATCTAATTTATTCATAACTTATAAAATAAATGGGGAAGTATAGGATTTTAGTAAACACATCTGGTGGTCTAGCCGAATTCCGAAAAGATTACAATATACCTGACGACGTCCATCTCACTTTAGCCGAACAAGATATCACACCTTGGGGAAATGAAGGCTTTGTACCTTTTACCCTCATATCCATAGTAGAAACCGGTCTAAGATTCTCGGTTCAACCCTTGCTTTGTGAATTTCTTAGGCAAACTAGGATCTGCCCTACCCAACTTTCCACCAACTCATACCGCATAATAAACAGTATTGCCGAACTAAACCGCCGAGCTGGCATTAACCTTGGTCTAGCCGAGATATTCCACCAGTACTCCATAGGCTCAAAAGATGATGGCTGGGTCTACTACCTAAGAATACACCGTCGCCGAGAGAAAATAATAAAAGATACGCCGGATAAAGATTTAAATGATGGCGATTTTTTCTGGGTATCTGGGAATTTTGAAGACCACCAAGCCCAGATCCCAGGCCGAAGTATAAATTGGAAGAAAGGAATCCCCAGTATAATTACTTTGGTTTCTTTTCATGCTTCTCTTTTATTTCGGTTACCTGCTCCTGAACCGAACTAACAGTTGTTTTCATTATGCAGATTCAGCCCATCTTCAATCACTTTACAGCTACCCTAATCTAAACACTCTCCGTGCCGCACTACGGTATCCAGAACAGAGTTGGGCCAAGCTGCTAAATTTTGAACCGACATACAAATACAGCGGTCGCCGAAAAGCCAGAGTGACCGACTTTCTACTAGAGGACGCCCCCGAACCAGACCCAACCTTGCCACAAATTAACCTAGTCCCCCTAACAGCTGAGCAAGAAATTGCAAAAAGAAACAGAGTAAGGGCCCTGCTGACCAAAACAAACAGAGCCGAAGTACCGCCACCAAACCAAACACAAGAAACTGTGGTGGCCCTGCCATCACAACAGCCCTCCTCATCACGCCAAACTAAGTGCGCCCGGACTACCAAGACCGAACAACGTTTAGTTGATAAAGACGAAACCACCCTTCTACAGAGCCACCGACCGAGTCCGCAACCGGAGCCTTCTGACCGAGCTACCTCCAAGTGGACACCCAAGCTCACTTTCCAGAACCGAGATATACAGGATATTGACTCGGTTGTTGCAGAGAAGGATCACTTACTGGCTTTCAACCTGGCCAAGAGTGTGTGCCTTCCAAAAGACATGGAGCACCACAATCAACTGAACATCGAGCTGAAGGCCATCCAGTCATCAACGAAATCCATGATCCTGGTAAGTAGCACTTTTTGTTTTTTATCTTTCTAATTTTTCCAACCTTTAGCTCAGCTAAAAAAGAAAGTTACTATTCTTTTGCAGGCCATTCAGAAAAACAACATCGCACACAAGCGAGTGTTGGAAATTAGGAAAACAACAAGGCAGGCCATAGCAGAAGCCGAAGCCAAGACCGCCGAGCTAAAACAATCCCAAGAGAGGATGGCCGAGCTGGAGGCCGAGGTAACTCGTCTAACCGGACTAGTTACCTCAGCTAACGATGATAAACAAAGAGCTCTAACCGTAATGAAAGACAAGTACTTGCTCGAGCTTGCCAAACTTGAAGGCACCAAGGACGCCGAAATAGCGGAGCTGAAAAAGAAGGCAGACGATGCCGAGCTCAAAGGCTTTAAAGAAGGCAAAGCTGCTTACATTCAACAATGTGAAGCAGCAAAGGATTTATTCTTCAAGTGCGTCTGGAGAGGTGCTGTGGAGCAGCTCGGCTGTGGGCCCGAAACCGAGGTCTACAATGCTCCTCAGTATTTCATTCCGGCCTCACTAGTGGAGTATACTGCCGACCTTCAGAAGCAATTTCTTGAAATGTCTGATGATGATGAAGAAAATGAGCCAACTAATACTCCGGTTGTCAATGAGCAAGCCAACGATCAATCAGCTTGGTTGGAGCCAACGATTGAAGACCTGACTGTTAAGCCGCCGACTGACACCGTGCTGCCAATTGATACCGAGCTCACAATTGAGACCGATCTTCCGTCTGCAATCGGTGTTCGAGTTGACATTGATGCCGATCTTGAAGATCTTTTTAACTAATTTTGTAATTTTTCTTTTTTCTTTTTGCTCGTGTAACCGGGCTGTGGCCCCTCCTTTGTACTTGTTTTGAACTTGATCAATGAAAATCATCTTTTCTGCTCCACACTTATTTCGGTTTGATCTGTATGCTTGTACTTATAATGACTTTTCCATGATCTTTTTGCTCCAACTGTTATCTCGGTTTAAATTCATGTTTGAGCTTGTTTTCTAACTGTAGTTTGGCCGAGATACTTTATTCCGGTCCTAGCTGATCAATCTGACCAAGCTTACTCGCCAACCACTCTTTAGCCGATATACTTACTCCGGTTGAAGAGTATCAAGAGTTGGTTTAATCCAGCCAACCACTTTTTAGCCGATATACTTACTTCGGCTGAAGAGTAATAAGAGTTGGTTTAATCCAGCCAACCTCTAAGTTGGTTTTTTCAGTCAACCTAGAATAAAATGTTTGGTTATTCCGACCAAACGTCCTATAGCCCAGATCTTTATCCTGGGCTTAGGAGGGGTGTTGGTTTAATCCAGCCAACCTCTAAGTTAGTTTTTCCAGCCAACTTAGAATAAAATGTTTGGTTATTTCGACCAAACGTCCTGCAGCTTGAATCCTTATCCTGGGCTTAGGAGGGGTGTTGGTTTAATTTAGCCAACCTCTAAGTTAGTTTTTCCAGCCAACTTAGAATAAAATGTTTGGTTATTTCGACCAAACGTCCTGCAGCCTGAATCCTTATCCTGGGCTTAGGAGGGGTGTTGGTTTAATCCAGCTAACCTCTAAGTTAGTTTTTCCAGCCAGCCAACTTAGAATAAGATGTTTTTTTATGCCCCTAACTTACTAATTTACTAAAACAAACTTTTACAGAAGAAAACATCTAACTAAAAAGAAAACTACTTGCTTTAATGAGAAAAGGAGAAATTACACAAACTTTAATAAGAAAAAAAACTAAAAATAAAATAACTTGAGATTTGCAGTATTCCATGGCCTGGGAATTGCCTTGCCGTCCTCATCTTCTAAGTGGTATGCCCCTTTGCCTGCTAATCCTACCACTTTATATGGACCTTCCCAATTGGGCCCTAGCTTGCCATCTCCTGGTACCAAGGTATTTCCCATTACTTTGCGCAGTACCCAATCTCCGACCTTGAATTGCCTTGGATGAACTGTCTTGTTGTATTTCCTGGATAACTCTTGTTGATATGAGGCAATGTGAACCAGTGCTCTTTCTCTTCTTTCTTCTGCAAGGTCGAGCTCTAATGCTATGGCTTCGCCATTCAAGTCTGGATCAAAATTCTCACTTCGAATTGTGGGGAGGCCAACTTCCAGTGGGATTACTGTCTCCATACCATAGGCTAAGGAGAATGGTGTTTCTCCTGTTGATCGCCGAGGTGTGGTGCGGTAAGCTCATAAAACATGAGGGAGCTCTTCTGCCCACTTGCCTTTTGCTTTCTCTAACCTTTTCTTTAATCCATCCAAGACTACTTTGTTTGATGCTTCTGCCTGTCCATTTGCTTGGGGATATGCCGGTGTAGAATTGTAGAACTCTATCTTGTACTCTTCACAAAAGCCTCTGAAGATTCTGTCATCGAACTGAGTGTCGTTGTCTGATATTAGTGCCTTTGGTATGCCAAATCGAGTGATGATATTCTGCCAGACAAACTTTTTAACATCTTTTTCCTTGATTGATGCCAAGGCTTCTGCTTCCACCCACTTTGTGAAGTAGTCGGTTGCTGCAAGAAAGAACTTCCTGTTCTCTGGTGCTATTGGAAGTGGTCCTACTATGTCCAATCCCCATATTATGAAGGGCCATGGGCTAGTTAGAGGTAGAAGTTCTCTGGCAGGTTGGTGTACTTGGTGTGCGAACTTCTGACACTTCTCGCACTTTTTGACATACTTTTCTGAATCCGCTTGCATGTATGGCCACCACTATCCTTGTGAAATTACTCTGTATGCTAGTGATCTTCCTCCTTGATGGCTTCCGCATACGCCCTCGTGTATCTCGAATAAGAATGCTTCCACTTTGCTGGGATGAACACACTTTAGGTAGGGTCCTGAGAACGACTTTTTGTACAATGCTAGGGATGGGGAGAGCCAAAATCGCTGCGACTTCGTTCTTATTCTGTTGGCCTCTTTCTTCTCTTCTGTTAAGATGCCTTTTTTTAAGAATAGGATTATGGGATCCATCCAAGAGGGGCCTAACTCTGCGCAACATACCTCTTCTGCTTCGGGGTCTTCAATGCTTGGTCTAGGTAGGTAGTCGATCAGTAATGGATGAGGGATGGAAGTATCTGCCATTGAGGCAAAGCCTGCTAGCTCGTCCGCTCTGCTGTTTTCCTCCCTCCCGATTTGTTCTATCCTAACTATTTCAAATTTCTTGATCTCTGTTCTGACCAACTCTTGGTGTTTGGCCATCCTGTCATCCTTTGCTTTGTAGTTGCCAAGTATTTGGTTTACCACCAGCTGCGAGTCGCTGTAAACCATTAGCTCGGTGGCCTTCATGTAGAATGCTGATTTGAGGCCTGCAAGAAGTGCTTCATACTCCGCTTCGTTGTTTAACGCTGGGAAGCCAAGGTTGATTGCCTGCTCCACAACTAGGCCATCTGGAGAGATGAGGACTATGCCAAGCCCTGCTCCATGCCGGTTGGATGCTCCATCCACGAAGAGCTTCCACATCTCTCCAACGAACAACTTCCAGCAAGTGGAGGGATCAGATGATGCCTTGGGATCTGACTGAATATCCTGCACCAGGGGTTGCGCTATTCCGACGTCAACTTCCATCCCTAGTTCGGTTGTTTCAGTCAGGTCGACTAGGCAGATATGATGACTTCCTGGTGTGAATTCCGCGACAAAATCTGCCAAAGCTTGAGCCTTTATCACGGTCCTGGGTTGGAACTTGATGTCATATTGTCCCAACTCTACTGCCCACTTCAAGATTCGCCCAGAAAAGTTCGCCCTTTCAAACAAAGCTTTTAATGGGAAAGCTGTGAGGACGACTATGGTGTGGGCGTGAAAGTAGTGTGACAACTTCCTTGAGGCCATCATCAAGGCTAATGCCAGTTTTTCCAGTGACAAGTACCTTGTTTCGGCACCCAGCAATGTTTTGCTGACATAAAAGATGGGCAAATGTTGAATTCCTTCCGCACGGACCAATACTGCGCTAATTGCGTGCTGAGAGACTGCTAGGTACAGGAAGAGTTCTTCTCCAGCTACTGGGGTGACAAGTAGTGGTGGGGAAAACATGTATTCTTTTAAGCTTTCCAAAGCGCGGTCGCATTCTTCGTCCCACTCAAATTTGGCCTTTAAAGCAAGAAAAAATGGTCGCAGTCTGTCTGACGATCAGCTTATGAACCGATTGAGTGCAGCTGCCATGCCGGTGAGATGCTGCACTTCTTTTACTGAGTTTGGTCTTTCCAAATCCTAGATTGCTTTAATCTGGGAGGGGTCTGCTTCGATACCCCAGTTGGTCACTAGGAAACCTAGGAATTTGTCAGATCCTACTCCGAACGCACACTTGGACGCATTGGGGCGCAACTTGTGCTTCTTCAAGATCTCAAACATCTCACCTAGGTCCTTGAGATGGTCGTTCTCATCCTTGCTTTTGACCACCATGTCATCGATGTAAGCCTCCATTGTTCTGCTTAACAATGGTTCAAACATCTTGGTGACCATCCGTTGGAATGTCGCTCCAGCGTTCTTTAGGCCAAAGGGCATGACCTTGTAGCAATACAGTCCTCTTGGAGTTGTAAAGGATGTGACTTCCTGATCTGGTTCATGCATGGCGATTTGGTGGTAGCCTCTGTATGCATCCAGAAAGCTAAGTCGGTTGTGCCCTGCCGTTAGGTCTACCAGTTGATCTATTCGTGGTAGAGGAAAGCTGTCTTTTGGACATGCCTTGTTGACTGTTTTGTAGTCGACGTAGACACGCCACTTGCCGTTCTTTTTTGGCACTACAACTGTGTTGGAGATCCATCTTAGGTAGTGTACCTCTCTGATTGCCCCTGCCTCCAGCAGGTTTCCTACTTCTTCCGGCACTATCTCGGCATGGTGGAGTGCCGATCTACGTGTGCGCTGAATGATTGGTCTGGCGGATGAGTGGACATTGAGTTGGTGACAGATGAAGTTGGGATCAATGCTTGGCATGTCGTATAGTGTCCAGGCGAACACTTCGATGTTAGAGGTCAAAAATTCCAAGACCTCTAATCTCTCAGTACTGGACAACGACGAACCGAGCAAAAAGAACTTATCCGGGTTCTTTTCATCTATTCTTACCTCTACCAAGTCTTCCACCGCTTTCTGATTAGCTGCTTTGCCGACATCTGTGAACAGTTCATTGCTCTCAGGTTCTTCCACCGAATGAACGTATCCTTTGGCAGCGCGGCTGCCATTCACCGTGACAAAGCATTACTTGGACATAATCTAATCTCCATAGACCTCTTCAATTACACCGGTGTCATTGGGGAACCGCATTACTTGGTGGTAGGATGACGCTACCCATCGCATGGCATGCAGCCATGTTCTGCCCAAGATGATGTTATAAGTGGAGGGGACTTTCAATACCCAGAACTCCACTTGTTTCATCACACTTTCTACTTTGACTGGGAGGATTATTTTGCCGACGGGCCATTCTGGCATGGAGTTGAATCCAATCAGGGGAGATATGGCAGGTGCCAAGTCTTTATCTTGTAACTTCAATTGTTTAAACGTTTCGTAGTACATTATTTCACATGAACTACCCTGGTCAATCAAAATTCGCTTCACGTCAAAATCCTTGACTCGAAGAGTGATGACCAGGGCATCATTGTGAGGGCAATATATCCTTGCCAAGTCTTTATCCGAAAAAGACATGACGTTCGCGGCCTCTGTCTTCCCCTTCTTGATGGCAGGTTGGGCACTTAGTACCTCTCTTAAATGCTCAGCCTTTTTGATTGATCCTCTGAGCTCGCATACATGCTCAGGTTCGAAAACTCCATGTATCACATTGATAATGCCTTGAGGTGGGGCGTCAATTGGCATTCCATTGGGGTTATTATGGTCCTGGGGGGCTGGTTGCGCCCCTCCTTCAATGTATTTATCCAGGTGACCTGCTGCCACCAACTCCTCCAGGTGCTGTCTCAATGGCGTGCAATTTTTAGTGCGGTGCCCCTTTTCTTTATAGAAGGTGCACCGTGATCTTTCGTCATAGTCCTTCTGAGCTTCCCCTAGCTTGGCTGGCCATCTGACGAAAGGCTCATCCCGTATTTCACTTAGAATTCGGTAGATCGGTTTCTTGAAGACCGTGGTTATGGCAGTGCGGACGCTCAACCATCTTTTATCCTAGTCCTCTCCGTTGTCTCGTCTGCCACATCTGTTTCTGCTCGGACGATCTACCGTGTTGACCTTTGCTGTGGCCTTTTTCTCTGGTACTGCGGTCGTGCCAGATTTCAATTTGGCACGTGCGCCGTTCTCCTCCACCCTGATGTGCTGATGCACTCTTTCCATCAGGGCTTCCATGGTGAGGGATGGTGTCATGGTGATTGAGTCCCTTAGTCTGTTCCCGACTGGAAGGCCTCTTTTGTACTGTGCGATGGCGAGATTGGTGGGGCAGTCCCCAATTTGGTTAAAGGTCTCCCAATATCGACTATTGTAGGATCTTAGGGTCTCTTTGTCGCCCATGTTGATGGAGAGTAACTGGTCGATCTCCACCGGGGTTTTAGTGTTTGTTCTGAACCTTGTGACGAACGCTTCCGCCAATTGCGCCCAGGAGGCTATGCTGCCTTCTGGAAGTTTTTCGAACCAAGTCAAGTCTAGGTCGCCAAGGCTAGATGGGAAGAGGATGCACATCAAAGCCTTGTTCCGCCGGTAAACAGCCATGACCTGGCGAAAGTGGCGAAAGTGTGAGTAGGGGTCCGTCTTTCCCTCATATGTAGTGAATTTGGGCTGAAGGAAGCCTGATGGTAGGGGCGCGTTTTCAATCGCCGAAACGAACGGCGAGGTTTGTAGCCTTGCTAATGCCTTGTCCGTCGATTTGTAAGCAGGGCGCGGTATTGGCATTCCAACCTCGACGCTTCCATGCGTCCGAGGAGCCAACTGCTATAAGGCAGAAACTCTGTGTGGATCGCGTACCCTGGCATCCTCCTTACATCGTGCCTTTTCCTCGAGCACGGTTCGTAAGTCGGACGATCTGGGCAACTCCGTCTGTCTGGATCTTGTTTGGTGCATATGTGAGGGCCAATAGGTGCTTCCTTCAGTGTACGACCTCTCAGATCTCATCCTTTCAGACCTGGATTGACGAGTTCTGGAGGATCTGGATTGAGTATCGCCTGTACTGAGGCTTCTACTCTCTACCTGAGAGGGTGTGGTATTCCTACCACGACTTTCCGAGTGCCGATGAGGCATCTTGCTTGTGCGCCCCTCTCCTGTCGCCACTCATTTTCCCTTCATCTGGCGCTTTAAAGATTCCATGTCCGCCGCCATCCGTCGTATCAATTCATCCTGTTCCTTGACGCGATCCTCCAAAACTTGAGGATCAATCCTCCGCTTTTGCCTTTCTGGACTCTGTGAACGAGAGTGATGGGGGCTGTTAGTCCGCCTTCTTTCCCTTGTATCCCTCCTGGGATTCTGTCTTTGTGGTTCTAAATCTGCCATAGGAGGGATGAGAGGTAGACCTTCGCGCCTTGCACCCCCTTCTGGTGTTTGTCCGTCGATGGCGGACTGTGACAAATCTTCGTTGTGCGCCATTGATTCTTAAGAGGAAAAGCTTGATCAAGAGGTTTTGTTCTTGTCTGAATTCCCACAGACGGTAATTGTACGGGAAAGAAATAAACCTTCTCGTATAATCCTGTTGATCAAGTCTGCGCTCCTCCGTACGTCGTCGCTATATCACCTAAAAACACAAACGTGAGCTAGCCGGCGGGTGTGTGCCGGAAACCTCTCCGATGCCTAAGTCAGCAAACTAGACAAATAGACAAAAGCCCTGTGTATTCGGAAATCAAAGTTGTGTTACCTCTCCATAGGTGATGTTTGTGAGCTTTTATAGGTTTCGTGTGACATAATCCAAGTAGGACTCTTACTCCTCCATGTAGAGTCCTCCTAGGATTCATACTCCTGAAAGATCATGCTTATCCTTCAACACCCCCCTCACTGCTTAAACCAAGTGAGATGGTTTTACCCTGACCGAACTACCACGACCGAAGTAAGCATGGCTATACTTAGCCGCAGAATGAACCTGACTATACTTAGTTCGGTTCACTTCCCTTACCTTAGTTTCCCTTCCACAAACTATGGCATGCCCAAAACCGAACTAACTCTCAGCACGGTTTAGACTGAGCTAGTTACACTGCGCCATGACCGGTATAAAATCAAAGCACTTTTAAACCGGTCCAACTACAAAGCATCCTTCGACCGGACTAACATTAAGCCTCCCTCGGACCGGACTAACTTCCGGGCTTGGGACCGGACTAACTTTAAGCCTCTTCAAGACCGGAGTAACTTTATAGCCTTTTTACTCAGCCCTTCGCACTAAGGCCCATAACGGCCCAGCTCGGCCCAATTCGCACATAAATTACCCTCTCATTTAGTAATTTCAATATTATGAGAAAATCCACAATTATCCCTCAACATATAACACGTGCATTTATGTGTGGCCCTTTATGTAATTCACACTAGAATGAGACCTTTGGGTCTATAAGAAAAAAAGGAGGACCAAATAGTTTATAAGATTACTATTTGGGATTTATTAGTATTTCACCCAAAAAGTTTATATATAGATTTTTGGATAAAACACTAATAAATCCCAAATAGTGATTTTATAGACTGTTTGAACTTCTTTTTTTTTTAATCCAAAGGTTTCATTCGAGTGTAAATTATATGAAGAGTTAAGCATAAGCGCACGTGCTATGTGACAATGTGGATTTTCTCACAATATTGAAATTAGTAAACGTAATACTTCAAACAAATTTTTTAGTATACTTTTCTTAAACGTAACACTCCAATCCAACACTGTAATTTAACACGCTAAAAAACTCCTTAGTGTACTTCCAAACATAATACTCCAATCAATGTAACACAAAAAACTTAGTGTATTTTTCCCAAACATAACACTCCTATGTAGTATACTAAAAAACTCCTTAGTGTATTTTTCTCAAACGTAACAATGTAACATTCAAAAAAATTTCTTAGTGTATTTTTTCCAAACGTAATACTCCAATCAATGTAATATACAAAAATTTATTAGTACACTTTTTCCAAATATAGCACTCTAATATAAATGTAGCACTTTAATGTAACACTCTAATGTGACATCAGAAAATCACATTAACAAAATTGTAAATTTTCACGCTTGAAAACCAATACTTCAGCCATCAATCCCCTTAAAAAGAATCTTCTACACTTCAAATTTCCATTCTTATGCCAAAAAGCGAATAAAAAAATTGGAAAAATAAATCACGAAAGAGCATTAACTTAAACTCAAATGACATCAAATCAAATAAATAGAACTTTCCAAAACAAAAATGACTAATTGATTCATAAGAAAACTTTTAAGACTAAATAGATTAATATTCCCTCATATAGGATTTATGGGTAATTTTTTCTAAATTTTTTTAAAGATTTTTGTTTTTTAAATTTGTATCATAATTTTTTATTTTTTAGTTTGTCTAGTGTAGAGGAATCTTAAAAGTAATAATAATTATAAGAAGAAAAAACATACTACAAAAAGAAACCAATGTTAATTTTTTAATGATTTTTTTTTTCAATTTTTTTAATTTTTTTTTTTTTTGTTGTCTAGTTGAATAAATTCTATTTTTGTACTTCTGAAAATACCCTTCTCAATTTTTTATTGCACCAAATGCACATTAATGTATGTGAACAGGATTGTAAACCACTCCATTGTATAGTTATAATAGAGGTTCTATTATATCATCTAATAATAAATGTAATGATCTATTTTAATTTAAATTAATTCTAAATTTATATTTTTATTTTATAATCATTAGATAGGTAAAATTCATGTCAAGAGATGCACCCATTTAATAGTGGGTGGTGTCTTCTAAGTCAAAATGGAAAACATGGAGAACCAAATTCCAACAGAAAAAAAAAAAAAGAAAGAAAAAGAAGAAGAAGATGATCATTACATTTTACCTATTTTATTTTATATTTTTCTTTTCAAATCTTTCAATTAAATACAACATAAAGCATATCATTGGCAATCTCCAAAAAAAAAAAAAAAGTTTCTTTTAGAGGGGTTGACCGTCACTGGCGTGTGTAAATGGTGACCGTTCAAACAATTTTATTTATTTATATTATATTTAGTGTGGGAACAAGAACAATCACGAGATTATTTATTAACTTACAAGATAAATTACTAATACACCTCCGGAGATTAACTTAAATTATAGATTGTCTCATGTGATTTGAAAAATTAAAAATATCTCTTGTCAACAAAATTTATTTAACAGAATTAACTAAAAAAATTAAATTTATAACTGATTTCCTATGCAATAATAAAATTATTTGAATTATTAATTGAAATATATTTCTAATATCATTAAAACCTGTTAATATACTTGATCATTTATTAATAAACACTATAAAAAATTAATATTTTAGAGACCAAAATTTAGAGAAAATTATTTTTTAGGGACCAAATATTTTTTTTACGAAAAGTGTCATCATTATATTTTTAGGACCAAATTTTTTGTCTCAAAAAATAAACTATTTTGAGACTAAATTATTTTGTCCCTAAAAGTGTATTTATTAGTTACATTTTCAAAATTTTATCGTTAAAAGCTTTATTTTTTACTTTTTGAGACGACCTTTTAGCGACTATCCTTACGACGATGGAAATTGGTCCCTAAATGTCTTTTGTAATAAAATTTTCACTTTTAGAAACCAAAAGATTTGGTCTCTAAAAATCTTATATGCTGTAGTGAAAATGAATAATTTGTTATGAAATTTAAAATCTCAAGAGATGAAATGTAATTTTTAAAATTACAGGAACAATTTATATTTTAAGTAAATTTTGAGAAGTTTATTTGTAAATTACCCTAAACTTACAGGTAAACACAATTATTCTTCATGTATTCGTTAATCATCGATCGTGTGAGTAGTTTATATTTTGAATTTTTTAATTCATGTAAGAGAAAAAATATACCTCAAATAATATTTTTTAATTCCCACAAAGTTAACATTTACAACAGGTTTTGATTTCAATTTTCACCTCCAGCACGTGGATCACCACCAGCAATAAAGAAAAAAACCAACAGTAAAAAAACAAACTCTCTAATAAGAAACAAAATAATCAAGGACTGACTCTGACCTGTAAATTGAAAATGTACGTAATTAGTCAATTGAGTAAATCAAGAAAAGTTTTTTCTTTGGAAGGTGTTGAAAGGGAAGTTTGAAAACATATTTTTTAAGTGAAAGGATAATTTACATAAAGAACCCTTAAACTATTAAAAGTATTATTTTGATCATTTGAACTATACAAACATACAAATAAATTTCCTAAACAATTGAGAAGTATCGTTTTACTCTCTAAATTATAAAAAATACAAATAGACCCCTTAAATTATAAAAACGTACCAATTAGACCCGTAATGGAATGGATCAAAGTGAAACACGTCTATAGTTTACGGAGTTCATTTGCTTCTCCTTTTGTTTGGTTCTCTTTCTTGTCTCTCCATGTGCAAGACGAGTTGCGTGTGAGAGAGGGTATTGAATAGCTTGATATACATTGTTAGGCTCATTTCCTAATAATTTAAACTTTAAGAACAATTGGTGACCTAACAACAACATCTTTATATGCTATTGCCAATGTTAACCTTTCACATTTGGCTGTTGGCTATTGCTAAACTGCATGGACTAGGAGTGCTCTTTCTTTCTCAATTTTCTTTGTCTCTGCCTTCCTCTGATTATTCTGTTTGTACATTACTTTCAAATAAGCAAACCACTAGAGTGTGATCATCTTGTTTTATATAAAATCCTTATTTGCTTCTATATGTATATTTGGCAGTATATTTTCCCTTCCTTCTTTAATTTTAATTTTTTTTAGAATAGTTACATTATATTTACTTATTAGAAGTCCTATATTCTCGGGTAAGTATATACATAACAATTTTCAATCAAATATAGCGCCTATATGTCTCATGAGTATGCAATGGGAGGACTATTCTCAGAAAAATCGGATGTCTTTAGCCTTTGTGTTTTGCTACTAGAAATGGTTAGTGGCATGAGGAATACTAGTATACATTATCATAAAAAATATTTGAACGTCCTTGATTATGTAAGTGCACTAATTTCACCTTTATATACTTTCAAACATTGTTAGTCATCACCATAATATTATATGTGGTTCTACTAAATCATATATGGACATATGTGAAACCAATCCAGGCATGGGAATTGTGCAATGAAAGCGGAGCGTCGGACTTAGTGGATGAGGTAATGGTTGACTCATGTTCCTTGTCTGAAGTCATGAGATATATACATATTGGCTTTCATCGTGTTCAGGACTACGTTGCAAATCGACCAACCATGTCTACTGTGGTTCTCATGTTGAGCCATGAAATTGATCTTCCACATCCAAAGCAAACTACATTTATTATGCCAGGCTTGTCAAACGCTGATTTTCAATCACAATGCAACAAAATATTTTCCGTGAATAAGGCATCTCTATCAATTATTGAAGGATGATAACCAATAAACAAATCATGTATCTATCGCACAATGTATATTGATATTATTATATAATGACAGCAATAATATTATAATTATGTAGCATAGTTGATCTTCTTTTTTAGTTATTTGCCATTCATAAAGCTTGGTGTTATAGTGCACTTGGCCATGAAATTCTTAGAATAAATGGATAGGCACGTGAACAAACAAGGCAAGCAACACTCGTACGAATCAAATTGGATATGCTCAGATTCGCGTGAAATTGGTGGAGTGATTGGAAATGCAGTAGAAAGTTTTATGTCTTCAACAGTATCGTTATATCCATTGAATTTTTGTTCGTTTGAATTGTCTGAATGAATATCTTACATATTATACCTAGTTGAAATATTAATTCGGGCAAAAAAAAAAAAAAAAATCAGTGGAAAATTTTTGTTTTCTTACTGCCTTGTTTTGGTCTTGTGAATAAAGTAACTGCCTAATTCCATTGTTTCCTAAGGTTAGTCTTCTTTTTCATTATAAATAACAAATATTGATGGTAAGTCTTTGGGATAGGCAATTCTTAATGAATAAATAAATTTCAAATTTATACACTTCCTTTCAAGAGAAAACTAGTGAAAAATCCACTCTAATAATTGTCTAAAGCGTTAGATACAGTAATTTTTATTTTATTTTATTTTTTATTGGTGAGATATCTACACTTTGAGAAATAGTTTGGTAAGAAGTCCCGAACAATATTTTGTTTCCAATTTTACTCCTAAACTTTTTTTTATCTATTTGACTTTCCATTGACTATCTGTTCAAATTTATATTAATCTGTTAAAATTATTTTCTTTCTCTTCAATTTTTTTGTCTATCTATTCAATTTTTTTTATCTATCTGTCCAAATTTTGCTATGTAAATTTTCTATCTGTCCAAATTTTACATGTTTTTTACCGTATCTATACAAATATCTATTCAAATTTTATAATCTGTTTAATTTTAATCTTTTATCTGTTGAAATATTTGTCCAAATTTTATCATTTGTTCAATTTTTTCTGTTGAATTTAACTCACAACATTTTTTTTTATTGAAGAGTAGTGCAGCAATGGATAATACTATAATTGAGAGGTATAATAAGAGTTCTAGAGCAATAATGGGCAAAAAAAATTTCTCTCCATACTACATCTTATGAATATAATAGTTGCAAGTTAAATTGGAAAACTGCAACCATAAGGAAACACAAAAGGAAAAATGGGTTTCTATAGCAAACATAAATGGTGTTTCAAAAGAATGACACATAGCCATAATGCTCAGTTCATTAAAAATAGTACACAAGCAAAATTTCACTTTTAAGAAGAAAATAGAAAAAGGAAACTTAGCACGAAATGAATTCACATGCTAAGATACAATCTCTAGGTCTTATTTGCGTCCTCATAGTTTTGCAAAACGAACTATACATATATATATACATGCAAACATTTGAGAGAGAGAGAGAGAGAGAGAGAGAGAGAGAGAGAGAGAGAAATGTTGGTGAAATTCAACTGAAAGGAACTTAAATCATTATGCTTAAAGCTCAATTAACAATAAACAAATCATAAAGAGGCTACAGAATCTAAGAATACAAAAGTAGAGATTGGTGGTTCTAGACATCAGATCCAAGAGAAATACCAACACAAACAAGATCAAAAGCACTCAATCACAAGCTCCAACCATCACAGATTCTTCCAATGCCAGTAAGCATCAAAACAATATACATGCATGTGCATATACATACACATATATATATCCATATACAAATGTCAAATCAGGAGTAGAAGAAATTCATCAAATCTTTTCTTTGCCAACGACGATGGCGGCAAGAATACCATTGTAGAATGTCTTGACATCCATTTCAGCCTTGTCAGACTCAACGGCGACCACAGACTCGCCTTTGGAGAGCCAACATAAAGATCTCCTTGATCTTGGCTTAAACGGTGGAGATTCTCCGGCATTGCTTGGGGAGAAATGCAAATAAGGGACACCATTGGAGGTTGGAAGAGGAAGGGAGAGAGGAAGAGAAGGAACCCTAGATTGAAGAAGAGAAGAAGCCATTGGAGAGAGAGAGAGAAAGAGAGAGAAGGGTTTGTTGTGGATCGAGGGCACACCAGGAAACACACACAAGCAATAACACAAGAGATTTAACGTGGTTCGGCAAGTCGCCTACGTCCACGGGCAGCAGATTCACTATATTGAGAAATGGATTACAAACTCTCTATTTTTTCTCTTCCTCACAGACTCACCACACACTGTAATCTCTTTGCTCTCTCTACCTCTATTTATACATGAGAAGAAAGGGAGTTGGCTGGCCTTGCACATGGCCAGCTGTTGTTCAACAATGGTGGATTGTCAACCATGGTGGCTTGTCGGTTGGCAGCTGCAATGGAGGAATGTTGCAGCCGACTTTCACACTGGAAGGAAATCACCCCTTTCACATGTGGTGATATCAACAAATCACCCCCTCAACCTATGTGAGGTGATCTATTGCACACACTGCTGCTAATCTTAGTCACGTCCAAAATTCAACATAGTTTGCATCTCTTGAAGCTAGAGATAATACACTAGAGATAAAAGAGGATGAGGGAATCCTACGTCCTTAACTCAACTCACACCACTCTCTGATTTGGAGAGAGCCTCTGCTCCTATCTCCCACAAATCTCATCCACGCTTCCTGTCTCGGATGTCTTCACCTGCTATGCTTGAACTTGTGCGACCAAGATATCCGACACCCCCTGATTGGATGTCCTGCACCCCCCTGCTGAGATGTCCTTGACTGTCATGCCTTTGCCCTCTGTCCATAGTGATCAATCAACACTGCCTTGCACCTGAAGGTGCTTAGTTCCGAGAGATGTTGACCAAGTCCAAACAATGTTGGAACTTGATCCCAAAAACCACTTTTGTGAGCATAACGGCCGGATTATCTGCAATACTAATCTTTTGAAGCAGAATATTCCCTTCATTTACAATTTCTCGGATAAAATGGAAATGGACATCAATGTGCTTGGTACAAAAATGATGAACCTGGTTCTTTGCCAAACAAATGGCACTCTGACTGTCACAGAACACCTCAACGTGCTTCTGAATAATACCCAAGTCCTCAATCAACCCGTGTAGCCAAATAGCTTCCTTAAAGGCTTCTGTCACTGCCATGTACTCTGCCTCTGTAGTAGACAAAGCCACCGTTGACTGAAGCGTTGACCTCTAACTCATCGACCCTTTAGCAAGCGTAAATACATACCCTACTGTTGATCGGCGTTTGTCCAAGTCACCAGCATAATCTGAGTCCACATATCCAACCAGATTTTGTCCGAGTCGGTTATCTCTCTCAAACTTCAATCCCAGATTGACCATGCCATGTATGTACCTTAGGATCCATTTCACTGCATGCCAGTGATCTTTTCCTGGATCATGCATATACCTGCTTACCATACTCACAACATGTGAGAAGTCAGGCCTTGTACAAACCATAGCATACATTAATGCACCAACTGCATTTGCATATGGAACCTGTGCCATATGCTTCTGTTCTTCTTCTGTGCATGGAGACATCAAAGTACTGAGCTTGAAATGAGGGGCCAATGGTGTACTCACAGCTTTGGTTTTCCCATTTATGCCAAATCTGTCTAAAACCTTTTTTAGATACTGGGTTTGTGTCAGACAAACCGTGCCCTTCTTCTTGTCTCTCTTGATCTCCATGCCAAGAATTTTCTTTGCTTCTCCCAAATCCTTCATTTCAAACTCTCTTGCCAACTGTGCCTTGAGTTTGTCAATCTCTACCTTGCTTTTAGATGCAATTAACATATCATCCACATATAAGAGCAAATAGATGAATGAACCATCTGGAAGCTTACGGAAATATACACAATGATCAAATTGACTTCTTGTGTATTCTTTCTCTATCATGAACCGATCAAATCGCTTATACCACTGTCTTGGGGATTGCTTCAACCCGTACAATGATTTGTTCAGCTTACAGGCCCAATTCTCTTTTCCAGCAACTTTGAAACCATCTGGCTGGGACATGTATATCTCCTCTTCAAGATCTCCATGTAAAAAAGCGGTTTTGACATTGAGTTGGGCGAGCTCGAGATCAAACTGTGCAACCAAAGCTAACAAGATACGAATAGACATGTGCTTCACAACAGGTGAGAATACCTCATTGTAGTCTATTCCTTCCTTCTGAGCATAGCCTTTAGCTACCAATCTAACTTTGAATCTGATGTTGTCTCTGCCTGGAATGCCTTCCTTCTTGGTGTAAAACCCACTTACACCCAATTGCTGTCTTTCCCTTTGGAAGTTGCACCAACTCCCAAGTCTGGTTCTTGTGAAGTGACCTGATCTCATCATCTATATCATCCTTCCAATTGACACTTTCTGCATACTGCATGGCTTCTTTGAAAGTGCAAGGAACATTGTCTTCAATAATTGGAAGTGCATAGCCTACCATATCGGTCATCCAACTGGGTTGCTTAGTAACCCTTTTTTATTTCCTGATTGCAATGGGTTCTAACTGTTGTGGGGCCTCTGGATCTTCATTTTCATCTGAACTCTCTTCAGATTTATCCTCTGAGACTTCTTCAGGATGGTTGATTGGCTGACTAGTCTTTGCTGGAGTCTCAAACTCCACCTGCACTGACTTCTTCAATGCTTCCTCATTCTGTTGAGGGTTTAGCTGTGTTAGCATTGTAGACTCATCAAAGGTAACGTCTCTTCTAGTGAGAACTTTCTTTGATTCAGGACACGAAAGTCTATATCCATTAACACCATCACTGAAGCCCAAGAAGATGGCTTTCTTGGCTCTTGGATCCAACTTAGATTCTGTAACATGAAAATAAGTTGGACATCCAAAGATACGTAGCTGATCATAATCAGTAGCTGACACTCCTAACCATACCTCCATGGGAGTCTTGCTATCTAGTGCTGCAGTAGGTAGTCGGTTGACAAGATGACGAGCATAATTCAATGCCTCGCCCCAAAATGCCTTGCTCAATCCAAAATGTGACAGCATACACTGGACTTTTTCCACCAAAGTGCGGTTCATGCGTTCTGCAACTCCTTTTTGCTGCGGTGTTCCAGGAACTGTGAAATGTCTCACTATCCCTGCATTCTAGCAAACCTCAAAGAAGGGATCTGATGTGTATTCTCCACCATTGTCAGATCTAAGCTTCTTAATCTTTCTGCCTGTCTGGGTCTCAATCATCTTCTTCCACATAAGAAAGATGTCTAAGACTTCATCTTTGTGCTTCATTGTGTAAATCCAAACTCTTCTTGAAAAATCATCAATGAACGACACAAAGTAGTGTTTACCTCCCAACGAAGCATTCTTGGAAGGACCCCATACGTCGGTGTGAACGTAGTCTAGAATCCCTTTGGTACGATGAATAGCAGTACCAAACTTGATTCTTGTTTGCTTTCCCAATACACAATGCTCGCAGAACTCAAGCTTCCCTGTTTTGGCGCCTTCAACAGGCCTTGCTTTACCAACCCTTGTAAAGCCTTCTCTCCGACATGCCCTCGGCGCATGTGCCAAAGTCTGGAAGTGTCTGATGCATCATCTTCTGAGCTTATGGAGACAGCCACTCTCCCTGTGACTGTAGAGCCGTCTAGGAAATATAAATTTCCCTGTCGAGTACCCTTCATTGTAACAAATGCTCCTCGAACAACTTTGAGGACTCCACCTTACATGGCTACTCTGTAACATTTGGAGTCTAAAACTCCCACTGATATGAGATTCTTTGTCAGATTCGGTACATACCAAACATCTTCAAGAATTCTGATTGTTCCATCATATATCTTCAGTCGAATTGTTCCAATCCCCTTTGTCTGGAAAGCTTGGTCATTGCCCATCAGCACAACTCCTCCTTCAAATTCTCGTAAGCTCGAGAACCACTGCTTGTTCGGACACATGTGGTAGGAACATCCGGAATCTATAATCCATTCATCAAACTGGCCATATGATAAAACTATGAAGGCTGCTCGTTCACCATTAGCTCCATCTCGTGCAACATTCACCTTTTCTTCTTTCTTGTCTTTATTGGGACAATCTTTTGCCCAATGCCCCTTTTGGCGACAAGCAGCACACTCGTCTTTTGCAAGACGTCTTCTGTCTGATAATTTCCCTCTGGATTTTGAGCAAGACTTTCCTCGCCCTGCATATCTCCTGTTATTTGTTCTGCCTCTGACTGTCAATGCCTCGAATGCTGAATCCCTATTTGCAGACTTATCTTTCCTTCTGAACTCATTGTTTACCAAGGCGTTTGCAACATCAACATACTTGATCTTTTCTTTACCGTACAGTAAAGTGGTAGTAAGATGATCATATGAGTCAGGCAAGGAATTCAACAATAACAGTGCTTTATCTTCATCACCAATATGATCATCCAAGTTCTTCAAATCGGTGAGAATTTTGTTGAAGTTATTTAGGTGTTCGTTCATCGAAATACCTTTCTTGCAGTCGAAACGAAACAACCTCTTCTTCAAGTAGAGCCGGTTCTCAATGCTCTTTGTCATGAACTTATCTTCCAGCGCCTTCCAAAGGTCCTTCGCAATATCATATTTTGTGAATGCGTACTTCTCCTCTTTTGCAAGGCAAAGTCGGATGGAACTGCAGGCCAGGAGATTCACCTTCTCCCATTCTATCCCATCCAGGTCATCTGGTTTGTCTTCCAGAGTGAAGTGCAGGTTCATCTGGACAAGCATATCTTTAACTTCGCATCTCCATATGCCGAAGTTGCTGCTTCCATCAAACTTCTCTACCTCGAACTTAGCATGGGACACCGGGGTTCAATGCCTAGAGTTGCTTGTACTCGCTGGATTACTCACGGACTCTGGTCTCTGTAGATTTAGCCATTAAACTGTTTTTTTTTTTTAGAAACTCCAACTCAAAAATCTGATCGTATGGATGTGTCCAGAATACTCCAAATAGTTGGAAAACACTATTGGATCGTCAAAAACAAACTCTGAATTTTTAGAAACTTCAATTCAAAAAACTGACCATACGAATGTGTTTGGAATACTCCAAATAGTTGGAAAACACTATTGAGTTGTCAAAAACGGACTCCGAATGACTTAGAATTGGTCAAAACAGTTTCAACGCCTCAGATCTGCCGAATATGGTGCGTCTGAGATGCACCGGATAATTACTCCAGAACGGCGCGGTCAACGGCGGCTTGACGGCGTGGTCAACGGCAACTCAGCGCAGTCAACGACGGCTCGGCACAGTCAACGGCGGCTCGATCAACGGCGGGATGATGTAGCACTGACGCGGTGCCACGTGGCTCGTCTTCTTCTTGAAGATGCGCGTGTGGTGCGTGGGAGAGACTAGGCTGACGCGCCGGTGCTGTTCACGGCGCGTAAGAGCATGTGTTGCAGCTGGGGCTCACGTGTTTTTTTCGGATAGCGCATGAGGATGCGTCCCGAGTCTTCTGGGGCTCTGCTTTGCTTGGTTGGACTCCTCTCGTCGAGATCTTGCTCCTGGTATGCTCAAAAGTTGATTTCGAGCATTTCGAAATCTGGGCACTTTCGAAAAAAATTCGATTTTTCACAACCCGAGCTCTGATACCAATTGTTGTGGATCGGGGGCACACCAGGAAACACACACAAGCAATAACACAAGAGATTTAATGTGGTTCGGCAAGTCACCTACGTCCACGGGCAGCAGATTCACTATATTGAGAAATGGATTACAAACTCTCTGTTTTCTCTCTTCCTCACAAACTCACCACACACTGTAATCTCTCTGCTCTCTCTACCTCTATTTATACATAAGAAGGGAGGGAGCTGGCTGGCCTTGCACATGGCCAGCTGTTGTTCAACGATGGTGGATTGTCAACCATGGCGGCTTGTCGGTTGGCAGTCACAATGGAGGAATGTTGCAACCGACTTTCACGCTGGAAGGAAATCACCCCTTTCACATGGGGTGATATCAACAGGGTTTGTGTTGTTCAGGTTCCACCATGGATTCCATATATATATATAAGGAAAGTTTGGTCATTGTGCAGAAGTATGTCCTTATAGACATAATAATTTTATGCCTAAACCTTTAAGAAATTCGAATTTGGACTTTTGAACTGAGTGCCCTTCTTTCAACCTTTGGTGTTATTTTGAAAATCAACTTTTGTTGGGCTTTTATTGTTGGTATTCTCTTGTGAATCAATGAGTCTTGAGAAAATCTTACTTCTGACATTAATTCTTAAATCAACGGTTTCTAAGATTATGAATTGAATATTGGTCAGATGACCAAGATATTAGCGAATACCATTTATCTCTAAAATAGTCAACAAGTCACTACAAAAAAGTCTACTCTTTTATCTAAATTTTTACACTTCTTTTGATTAAAAAAAAAAAATCAAAAAAACTAACTAAAATTGTCAATTCCCAACAGGTATTTTTTCTTGGTCTATCTTGTTTGTCTTCTATTCCTATTCTTAATTTTGTTATGTAACCAACAAAAAACATTACACGGGGCCAATGGATTAGAGATGGTTTGTTCGTTAGGATTCTTTAGTCCTAGAAATTCAACTTTTATTTTTTTTGATAGTTCAAAAAAGATATATATATACGTGTGATCAAAAATAGTAATTTGACAATAAATTATCCCTAAAATTTCCTAGTTGGAACAGACACAAAAAAGCATATAGGAACACAAATATGGTTTTTTGGCAGGCTTGACTTGCTAGGGAAAAATGGGAGCACAAGTTTGATATACAACTGCACATTGAGTATGGATAAGCCCAATTAGGGATCATACGAGGACTATCGGGCTAAACGGTTCTCTGTGTGTAAGTGTGTGAACAAAATTTATAAAATAATAACCAAAAATTCAAAATAAAATTTACATAATTTAATTTCTAAATAAAATCAGTATATGAAATTCTTGGAGCACTCCAGCAGAATATTTTAGAAAACAGAATTGATAGTCAAGGTTTGTTTTGAACACAATCTCCTTAAAATAGATTTCACATTCAATTTGATGCTTTGAGTTTGACCAGTGTTTGCTTCCCAAGATGCAACAACTTACACTTGAAGATGCAGCACTACACCTCCAAGTTTGGCAAACCAAACATATTCTGAATCTTTCTCTTTCTGAGAAATCCTAAATATACTACTACTATGCAAAAATATGCAGAAAACAAAGAATGAAAAGCAAAAATGATTGAAGAAATGATTAAATTCTAGAATGAGGAAGGGGCTATTTATAGCCTACTTGGTGGCTATTTGGAAATGGCTTCATGTCTATTCGGAACTGACCAGAAAGACGTGACTAGAAAATGCACCCGATCGAAACGGAGGTGACTAGGCGGAAGAGACAAAAAAGTTGAAACTCGAATTCAAATTTGGCTCAAAACAATTTAAAATTCAAATTTCATTTTCGCTCAAAATAAATTGAAAAAATTCAAATAAATTTTGATCATAAAATATAATACCCGACCCACAAACATACAACCACACAGTCATGCCCATCCCATTTTAGTTTGATGTAGGGCAAAAGCACGTTTGTGTGGTAATTTTGGCCTAAATTCATTTTGTCCATAACTCATTAACTTACAAAATTTGGGTGCCCTAAAGGTCCAAACCCAAATCCCAAACTTGAAAGTCATATACATACATAAGTTTCCTTGTTAATTTAAAGCAGAATATCAGCAAACAAAAGACACATTACATATTATCAAAACAAACCACCCCTTTGTTTCCAGTTAGTCATAATTTACCACTTAAGTAGGAGTGTAAATTCGGCCCACCGGCCCGCAGCCCACCTGAAACCCAATGCAGCCCGGCTAGGTTAGGGCTGGAGCCCAGCCCGAGACACTAGGCCTAGGTTATATGTTTTGAGGCCCGACTTGCCCCGTGAACCCGGCTCACCGACCCACTCAAAGCCTGCTCCAAGGCACAGCCTACCCAAGACCCAATGTCATTTTCAAGCTATTTTGGTGGAAAGAAATTTTAAAATAAATAAATAAATAGTTAGGCCCAGCTCGCATTTTGAGGGGGCTTGGGCCTAGATTTGGGTCAAGATTTTTCTCACATGGGTCACCCCAGGCTGATCCGACTCGAAATCTGGAAGGAGCCCGCAAGGCCCAATTGTGGGCTTGCCCAAGCCCGGGTCTAAGTAGATTGGGTCGGGCCGAGCCAAGCTGAATATACACCTCTACACTTAAGTTACCCCTTTGTTTTTAGTTAGTCATAATTAAAGACTACAAAAGTGAGCATATGATAACTCCTTTTTTAGGCTTTATAATATATAGACATAGAGAGGGAAATGTAGAATAGATAATATTAAATAAAATAAAATAAAAAAATTAGAAGCGAAGAACTAGTGAATTTAGAAGTCAGAAGGCAACTCCTCTCCAGTCGACAAAATAGATTAGACAACATTGTTTGGACTCACAGGGTTATCATAAGTCTCATTTCGATAATTCGAACCATTTATTTTGTCGAATACTTCGCTTTTTTCATCCACACAAAAAAAATAAATAAATAAATACATAAAATAAGTTGATTCTATAATCATAACCAATTCAATTTATATTGTTTGTCACAAAAAAATAAATGACAATTGTGTTTTTAAAAATACACTATCTATTTTTTTGATGACAAACACAATAAATTGAGTAGGTTACAATTATTGGATTAACTTAATTTTTTTATTTTTTTTATTTTTTTGATGAAATACATGAAGTGCTCACAAAATGAATGGTTCAAATCATTAAAATGAAACTTGTGAGTCGTGATAAGTCCTACGAGGCCCAAATAGCACCTTCCAGACTAGATTATGGATTGGAGAGAATCCTTCTCCTAAAAAATAATTAATAACAAGTATTAATATAATATCTCACCAACTCCTTTCGCTTGAATTGTTCTTGGTGCCAACCTAATTAGGATTAGGAAGTTAAACTCTAATACTTTTTGCTCTTAGCTCCTCTTTATTGATATAATTTTATACATTCTATGTGATCTTTTCATCAATAAAATCCTTTTCTTTTGTGGATTCAAAGAAAAAAAAAAAAGTATTAATACAATATATATTTTTTAAATTGTAAAAACTGATGGTCGTTCCTGCTTGTCAGCCTGTGTCCATCCTTTGCCTTGTAACTCCTTCCTAGCAAGTTCCTTGCCTAACATTTCATTAATTAAAGAATTTGGATAAAACTTTTAAAACAGAAGAATAAAAGAGAGAATGTTTGCGTTTGGCATTTCTATAAATGGTTGAAGCAATGAGTAAAATAATAAAAGAATGTGAGTTTTGTCAAATTTGATATCTAAAAGTTTTTGACTTTTGCATAAAAATCCATGCAAAAACAATTGCTCGAGATCATGTGGCTTTATTATGTGCCCCCACTTGGATGTAATTCAAGAGTCTGTCCATATCAAATTTTGATTTTTATTATTAGGAAAATATTCCGGTGTGTAATACACACTATATACAACTCTATATGAAATATGTATTTTCTTTTCTTACTACTATGCACAGGATTTTATAAATTTAAAAAAAAATTGTTATAATTAATTTGAAGTAATTTAATGTTTTGTTTTGTGCTATATATAAAATTTATAAGTTTAATTTTTATATTTATAATTTTTTAAATTATTAGTTCAAAAAAATTAAAATATATATATATTTAGTACAGTTTTAATAATTTATACTAAAAAATTACACCCGATTAAAAGTGAAATTTTCTCAATTTGATATCTAAAAGTTTTTGACTTTTGCATAAAAATCCATCCAACAATTGCTTGAGATCCATGTGACTTAAGACTGCTTATGTGCTTGGATGTAACTCCAGAGTCGTGTCCATTCATGTTTTGAAAATTCATGAGAAAAGAAGGGGGGAAAAAAATGATTTGTTAATATTTATAAAAAAAAAAAAAATGTGTTCTCTCTTTTAGAAAACAATTTTAGATATATAAAAAAAAAAAAAATTTCACTTTTTAGCAGTATTTTTTTGACTTTTTAGTTATTTTAAGTTATTGTCAAACTTGTCCTATAAAAAAGAAGAAAAAAAAAAATTAATTGCAACTTATATTATCAAAATGTCTTTGTATGTTTTTATATTTTGAAAATTGTTACATATAATCATATTTTTTACTTTATTTTCTCACGACACAAGTCAGTAGGCCTCATATATATATATCAACAATGATTGAAATCTTCTTTTTTGGAGACCCTCACAACCGCCTTTAGATCTCTACCATTGATGGTGTGGGCTATCTCGCCATTGATATATGTGTAGGTCCCATTCATGTATAATGGTGAGATCCCATTCATGTATAATGGTGAGATGAGTCCAAATTCTCGGTCGCATTACCCTGCAGTACTCCCTATCGCCCTCCAAAAACGACGCCGTTTTGGATAAAAAAAAATTTTTTGGGCCCGTTTTTGTTTTGCTTTCCCCCTTTTCGTTTTGAACCCTAGCCTCTGCGAGAGAGAGGCGATCTGGGTTTGATTTCTCATGTGTTTGATTTTTTGGGTTTTCTGAAACTCCAAAGATGAAGAAGAAGATTGAACACAGCACCTGAAATTGCCGAAACTTCTGGAACCAGAAATCGATCGCAAAAAAAAAAAGAAAAGGGAAGATCCTCCACCGCTTGATGGGTTGTGTGGTATAATTCTTGTTCAGACAAATCACAAACTTCACAATAAATTTCAAAAACAGAGATGGCAAAAATCTCCAAAAAATAAAAAGAATCAAAAAATGAAAGAATTTAAATAGAATTGAAAGAGATCCAGAAAATGGGTTTTGTGGAGAGAGAGAGAGAGAGAGAGAGAGAGAGAGAGAGAGTGGTGAGTTGTGGTGTTGTTGGGTATGTGATGTGTTGGTGCCTCTCTGGTATAATTCTTGTTCAGACAAATCACAAACTTCACAATAAACTTCAAAAATAGAGATGGCAAAAATCCCCAAAAAATAAAAAGAATCAAAAAATGAAAGAATTTAAATAGAATTGAAAGAGATCCAGAAAATGGGTTTTGTAAAGAGAGAGAGAGAGAGAGAGAGAGAGAGAGTGGGGAGTTGTGGTGTTGTTGGGTTTGTGATGTGTTGGTGCCTCTCTCTTTGTCTCGCGTCTGTCTATTCGTTTCTGTGTTAGGGCTAAACACAGATGAAAGAGTAAGAGATGAAACTGAAAAAATGGAGGAAACTCAAAATTTGAAGGAAAAAAAAAAAAAAGAAAGAAAAAACGACATCGTTTTTGACAGGGCCGCTGGGAGTACCGCAGGAATGTGCGGCCGATGATCCGGACTCATGGTGAGATAGCCCACTCCATCAATGGTGGAGATCCAAAGGGGTTGTGGGAGTATTCAAAAAATGGAGGTCTCAAGCATTTTTCTATATATATATATTTATAAATGTGAACTCATTGTTCCCTCTCTTTAGTAACTCAAACAAATGATTAAGAACAAGAAAATTTGATTTCTTTTTCTTCCTCAGCAAATCATTCAATCCAACACTCTTAGTCCTCTCTCTTCTCCGACCATGACCCAAAAATACGGCACGCATTTGAAATTTTTTGTTCACATTCTTTTGTCCAAAAAGCAAGAAAACCAGAGTCACCATAGCCACAACTCTGCAGCAATCTGGTCCTCATTCCCAATTCTCATATCTTAGCCCTTAGAACAATGATATTGAGGCAACTGAGCATTGCAATTACAATTTCTAATTCATTTGTTCCATTCATATTGCTTTGTCACATACTCACGCAATCACAATCTTGTTTTGCAACAGACAATTTAACTCAATCCAAAAGCATTTCAGTATCAGAAACTCTTACTTCTGCTAGCCAAATCTTCGAGTTGGGCTTCTTTAATTCCAATTCTACTGCCAAGAAATATGTTGGGATATGGTACAAGAAAATTCCTATACGAAAAGGTGTATGGGTAGCAAATAGAGAAAACCCACTTTCAGTTACAGACTCAGGCTCAAGTCTAACAATTGGCGATGATGGAAACCTTAGGCTTTTGGATGGAAATCAAAACACTGTTTGGACAACCAACATAACTGTCTATGTGAATTATTCGGTTGCAGTGCTTTTAGACACGGGTAATTTAGTACTCAGAGATGGTGTGTCGGGTGAGTCGTTGTGGGAGGGTTTTAGTCATCCTTGTGACACTTCATTACCCAGGATGAGGCTAGGACTGAATACCAGAACCGGAAAGAAATTATTCTTGACTGCTTGGAAAACAGAAGACGATCCATCGCCTGGAAAGTTTGTTTCTGGGATTTCACCAGAGAAGCCACCGCAAGAGTTCATTTGGAACAATTCAATTCCTTTCTGGAGAAGTGGGCAGTGAAATGGACTCAAGCTTGTTGGGATACTGGAAACACGTGGCAGTTATCTAAATGGGTTTACTATTGTTCCAGACCTCCGACAAGAAAATCGCTTTTTCACATTCACTTCATTCAACAGCTCTGATATTCGGATTTTGACAGTTACATCAAGTGGAGCTTTGAGGTTGGTTGAGTGGGATGAGGGCACGCAGGAGTGGAACACTTGTTGGAATACTCTAGACAGTCTATGTGATATATATGGAACGTGTGGACCTTTTGGGGTTTGTAATAGAAATAAGTCCCCGATATGTAAGTGCTTGAAAGGGTTTGTGCCAAAATCAAACAAAGAATGGGGAAAAGGAAATTGGACGAGCAGGTGTGTGAGACGAACAGAATTACTTTGTGACAAGAACACAAGTAACTCATCCTCGGGCAGCGGAAAGATTGATGGGTTTTGGAAGTTAAGAGGGATGAAATTGCCTGACCTTTCTACTTATGTGCCTTTTGATGATACAAATGAATGCAAACTTTGGTGCTTAAATAACTGTTCATGTTTGGCATATGCATATGTAAATGGAATTGGTTGTACAACATGGAGAAGAAATCTTTTGGATGTTCAGGAGTTTTCGCTTGGAGGAGAGGATCTTTTCCTTCGCCTAGCGAATTCAGAACTAGGTGACTTGATTTACATTCAGGGTTCTCTCTCCATAAGTATTGTTATTCCCTTTTCATGAAAATTATTTGTGTGTTTATTTTCTTTTCCAGGAAAAGGGAAGGAAAGAACAAAACTCATCGTCAGTTTGGTAGTAATTTCAAGTGTCATATTATCTAGTGTTTTCGTTTATGTTTTGTGCAAGTGGAAAGCTAAACAAAGAGGTGAGAATACTGCTAATGTAGACTTCAATATGTTAGATTAGCTGTTTGTCTATCAAAAGATTGTCAAGAGAGTGAACAATGTTTTGAATCTTTTAAACAATGATGTTTAATAACTTTCTAGTTGAATTTATCTGGGAAAACCATGTGAAAAGAATTCGTTTGACAGTTGAACTGTCAAACCCAACCTATGTTCTATTGCACTAATCATCTTACTGGTTTCAATTTTCCATTTAAATTGCAAACTTTTGCAATGCTAAAATCAAGCATGTGGTGACCAAATTTCATTATTATTATTTTTGTCCTTTTCTAGGCTTAGCAACAAATTTCATTATAAATTGCAAGTAATTCCTGATGGATGGCAATCCCTTTGAAAACAAATATGTATTCTCTTTCGTATTAAAGACAATTATTGATATGTCAATCGAGTCACCAACACAACACTACAAGAAACGACACTTTTGGCGACCAAAATATTGGTCGCCAAAAGCCCAATTTTTGGTCGCCGAAACAATTAGCGACTAAATTTTTTTGTCGCCAAAGTGGTCGCCTATAAGCTGTCGGCGATAGTATTGGCGACTAAACTATTTTTGGTCGCTGAAAGTGAACCTTTTGGCTACTAAATTTTTGTTAGTCGGCAAAGGTTATCTTTTGGCGACTAAAATATTAGTAGCCAAAAGTAAGCATTTGGCTACCAAACTTTGAGTAGTCGGGAAAGGGTAGCTTTTGGCGACTAAATATTTAGTCGCCAAAAGTCTTCAAATAAAATAAATTAATTTTCAGCGACTAAAACTTTTTGTCGTAGATTTATTTTTAGTCACAACATTACTACATTTAGCGACGAAAGAATTTAGTCGGCAAAAAAATTATTTTTCATTTTATTAAACTTTTGGCTACTAACCATTTGGTAGCCGAAAGTCTTCATTATATTTTTAGCTGCTAAATTTTTAGTCACCAATAATCTTTGGATTCTTTATGGCTACCAAATATTTAGTCATTAAAAATATTGATTTCCTTTTTGGCTACCAATTGATTAGTCACTAACAAATTCACTTTTTTTTTTTTTTTTGCTACTAAACATTTAATTGCCAAAAACTTTATTTAGTGTTTTTTTTTAATAATTAATTTCTTCACAACCTGTATTTATTTCGTACAACCTGCACCCTGTATTTAAACAAAATAATACATATATCTATTTCTATTTCGTTTCAACAATACAAAAATTTGATCAATTAACATCAAATTGTATACAAATCAAATACAATCCAACCGAAAATAATAATTCCATACAAGCACAAAATCATACAAAAAAGATGTCCTCTGTACAAAAAAATCCACATCAAATGTCATTTACAGAATATTTTGAAGGTGTAAATATGATGGGAAAATTAAATTTATTTACTAAAACACTTGCTTAATTTTAACAATGAAGCCATTGATCTAAACGCTTCTCATCCTTCAAGCTTCCTTCATATAGTTTGGTACGTTTCTTTCTGAAGACACCAACTGCAAAATAATGCAAATGTAGTAATGCAATCAGAAAATGGAGAAATGGAATGGAAAGATGAGAAAAAATGGACTGGATCAGCAGGAGAGATGAGAAAAAATGAAACACTAACAAAACATGACAAAATAAAATAAAAAATAAAAGCAATAGAAGATGTTACTTGTTGATCATCAGCTAGACAAAAATAACAAAATCTAAACATGCACTCACATTCTCCCACCAGAGATGGAATTGAGATAAATACAATATTGATGGTGTGGTTCTCCTTGCTTCACTAAATATATGAACCAATGCCTCCTCAAGAGTCTTTGCACTAGGATCAGAAAGAAGAGATGCAAGTCCAATAGAGTGAACAGGAAATTTCTCCAGTTCATGTAAAATTGCTGGCCCCAGATGATCCTGTAAAACTAAACCAGTAGGTATTCTTAGTTTGCCATTCCCTACGTCAACAGCTTGCATATAACATGAGGTTCACATATAATTACCAGCCCAACACCTTCACCACCATATAGCAGAAGTTGAGGCCTATACACGAGGGGAACAGCAGAACCATATGAGAGCATAGAGAGCTTCGCCAATTCTGATGAAACTTCCAGAGCAGGAAAAATATCTGAAATAATGTTCATGGCTTTCTTGAGATGTCTCTGCAGACATGGTGCAACAACTGATGACAATGGCCTAGATTGTACAATCGAACCTCTATGAGCAGCAGGAGTGATTGTTGACATGGCTTCTACAAAATGATACTTCTCCACCTTCACTGAATCAACATCTATCAGAAATTTGTCATCACTAGTGTAAACTTGAGGGTATTTTTCACGAAACGCACGAATAGCAGCTTCAGTGCACAGAGCCTTTAAATCAGCACCACAGTATCCCACACAACTAGCTGCAAGCTCCAATTTTAGCTCCTTTGGAGGTGGCTGCTTCCACTTCCTAGTGTGAATGTCTAATATTTCGGCACGTGCCTCACAACCAGGCAAAGGAAAATTGAATTCACGATCAAATCTACCAGGGCGCCACAATGCTCCATCAATGGCATCAACCCTGTTGGTAGCTCCAATCAAAACAACTTGCCCCCGGGAATCAAGACCATCCATCAAGGCAAGCAAAGTCGAAACGATGGAGTTGTGAATTTGCTCTTGTTTGCTAGACCTTACAGGAGCAAGTCCATCTATTTCATCAAAGAAGATAATGGATGGTTGATTCCTTTGGGCTTCCTCAAATAGCAGCTTCAATTGTCTTTCAGCCTTTGGGCTTCCTTTGGCCTTCCTTTGGCCTAAAGTTTCTAGCTAAGTTCAGTTGTTCACCTTTTAGATTGCACAAGAAGAGCTAACTGTTCATGACTCTTCGCTGAATCTATCTCCAGCTCATTGCCATTGTTGCTGCACAAAATTTGATCAAGGACATTAGATGAAATATTCCAAGTCAATCAGCGGCAATATGTGTGAGACATCAATGTGCTGTCTGTGGTCTTCCAATACACTATGATTCAAATTACTATCCTGCTAGAGTTATGACTAAATACATCTCCACAATTTGTTATTGGAGCTGTGTCTATACAAGAATGAACTGCCTCCATAGTAGATTACATGAGACTACAATCATGAACTTGTCATTTATAGCAACATAAATTAATTGGGCAAGCAATAGAAGATGATCCTCTACACATAAAAAACATCTGAATGATTAGACTTGAGTTTTTCTGTGCAAACTTGACAAAAATTGACAAAAATACAGAGATGTCTGTGCAAACTTGACAAAAATTGAAGCATTAACAGAAAGTTTAAGGAGTCAACCTTCAATGTTCTCATGTAATTTCTTAGATCTCTCAAACATGCCTATTCTAGTTTAATATTTTGCTATTTCACATATTTATGTGCATGTCCAGTAGAGATATATAACCTGTCATAACTCATAAGATGAAACTCTCATGTCTTCTTCAATATGTATATATATATCTATTATGCCAAAGAAGAGGATGATATCATATAACTGTCCTGTTGGTTCTCCAATTAACTGAAACTCACAATCACGGTCTCTTGAAGGACCCCTTGGTAAATACAACCCGACCAAATGCCGGCGACGCAAAAGGCGAGCACCAGAACATGCCGTAGTCCGGCGCCATGAGACTCCATTTGCAAAGTCCGCCGGAATCACCAGATTGGGATTGAGAGATTCAGACCGCGAGAGAGAGAGAACATCTGTAAAGGCTAGGGCAAATATAAGGAAAAGGAGAAAAATTAATGAAAAATTAATTTTTTATTAAAACATTTGCCGACTAAAGGATTGGTAGCCAAATGTATACCTACAGCGACTAAAAGAATTTTTGTCGCTGAAAATCCAGCTTTGCCGACTAAATGTTTAGTCGCCAAAGACAAAAATTAATTTTTTATTAAAACATTTGCCGACTAAAGGATTTGGTAGCCAAATGTATACATACGGCGACTAAAACAATTTTGTCACTGAAAACAAACTTTTGGCTACCAAAATTTTGGTAGCCAAAAGTAAAAAATAATTTTTTTATTTTTCGAAAAATTATAATTTTTTTCTAAAATTTCAAAAAAAAAATTCAATAAAGATAAAAATTAACAAAAAAATAAAATATTTGTTGCTTATTTTGAATTTTGAATTTCTTAGATTCGCTCGATAAAATGAATTGAAAAAATAAATTATCTTAAAATAGGTGTTTTTTTAGATGTTGCCCAATGGTTCATGTGATACAAAAATAAAATTTTAAATATTAATTTATTATCTTAAAAGAAAATAGAAGTAAATGTTACAAAGTTTCTATACAGTTTCTAAAAATAAATTTCAAAGTTTTTAGATGTTGCCCAATGGTTTAAACCAAGTTTATCTTAAATATTTGTCCTAATATGTTTTTTTACTGAAAAATATAATAATATATTTTAAAATATTATATTCTTATATTTTCTTATATTCTTGTATTTTTAAATTTTATGACAGATAATAATATATTCTTATATATTTTAATATTTTATAAGAATATATTTTAAAATATTATATTCTTATATTTGCTTATATTCTTATATTTTAAAAATTTTCTTATATTCTTATATTGTAAAATATAGTTATTTTTTTTTTTGGGACTCCTGCATGACTAATTAGTGAATTTCAAATTAGAGAGGGAATTTCAAATTAAGATAAAATTTTGTGAAAAATAGATCAGGCTTGTTAAATTAATTTTATTTAATTTTATTGATTGTTTATACTTTTTACTTTATTGGAGTTTTATGACTCAGTTTGTGAAAAAAATTTATTTTGAAATTTAGAAATATTTAGAAAGTAAGTTAAAAATAAATTTAAAAATAACAATAGTGTTTGATTATTGTTAACCGTGTATAACGTAAAAATAATTTAAAAAGTTGAAAAAATTAATTATTAAAAAATGAAGAAAAATTTTAAAATCTGAAATAATATAAATAAGTCTTACAAATCAGATCTATTTACTCATAAGTCATGAGTGGAATTTTTTTATACACTTAGCCCTCGTTTTGATAATGAAATTTTTTAAAGACTTTTTAAATATATGTTTTGTGTCTGTGAAATGATTATTTATTTAAATGATTACATTTTAAATTATTACATTTTAAAAATTTCCCTGAATCAACACCCACATCAGCCCAACCACTGTACCCGACGCCGTCGGAGACAAAGGCGAGAGAGAGCGAGAGAAAAGAGATGAGCAAGAGAGATAGATACAAGAGAGATGAACGAAAGAGACAGAAAGAGATAGAGAAAGGAGAGAAGAGATAGATGTGTGAGAGACACAGAGAGAGAGACAGACAGATAGATAGACAAACAGATAGACAGATAGATGAGTGAAGGCCTTGAATGCCCAGCCCCCTGCTTTGCTCGCCACTCCCATCTCCAGTCTCTCTGTCTCTCTCTCTTAATATACAAAATCAAGAAAATACAACCCTAGAGAGTGAGAGACAGAAAAACTAAAATCTGAAATCTGAAGCCAATGAAAATAATGTTTCCCTCCCAAGTTTCCCTCCGAAGTCTGAAGCATAATTTTTAAATTTTGTAATTATAATCGGCGACTAAAATTTAGTCGGTAAAAAATATATTAAAAAAATATATTAAAAGTAACAAAAAAAATTCATTATTTAAAAAAAAATTTAAATAAAAGTAACAAATATATTAAAATGATATTTAAATAAAAATATAAGTAATAAAATTATAAATTAAAAATATTAAATTATCTTAAATATTTATCCTAATATTTTTTTTACTGAAAAATATAATCACAAATTGAGCTTTTAATTTTATATTCTTATATTTTATATATAAGAATATATATATATAATAAGAAAGAAAAGAAAAAAGAAAATTAAAAAAAAAGAAGGAAAAATTTTTTAAATAAAATTCTGAGCCAGTTGAACCCGTGTTTTAAATTTTTTTGATGTTTTATTTTATTTAATTTCATTATTTAAATTCTGCCACAAAATATTTAAATTTTATTGATGTTTTATTTTATTTAATTATTAATATTTTTTAAAATAAATTTATTTAAAATTTTAATTAAAAAATAGCATATATTTTTATTGATATTTTATTTATTTAATTAAAAAAATAGATTTATTTAATTGCGTAAAAAATCAAATAAAATAAAAGAAAAGCAACTTTTGGCGACTAAATGTTTAGTCGCCAAAGACAAAAATTAATTTTTTATTAAAACATTTTCCGACTAAAGGATTTAGTAGCCGAATGTGTACCTACGGCGACTAAAAGCATTTTTGTCGCTGAAAATCAACTTTTGGCGACTAAATGTTTAGTCGCCAAAGACAAAAATTAATTTTTTGTTAAAACATTTGCCGACTAAAGGATTTGGTAGCCAAATGTATACCTACGGCGACTAAAAGATTTTTTGTCGCTGAAACTTGACATTTGGCGACCAAAAGTTTGGTCGGGAAAGATTAAAAATTAATTTTTTTATTTTCATTCGGCTACCAAACAATTTAGTAGCTAAAGGTACCTCTATGGCTACTAAATTTTTATTTAGTCGCCAATTGTGATATGTTTAGCTACTAAAAATTGTTTTAGTCGCCAATTGTAATATCTTTAGCTACTAAATTTTTTTTAGTAGCCAATAATCAACATTCCCCTACTAAAAAATATTAGTAGCTAAAAAGTTGACTTTTGGCGACTAAAATTATTTTTGGTAGCCAATTCTGTGACTTTTGGCGACTAAATTGGTTTTAGTAGCTAAAAGTGGTTGGCAAAAATGCTTTTTCTTGTAGTGCAATGACGACTTGATAAAATGTCGGCTCACTGCACGAGCAATTTATTTAAACTATTTCATGCATTTATTGTGTGACTATCTATGAAGGGGTCAATTTGAAAACATGATTAAAAGTTAAAATTTTAATTTATTTTGATTTATATTATTTTTTTTATTTTTTATGTATTTAAAAAAAATTAAAAATTTTAATTAATTTTTCAAAACAATTTTAAATTAGAGTCGGTTACTGTATGCTTTTAGAACATGCATTAAGGCCTCTTTTAGGTAATAAGTTAAAAATTATTTTTTGACTTTTAATTTATTTTTGGTCATATTATTTCTTTGTTTTTTTTATATGTTTTTTAAAAAAAATTAAAAAGTTAATTTTTAATTTACTTTTCAAAACAATCCTAAATGTAAACATTTAAATGAATTATATATGTATATTTTTTTTATACATAATGTATAAGTTTTTAATTTTTTTTTTAACATGATTC
>CM069909.1:124962601-125059336 GCA_036172215.1 Camellia granthamiana | reverse complement strand
GGAAAGCTTGCTTCATTGGTGGAGTGGATGGAAGTTTTAAAAAGGGAAACTGCAGATATGGAAAGCAATACCAACAGCAACTTTTGGTCTGTGTGGAAACACAAAAATGAAGTTATTTTCAATGAGGTCCAGCCCAACCTTGAAGAACTTTACGATCTCATCAAGGTAAGAGTGGCTGTGTGGACGAAGTCAAATCTGGGGGGAAGAGATTATTCAACACAGATCAGGAAATGTATCAAGTGATAAAGGAAAAGAAGATTGCCATCAAATTGAATTTTGGAAGCTGTGAATCCCCTGCTGTTGCATCCTGTTTTTGGTGGTGCAGTGTTAGTGGCTGCTAGTTGCCTTATTTAGCTTTGATTGTGGCTGGTTGATGTTAGATTGTGGCTGCTTGTTGTTTTCTTTTGTTGATTTGGTCTCTCGCCAATTTGTCAGGTGCTAGCAGATGATTTCGCTTGCTCTTTGGTGCCAACCTAATTGGATGGGGAGTTCTAGCTATGATGCTTGGAGCACTTGGCCTTTATTAATGTGTGTAAACGCAATGTTTTGTACACGGTTTTTATCATCAATAAAGTTTTTTTGCTGATAAAAAATAAATAAATAACCAATTCATTTAGATCCGAACATAAATTTATGAGTGCAACAAACATATAATTTTAGCTCCAAATAGATAAACTTATATACAAAAAAATAGATTAAATCAAGGTAAATACCCACCTCCTTTGAGGTTTAAAAAAATTAGAAAGATATTTTCTGAAAATTTTAAAAAAAATATTGGCCCATATCAGACTTGTCAGAATGATTAATTCTGTCAATAGGATTTTTTATTTTTTATTTTTCTTACACTTACTTTAAATTCAAACAAACAATACTAATAATTTGTTGCCACATCATCTTTTTATTTAAAATGCAAGTCCTATAATGTTGTTATTGCGACCAAAAAATATACATTGTTAAAATAATATGTACAAACATTTTTTTATTAAAGTCATCGTACACGATTTTGGCAAACTAAACAATTGCTTGGAATTGATTGGACTGTTTGGTTCAGTTCTAGCCCCAACATGCGAGAAGCCACTCCGTTTTAAATTTATAGAAACCGAAAACAAAAATTTTGAAGTCGAACTAACCGAAGAGAAACATGTCCAAACTTTTGTTTGTCATGTACTCATAAACCAGTAAATTCTCTTCCCCTTCAATGCAGCAACCCAAGAGCCGAACAAGATTCCTATGCTGCAGTTTGGAGATCAATAAGATCTCATTCTTAAACTCTTCTGCGCCTTGTCCTGAATGACTCGAAAGTCTTTTCACCACTACTACTTGTCCATCCTCTAGCTTTCCCTATTGTGCAAAATCTTAATTAGTCACTACATAGATATATGTCACCGATGCACGCATGTATTTAGCTTCACATACTTAAGAAGTAAAAAATTGATTCCATACCCTGTACACTGGGCCAAATCCTCCTTCTCCGAGCTTACTTGTTCTGCAGAAGTTGTTGGTAGCAACTAGAATTTTATCAAAGTCGATCATTGCAAGCTCTGATGAATCTGGATGTGTAGAATTGTTCACCCATATATTATCTTCTGAGGTGTCCCGTGAAGAGTCTATTTTATTACCAAAATGGATGCTTTTTGTCCTCTTTCTTCTAATTAGTGATATTCAGGACCACATGACATAAAAGCAATTAGACTTCTCATATGTGGATTTATGATTAAGAGAATTGGAATATTTAGTGTCATTCTCGTTAAAGAATCTGAAATTTTATTATACTATATTTCTGAAATCATTGTGTGTGAGTGATTTTCTGATCACACTGCCCTCCTTAGTAATTCAGCTGTAGAACACAGGCAGAACAGATGGCACCCTGTATCTCCTGCATAGAAAGAAAAGGCTCCGGCGGTGGTTCTTCCACCCGGGGGCACTCCGACGAACAAGTCAGTCTCTCTTAAAGATAATTCCAGTGCTTAAATTACTGCTCAAGGCTTAAAATTGCGTACCTTAGACCCGCCGGGGGTGCCCTTCTTTTATAGTTTTACTCCATCCCAGTCCCACTAGAAGTCTCACTTCCATGGACTCTAATTCCGAATTTACCTTGGACTCTTCAAGAGATAAGGATAGACTCCCTGAGAGTATTACCTGTATCCATCTTGTAGTCTTTCTTCATTCTAGGACTCCTGTCCCTTACCCGTTTATCCCAGATTCCTGTATTCTCGCAGATAACCTCGGCCTAGCCGAGATCATCCTGGTATCTAGACCAGGACACGTGACATCTCGGCTGACACTTTGGTGTCACCTCGGCCACGTGTTGGTACTCAGAAAATATGTCCCCACAACTGCCCCCTAGGTTCTATTACCTCGGCATTCTGAGGTGATGGAACCTACATTGGTACTTCTTGTTGAACATCGGTTCAAGAACAACATCGGCTCAAGAATTTCCCAACCGGGATCATTTACTTTTGGCCCGACATGATCTCTTCGGAGAACAAGAATTCCAGTGAACTCTTTCACGCATATGAGCTGTCATGCGTCACTTTTTAACCAGTTCACCTACGTGTTCCGTTTCCATTGGCTCGTGCCTGCGATGCGTTAGCAAGCCGTCTTTCATCTGTCTACGCCGTCTGACTTCCGCGTTACCCCAGGCGCATTAAATGCTTCTGTTTTGCCGCCGTTTCAAATTTTAACAAAACTTTTGCCTCTGCCTTTTGGCTCTTCACTTTTGCATTTGATTTCCTTGCTTTCTCTCTCTCTAAACTTTCTTCTTCGAAACCACCGTTGCTTCAAGCTCCAAGCTCTGCGACTGTCTCTCCTTCTCTTCTCTCGTGAAGCTGTCATCATTTCGTCACATCTGTAACTGCCGTCTGACTTCGGCGAAACTCATTCCGGCTCTATTTCTCTGGTAAGCCACTGTTCCCTTCGCTTTCATTTCTGTTGATATTATTTGCTCCCATTTTTCTTTCAAATCTTGTGAGTCATATATCTGAAAGTATTCAAGTGAATTTGATTTCTGTCCATACACCGTTCACCACTTTCTTGCACTCTTGTCACTGTTCTTGACCGTATACTCCATGTATTCTTTATGCTTTTGATAGTCTTACCTCTGTTCTTGATTCTGAAACTTCGCTCTTGCTTTTCTGTTTTCCAGATTTCTGCCCTCCATACTTGTTCTTCGTAGATTTAGGTTTGGGAATTGTCTGTAAGACCTATTAATTCATAGGAAAATTGAAAACTGAAGCCGAGATTACCATAACCCTTAAAAAACCTCTTTTTCTTGAAATTAAATACCCTTACGCCGATATCATGGGTATGTAGAGGCACAGGGTGAACACCCCAACCAAACTAGAATATTTTAGGCAGGAGTTCTCTATTCCCGACGATGTCCATCTGAGACTTGCCGGGGATGATGACTCCATTATGCCCACTGACAACTCAATGCCCTTTCCCATAGTAGCTTTCACTGAGTGTGGACTTCGGCTGCCACTTTCTATCCTTTTCCGTGAGGTTCTCCACTTCTATAAGTTGAACCCTATGCAACTCACCATTAACTCCTACAGAGTGATTAATGGTATCATAGCCCTGGCTAAGCGTGAGAATGTTAGGATTACCCTTGCCGACATCCAGTTTTGTTATACCATGTGCGCCCTGAACTTAAAAGAAAAAGGCTTTGTCTATTACCTCAAGCCGAGGTCCACCGAATTCAAAATTATAACTGACCTCCCAAACTCCAACAAGGGGGCTGGAGACGACTTCCTTATTGCCACTGGGAATTGGGAGTTTGCCCCAGACGAAGATGTCCATTTATACCCTCTTCCTCGAACTGTTAAGGAGGGCAAGGGTAAGAGCCCACTGTCAATCACTTATTTCTTTTTTAAGTCTTCAAAACTTTGTCTGTTTCTAACGCTAGTTTTCTTTTGCAGATCTTCATCAGCCACCGAAAAATTTTTGCCAATTCTACGCCCCCAGTGAAGACTTAAAAAAACTTCTAGATCTCCCTGTAGCCAAAAAGAAAGCTCCTCTGTTGTTAAATTTCATCCCAACGTACAAGTCCGTTTTTCCCGACGTCCCCAAACGAAAGAAGAAAAGTCACTCTCCACCTTCTGTCACAACCCAGACTGCGTCCTCATCACGAACAGACCAAGGATCAACGTCTGACCCAGCGGATTTGCCATCCACTTCGGCACCCTACTTGATCCCTATTCCTGAACGAAAACGTCGGCGACGACTTGTCAAAACTGCTGAGATGGTTCGTCAAAAACCTGTGGCTCAAGATCTCCTGGCCGACCTTTCTACCGACGTCGATGCTCAGCCGACGCACACCATGCCCCCACCAAAACCAAAAAGAACCAAAAAAGCTCAGCCGAAGGCCACAGCCGCTCAAATTGAGACTGAAGACACATTGCCAATTTCACAATTGGCTGGCAGCCAAGAGACTGCTTCTATTCTCCTAAAAAGATCTGCTGAAGCACAGCCATCCTCCTCTTCAAAATCAAAGAAGCCAAGGTTGTCCTCTGGCACAACTTCTAAGTCAAAAAAGCCCTTGGTCCCCTGGGAGCCAAAAATTACTCTGGAGGACAAGCCAGTTTTTGAGAGTGATAGCACCGGGGATATAAATATCGGCGTTGCACTCAGCACTGCCCTCTTACTCCCTGGTGATCTTGAGCAGAACGCCGAGATCAATGAGTATGAGAACTACTGTCTCATGCTTCAACATTCTGTTCAGGTAAATGTTCCTACTTGGAACTTTTATTTCCTTTCTGTTTCTTACTTAGAATATTTGCTAACACTGTTTTTTGCCTTCAGGGCATCCAGCATGCCCACTCCTTCTCTATTCAGTCGTTTGAAAATCGGGAGAAGCTTGTCGAGGCTGTGAGGGAGGTCTCCGGCCTCAAAAGGTCCAATAAAGGTCTTGAAGCAAAAATGAAGAAATTGGAAGACCAAGCCGAGGCTGCTACAAAAGCCCAATCTTCTGCCGAGGAGAAGGTCGGCACTGCCAAAGCTATAAACAAAGTTCTTCAAGCCCAGTTGAAGGAAGCTGAGGATAGGAGGGCCCAGGCCGAGAAGGAGCTTCAAGAAGCCCTGGCCACGAAAAAGGCTGAAATCGAAGAGGCTGATGAAAAGGCCTATGCTCAAGGCATGGCCGATGTCACTGAAGACTACAAGCTTCAAGTCAGGCAGGCATGCAACAGGGGCTTCTCCCTTAGTTGGATGTCTTTTGCTAAGAAGCTTAATGTCCCAGATGACTCGCCATTGCGCAAGGCTGATGCCATTCCTCTGCCATTCCCTCATCCTCCTCCTCCTCCAAGTCAAACTGAAGATGAGGAAGAATCCGAGCCTGAAGCCGAGGAGGAGGATAAGGACGATGATAATGCGCTAGTAAGGAAGCCCAAGGATGCCAATGAGACCAAGTCTCCTCCTCAGGGTGATCAAGTCCTGGACTTAACCCAAGATGAGGAGCTTGAGGAGGTGCCCAAGGAAGCTGATCCGGGGCATTTATCATCCGACCTTCTTCTGGCTGAGAGGAGTCTAGATAAGACGCTTGCTGAGATTGACGCCGAGGTAGCTGCAGAAAAGGTTGCTGAAGTAGTTTCGCAAGAATCTACCGAGGTAATTCACCAAGAAGTGGCCGAGGTTCAAACTCAAACTGTTCCTGAAGTTGAAGAAACACAACTGTGATGCTTTTTCTTTTTCTGTCTTTTATGCTTTTTGTACGTTCTCATTTTCAGAACAATGTAAACTCTGTATATGGCCGATGTGCCTTTTTCCATTCTGATGCTAGATACAACTTTCTTCTGCTGAGTGTTTGTACTTTTATATATATTCTTATGACTGCTTCTGCATGATTCTATACTTAGAATATTTTGCAAGTCTCTCCTCCTTTGTACAATCTCCTCGGGGATAAATACCTCGGGTATGTTTACCTGAAGGTTTATCTCGGCTAGGACTTCACCTGTAAATTTTCCATAAACTTCAACAAGTATAAAGCATACAATTTTAACTGGCAAACTTTTCTCAAGTTTTGACAAGGGGCTGAATCAATAAACTTAATTTAACTTCATCTTGTAAATTGCTACAAATTTCAACAAATGAAGATAAACAATTATATCGGCTTAACTTTAACTTGTAAATTGCTACAAATTTCAACAAGTAAAGATAAGGAATTTATCTCAGCTTAACTTTAACTTGTAAATTGCTACAAATTTCAATAAGTGAAGATAAACAATTATATCGGCTTAACTTTAACTTGTAAATTGCTACAAATTTCAACAAGTAAAGATAAGGAGTTTATCTCAGCTTAACTTTAACTTGTAAATTGCTACAAATTTCAATAAGTAAAGATAAGGAATTTATCTCAGCTTAACTTCGGTTAAGTATAATCTCTGTTTAGCTTCGGTTAAGCATTATCTCAGATTAACTACGGTTAAACATAATCTCGGCTTATCTTCGGCTAAGCTTTACTGTCTTCACTCTGCCCCCAATGTGAACCTAAGTTCCACTTGGGTTCTCATTATTCAAAAAAACAACATTGTGCATAGTTTCATAAGTTGTTGAAAATTCTGCTAAGATTTTATTGATCATATCGGCAAAAAATCAAACAGGCATCTAATGATAGAAAAACTTTATTTTATTGATCATATCGGCAAAAAATCAAACAGGCATCTAATGATAGAAAAACTTTAAATTACAAGTGTTCCATGATCTAGGCAATGCTTTGCCTTCATTATCTTTGAGCCGATATGCCCCATTTCCTAACACCAAAGTAATTCTGTAGGGTCCTTCCCAGTTTGGGCCAAGCTTGCCCTCTCTGGGATCCTTCTTATTGCCGACGACTTTTCTCAAGACTAAGTCGTTGACTTGAAAATCCCTTGGATTGACCTTCTTGTTGTAAGCTTTGGCAAGCTGTTGCTGGTATGCTGCAAGCTGGATTGTAGCTTTCTCTCTTCTTTCTTCTAGTAGATCCAGATCTCGGGCTAAGAGCACATCATTAGTCCCGTTCTCAACTCCCTGTGTTCTGATCCCTAGGATGCCAATCTCCAATGGAATGACTGCTTCTATGCCATAAGCCATGGCAAAAGGGGATTCCCCTGTTGATCTTCTCGGCGTAGTGCGATATGCCCAGAGCACGTTAGGCAATTCGTCTACCCACTTTCCTTTTGCTGCCTGCAGCCTCTTCTTTATCCCATCCAGAATTACTTTGTTGGATGCTTCGGCTTGCCCATTACTTTGGGGAAAGCTTGGTGTTGAAAAGTAATTCTTTATCTTGAACTTTGCACAAAAATTCTTGATGAGTTTGCTGTCAAACTGTGTTCCGTTGTCGGCAACTATTGGTCTTGGAATCCCAAATCTGGTGATGATGTTTTTCCAGATGAAGTTCTTCACATCCACATCTCGGATTTTGGCAAGAGGCTCTGTTTCTATCCACTTTGTGAAGTAGTCTGTTGCTACCAGTAGGTACTTCCGCTGCCCAGTTGCTTGGGGCAATTGTCCAACGAGATCCATGCCCCATTGGGCAAATGGCCAAGGGCTGGAAACCGGGTTCAGGTCAGCAGCTGGCTGATGTATCAAAGGTGCAAACCTCTGGCATTGTTCACACTTCTTCACATAGGCCTCCGCATCTTTTTGCATATAGGGCCACCAATACCCCTGGGTAATAGCCCTGTGAGCTAATGATCTGCCCCCTGCGTGGCTTCCACAAACTCCTTCATGAATTTCATATAAAAAGTCTTCGACCTGAAGAGGGTGTACATACCTTAAAAGAGGTCCAGTGAAGGATCTTTTGTAGAGATGTCCTTCTGCTGTCAGACTGAATCTTGCCGACTTCAATCTGACCTTGTGTGCTTCCTTTCGTTCTTCTGGCAGCTTTCCCTCTTTCAGGAATGCAATAATTGCATCTATCCAGCTTGGTCCCATGTCCACACATAATGCTTCTTGCATTGTGTTTGGTGGCTCTATGCTCGGGCTTGATAGGTAATCGATCATTATTGTCCTTGTCTTTCCGGTTTGCATTGAACTTGCTAAATTGGCCAACGCGTCGGCGTGGCTGTTATCATCTCAGCTAACCTGAAGAAGTCGGCAGTTTTGAAACATGGCTGCCAGCCTGATGACTTCTTTTGCGTATGCCGACATCCTTTCATCTCGGGCTGCAAACTCTCCTGTAGTTTGATTCACTATAAGTTGTGAATCACAAAAAACTATTACCTCATCTGCCTCTGCTGCTACTGCCAGCTTCAGTCCAGTGATCAATGCTTCATACTCCGCCTCATTGTTCGAGGCTTTGAATCCCAATCGAATGGACTGCTCCAATATCTCTCCATCGGGGGATATTAACACTACTCCTGCCCCTGCCCCCTACTGGTTTGAGCTCCCATCAACAAAAAGTTGAAAGGAGTCGCCGATGTAAATGCTGCAGGGTCTGAGTTTTTCCTTCCTTGGTTCTTTAGCCTTTGGCTGGACTTCTCCTTCCTTGTTTCGACATCGTTCATCTCGGCTCAACGGAGCCCGATGTTCGATGTATTCTGGCGAGAACTCGGCCACGAAGTCGGCTAAGACTTGGCCTTTAATTGCTGTTCTCGGCCTGAACTCCAGGTCATATTAGCCTAAAGATACGGCCCATCTTGCTATTCTCCCAGTTAAATCTCCTTGTTGCAACAAGGATTTCAATGGGTGCTCTGTTAGTACCACGATCTTGTGAGCCTGAAAGTAATGGTTTAGCTTCTTTGATGCCATTACCAAGGCCAGCATTAATTTCTCCAGTGGTAGATACCTTGTTTCTGCATCGGACAAGGTTTTACTTACATAGTAAACAGCCTTCTGTTCTCCCTGCTCTTCTCGGATTATCACAGCACTTATTGCGTGCTCTGAAACTGCTAAGTATAAAAACAGTTCCTCCCCAGGTTCGGGTGTCGAGAGGACAGGAGCCGTGGTAAGATATTTCTTTAGGTCGGCCAAAGCGGCCTTACATTCCTCAGTCCATAGAAAATCCGTGGCCTTTTTCACCAAATTGAAAAAAGGTTTACATTTGTCCGAACTTCGGCTTATGAACCTGTTTAGGGCTGCGGCCCTTCCAGTAAGCATCTGGACTTGTTTCGCCGATGTCGAACTCTGTAATTCCAGGATGGCCTTGATCTGATCTGGGCTGGCTTCAATGCCCCTTCTAGTCACTAGGTATCCCAAGAACTTACCGGATCCGACTCCAAACGCGCACTTCGATGCGTTGAGTCGGAGCCGATATGCTTTGAGTATGTCAAAGACCTCTCTTAGGTCAGCAAGATGATCCTTTGGTTCCTTGGTCTTCACGACCATGTCATCAATGTAGACTTCTACTGTTCGGCCAATCAAGTGTTTGAACATCTTGGTTACCAGCCTTTGGTAAGTTGCTCCTGCGTTTTTCAACCCAAAAGGCATAACTCTATAACAATACAGACCTTTTGGGGTGATAAACGCTGTCTTCTCCTCATTCGGTGGGTACATGGCTATCTGGTGGTACCCCCTATAAGCATCCAAGAAGCTCATCCTTCCATGTCCAGATGTGGCGTCCACCAACTGGTCGATCTTTGGTAGAGGAAAACTGTCTTTGGGACAAGCTTTGTTCAAGTTTGTAAAATCTACGCAGACCCTCTACTTGCCATTCTTCTTCTTCACTACCACGGTGTTTGACAGCCATGTTGGGTAATTGGCTTCTCTAATGGCCCTGGCCTCCAGAAGTCTGTCCACTTCCTCCTCCACTGCTTCGACGTGTATCAACGTCGGTCTTCTGGCCCGTTGTATTACAGGTTTGGCCGACCTGTCAACGTTGAGTCTGTGACATGTGACCTTGGGGTCAATGCCAGGCATTTCATAAGGTGTCCAGGCGAACACCTCAATATTTTTCCTTAGAAAGGCTTCCAGCTCCCTTTCCTATTCTTCGGCTAATCCTGTGCCGAGAAGAAAGAAGCGTTCCTCATCGCCCTCCTGGACGAGGATTTTCTTCAGTGCTTCTTCACTTTTCTCGGTCGGCTCTTTGCCGACATCATCTAGGACCTTCATGTCCTCTTTTTCAACTTCTGCCTTCTCTGGTTCCCGAATGCTGCAGGTTAATTTCATTGCTGCCATGGAGCAATTTTTTGCCTGCAACTGATCTCCTCTGACTTCCTCAATCCCATGTTCTGTTGGGAACCGTAGCAGTTGATGCAATGTTGAGGGAACTGCCCCCATTGCATGCAACCACGGCCTCCCCAAGATAATGTTGTAAGGCGAGGGCGTGTCAATCACAATGAATTCTGTCTTGATCTTCTTCGTGCCAGCCTGTATCTCCAAGCTTGTTACACCTAATGGCCATGTCGACGTTCCATTGAAGCCGACCATCAGGCCATTTGACTACTCCATGTCATCGGGGTGAAGGCCTAACTCCTTGTAACATCTGACATACATGATGTCGCAGGAGCTGCCTTGATCAATCAGGATACGTTTCACCTGGCACTCCCCAACCTGGAGGGATACTACCAAGGCATCATTGTGCGGGTGCTGGACCATATCAAGGTCGGCTTCTGTGAAGGCTATCATCAGTCCTTTGCACTCTTCAGGCCGAGGTCTTTTTAGTCCGACCTGGTTGACGTGATGCAGGTGTTCTACCCTCTGTGTTTCCCCTCGTATGTCATTTCCATTCACCTTTGAGTGGATCACATTAACCACCCGAGGTCCACCTGCCTGTGGTTGCTGCGTCGGGGGAGGTGGGGCTGCTGGTGCTTGAGGCAATCGTGCTTGTTCTTCCCTTGTTTTGGCCTCATCCACAAGGTCTCTCAGATGGCCTTGCCTCACCAAATCTTCTAAGTGTGCTTTAAGGGCTCTGCAACCCTGAGTTAGGTGCCCCTCCTCATTGTGGTAAGCACAACGCCTACCAAGGTTTCTTCCCATAAATTCTCCTGGTGCCCTTGCCCACGCCCTGAAGTAGGGCTGATTTCGAATTTGATCAAGGACTTTGTGGACTGGAATTCGGAACACCGTCGTCACTGCCTGCTTAGCCCTCAACTCTGTCTCTTGTTTGTTGGGTCCATTGTTACCTCGGCCTCGCTTCGGCGAGCCGTTGCCTTTTTCTGGCTTTGTCTCCTTATTCCCCGATATATCTTCCTCGGCTCTTGCATACTTCTCGATTCTTGCCATAAGCTCTTCCATGCTCTTTGGTAGGGTTTTTGCCAAAGACTTCCGCAGTGGACAGTCATCCTTCAGGCCGTTCTTGAAAGACACGACCGCCACCTCCTGGTTGCATTCAGGTATTCGATTGAACACCTCATAGTACCTTTTTGCGTAGGCCCTAAGGCTTTCATCTTTGCCGATCTTCAGAGCCATCAATGCATCCACCCTCAATGGCTGCAGTTTGTTTGTTATGAACCTGGCCACAAACATCTTGGCCAGGCCTTCCCAAGTCTTCACGCTCCCCTTTCGTAATTTGTGGAACCAATCTGATGCAATCTCCCCGAAGGATGAAGGGAACACTTTGCAGAGCAACGGCTCGTTCCCACTATATAATGCCATTGAATTCAAAAATAATCCAACATGGAAGTTAGGGTCTGACTTACCATCATATATCTGGAACCTTGGCATACTGAATCTTTTCGGCGCAACGAATTTGTCCAATTCCATCGAGAATGGTGTCCTCGGCTTAACCGGGGAGGTTACTTCGACTCCGGCATTCTCTTGCTTCCTCTTGAGGTAATCTCTCAAGTCTTCTTTACTTCTCCCTGCAGTCCGGCTGTCTTTGGACTTCAGCCTTTTCGGCGCACTACTCTCGGCCTCATGGTGGCCCTTTTTCGATCCTTCCCCGCAGGATGCATCGAAACACAATACCCGCCCATGAACATGCCGATGTTCTTTGGGGTCTGCCTCCTTCTCGTGATATGTCCTTCGGGACTCTTCTCTTCTCGGCTCTTCTCGGCCAACTTCCCTGGAGGGTCGGTGAGAGTGCCTCCCACTCCTCGTGTGCTGAGGGGCTTCGAGGATTTCTTTCTGCCCCTTCTTCTGGGCGTTTGCTGCTGGCATTGGCGTGTCCTGTAGCGGGTATGGCGGCTGCATGACATTATTTTGCATCATGAAGTTGACGACCGATTGAAGGTCTGCCAACTTGTTTGCCATCTCCTTTACTTCTTCATCCCTCCTCAGACATCTGTCTTTCCAGGTCTGGAGGTTGTCCTCGTTATAGTACTTGCCCTGGTCCGCTTTCTTTGATGTGTCGCCATCTTGGCCGACGCCTTTCTCTGTGTGATTCTGATCACGAGTTTCTTCGTTGTGGTCTCCTCCTTCAGCATTAGGGTCGACGGGTCTTCCACTCCCAGCAGGAGTGTTGTCCCCAATCTTTTCCTTCTGCGTGTTACTGGCCATCTACTCTTCTTTCGTTCCCACAGACGGCGCCAAATTGTGTGGGTGATTTTCCGATCACACTGCCCTCCTTAGTAATTCAACTGTAGAACACAGGCAGAACAGATGGCACCCTGTATCTCCTGCATAGAAAGAAAAGGCTCCAGCGGTGGTTCTTCCACCCGGGGGCACTCCGACGAACAAGTCAGTCTCGCTTAAAGATAATTCCAGTGCTTAAATTACTGCTCAAGGCTTAAAATTGCGTACCTTAGACCCGCCGGGGGTGCCCTTCTTTTATAGTTTTACTCCATCCTAGTCCCACTAGAAGTCTCACTTCCATGGACTCTAATTCCGAATTTACCTTGGACTCTTCAAGAGATAAGGATAGACTCCATGAGAGTATTACCTGTATCCATCTTGTAGCCTTTTTTCATTCTAGGACTCATGTCCCTTATCCGTTTATCCCGGATTCCTGTATTCTCGCAGATAACCTCGGCCTAGCCGAGATCATCCTGGTATCTAGACCAGGACACGTGACATCTCGGCTGACACTTCGGTGTCACCTCGGCCACGTGTTGGTACTCAGAAAATATGTCCCCACACATTGCAACATATATGGGTTTTAGACATCATTTTTTTTTTTTTTCCCCCCTCAAAAGTAACAAATTTGTTGCCAAAAAAATATTGGGGGGAAAATTCTAGCTGTCATGAAAATATATTTTTAAAAAAATAGACATTTTAGCAACAAAATTTTGAAAATGTAACATAAATGCACTTTTAAGATGCAAATAATTTGTGCCAAAAAGTTTACTTTTTTAGACAAAAATAGTACTTCACTATATCTAAAACATGAAGTGATTGATGAATGTAATGTAATTGATGTAAATATGAAGCCACCCAAATATGAAACCAAATATGAAGCCACCCAAAACAAGAACCCCAGAAATTATCGAAGAGCTGATGATGACATTTTTTCTATTTTTCTTACGATCTGCACCTGGAATTTAAAGAGTAAAATGAAGAATAAACGCACACACATATATATATCTACATATTAATGTTCTGTTTTTACAGGTAGTAAAAAAAAACACGTTTTCATATATTTGATTGCAACCATAAAAGTATTGTGATAATAGTGGTATTGATGGTGGGGTAGTGGCGGCGGCATGGTTCTAAATCATGGTATCTTAACACATATCGGCATCAGTTGCAAACTATGAGTGTTTGAGAATTGGGTGATTGTTAATTTAAAAACTTTTAGCGTAACTAATTTAAACCCATACGTAACGGGACTTACCCAGTTCAGCAGAGATTTTCGATTGCAACACTATCAATCAAACCAAAAACCATTATGTATCGTCGAAACAGTACCTAAAGGTTGATCTTTATAGAACCATGGATGGTGAGAGTGTGTGGTGGTAGGTTGGTGGCACTGATGGTGGTGCAGGAGGTGGTGGTGATTGTAAGGTGGTGACATTAGTTAAACATTATTCTGGAAAACTTTTTAACTTAACAAGATGGAAAAACCTTTTCTATTTAAATAAATTTGTTATGTAATTTTTATTCTCTCTCGTACCAAATGTCTAAAAATAAAAAATAAAAAAATTTTAAAAAAAAAACGTCAGACAAGGTAGAATTAAAATTTACCCAGCTCTGAATATGGAAGCCGCAGGAAAAGGTCATCCCCATCTACCGCAGTGAATTGTTGAACATCAGTGAGCCTTCCTGCCCAAACCATACACCCAATTGTAGTCACAAAGGCATATGCCTTGCAAGAACAGTTTTTCGAGCACCATTGTTGGCAGCTCGAGAAATCCTCACTGTACAAATACTGAAATCGATCAGGCAATTTCAGCCCACTCACCTTCCGGTACCCAGCGTTTTTACCAACTCCCTCTGTCAAGTTTTTTCGACATTCAAGCTCTGTTTTCCTCACACACCCACCACTCCAGTTCCCTCTCCTCCAATCCTCATCCGAGCTCGGCACGAACCCTCTCAAGCAACTGCAAATCGGAGACCGGTTCTTGTCGCAAATTGAGTAATCACCACAAACTCCGTAGACCGTGCACGGGTTCTCCAGTGACTTCCAACTGACATACCAGTCCCTTTTCTCTTGATCCCAAACCAGTGATTTTAAAATCCCTGTTGGTGTAATGAATACAATTGTGATATAAGAGGTGTTGTAAACATTCAAGCTCAGATACACATTTCCCTGTTGGTTATCCTGTATGAGATTGAGTCCATTCACATAGCCCTGCACTGGGTTCGGTATCCCAATAAATTTGGACCCGTCCCATGGTCCGCTTCTCCATAAAGGCTCGGACCCGTTCCACAGGAAAGCCTGTGCTGGTGTCTCGGACGTCAGCCCGAGCATGTACTTTCCCGGTGACAGGTCATCGTCAGCCTTCCAGGAAGTCAGGAACTGCCTTTCACCCGTTTTGTAGTTCATTCCTATCATCGTCCCGGACAAGAACGTGTCGCTCGAATATTTAAAGCTTTCCCATGAGATCCAACCCGAGGCATAGTCTCTGATAACAAACTCTCCCTTGTCCGAGAGCACTGCAATTGTGTTGTTTGATTGGACAGAAACATTTGTAGACCAGACCGTGTTGAATCCGGATCGTCGGTGCCCCTTTCCTGCGGCGCGTCCTGCGGCCTCCCCAAAATGACGTCGTTTTGGGGGAAATTTCAATTTAAAAAAAAAAAAAAAAAAAAAAAGCTGAACAGAAACAGAGGGAAGGAGAAGAAGAGAGAGAAGAAGGGAGAAGAGCTTCTGGCCCCAACCCACCACCGCCCTCCTCCACCACCGCCCTCCTCCACCGCCGCCGCTCCTCGTCTCCGATTCTCAACCCGGTGGTGCTCATCATACTCATCCCAATCCTTGCTTTACTCATCATTTTCTTCTTAATCCCTTTACTTCTCTCTCACACCTCTCACATCTTCAGACCCAATTCGGTGAGTGAATGAGTGAATCACAAAACCCAGATCTCTTAGTTTAGAAATCTTCAATTCCATTGTTACAGATCCTACTTTCTGGGTTTTATGATTTCTTAGTTTTCTTCAACTATCCTACTTTCTGGGTTTTATGATTTCTTAGAAATCTTCAACTCCATTGTTAGAGATTCATTTCTGGGTTTCAAACCCAGATTTCTTAGTTTTCTAAAAATGTTGATAAATCTGAGCCGTCGGAGAAATATTGATTATAAAGACTTGTGTGTCTTGCTTCGAAGGTCACGCATCGCCATTTGGTGTCGTTGATTGGTTATTGTGATGAGAACTCAGAAATGATCTTGGGGTTTATGAATGGATATATATATATAAATCAGCGAACCAACACAATCCCAATATTAAAGAAAAAAGTTGAAGCCAACCCAATTTGTGTAACTCAATCAACAATCATGAAGCAGATTAAAAGGAATTGAAAAACCAGAAACACAAAAAGAGGGGAAAAAATCACTTGCGAAAAATCATTATTATTATTGTTGGATCATGGAAATTGTATCACAGAACTCTTAATTATTGTTGCTCTTCCTTTTTTTTTTTTTTTTTGGTGAATAAATTAAAGAAAGGAAGAAAGAATGTTCCAGGTATATATATATAAATCAAAACAAACAAAGTTTTTGAAATCAAAACAAACAAAGTTTTTGATCAGATTAACATAACAAACAAAGGATATATATATTTATATACGGTAGTGATTCGTAGCTCGAATCTAGTGGCTCGAGAGTGGCTCGATTTTTGTTTTCAGCAGGAGGAGGAGGAGGAGGAGGAGGAGGAAGGAGGAGGGAGGGGAGGGGGCCATAAAAATGGCTGGAGGAGGAATCGGGGCCGGAGGCGGGGCTGCGCGGGGCTTCTGCGACGGGCGGAGGCGGCGGAGGCGACGATCGGAGCTTCTGCGACGGGCGGAGGCGACGAGCTCCTCGCGAGCTTCTGCCTCCTCTCTCTCTCTCTCTCTCTCTCTCTCTCTCTCTCCCTCTCCCTTCCCTCTGGTTTCAGACCAGCACGACGAAGAAGAAGATGAAAAAAAAAAAAAAAAGAGCCCAAAACGATGTCGTTTTGGGCTGTCGAGCCGTTCGAGCCGTGGTACTTTCGAGCTACCACGCATTATTCATTTATATATCTGTTTCATCAGATTAACATAACAGGAAAAGTCTTTGATCTCTGTTCAATCTTCTCCTCCGTCTCTGCTCTGGTTTGGAACGAAAGAAGAAAAAAAAAAAAAAAAACCCTCTGGTTTGGAACGAAAGAAGGAAAAAAAAAAAAAAAACCCTCCAAAACGACGTCGTTTTGGAGGGCGATAGGAATGAGTCGCAGGAGAGTGCGACGGAGGATCCGGATTCAGACAGAGTTTCTCTGTCCATCTACTAGTCTAAGATTTCCATCAATGCCAATTGTGAGACTCGAGGCAGTGTCGGTTGCTCGAAGAGGGTTGTTCCGGTTAGCAACCCACACAACCTTGCTGCCGGGTAAGTTTTTATACCATATGCCAATATATTGGTTACTGGAATTTTGGGGACAGAAGAATCCTAACTCAAAGATTTCGCCGGAGGAGATGAGAGTTTGTCCTACTGAGATTGGTTGGGACTGAGTTAAAGTATCAGTTGCAGATTCTGATGATGGAATTGTCAAGAAAAACAAGAGCAATGGGAGTGAAAGAAAAGTTGCGTTTTTGGTGCCCATTTGCCAATTTTTTATTGCAGCCTAGTTTTTGTGTGCTTAGTTATAGCTAAGCCTTTTATTGTATGCAATCCAAGCTCATAAATTTCCAGTAGGATAAATTATAGTAAACACCTTTAAATTATGATTTAATTAGACTTTGTTTTCTTGAATTTTAAAATGCAATAGTTAACCCTTTTGAACTATTATCTTGTTATATTTAACGTTTTTTGTTAAAATTAAAACGGTCCTGTGTGAAACACATGGTCATGCTTATTGATTTTTTAAAAACAATAATACCAATTATTGATTTTTATAAAATAATAATATATTTATTTAATGATTCTATTTGCATTTTGTTTCCATTATCTTAGTAGCAAATTGCAAATGAAATTACCATGTAAGAGTATTATTGCCCTAAAAATTCAATAAATATAATATGATGAAAAATTCTATGGACCCCAAATAATTTATCAAATTTTTTATTAAATCTCTCACATAACTGTGACACCTACATAAATTCACATGTATGTGGGTCTCACACCCATGTAAGAGATTTGGTAAAAAATTTGATAAACTATATGGTATTCTTAACATAACTCTAATATGATTTTGTTTAAATTCTTAATAAAACCCTAACATAAAGGGTTACCTCTAACAAGATAATATTTCAAGATAATTAATTATTAAATTTTGAAATTTAAAGAATAAAATGAAAATATATTATAGTTTTTAAAAAATTATTATAATTTATCCTTTCCATTATTAAAGTGCATTTATGACCAGTCGGTATCAGTGGAGCGCTATATAGTCATGGCGGCCAAGACATTATTGTGAGAGTTGAATGCAATCCAAAATGAATTATTGGGAGTATATTTTACATCTCAAGAAAGAAAAGTCATATTACTAAAGACCTCCTGTAAAGACAAGAATGATGTAACGAAAATCATGTCTATAAATAATTTTTATATAAAAATTAAGATAAGAAAGATGTAATAATAATATTTTTATAATAATAAATTGAAATGATAAATATTTTGACATAGCATTTTATATAAATTTTTTATGAAAAATGTTTTGTGGCCATAAAAACTGTGGCCCTAATGGCCCTAATTTCCTGTTTGGGTAAGTTTGTTTTTTTTTTTCTTTCTTTTTTTTACCTGATATGGAAATTAGGGCCATTAGGGCCACTAATTTTTGAGCTACCAACCAAAGCCCATTTTTTATATACAAATTTTATTTGTATAATATTATATTATCTGTAATTTAATGATAGGAGAAAGATGCAATATTATTGGATACCCCCACCATTCATATTTTTTTAATACTATTTTGCCCATAAATAAAATTATCAAAAGAGCCAAAATCTTAAAATTTATTTCTCCCCATTCTTAGGCTTCGTTTGGAAATAAATTATTTTAATAGTTTTTTTAATTTTTTAAGCAAAGATGTGAAGAAAAATAGAGAAAATAATATAACAATTCATAGTAACTTTTTGATTTTTTGACTAAAATTAAAAGTTGTCAAACAAAACTCTATTCTCAACTACCACCTTCTCCTCTTTCGACCACTATCACCACCAGAGGCGAAGGCATGTGAGGCCCAGAGGGGTCACGTGCCCCCTCAACTTTTTAGAAATTATTTTTTTGCCTCTAATAAAAATATATATTTCAATTTAATTCAAGTAATATCTTGCAATTTTTATATCACTATTTTCTTTACTTTTTTTATTAAAAAAAAAATTAATTTATCACTTTAAATGTTTAATTATGCTAAAAAAAATTCTTATAAATTTTATAGTAGAGAAATGTCATATATCACTGATATTTTGTTACTGTTTTATATCACCTCTTATACTACACAATTAATGACAACTAATAATATATTGCTATGTAATTCAATTATTCAAAACGGTGAAAAAAACAAGTAATAAATAATAGCCTCTGTATATTATTTATTCATTTTTTTTTTTTTATTTCTTTCTCTATCCTCACTATATCTCTTTATGTGTGTGCATCTTAATATAATTTTGTTCTCATATTTATGAGGGTATATGTAATTATTTTTTAAACTGTGATAGTTATCATATATAAAATAAATTAATAACAATAAAGATAATGATTAGTTAACTTGACCTTATATTTAAATATAACTTTTGTATCGCACTAATTTTTAGTCTTACCATCATATAAAAATTAAATTAAATTATGATTTTTGTTAAAATTTTAATTCAAAGGTGCTCCTTCTGAACCAAAATCCTGACTCCGCCATTCATCACCACTCCTGCAACTTTTGACAACTACCTTAGGCCCCTCTCTAGTAACTACCAACCTCTCTTTACCTTGCCGCTTTCCTCACCGCTTGCCTAGCCCCTTTCAGACCACCACTTGCAACATTTTTTTCTTTCTTTCGACCACTTTCTCATGCTTCTTTTCCCTTTCCAACTTCATAAGTTCCCTACTTTTACTCTCTTTCAATGCCTCCCCTCCACGTGTATTACTCTTTATTCTCCTTCCATCTCCTCCACGTCCTTCCTATCCATTCTCTAATGCTTGGTTTTCATTTATTCCTTTTCCACTATTTTTTATACATTATTTCACCTATTTTTCTATATTACTTTTTGGAAAAAAAAAAAAAGCCATCACATGTAATGGTGTACATCATTCCACCTATTATTCTACTTGTTTTAGTTTTGGACTAGGCTTTCGGGTCCATTTTGATGATATGAATTGTTTCTTGTGTCTCCTAAGTAGATTATTATTTATTTCAAAAAATTAGTTGATAGGATATTGATAATCACATGTTTAAATCATATTTTTTTTTTTTTTTAAAAAAAAATTGGGTGGTTAACTTTTGAAATCATACTTTCCATTTTTATAAGATAAATTTGAATTTAATTCAATTATATTGTCACTGATATTCGATCAATCTGACTTTTCAAATGTATGATCTATTTAACAAGTGTTACAAAATAAACCATTTGAATTACTAAGATGCACTCGACGTGAACTTGCAAGGCTCACAATTGAACCATCCTCTAGTCCAATTACTAGACTACTCTCTAGTGTTGGGATTCGTCCTTGCTAAATGATGTAAAAAAATATGTTTTATATTTTCTATTTGTGTACCTTTATGTAAAATGTATAATTTTTTTTTTTTTAAATGAACACTAAAAACAAGATTAAAAAAAAAAAAAAAAAAAAAAAAAAAAAAAAAAAAACCCTTATTGCCTAATTGCTTTTTTTTTTTTCTTTCTTTCTTTCTTTTGAAGCACACATTCTTAAATTGGCAGCACGTTTGAAATGTTCAATATTGAAAACCGTTGAATTTCAAGTGTTTTCACATGTACCAAAAACAATATATATTAATGGAAATTTTTTATTGTTTCACAATGTTTTTCTCTTTCTTTCACACTTTTACCTGTCATTAGTAGAGTTAAAAAAAGAGTAATGGTAGGAATAAATAGGTGACTTTTGACTTCCATAAAGATAATCATAAAAGATTTTCTACATCTAGATTATATATACAATAAAACACTACACTCTAATTAAAGAATAAAAAAATTTATGATGTATTTTATGATATTTTTTTATAATCCATAATATTATTCTTAAAAAAAGTCGGTCGTAGAAAATATAAATAAATGTTGACTTTTGAATTCAAATTGCAAAAATGTTGAATAAAGTTAAAAGCATTCACGGCTATCTCTTCTTTTTTCCATATAAATAGATAAAAGACAAGAAGTTCAAAAAATAAAATAAAATAAAATAAAAATTAATCCTCTTGTTAGAGCATTTCCAAACCATCATTAAAATAGGGAAAATTATTCTTAACCCTACGGGCAAGATGATGTGATGTTATAACTTGATTGTCATTAGATGAATCAGTAGAATTTATTATTATTTTTATTTCTTTTTAGAGACAATTAACACTTATGTTGAATAAATATTATGAATATTATGAGACAATTAAACAATACTTTTAGACTACCAAATAATTCCTCTGAAAACAGCACGTAAAATTGCACAAAAACAGGGCAAGTCACCGTTTATGGGACAATCATTTTTTTTTAAAGAAGAAATTACACACACCGTCTATCAGGAAAAAAAAATTTATAAAAATTAATTAGTAAAATCATAAACTTTTCTAGTAATATGTTATAATTTTTAAAAAACCATCATGAAGGGTAATTTCCCCTTTTTCTATTCTACATTCAGATATTGGTTCGTCTACATTCACCAAGACAAACTACCTATCACTACATATTATTTGCTTTGCACAAATAAAAAGGTTAAAAAAATATACCGAGTTGTCAAAAACTATTTTCGGAAAACAAAAAATTAGTTCCCGCTCAAAAAGGAAAACAAAAAATTAGCTTGGTTTTTAAAAAAAAAATTCATCATTTTGTACAATTTTCTACTAGTATAATACCCGTGTTATGTATGATTTTAAATAAATAATTAATAGTTAATTTTAAAATTAAAATTAAATAGTAAAAAAATAAAATTAATTAAATTTTAACTATTTTTATCACAATTTCGCTTATTTTTTTTTCCTACCACTAATGCTACATTTTAAGTTCTAAATAATAATAACATGAATCATAATGTAATTAATAAAAGTTACAAATTATGATAAATTATAAAATTGCACTTTTAATTTTTATTTTTAGAAACAAAAACTACACCTATGATAAAATATAAATATATTATTATTTTCTATAAGTTTCATAATTTTAGTTTGCCATATATTAGATAATATCATAAATTATGTGAAATTCAATTATTATTATTATTCTTTTTTACTAATTACATTTTTTTAGTTTGCCATATAATAGTAACAACAATAATAATTGTTTTATGAAACTCAATCTAGCAAAATTTGTTTAAATAAAAAATTGGAATAACAAAACGAAAATGACAAATAATGAACTAGTAGTGACCGTTAGCCTTCTATCTTTCCTGGAATCGACATTTACCTACCAATTAGAACATTTACCTACCAATTACAAATTTTAGATTTTTTCACACTCACTAGTTTTGGAGTCCAGATCCTCTCCAGCCAAAGAGTCCCTCCTGTCCTCCCTCAATTTTGGGCACGTGGCCCTTTGAAGATCTACGGCTCAGAAAAAAAAATAAAAAAATAAAAATAAAAAAATAAAAAACAACAACAACAACAACAACAACAACAACAAAAATTTGAATTTCTTCATTTCGACCCATGACAAAGCTTCCCTCTCATTCAGGAATCTATTTTCCCTCCTCTTTGAAGCTCTTTTTCCCTCCTTCCAAGCTCTGGCGATTGGCGAAGTCGACGGCAAACATCGAGGACGATCAGCGGCGAACATCGACGGTGAACCAACGTCCGGCGACCCCGTGAACCAGAGCTCCACTTCGTCATCAACTAAAGGTAATGTTTGTCATGGCCCGGGAACATTGTTATTGTCTGCAACTACATTGATTTTTCTAACTAGTACACCTTTTGAGTAAAAAGGGAAAATTAAGGAACATTGTTCTGTTGTTGTCACTGTTCTGTTCATGGTACCATGGTTGAGAACAAAGGGACATTGTTCCCCAGGAGTCCATGTTTTATTGTCTACATTGTTTTATTGTCATTTTTTTATTGTTCTCAACCATGGTACCATGAATAAAGCTAGAACATTGAGGTTTAGTTTTGTTATTGTCTGCAACTACATTGATTTTTGGCTCAGATGTTTTATTTGTTGCATTCCATGACCAATTTAAACTATAAAAAGTGTTGGACCAAAACTATGTATAGATATAGCTTTATTTTCCGTAATTTTTCCCCATATAAGTTTTCCTTACCAAGAACAAAAGATTCAGTGCACAAGTTTGTCATGGTTGGGGAACATTGTTATTGTCTGCAACTACATTGATTTTTCTAACTAGTGAGCAATACATAGATGTTTTATTTGTCGTATTCCATGACCAATTTAAACTATAAAAAGTGTTGGTGGTTGAAACTATATATAGATATAGCAATACATTTACGACATATACTTAATGCTTATAATTTGCTTTTTAGCTATAACTGAGTGTCTCAAAAATTATTTTAGCTTCTATATTTGTCAGAATTTTCCAGTTCAGGTTCTATATTGGCTTCTATAAATATAGAGCTCAAATATTTTATCCTCCCATGTTAATTTTTTCAACTTGAAACAATTTACAAGTACACATAATCTTTTTTAAAGCATATACATGATATTTAGAAAATAAGAGGAAACAGAACATTTTTACCCAAAAAAAAAAAAAAAATTAATCACTTTATTATTGTGTATTGATACTTCTCCCATTTGATTGCCTCTACTTTTCATTTGCGTTTTTATATGGATATGGAACCTAACAATGATTGTGGTTGGAAGCCAAAAGTAGGAATGACCTTTGATTCGGAAGAAAGTGCACACGATTTTTATAATGCCTATGGAGGAAGAATGGGATTTAACATAAGAAGGGAATATTGTAAGAAGAACAAGTTAACAAAACAAATTATTTCTAGAAATTTGGTTTGCAACAAAGAGGGATTTCGGAAGGTTGACAAGCGAGACCCATTGACAAAAACCCCTAGAGCTGAAACTAGGACTGGTTGTGAGGCCCGACTTTTTGTTAAATTGGATGTCAATAGTGGGAAATTTGTTGTGATTGATTTCAAAGAAAACCACAACCATGAACTTGTATCTCTTGATTGTGCCCATATGTTGCCATCGCAAAGAAAGATATCAGATACCCAAGCAATTGAGTTAGACTTAGCCTCAGAGTCTGGTCTTCGTTTAGGGCAGTCTTTTGAACTGATGGGTAGGGAAGCTGGAGGGAGGCAGTCTCTTGGTTTTATGAAATTAGATCAAAAAAATTACTTGAGAACCAAAAGACAAAAAAGTTTAGCGTATGGGGAAGTAGGTAATGTGTTGCAATACTTTCAAGAAAAATCTTTGGAGAATCCATCTTTTTTTTATGCTTTCCAATTAGACAATGAAGAGCAAATAACGAATATGTTTTGGGCCGATGCACAAATGGTCATGGATTATGCCCAATTTGGCGATGTAGTTACATTTGATACTACCTACAAGTTAAATAAAGAGCATAGGCCTTTGCATCTTTTGTGGGATTTAGTCATCATAGAGAAACGGTTGTTTTTGGTGCTACGTTGTTATATGATGAGACCGCCGAAACATTTGTATGGTTATTTCAAACTTTTTTAGAGGCTATGTCAAAAAAGGCACCAAAAACTTTGTTTACCGATCAAGATGCTGCAATGGCTAAGGCCATACCCATTGTCATGCCTGACACGGGTCACCGTTTCTGCACTTGGCACTTGATGCAAAATGCATTAAGGCATGGTAATTGTCTCTTTCAAGATAAGGAGGTGAAAGGTGTATTAAATAGATTCATGTTTGATATTGAGGATGAAAATGAATGGGAAATGAAGTGGGGGGAAACGCTTGATACATATGATGCTCATGACAATCATTGGTTGAAGTTGATTTTTGGGGTGAAGGAAAAATGGGGCTGGCCATATGTTAGATCAACATGGGCTGCGGGAATGAGTACAACACAACTTAGTGAATCTTTTAATGCATTTTTGAAGAATTACATTCGTTCTGATTTTAATTTAAATGAATTCTTCATGAATTTTGAAAGGGTACTTTGTGAGAAGCGGTACAAGGAGTTAGAAGCTGGATATGCTTTATGCCAAAGGTTTCCAAGGATGAGAGCGCCATTCATAATGTTAAGTCAAATAGGTAATGTGTACACTAAAAATATTTTTGAGGAGTTTCAAGATGAGTATTTTCTTTCTGTTGAATCAGACATACAAGCAATTGAATACATTGATGGTTGTAGCCTATACACAGTTGTTGATGTTATTAGGAAAAATACAAGGAAAGTGAAAATGGAGATGGATGGCTCTTTGGCTTGTAGTTGTTCAAAGTTTGAAAGGAATGGGATTTTGTGCAGTCACTGTTTGAAGGTTATGAGAGAAATATTGAAATTGAAACAGATTCCTTCACAATACATTCTGAAGAGGTGGACCAAACAAACAAGAGGAGAAGCTGTGACGGATAAGTTAGGGAATGAGATTCAAGTAGACGTCAAATTCAAACAAGCCTCACAGTATAAGACATTGATGACCGCATTTAGATCAATAGCATGTAGAGCTGCTAAAACTGGGGAAAGTTATGATTTTTGTTGTTCACAAGTAGCTGCATTAGGTGCACATGTTGAAAGCAAGATAAGTGCACATTTTTGTCCCGAAAAAGAAGTAAGTATTAATGATCAACCTCAAACCTGTGAGCAAGAAGACAACAATCATGCTGTGCAAATTCCAATAGGATTGAAGAAAAAGCATCCAACTAGTAAGGGCAAAAGAAGGATAAAAGGTCCACGTGAGCTGGCATTGCAAGCAAGCTTTAAAAAGAAGTCCCATGCACAATTTTTGAGTTCTTCAAGACCTGTTACTGCTCCAACAGTGAGACCTTCACCATTATCTATTGGAGGAGATGTAAGTATTCATGAAAATATTACTCCTCTTCATCCTCCTCTTGCTCCCCCTCCTCCTCCTCATTCCGTTGTCATGGGTGGTACAATTCCTCCTCCATTAATATACCCCACATATAATGTGAGTCAGATTTGTAGCCAAGTAATTTGTGTTTTGTCAATTAATTTTTCATTTGCATCTTGTTATGAATCGTAATATAATATGAATGAATTGTAGGCAAACAATTTGACATATTGTGGACAACCAACATTTATGACACTACTTCAATGTAGGTATGACATTAGGTTTGAAGATTTTCAAGGCTCACAGACAGGTTCTCGTCTAACAAATAATTTACTATTGTATATTGAGGTACTTTTGCTGCTGATTTGGTACTTTTGTTATTGATTTTGTGCTGCTAAAATGCTGTTTTTGGTGCTGATTTTGTGCTGCTGTAATGCTGGTTTTGGTGCTGATTTTCTCTTGCTGAAGTATAGTTTTGGTGCTGTTTTTTTTTTCTCTAGGGTTTGGATAGCCATGAAGAGGTGGAAGGCACTTCAAATTTCATGCATAGGAGATGCCTCTTGTAGACACCCCATTTTTGACCGACCTTAAGACTCAGACGTCACCGATTAAGTGCTTGGTGATGTCTCATATTGTGCTCATTCTGAGGTTGCGGAGTCTCGGCTGGGAGCCTTGCCTCCAAACTTCCGGACTCTTTTGTACCTTGCCTTGATTTGCGAAGCAGGTCTCGTTTTCTCTGTTTTCTCTTCCCGAAGGGAGGGAGAGGTCTCGTAGATCATCTCTCAGTGGCTGTAGGCTACGTTTCGTGGTCGTAGGCCATTTTTTCCGTTTGGAGCCCGGTTTTCGGTTTTTCGAAGCCGTCGGCCGTGTGCCTCGGTTCGGGACCGCTTAACCACCTCTGTTTGCTCTGGTTTTTGGCATACACCTTGTTTCCTGCCTTTTGAGGGACACTATGGCCCGAGAGACCAACTTCGTGGTCGAACGCCACCTCCGGTGCTTAACAACTTGTTTTCGGGACCCCAGGCCGCGCGTTTTGGCCCCCGAACCTTCGTTTTACATCGGTTTGGGTTCATTTTTGGCGGAGACCTTATTTTCATTGTTAGGAAGGTTGTAGAAGGGTGGGAGGCTAGCAATTGTTCTGAAGACCAGCTTTATTCCTTCATCGCTCTTTATCGCCCGTTTTCTTCACTAGAAAGCTGACTTTTTCCATTCCCGGGCCACTTTTTCTGACTTTCCACCACACCATTGTGTTGTACACACCTAGGAGGCCACCAATATGGATAGGCGGGCCATCAACTCTTCCTGACCCTTTTGAATCCCTCTAAAAAGTTGGTTTTTCTCTCTCCTGGGTTACATTTCCTGGTTTTTCTCCACATAGCTGTGTTGTACACACATGAGAGGCCACCTTTTTGGGGTGGCCGGCCACTAACTTTGCTTGAACCTTTTGCACCTAGTCGGCCGGCCAAGGGAGGTGGCCGGCCGGCCACCTGAACCTCTTGAACCTGACCGGCCAAATTTCTCTCTCCTGGTTCCTTACAGCTGTGCCAGCTGTTTTGACCCAGACCCCTGCCCGGGGATCTGCCCTTTTGGATGGGAAATTTGAATTTGTTTTCCCCTCCATTTCTCCACCTCTCTCCCTCTATATAACTAGCCTCTCCCCTCCATTGCTAAGGGTTAGAAAATTTGGTTAGAGCATTATACATACAACTTCCATATCTCTCTCATCCAAGCTCCAAAACCCTAGTTTCTTGGCCATTTTTACCCTACAACCCATAGCACCACACCACCATCATCCATTTTAGCACTTTGGAAGCCATTTGAAGAGGTTGGAAGCTCACAAATTTGGCCCAAAAGCTGCTGGTTTGCTGCTCTTCAAGGGTGAGTTCTCTCTTCCCATTTTCTAGTCTTTTCTTGCTTCATCTATAAGCCATATTTGCTTACATTTTTGGGCTCCGACCCAAACTGAAAATAGTCTTATTTTGAGCTCCTCTACATGTTTGATTAGAACTCTTTACTGTTTGAGGTCTCCTATTACCCCTTTTCCTTTATCTCTCTTTTAGGACTATTTCTTTCATGATATATTAGCCCTGTTTGTAAGCATTTTTGGGCTTCGAGCCAAACTATAAAGTGCTTTATTTTGAGCCCCTCTTCAACTTTGTTGAGAGCTCTTCACTGTTTGAGGCCAGCTACTGCCTCTTGCTTTCTATCTCTCTTTTAGGGCTATTTCTTGCATCATATTTAGCCTTACTTGTGAGCATATTTGAGACTTGCCATAAATTGTAAAGTATCTTGTTTTGAGCCCCTATTCAACTTTGTTGAAGGACTCTTCTCTGTTTGAGCTCATTTACTTCCCTGTTTGTTCATCCTCTCTTTTAGGACTATTTTTGCATGATACATTAGCCTTACTTGTGAGCCTTTTTGGATCTCAACCTAAACTAAAAAAAAGTCTTATTTTAACATCATCTTCATATTTGATTAAGGTCTATTCTCTGTTTGAGGTCATATGCTCCCTTGTATGCTTGATTGTCTCTTATTTTGAGCCTTACAACTAAGCCCTTGTTGCATGCTTTGTTTGACCTTCTAGTCACTGAAATCCAGTGGATTTTCAGTGGCTAACACACTATTTTGAGCCTCAAAATCAGAGGGGGGTGACCCCCTCTCACCTTGTTTTGTTTGATGGTCTTTTTGGCCTTCCAAAGAGGCCCTATCTTGCATGCCTTGTTGACTGATTTCAGGGCCAATTTGGTGAGTTTTAAGGCTATCATATTTGAGTTTCAGAGTTTTTTGTGCCATGCTAAGTGTCCTTGATGCATGTGCTTAATAACCCCTTTGTATGCCCTCTACAAGAACCCATCATTTGCGCATGTGTTGGTTGTATTTCAGAGGTTATTTGGGCATGTTTTGGCATGTTTTATTCACTGATTTTTTCTGGTTTGATGATTTCTCACTTGCTTCATATACATGCCATGCAAATCATGTTTGCTAGTCAAAGTTGCTAGCTATTTTGGTCCATCTTGCTAGCATTTTTTGGCCATGCTTTGAACTAGAAATGTTCATGTTTTGGGACTGCCTTAGTTCTGCCTTCTTTCTTCATGATCAAATAATGCATGCTTTGTATAGCTATAGGCCAATGCATGTGCCTAGTTTTGTGTTGCAAGACCATTCCATGCATCGGGTGCCATGTTTCCATGTTTCGGGGTCATTTTGCATCACATTTCAGTGCTGGAACTTGCATGTTTGAATGCCATATTTCATGCCTTGCCATGTCTTGTTAGAGTGGCATTTGTGCCTTAGGATCGGTCCTCGATTTGCGTGCATGTGTGCACGCATCTTGAGTGTCTCATTTTCATCTTATGGCCACTAATGTGAGTGTGGCTAAGGTCCACTCATGTTGGTGTAAGTCCATCGTGCATTGCGTATGCTAGGTTGCATGTTAGAGCATTATGTATGCCGTGTTACATCGAGCATTGTGTATGCCATTTCATAGCATTGTGTATGCTAGGTTGTATATTAGTTGCATTCATGCATGTCATGCATATTACATTGTGTTTGGGGTTGGAGTTAGCCTGAGCGCGGAAAACGAGGGACGTTTCGTACTTTGAGTGACGGAACGTGTCTCAATTCCCGGTCACCGACACTCCGGATTATCCATGATGGAGTCTCGGTCTTGTTGTGTTTATGTGTGCATTCATTTCATATTAAGTCGTGCAATTCGACTCCTCAGCCATCATGCATCGATATGCGTGATTGGTGGCACGAGAATCGAGGACTATGCTCCCTGAAGAGTAGTCAAGCATACATATGTGAAAATACATTGCCATGCCCCTTTCCTGCTCTCTGTTGCAGCAAATCAGAAATCGGCAATCTTTTGGGGCTTCGCGCAATATTTCGGGTTTAATTGTAAACAGAGGTTAATTGGGGCATCGCAATGGATTTCTGTGCCAAGCAACCCGAGCATGCATCGTTCATCATTTGGAACAGAGCCGAGGCGGTCCATGGATTTGCATGCCATTTATTGCTTTCCTAGATTAATTTGTTAATTAATTAGGATTTTGTACTTATTGGGACTGGATTATTTATTTGGGACTGTATATTATTTATTTAGACCTTCCGAGCGAGGGCAATGTTGTAATAAGTGCGTGTGTGTGTGATGTATGTCTTTCAACCCCACGTCTTTCTCCCTTTTATTTACCAGTTTATGATGGTTAGATCAGGGCATGTTTCAATTAGCATACAGTATGATAGCATGTTTGCATTCATTCATCTGTTTCGCATGCACCAGGCTCGGCGCATCATAACTCACTGCATTGTATTTCAATTCCAAGTTAAATACTTGTTAGCTGTAGCATTCCATATGCCATGTTTAGAATAGCTGAGCCTATCTTAGTTGCATTATTGCATGTGTTGCATTAGGCATTTCTGTATAGTTAGGATCATGCATGATTTCTAACGTAGTTTCTGTTTTGGCTTAGAGTACTCGGTAAGTTTTTACGCTTTAGCATCCTTGCATGTATGTGAGTGACTGCCATGATAGCATGCTTACCATGAGGCTATTTGCTTATGTGATATAACTGCCTGAATGCCTGTGGGTGAAGGTTGGGTTACTTGCATTGGAACAATGCATTGACTGTGAGTTTTAAGCCCACTAGATAGTGGCAAAACCATGTTTTCTAAGCCCACATGAGGGTGGCAAAATCTGCATTTTAGGCCTACCTGCGGGTAGCAAATCATCTTTCAAAAAATAAACATGAAATGTTTTGTTCCAATTCAGGCGATTCAGTCTATACTTGCATGCTGTGCGCATCACATAGTAAATCTAGGCTAATAACCGAGATAAGAATGCATAATGTTTTCAAAACTAGATATCATGGTTAGTAGAGGCCGATCTTTGATCGGGCGAGCGGGGGTGCTCACGAAGTGACCTTCCCCAATCGTACCCAAGTTCCCGAGCCGAGGCAACTTTGGTGATGACGGACACGTGGCCTTAGGCAACGAGTCAAGGTTTCCTAAATTTCCCAAAAATAAAATATTTAGGTGGCGACTCTATATTTGGCAAAGCAGTCCATGTTTGACACTTCTTTTCAAAAAAATATGTTTTCTCAAAACGATTTGCCGAATTTGGACTCTTTGGTTCAGATCAAGAACCGTGACAATTAGAGTCCTGAACTGTAGTGAGCCCAAAATGAACGGAACGGGGGATTCATCTCCCTCCCAGGGCGTTTGGGGACATCTACACCACTGAGCTGCTGTATTTAACATTGATGTTGATGTTGATGTTGAAGTTAAAGTATTTTATTGTGAAACTTGTTGAATGGTGAAACTTGTTAACTATTTAATGTTGATGTTGATGTTCAATGGTGAAACTTGTTGAGCTGCTGTATTTTGATTGTAAAACTTGTTGAAACTTGTTAAGTATTTAATGTTGATGTTGATGTTGATGTTGAATAGTGAAACTTGTTGAAGTATGTGGGATATATTAATGGAGTTTATTTTGTTTTGGATAATTTATTTTATGTTTTTTTGGATTATTTACTTTTTGGTTGTTTTCATAATTTGGTTTATTTAAGTGAATGTACCATCTCTCTTAATGGTGTTTAGTAGGATATGAAAACACAAATCTGTCTCCAAAACTTTGTCTTAAAAAATCTTTGTTCAAAATCTGTCTCCAAAACTTTGTCTTAAAAAACAGTGTTGAAAAAATATTTGTTCAAAATCTGTTCACAAATCTATCTTTCAAAATCTTTGTTCAAAATCTGTGCTGAAAATCTGTCTTCAGAAACTATCTTAAAAAACCTGTGTAAAAAAATCTGTCTATAAAAACCTGTGTTCAAAATATCTGTTCACAAATCTGTCTTTCAAAATCTGTGTTAAAAAACTGTGCTGAAAATCTGTCTTTGGAAACTGTCTTCAAAAACTTGTGTCAAAAATTCTGTCTTCAAAAACCTGTGTTCAAAATATTTATTTACAAATCTGTCTTTCAAAATCTGTGTTGAAAAACTGTCATGAAAATCTATCTTCAAAAACTGTCTTAAAAAACCTATGTCAAAAAATATGTCTTCAAAACCTGTGTTCAAAATATCTGTCACAAATACTTCAACAAGTTTTACCATTCAACTTGTTAAGTATTTAATGTTGATGCCACTTCATCAAACAAAAAAAGCCATTACATTCATTACCACTTGAACAAAATGGTAGTGGTCCACAATACATTACATACACATTCAACGTACATTACAAGTCATACTCATACTACCTTACATTACATACACATTCAACCTATAATACAAGTCATACTGACACTACCTTACATTACATACACTATTTCAAATACACTAGAATCACAACTACCACCAACAACAAAACAAAAAAAAAACAAAGGCGTAATTCAATTTTTCACCAACTCTTTCAACCACCATTGCCAAGTCTCTATATTGTTTCCTACTCTTCATAGTCATGTCTTTGAGCTCCCCATTCACGATAATTACTTCTCTAAAAGTAGACAAGACTTCCATGCGTTCTTCATCAATATCATTCTCGACCACCTTCAAATTACGCTGTATATGTGGAGGGATCCACCACTGAAAGAAGTTACAACCATTCGGATAATTGGGGCATACAAAATAAAGGCAATTTGGATTATCCGTTGACTGAGAAATTTTCACCATTGCTTTTTTGCCACATCGACAATTGCGGTTTTCGAATCTAACTTCATGCATGTTGTCCATACTTGCATTTGTGCTTGACATTGACATTAACCTACAAAAAATTATCAAGTAGCACAAAAATTATCAAATAGCCTGATTGCCTTTATTCCAACAAGAAAAACCACAATATAGCAGTGTGAAAGGCCAAATCCATTCTCACATTTTGGACTCTCACAAACTATCATTGTGTAAATTATTAGAGCTTATTAATGGTGAATGATTACTGGGAACAATCTCAATAAAAAGTGAAGCCCCCATTTTTGCAGGCAATGCAGCATACAGGGACTTCCTCTTCAATACTTTTCAAGTTTCATCAGTTGACATGGAGAGTGCAGCTGTGGTGATGGTAAATGCTTCTTAATTTCCTGCTTATTGTTTAATCACTCTCTAAATATTCTTAATTTTTACTGCTTCCTATTGTATATGTAGTTCAGAATATGTCAGTTTAAGCAAGGCATCATTCAAAAAATTAGCATTTGGGAAGGTAGACTCTTCATCTAACAGAGACAATAACCCCAATGGTTTCTGCATCCAAGAAAGAGGTCAAAGGGCATTACTTAATATGTATATACATAATAAATGTGACCGACAGACAGTAAATAACAATAGGTTTAAACCTTTTAACAAAAGCACCGGAAACTTTATTTTCATTACCAACCAATCCTCCACCCCAATTTCATGTAAATAATATATCTTCGAGTCAAGGAGAGAGAGAGAGAGAGAGAGAGAGCACAAAGAAACTGATACACGATGCAAACTAGCATTAAAATTTTATGCAGAACATTTGGTACTCCATCATATGAATTGTAACATCTGATACAGACTTTCAACATCGTACCACGTAACTATTCATAACATGAGGGGGGGATAATGTTTCAATTTGTACAACACATAAAAAAATCAATATTAGATCTTCATGGTTCTTTTGGATTTTGACAAGGCACAGAGGACAATATCATCTTATACTAACAACGTTAAAAACACAAGAAACAAAACACTACAAACACTACACATCATAATTAGCACATTGAAGCCAATGCATCAATGATCTCTATACCTTTTCAAAAAGATTCAAACAGTCTTGGTTGTCTTCAAAATCAACTCTGGCCCAATCAATGCCGTCTTGGATATATTCCTAACACAGAAATTTCAATTGTCAATCGAAAAGAGTTACATGATAACTACTCAATAGATTTGACCATCACTAAAATGGACTTTCTGTCCATTGTAAACAAAACAGACCAGTATTCTAAGATCCAATGGAAAGTAACATTTTTAACATTCCCATATCAATGCTGAACCATTGATGTTCATGAAAATTTGAACACGAACTCAATTGATATATTTGGGCCTCTTGCTGCTGTCAATGCTGCCAAAGCTGTCATTCAATTTGTCAAAAATTACCATGAAATGCCTACCCAATTCTAAGAAAAACATATATGGATTTGCTAAATATTTGGAATTGTTGTGTTGCAAGTTTATTTATAAGAATAACAAAGTCAAAAGCAGGTGAACCAATGCTGCCAAAACTGTCATTCAATTTGTCAAAACATTACCATGAAACCTTCCCAATTCTAAGAAAAACATATATGGATTTTCTATATATTGGAATTTTCCTTTTAAAAAAGTGAAGAACTATGCTTATGTTAGGATTTAGGAGAGAAGAAATAGTCCCAAAGTCCACTAAAAAGCACATTTGGGGCAAAATTTAGTCAATAGAAACAAAGTAAGAGAACTAGATAGATAACAGAATTAGATAGATAACAGAGCATACAAGAAACAACCCAAAAACTGTTAGTTTATAAGCACTGGCCAATCCACAATCAAATATGCATTGCCATCTCCTTCACTAATTTGAAGATCAAATAAATCAACAATTATAAGGCAGTCCAAACTAGTAAGAGCTGGCCAATCCACAATTTACAAATACAAAAGGATAAAAGTTGACCTGATAATTTATAGTTGTGTTAGACACTAAAAGTTACTTAACCTAATTGACTTAACATTTATCTCAACTTGGCCATGACCTAATCATTAAAGAATTGTCTTAGTCTATGCCTAAACATGAACCACTTAACTCATGTATTTATTAAATTAGTGAGTAAATATATGTACATGTTTATGCATAGTTATTAAAAAAATTCAAACTTTGATAAAATTTTATATTTATATTTAAAATTATTACATGAATAGTTAAGTATATTTATGTGTGAAAAAACTATCTAAGGTCAACCTAAAATATGGATATTATTCTAATCATACTTCGAACTTGATTTACAATTTTGATCGATCAATCAATAGAAATAGTTGATAATAATCAATTTAAATTTTATGTTTAAATTATATTACTCCCTCCGTCTCAAAATATTAGTCCCTTATTTCATTTTTTATTGTCCCAAAATATTAGTCCCTCTTCAAAAATCAAGTACAAAAATAATATAAATTTCATATTCTGCCATTCTTTTAAATTAATAAACAATATAAAAAATACAATTATGGCATTGATATTCCCAAAAAATGTACTATCAAAAGGATAATTTTGAAAAATTAACTTTTTTAAAGTGCAATAATTGTACTATCAAAAAAAATTGGATTCCCCAAAAGGAACCATTATTTTGAGACAGAGGGAGTATAATTTCTTAGGTTCTGAATAGTATGAACTAATTTGAGGGATAATACTTGCATTAAACATTAAAAATAGTTTAGAAGTTAGAATAAGATCAATTTTTATGGCAATAATTAAATCTTGAAAATTTATTTTCATTAATACCCAATTCATGATCACTTAACCCACTTTTTTTTTTTTTAAATTGGTAAATATATTATGATTATTTTTTATAACCAAAATAAGAAAATTTATGTATAATTTTGGCACATTTATTTATTTATTTATTGTAAAAAATTTATATATTTATATTAAAAATTCTCACACAAATAATTAAGTATATTTATATATGAAAAAATCATCTAATCCTACCTTTGGGCTCGATTTAAAAATTGATCGGTCAATTAGTGAAAACAGTTGATAATAATCAATTTAAACTTATGATTAATAATTTGTTAAGTTATGATGGGTATAAATAATACTAGATCAAATACTAAAAATAGTGTAGAAACTGGATTTGATTGATTTTTATGCTATATATCAATTTGATTTTTAAATAATCATTTTGGTTCATGCCCAACCATCACATTGCCTACTTATTTATTTTTTAAAATGGTAAAAATATTGTAAATTTTTTTATAACCAAAATAAAAAAATATGAATTAATATGTATTTAGCATATTTATTAATATTCTAAAACTTCAATTTAGAAATTATATATTTATTCTTAAAATATGTCTAATATTAAATTATATTTACATATGAAAGAATTATTTAAGATTAGATTAAGCTAACTAGATCATAGATTTTATTTTTAGCATAGAACTTGATCAAAGAAGTGAAGTCTCAAAACAAATCATAATTTTCAATTTAAATTTTATTAAATACAAATTTTCACTTAAAATGTTTTAATTTTTTAAAAATAATTAATTGTTTGTGAAACGAAATTACTATTATAAAAAAAACACTAAAAAAGTGTCTTTTAGTAGTGTGAAAATCCATTAACTAAATAATTAAATTGATGAGATATAAAAAAAAAAATTCTTTCCTTTTCTTCTTTTTTTTTTTTGGGGGGGGGGGGGGGGGGATGCACCAATAAATCCCAAATTTGTATCTTGTAACCCATTTGGTCCTATGAATTTTCTTATGAACCGTTAGGTCCTATCTCAATGTTAATGACCATTAAACATCAAACATCATCAACATCAAAATAACATCATCATCATTAAAACAATATCAAACAACACAACATCATTATGAAAACAACATTAAACATCAAACATTATTCATCAAACATCAAAACATCAAATTTAATTTTAAAAAAAATTGAAACTGATCCATCATCAAATTCATTATATATATATACACACAGACCTAATCCCTCAATTTCTTCATCTCTTCATCCCCAGACTCCACTATTACAAAGCAATCTTATTCAAAACCCTACACACAAGCATTCAATCTGAAATTTCCCTTCACATCCGCGCGTAAATCGATCACAACCTCGTGTTCCGATCTCGATTCATCTCCTCCATCGCCAATCCTCGTCTCCGACAACGGCAAGGGAGGAGGAGTAACAGAGGCTTTTTGAGATGGGTTTGTGATTTTGAATTTTTTGAGATGGGTTTGTGATTTTGAATTTGAATTTGCTATGATTCTTCAACAGAGTATTTCTAGTCAAACGTTTGACTTGTTTAGGATCTGTAGAGGAATCTGAGAAACCCATTGGAGACCCAATTCTGAGCTTCTCCATTGTCGAAATGTTAGATCTCTCTCTCTCTCTCTCTCTCTCTCTCTCTCTCCAACCCAAATCTGCAAAAAAATTTATCGAACCAGCAATGTTAATACTGCGATTCACACGATGAGACTCTCCGAGAAAATCAATGTTGACAAATGAAAAGAATTTCGAAATTAATGTTTGATGTTGTTTATTTATTTATTTATTTATTGATGATGTTTTGTTGATATTTGATGTTGTGGATGTTGTTGATATTTGATGATGTATTTATGATGTTGTTGATTTTTTGATGATGTTTTTTTAGTGATGTTGGTGATGTATTTGAAGATGTTTGATAATGTTTTTATGATGTTGCTGATTTTTTATAGTGTTTTTTTTAGTGATGTTGGTGATGTAGTTGATGTTGTTGATGTAGATAGTGGGACTAAATGGTGCATAAGAAAACTTATAGGACTAAATGGTTTAACTTTCTACCACATAGGATTTACTGGTAATTTTTCCGAACAAAATCAATGAATGAGGCTAATATGAAGGGTCCTTATAATCATACACACTTAATTTCTTTTCACACCCACCACATGCATTAAAAAAATTATAATTTAGGCATAAATATTAGTACATATGAGTGTACAAAACAAATCAAAAATGAAAAAAAAAAAGTGTACAAATGAAATTAAATCTGTGTAATTAAGTCAAAATATTTTCAAGGTTCCTAATTTTTATCATGAATTTTTGAAGATTTAAGAGTAGTTATACATGGTATGAATATTATAGTAATATAGTAAGAAGCAAGTTCTAATTTTTTTTTTAAAGGAAATAAAAATCAATGGAAGAGGATTAGGTTGGAAATATATGGAATATTTTTTTATCTTTCCTTTTGAAAACTATAAATTATGGAATTATTAATTTTTTGAAAACTATTACTTTAATGGATTAGCCAATACTACTTTTTAAATTTATTTTTTAATTCAATAAATCTACAAATTTATTATGAGGTTTTGGAGCTCCCACAATAACTCCTCACGAAAATCCCTTTTTGCTAATATAATCTATAGATATAAATAGATAGATTTCTTGGGCTAAAATAGAGAGTATTGTTGAAGGATAAATAACTAGCTAAAATAGAAAAGTGAATTTTTTGCTAGATATTTGGGGATGAAAATATTGGTTTTAGGGACAGAAATAGTTAGTCCCTAAAAGTCTTATATGTTGTAGTATCCATCGTCACACCTCCTTTTTCTTCTTTTGCCACTGCTACTGCTGCTTTCAGTTGCCACTCCATTCTATAAAACTCTAGATCTACAAACCACATTCACCCCTTCTTTTCCATCCTTCTTTTAGGTGACTCTCGCTCTCTATCTCTCTCTCCACTTGTGGCCCCCTTTCTTTTTCTCTACTCTAGCGATGGTGAGTGTCGGGGTTAGAGTTAGGATTTGAGAAGGAATTAGGATTTGAGAAGGAATAAGGGAAAGGGGAGGGTAGGGGAGGCCGATGGGGAAGGAAAGAGTAGAAGCAATAGGAGATGAAAGGGAAATGGAAGGGCGACTGACTGTAGGGAGGGAAGGCAAGGGGATGGTAGAGGTGGCCCCAGTGGGCTTGGAGGTGGGGATATAAGGTGAAAATTAATTGAGGTGTTCAAAGACAATAAAACAAAAAATCCAGGGGTTCTATCCAGTGTAGTTAGCTCTTTGGTCACCAAGTTTTTCTTAAGGAGAGGTTTTAGGTTCTATTCTTAGAAATAAAATAAGGGGCAAGACTTAAGTGCTTGCAAGGAGAGGGTGAAAAGTTCTATCCTTAGGCCTCGTTTGGGAACCTTCCCTTTTAGTCAAAAAGTCAAAAAGTTACTAAATTAGCCAAAAAGCCAACAACCCATACCAAAAAGTCAAAGATTATTTTTTCTCTCTACTTTTTGCACATCTTTTCGTAAAAAGTCAAAAAGTCATCCCAAACATACTAGTTTTTTTTAGCTCATATTTTAGCCAAATAGCCAAAAAGTTACTAAATTAGTCTGTTCCCAAACGGGGCCTTATTAATTTTTGCAAATAAAGAAAAAAGACAATAAACAAAAAATTAAATTTAAGAATAGAGTGTAACAATTTTTCGGAAGTGCATTTAGAGGCTATTCAAAAGTTATCCAAAAATAAAATGTGATGTAAATTCAAATATTGTGTCATATAAATTACACTTAAAATAATTTAACCCATAATTTCGTTGTATTAACTTTTTGAGTAAATTTTTTTTTTCAAGTTTTGTAATAATAATAATGATAATAACTGCAAAAATTATCCGAAAATAATATCATGGCGACTGAGGCATTAATCTTTAAATCGAATAGGCATTGTTCATGAATAGAGTCTTTAATTTACTTGAATGAACTAGAATGGAATTAAATAATTATTCATTTGTGATCTTGCGCCTTTTCTGTTTGCAGTCCTGCTTTTGTTTTCACCTTCCACTTACACTTTTTGTGTAAGTGGCACATGGTGTGCAACCCTTAAGAAAAGTCCTTTTTATTATCATAAGTTATAATTTTATTTAAAATATATGTTTTTAGTAATTTTTTAGTGAATCAAGTATGACAGAATGTGCATTCTATATTTGATTTTTTTTTTTTGGAAAATGTATCGTAGCTCAAATTTTGTGACTCAAAAGTGGCTCAAGTGGCCAAAACGATGTCGTTTTGGCCATTTTTATGTTGTTCTGTACTCAAAACGACATCGTTTTGGCCATTTGAGCCACAAAATTTGAGGTACGTAGCATTGTCGTTTTTTTTTTTTTTTTTTTTTTTTGTGTTTCTATACTTTCACCCTTTGATGATGGAAGTGAGAGAAAAGCAGTTTTTATGGTACCCCATATTTGGAATCTTTTTGCAGCCTAGTTGAGAGCTTGATTTGGCAAATCCGCCACAACTCCTCCTTCCTGCCGTGGACAACTCACAGTTGTGATTGCTGTGAGTTAAAACGTCACCGTTTTAATTTTTTTTATTTTTTATTTTTATGTAAGGATTCATTAATTCTTCTTTCACTCTAACAAACAAAACAAGAAACCTAACAGGGATGCCGCTGTCTTCTCTGTAAGCCAAAGGTCTCTATTTACATGGAGTGAAAAGTTAGTTTTTTTTTTTTTTTTTTTAAAAACATTTTTGTCTTCTCTCTAACAGATTGAACAGTGTTCTCTATCTTTGTTTCACCATTCTTCTACTGGATTTACAGATCGTTATTGTTCAACAAACTGGTATGTGTATCTATATATATATTATATGTATATATGTTTTGTATTTTATTTTGTACAGTATGTTAGTGGGTTCAACAAGTATAATAGTTTGGTTTGTTTTTTGTGAATGGATTGAGAAACACAATTGTATATTATAAGAAATTTTTTTATTATGTAATTTGTTTTGTACATATTATGTATTTTTGTATAAATATTATATAATTCTTTTAAAAAGTTACGATAATTTGTAATTCATAATTTATTTATTTATAGCAATGTTATGTATTTTTGTGAAAATATTACACATTTTTATAACAATGTTATGTATTTTTGTAATAATGTTATGCATTTTATGGTCTAAAAAAAGTTTCAATAAAAAAATCTATAACTTTACTATAAAATGCGAATTTAATTTTTTAATCATAAATTGTCATAACTCAATAAAAAATGACATAACATTTGTGACAAAAATACAAAACACATATAAAAAATTTATATAATAAGAGGGTATATGATTCACATCTTTAAGTGTGTCTGCCAAAAGATTCCCTATGTTACATAATATACTAATTCTAATATAATTTTGCAATTATATATTATAATCTACTCAGGTACAATAAATTTCCAATGTTACTGTACAAATTACACATCTTTTTTTTCCTCTCCCCTATCCTTTTAATTAATTTACATTATTAATTGATTTATTAGATTTCATTGAATTGTTTAATTACTCAACATTTAAAATTAATTTATAACTTTTTTGCTCAAATTCTTGTTTCATTTAATATATATATATATATATATATTTTCATATTTGTTAGTGTTGAAATGGAGGATAGTATAATGGATGATGGTGGTCTTGAGGGATGCATCGAAGAAATGGGAGAGTTGGCCAAGGATAAATCACCATATCTTGGTATGGAGTTTCCATCAGAAGAAGCTGCATATGAGTTTTATAATAAATACGGAAAATTTGTGGGGTTTAGTATTAGAAGAGATTATTGTAACAAAAGTAAGAAAGATGGTGTTATGACTAGTAGAAAGTTTGTTTGATGTAAGGAGGGAGAGAGGGAAAAAGATAGACGGTACACGATGATAAAAAAATCCTCGAAGTGAGACAAGAACAAATTGTAAAGCATTCATGCATATATCTTTTAAGCGCGACTTGTCGAAGTGGATTGTGTCGAAGTTTGATAACAACCACAGCCACCCTTTGCATCTTCGTCATTGTACTCATTTGATGCCATCTCAGAGAAAGGTATGTGATACTTAGGGTATAAATATTGATATAGCTGATGAGACTAGAATATCTCTTAAGGCTTCACATGATCTTATTAGTGCTATAGCAGGAGGGAAGGAATTTGTAGGATTCACACGAGAGGATCAGAAAACCTACTTACGTGCAAAGAGACAGCGAAACTTGCAGTATGATGAAGCAGGGAGTTCATTAAGATATTTCTAGCAACAAGTGGTAGAAAATCCATATTTTTACTATGCCATTCAGTTGGATGTAGATGAGATGATTACTAATATTTTTTGGGCTGATCATCAGATGATAACAAATTATAGGCTTTTCAGTGATGCGGTGTCATTCGATACAACTTTTCAAACAAATAAGGAGTACCGTCCACTTGCTTTATTTTCTGGCTTTAACCACTTTAGAATGATAGTGATTTTTGGTGCAGCATTATTGTATGATGAAATTGCAGAGTCATTTGAATGGTTATTTGAAACATTTTTGAATGCAATGTTAGGAAAAAAAAAGCCTGTTAGTTTTTTCACAGATCAAGATTAAGCAATGGCTAAGGCAATTTCACAAATCATACCTGAGGTTTTTCATGGGTTGTGCACTTTTCACCTAATGCAAAATGCTTTGAAGCATTTAGGTTACTTGTTCAAGAGTGGTTCAAAATTTAGTAGCGATTTAAAAGCTTGCATTTATGACTACAAGAATGAGCATGAATTAATTGAAGCTTGGAATTCTTTGATTGATAAATACAACTTGCAAGAGAATGAGTTGATGAAAAGAACTTTGAGAACAAGAGAGCAGTGGGTGCATGTGTATATGAAATGGGTATTTACTGGAGGAATGCGAAACACACAACTTAGTGAAAGTCTAAATGGAACATTAAGGGGATATTTGAAAGGTGGTCATAACATTGTTCAATTCTTACTTCAATCGGATTGTTGTAGATAAGCAGTATGAGGAAATTTTTGCAATATATGATTCTAGACAAAAGTTGCCAAGAATGAAATTGACAAAGTCTCCGATTTTAATCCAGGTTGCGAGTTTGTACACCCTTCCTATCTTCAATTTATTTCATTGTGAGTTTGATACGTCCCTTTGTTGTCAAGTGAAGAAATTCCATGAGTTAGAAGGAGAAGTTAAGTGCGTGATTGGCTTGTATGGTAATGGTGAACAGTATATGTGGAGAGTAGGGTGGAAGTTACTAGGCTAAGAGGAGAAAAAAACTATCAAGAAATACATTGTACTTGTAAGAAATTTGAGAACTTTGGAATTTTATGTAGTCATGCAATCAAAGTACTTGATAGAATGAGATGGAGATTGAATGCAAAAGATTGGATGTAAAATATTGTGAAGTTGAAGAGAAAAATGTTGTAGTGGATGAGGATGATCCGAAGTTATTAATATTAGCACGTTATAGAGATCTTTGTCCAAGAATGGTGAAACTAGCAACTCAAGCATCCATGCACAAACCTGCCTATCAATTGGTTGATGAAGGAATTAAGGAATTGTGTGCAAAAGTAAATAATATGATGAAGGGAGTTGAAAATTTTGGTACCAATGAATTAGATGTGGATGACCCCAACTTTGCACAAGTTAAGGGCATAAAGAAGAAAGATGTTGGACACAAAAGGAGGGGTAGATTAAAACCTTGGCATGAGATGATGAATAAGAAGACAAAAGTTATTTCACAACCTATCCGCCTTAGTAAGGTATTACCTACGTACTTTTGAAATTTCAAATGACATGCATTTATTTTTATAAATTGTGTAAAGTATTGATAACTTTTTGAATTTCTTTAGACTATTGGTCAATCAAGCAACACTACAAATGTTCAAAATTCATCCTCAAGCCAACCACAGGTTAGCTATTGTTTTATGTTATTGTTATTATTATTATTATTATTATTATTTTTATAAATTGTGTAATGTATTGATAAATTTAACAACTTATTTAGACTATTGGTCAATAAAGCAATATCACAAATGTTCAAAATTCCTCTTTAAGTCAACCACAGGTTAGCTCTTGTTTTATGTTATTTGTTTATTTTTTAGACTACATTGTATTAGTGTATTTATTTTTCACGGTGTTTTATGGAGTAGGATGTTGGGAGTTTCTATTGGCCACAATTGATAAATTATGAGTATAATTTTCTCACACGTGATACTAATTCATATTCGCCAAGGTATCTACAATCACAGCCTTTGTCTTTCCAAGCATCACAGCATCACATAGTTCACAAAGTTCTCAAGTAAGTAATATATATATATATGTTTGTAATGTAATTTAGTCCATAAAATTTATTCTACTGAATTTTCTTTTTTTTCTTTTTTATTTATTTATAGGGAATATCACTTAATCTAGTGGGACACAATCCAATGGAGACCGAATTTAGAAATGAGAGTTCTTTTGATTTTTCTATTTATTCCCAACCTCCTCCACAAAATTGACATGGGGATCCACTTTGTAGTTTTTGTTTATAGAATTGAAATTGAAGGTTTTTAGAATTTTGTTTGGATAATTTAGAATGGTTGAAACAGATTTTAGGATATTTGGTAGGAGATTTTGAAGTTTGAATGCCTCAGAATTTTGTTTTATTTTTTTTTTTATACAAATGTTAAATGTGAATTGAATATATTTTGGCCTTAAGTTGGTTTTTTTTATTTTTTATTTTTTTATACAACTATTTTTTTTTTTAAGTTGCATTTTTTTTTTTGCTTATGGTTTGATAAATTGATTTGTTCAAATACAATTTTTTTTCCCTTTCAATTTCACTTGTGATGCATTTAAGCCAGTTTTGAAAACGTCAAAACATGTATGGTTTGTTTGATTTTAATTTTAAAATTAATTTTTTTAAAAAAATATAATTTAATTTGATAAATTAATTTGTTCCATGAATTATTTTTATTTTATTATATTTTCTATTTATAAAATAAATTTTTTTTTAACACAAATTCACCCCTTCAACTTTACACGACTGCGGGACCCAGAAGATGGCAGAGTCGCTACTAGGTTGATTGTTTTCTTTGTAATAGTGAAAGAAAAATTAATGAATCCTCACGTACATATATATATATAAATTAAAACGGTGACGTTTTAACTCACAGCAATCATGGCTGTGAGTTGTCCACAGCAGGGAAACTCCTCCTTTATTGTCCGCAATCCAAGCAACCACATTTGCATTATCCAAAGGGAAAAGTTACGGATCATGAAAATTTATTCATGAAAATGATCATGAAAAATTTACGATCTTTGGATTACCTTGATTAGTGTGTGGTGCTTTATTCTAAGTACAATCCAAGGGTCACAAAACTTTCATGATTATTTTCATGAAAGATTTTTCATGATACCTAGCATTGCTGTTATCCAAATACATTTATGACAATGATAAAGAAGCCTCTATATATGTGTAGAAAGCTAAAATGTCATGGCTACTGAGGCACTGTTGTGAGAGTTGAATGCCATACCAAATGCATTATTGGGAGTGACTTTTACGGAATCACATTCTCTCCTTGATTTTTTTCCTTAACTTCTTACTTGTTTAGTTATTGGGTTCACTTTTAAGTCCAATTTTAATGATTCGAACCGTTTATATTTTAAGATTTATTAAATATATTATATCTGTAAAAAAATCAAGTTGATTGGGTATCAAAAACTACGTGTTCCGATCATCGAACTAAAAATTATTTTTTTTTAAAATTTAATAAATAATTTTCCGAACACATATTTTTTGATATCCGATCAATTTGATTTTTTACAAGTATGATATACTTAATAAATCTTAAAATGTGAACGATTCGAATTATCGAAATTTGACCTAAAAGTAAGTCCAATGACCTAACAAATAGGATATTAAGAAGAAAAGTCAAGAAGAAGATCTTGATTTGACTTGTACACCCTCGTTAAAAAGTCATATTTCTAAAGCCTATTGTAAAGATGATTTTTGTGAATTAATGAAAAAAAGAAAAAAGAAAAAAAAAAAAGGTGGAGTTATCCAAGAATAAAGTGTATGCTGGGTTATATTGAGAATGAATTTGGTGGGAAAAAAATTTTGAGAGCTCAAAAAAATAACTTTAAAAGGGGTTTAAAGATTCTTTATTTCTAAATCTCACTATTCACTTATCACAGAACACCTACAACTGTTGTAATATTTGAGAATCACGAAGTGTGAAAATATGAAGACATGATTCTCAAAGATAGAGAGGATCATGTGCTCTAAAAGTTAGGGAATTGAAATAAATTGGGAAGCAATATGTAACAAAATCAAACTAAATACTAAAATCGAAACATATGAAAAACTCAAATCGAAATTTGCTCATGTTCTTATCGAAATCTCTAAATTGTCAAAATCAATGGATCTCCAAAATCGAATCTCCAATTACATTTCAAAAGGACAAAAACATCAATTATATTCTAAATAAAATTTATTTGTCCAAAAACTTGAAATACCACACTTCCTGTTATTAGGACTTTTAAACAATTTCCTTAAAGGATATGGAATCTAAAATGGTTCAATGCATAGTTGTGTCTTTAACATTGATAGTGGTTGTCTGATTGCTTCTGTGTCTGAAAAAATAAGTCAATTTCTGGTCTATATATTGCACCAGGCTATTAAATGACCTTCATTATTTTTCACCAGGCCAGACTATAACAGCTAAAATCCACCTCATATTATTAAATTTTTTTTTTTTATCACAATGAAATTCAGGCTTTGCTTCGACTAAGGGGCAATTTGAAAAGTTGGTAAAAAGTTAATTTTTTTGATTTTTTACTAAATTGTTCCAAAAAAGTCATAAAAAAGTCACCAAAAAAGTTAATTTTTTGAGAAAATTATTTAGAAGTTCTATTAGGGAGACTTATGTTACATATGGTCCTACTAAAAAACTTATATTCCCATAAGTCCTGTGGGAAGTTTGTTGACACATTTACCCTCAATATTAGTTGTTAATATCATAAATTAGTAATAAAATCATATATAGGAAATTGATATAAACGTAACGTAACGTGACACCTACATAAACGTAACGTGACACCTATATAAACGTAACGTGACATATCTACATAAACGTAACGTAACGTGACACCTATATAAACGTAACGTGACATATCTACATAAACGTAACGTAACGTGACGTGACGTGACGTGACACTTATATAAATGTAACGTAACGTGACACCTATATATACGTAACGTAACGTGACACCTATATAAACGTAACGTAACGTGACACCAATATAAACGTAACGTGACACCTACATAAACGTAACGTAACGTGACACCTATATAAACGTAACGTGACACTTATATAAATGTAACGTAAAAAATAATAATAATTTATTTACAAGAAATGTAGGTGCATACTACATGTTGATGTTCTAAACATAGTATCTCTATTAATTACATAATTCAAGAACAAACTATTCAGTGCCACATGTTGCACTGACATGACTGTACCACAAATCAATCTCCGCCATCCATTTGTTGCATTGCCAAATAATTTTTGAAATTCAAGGGAGCAATTATCGAGTTCTTCATAATGCCTCCCCCTGTACACGTATAAGTTGATCACAAAGTAAAACATAAAAAAAAAATCATCAATTTGCAGGATATGTCGCCATAATTTGTCGTTTCCACCCATATCTGAACTTCTAGCTCCCTGCAAGTGCTCTGGCAATGCATGGACTCTCATTCAAGCAGATCATTTAGCTGAGCTTTGTTTCACATTACCATTTTTTTCTTGACAAACTATGATTTTCTTGTTGGTCTGCAGCAGCAAAAGGAACTCTAGACGCTGGAAGGTCGATAAACAAAAGGTCTGCAGGGGTCACCGTATACCGACATGGACGTTGAGACCTTCTACGACGGCATTCTTGCTGCCATCGTTGTTGGTGAAGGCAAGGTCGCCCCGGTTGGAGCTCCGATTGGTTTGTTAGCCGAGTCCCAAGACGAAATCGCCGAAGCCAAAGCCGCCACTTCCTCTTCTCATTCCGCTCCTTCTGCTCATTCTCCTCCGCCGCCACCGCCACCAGCTCTGGCTGCCTCCGTCGCCCCGGAAGATTGTGGTGACACCGTTCGCAAAGAAGCTTGCGAAGCAGCACAAGATTGATATCAATTCGGTGGTTGGGAGTGAGAGAGAGAGCGAGAGAGGGAAGGTGTGAAAATGGGGGGTAAAAAGATTAGGATCTTGTGGAATACATTCTTATGAAAATAGGACTTGAGACTCTATAAGAAATTACAAAGGACTTAGCCTAGCATAAGGTTCTGAAAAAGGACTTATAAATAAGTCTCCCTAATTTTTTTGTCAAAAAAGCCGCCAAAAAAGTCATAAAATTAATTTTTTTTGCCAACTTTCCAAAACACCCCTAATTATGATTTCATGCATTTTTTCATTCCACATATAATAAGTAATGAAAATACTATTTTTTTTTAAAGAATTATTTTACAGAATCATTCATCACAATGATACGGGAAACTGCATAATTTTTGCTTTTGTTTTGCACCATATTTTAAAATTTACAATTGCAAAATTAAAGGACACGTGGCATCAATTACCAAATCAATAATGATAGAGACCACTAATTTTGGAGTTCTAAAAAGATCACTAATGACATGATACTCAATAAAAAAAGAAAAAAAATACAACACCATGGCCAAAATATCAAATCATTCATGGTGGGACCCACTGTCACATCATTAGTGATAGCACTAATTAATGCTCTCACTCATTTTCCTTACCCAATTATCAACCTGACCATCTCTTTGCATTTTTTTTTTATAAACCCGTGAGATGCATGGGCTAAATATATTTGTTTTAAAATATTTTTTAAATAAAATTTATTTCAATTATTTATATTTTTGAATATATAAAAATAATCGTTAAATTGGAGAAAAAAAAAAAAGAAGCAATAATTTAAAATTTAAATAATGATTCTAATTATTTATTTTAATAGTTTTAGTTGTATCATTTCATAAAAATGTTACCTAAATCAACACATATATTAATTTTAAATAAATTATTTATATGTATAATTAATAATTTTATCTCTATTGTTTTATAAATATGTAACTTACATAAATATATATATAATAAATTTCATAAAAATAAATATTGTTAATATTTAATTTTTAAAAAAAGTGAAAAAAAAGTAGAATGAAATTAATTGGTAAATATTTTTAGTATGTATAGGTAATTTAGAGCTTGTTTGGCATGATCTACCGTAGCAAATTTTTTTATCTTTTTATTTTTTGTGATTACATCACTTCTCTATCTTTTTGCACATTTTTCATAAAAAGTTAAAAAATATATTTATTTAGATCATTCTAAACAACCTCTAGATTAAGTAGAAGTCTTTTTATTCACCCAAAAAAAAGTAGAAGTCTTTTAAATGTTAAATTTTAGAAAAAATTTTGGTAAGAGTATATTGATTTGGAATTTTAATTTTTTTTTAAAAAAAAAAAAAAAAAAAAAAAAGAGAAGAAGGGATATGTTATTGATCTCCCATTTATATTGATCTAGCTCCTCCAAACCCACACACAGGTCGAAAAAAAAAAGTGTAAACAATACTTTATTTTGATAATTTTAGTCGTATCATTTTAAAAAAGTGTTATTCGAATTAATACATAATAATTTTAAATAAATTATTTGTGTATATTTTAATAATTTTAGCTCTATTCTACTATAAAAATATAAATTAAATAAATATATATAATAATTTTAAATTATATTAAATTATAACACAATAAAAAAACATTCATTTGATAATTTTAACCTTTCATACTACAAAAATATAACTTAAATAAATTTCTATGATATTAAATTATAACTTGATATTAGAAATAATTTTAATAAAATTAAAAGTGATTCTAATTATTTAATATAATTAATATTATAAATAAGATAGACATAAAAATAAGAAATAATTTTAATATTTTATTTTTAAAAAAAAAGTGAAAAAAGTATAATAAAATTAATTGGTAAAGTATTTATAACGATTTTGGTTTAGACCCGACCCGTTCATTGTTTTGGATCCGGGATTCTTTGTCTTGATGGTTGTTCATGTCTTCTTTTGTCTCATTCCTTGTTGAGTTTGATTATCAGAGTGTCTTGGTTGCGTTTGAGGCAGGTTGGGGAGTTAGTTTTTCAAAATTGTTACTATTCAGTTTTTGGCTTATTCGCTCGAGCGAACTTTCTTGCATTCGAGCAAACTCTGAGAACTTCTAGTACTTTTATAGGTCTACAAAACTACTAGAAGTATAGCATTCCTTGCTCGAGCGGTGTTTCTTGCGCTCGAGCGGTCTTTTTTACGCTTGAACGATACTTGGGAACTCTCAGTACTTTTACAGGCTTGCAAAAGTATTAGGAGAGTGGTGTTCTTCGCGAGAGTGGTCACTTTGCTCGCTCGAGTAGTCTCTCTTTTTGTGTCTGGTCACATGAGCAGTCTGCGCGTATATCAATTTTGAAAAGTCACTTTTTGAGTCATTTTCTCATCTCTCTCTCTCTCTCTAAACATTTCAAAACCCTAAATCTAGACATTCTCTCTCTAAAACTCATCTTCAACCCTCAAATACACTATCATCCGTTGGTTTCTATGCCATTGTCCTTTAGAAAAAAGAGTAGAGCACACCAAGAGCTTCCATTTGATCGGAACAAAATTCGCTTTCGGCTTCATCGAGTTTCAACCGTTGTCCTTCTTGGTCTTGTCTTTAATGTAGAGATTTCTTCACACTTTAGTATGATTTTTAATTTGGTTATTTGTCTTTTTAAAGAAATCTTGATATTGGGGATTTTCAAACAAATCTAGGGTTTTAGTTTGAAATTAAAAGAACGGTTTTCAAATGGATTCTTGAAAATGGTTATGGAATTGTAAATGTGGTTGAGTTGTGACAAAATGATGCATTTTTATCCTTAGAATTTAATTATAAAGAAAATGCGGAGGACTTGGAGCATTTAAATTTTATCCTTGAAATCTAATTTCTCATCCATTTACATTGAGTATTATTACATATTTATCACATTAAAAATGTATATTGTTTTGAGAAAAATTGGTGAATACCTTTGTGAATCTAGGTAAGGGGGTGTGGTTATAATATTATTGTTGGCCTGTGTGTCCTTAGTGAAAGTTTAGAAACCTGCACAGTTAGGTGTCGAGCCTTCCGATTAATAGCAGTAAAAATGACAATTGGTAGTGCTTGTATAACCTACTTGTAAACTCGTACTTAGAGATTCTCAGTGTTGTATCCACTGCTTTGTTTTCAATTGTAAATGAAATGTTTTCATGAATTGTGATATAAACCTAGCATTGCATGGTTTTGAAAAGAGATATAAAATATTTTGGCATGAGCATTGCATATGCATTCACCATATAACTTTGTTATAGATTCATACACTGTATTAGAGTATCTCTATTAGGCTTTGGCTCACCCTATCTGAAAAACCATTTTCAGGTGCTGATGATATGCCTCCGCCAAGGCCGTAGCTTGGGAGGACTTGAAGCCAAGAGCTTCATTTTTCTGTTTTTATTGTAATTATTTTTATACAAGCCTAGGGCTTAAATTGTAATGAGTTTAAACTCACTTTTGTTATAATTAAGTATCGTCTTGGAAAGCTGTAGCTATTAGAGCATTTATATATCTGTTTAACTATTATTTCATACCAATAACATGTGACAGATGATATAGATTCAAGGTTATGACTTATGAATGTCTAACTGCATATGTTACCTTTTGTACAATGGAATTACATGAATGGAAAGATATTATATTCAGAACAATATTGTTATTTAACAATTGTCTTGGGTTGAATTATGGTTATTATTTTGGGGTATTTTTAATAAGTATAATTCCATTAGGTTTTGTTTATGGATAATTTAGATTAAATATAAGTGTTTTAACTATTAAATTTTAGAAATAATTTTGGTAAAAGGATATATTGATATGACACTTTAATAAAAGGGTAAATTACAATTACATCCCTCAAGGTTTGCTTAAAATACGAATTACTCGTGTGATTTGAAAAATTACAAATACCTCTCAGTTATAATTTTTTATTTAACAAAATTAATTGAAAAAGTGAAATTTTTAACTGTTCACCTATACAATAATAAAACTATCTGAATTATTAATTGAAATAAAATTTTAACATTATTAAAAACTATTAATTAACTTGATGATTTATTAATAAAGTGACCTATTTGTTATGAACTTGAAACCTCAAGGGACATAATGTTGAAAATTTTGATTTTATAAGGCTTATTTTGGGCCAACTTTGAGCCCCAAACGTTTTTTGGGTTGGGTTCGAAGAGGTGATGTATTCCTTGCCGCATGGCAAGTCACATGGTGAAGACGGTTCATCAAAACCATTTATGAGTGAATGGGAACTTGACGTCATTTTCGGGTTCGTGGAATGGACATTTAAAGAATTAAATGTGGGTTTCCTTGTAAAGCTTGTCCCACATTGAAACTTGTATAGAGCTTATCTGTGTATATAAGCTCTTGGTGTACTAACTTGGGTTGGGGGGCACCCCAAGTTTGTAGAAGGGAGGAGTTATGGACAAATTGAACCTTAGCCCAAACCACCACACGCGCGTGTTGTCGCCGTCCGGTCAGGCCAAGCCAAGCGCAGGTGTGGGTCGGGTCGGTTCTGATATTAATTTTTTGGACAAAATTTATTTTGAATTTTTTCCAAAATTCTTACAGGAAATTATTTGAATTTCAAAATATATTTGAATTCAATTTTTTTTTTCCAAAATGCCTTTGAATTCCACTTAATTTCCAACTGTTTAATAGGTTTTTTTAACTGCTGAAACTGCCAGCAGTTTACAGATTCAACAGTGTCCAGATCTGTTTGCATTCAAAATTGGATCTGTTGAAACAGTGTTACACTTGTTCAGTGGCAAACAGCACCTGTTCGGGGCTGTCAAATTTGCCTATAAATACCAGTTTAATTCCAGCAGTTTGGGAATCTGAAATCAGTCTGAAAATCATCTAGAAAAAATCTGCTCTCTTCATTTTCTTGCTCTGTTTGCATAAATTCTTCATATAAATTTTTTAGAAAAATTAAAGAGAGTATAGAACACAAGGTTTTGTTTTCCGTACAAGTTGTTTGAAGTGCTACTACAATTTGTGAAAATCATTGTATCTTGGGAGATAGACGCCACTTAACCGTAAGCACCGTAGTGAGACGAATCTATCTTAAGGACAGAGTATCACACACTCGACTTGATCTTTTAAATATTTATTCGGTTCGGTAAAAATAAATTTGGTACGTAATTTATTTTATTTGTTTGATTTGATTCAATTTATTTATTATTCACAGAAGATTGTTCGCACAATCTTAAGACAGATTCGAATTATTCTATTTATATAGAATTTTTCATTTATTTCCTTTCTTCTTTCTTCTTTTTTCTTCTTACAGAAATTATTTTCTTTGATTTTACAAAATAATATTTCGGTTGGAAAACAAATAGTAGTAATATATTGTTTGACAGATAGTAGTAATATACTAGTGTCATTAACAATTCAGAAAAATTTATTTGTGAAATTTTATCAGAAATTAATTTTGGTTTTTAGAAATTATTTCTGAGTGTTCATTAATTAAAATTCTGTTTCAGTATTTTAATTATTGAAGTATTATATAAACTTAATTTTCTGTGTGGAATTAATTTGATTAAATAAAATTTTATTTTATTTCCAAATTAATTGAAAATAAAAGTTACAATTCTTGTTTCTTTTATTTTTATAGAATTTAATTCTGTGGCTTTGGTTTAAATTTTCTGTGTAGTATAAAATTCTAATTCTAATTTTGTTTTATAATTTAGAATTCATTGCTACTAAAACTGGTCAAACTAATGCCCAAACAAGTATTAGTGTGGTGGCTGCAATTGCTCAAACCTCTCATGTTGTGACTGTGCCAGTCAATCACGGTGAGAAGCCAGAAAAGTTCTCAGAAACTGATTTTAAAAGATGGTAGCAAAAAATGTTGTTCTATCTTACAACACTAAACTATGCTCGTTTTCTCCATGAGAATGCTTCTACTTTGAACAAGGATGAAACAGACCGGCAAGTGGTTGCTGCGGTTGATACCTAGAAACATGCTGATTTCCTTTATCGGAACTACATATTGAACGGACTTGACAACACATTATACAATGTCTACAATCCTATCAAAACGGTAAAGGAATTTTAGGAGTTTTTGGAGAAAAAGTACAAAATAGATGATGCTGGCTCAAAGAAATTTGTGGTTAGCAAATTCCTGGACTTTGGGATGGTTGATTCTAAGACTGTGATCAGCCAAGTTCAATATCTCCAACTCATTCTGCATGACATTCACGTAGAAGGCATGTCTCTCAGTGAATCCTTTCAAGTTACTGCCTTAATTGCAAAATTACCACAAGGCTGGAAGAAATTCAAGAACTACCTCAAACACAAGCACAAATAAATGTCTTTAGAGGAATTAATTGTGCGTTTGAGGATTTAGGAGGACAACCACAATTCAGAGAAGTGGGCTGGTAAGCATCCAGTGGAGTCTAAGGCAAATGTAGTGGAGCATGCTCCGAAAACAAAGAAACAGAAGTTTTCAAGAGAAAGTTCCTCACAAGGCTTTAGGGGGGGAAATAAAAAATACAAGTTTAATGGAAAATGTTACATTTGTGACAAAGAGGGACATCGGGCCAAAGATTGCCGTAACAAAGGCCAAAGCAAAAGAAGAACAATCAAGAAGCTTGCTCAAGTCCACATGACCGAAGTGGACAAAATTTCCAATGGTGTTGATGACATAAATCTTTCTGCAGTTGTTTCCGAGGCAAACCTTGTCGAAAATCCTAAAGAATGGTAGGTGGACACTAGCGCTACTCGCCACATTTGTGCCGAAAAAAAAAATGTTCACATCTTATTCTACAGTGGACAACGGTGAACAACTTTTTATAGACAAATCTTCGACTTGTAAAGTTGAAGGACATGGAAAGATTATTCTGAAGATGACATCAGGAAAGAAACTCACTCTTAACAATGTGTTGCATGTACCAGACATTTTCAAGAATCTTGTTTCCGGATCTTTGTTGATTAAGAATGGGTTTAGGCTAGTGTTTGAGAGTGATAAATTTGTACTTACTAAGAATGGGATGTATGTAGGAAAATGTTACATGTCTGATGTTTTTTTAAGATGAATGTAATGACTGTTGCACCTTCAGTTATCAATACAAATACATCTTCTTCTTACTTGCTTGAGTCTTCAAATTTATGGCATGGTGGACTAAGACATGTTAATTATGGATCTTTGTGTAGATTAACTAATATGGAATGTTTACTTAAATTTGACATTGATTTAAATCATAAGTGTGAAATTTGTGTTAAGGAAAAATTATTCAAAACTCCTTTTCATTCAATTAAAAGAAGTACGGAACCACTTGAATTAATTCATAATGCTATTTGTGATTTTAAATCAATTCAAACTAGAGGTGAGAAAGAGTATTTTATCACTTTTATAGATGACTATGCTAGACATAGTTATGTTTATTTAATTCGAACCAATGATGAAGGTTTGGAAACTTTCATTCAATATAAGAATGAAGTTGAAAATCAACTTGGTAAGAAAATTAAGAAACTTGGAAGTGATAGTGGTGGTAAATATGAATCACCTTTTGGTGAATTTTGTAAAGAATATGGAATAATTCATCAAACCACCGCTTCTTACTCACCTCAGCAAAATGGAATTGCTGAAAGGAAAAATAGGATTTTAAAAGAAATGATGAATGCCATGTTAATAAGTTCTGCTTTACCGCAGAACTTGTGGAGGGAAGCAATACTTTTTGTTAATTATATACTTAATAAAGTACCCTGGAAGAAAGTGAATCAAACACCTTATGAAATGTGGCATGGAAGAGTATCATCCTACAAATACTTAAAAGTGTGAGGGTGTTTGGCTAAAGTGGCTATTCCTAGTCCTAAAAAGACTAAGATAGGTCCTAAAACCATTGATTGCATTTTCATTGGTTGTACCAAGAATAATAGTGCATATTGATTTTTGATTCATAAATCAGAACATTCCGAAATGCATGTAAATACTATTATTGAATCTCGGAATGCATCTTTCTTTGAACATGTGTTTCCGAATAAGATGGGACAAGAGACTAGTAATAAGAAAAGATCTTTTGATGCTATTACTAGTCAGGATCAAGAACATAATAAAAAACAAGAGCAAGAGATAGATTAAGATGAGGGAGAGGAACCTAGGCGTAGTAAACGTGCTAGAACCTTAAAATCTTTTGGTCCAGATTTTCTAACTTTTTGTTAGAAAATGAGTCTTTAACTTTTAAAGAGGCTATGTCTAGCCCTGAAGCTCCTTTATGGAAAGAAGCTGTAAATAGTGAAGTTGAATCCATTTTGCAAAATCACACTTGGGAATTGGTGAATTTGCCACCATGTTGTAAACCTCTTGGGTACAAGTGGATTTTCGAAAGGAAAATGAAAACGGATGGATCAATTGACAAATACAAGACAAGACTTATGGTCAAAGGTTTTAAACAAAAAGAAGGTCTTGATTATTTTGACACATACTCTCTGGTTACTAGAATAACATCCATTAGAATACTAATTGCTATTGCATCTTTGTACAATCTAGAAATTCATCAAATAGATGTGAAAATCGCTTTCTTAATGGTGAGTTAGATGAAGAAATTTACATGGAACAACCAGAAGGATTTTCTGTTCAAGGAAAAGAAAAGAAAGTGTGTAAATTGGTTAAATCATTATATGGTTTAAAACAAGCGCCAAAACAATGGCATGAGAAATTTGATAAAGCAATGATGTCAAATAGATTTAAAATTAATGAGTGTGACAAATGTGTTTATATTAAAAACACAAACAAAGGTTATGTTGTCGTATGTCTTTATGTGGATGATATGCTCATCATAGGTAGTAATAATGACATGATTAAAACTAGCAAAAAAATGTTGAATAAACATTTTGACCTGAAGGACGTGGGCATTACTGATGTAATTCTTGGTATGAAAATTATCAAAACATCAGAATGATATGCTTTGTCACAATCTCATTACATTGAGAAAATACTTGACAAATTCAGCAAAGATGATGATCATCTTGCTAGAACACCTGTGGAAGTTAATTTGTTTCTTTTTAAGAATGTATGGGAAAGTATTTCTCAATTAGAGTATATCCAAATTATTGGAAGCTTAATGTACTTGATGAACTGCATTCGCCCGGATATAGCTTATGCAGTAAGTAAATTAAGTAGATATACGAGTAACCCAGGAGTAGAACACTGGAAAGCAATTATAAGGGTTCTAAGATATCTCCGATTTACTCGTAACATTGGGCTTAATTATACTAGATATCCAGCAGTACTTGAAGGTTACTGTGATGTAAACTGGATATCGGATACTAGAGACTCAAAATCCACCAGTGGGTATGTTTTTACTCTTGGTGGGGCAGCTGTATCTTGGAAATCTTCTAAACAGACTTGCATAGCTAGGTCTACTATGGAATCAGAATTCATAACTTTAGACAAAGCTGGGGAAGAAGCAGAATGGCTTCGCCACTTCCTTGAAGATATTCCAATGTCGCTAAAACCAGTACCTGCTATATGCATACATTGTGATAGTCAATCAGCAATAGGTAGAGCATAGAGTCATATGTATAACGGTAAGTCACGACACATTCGTCGTCGACATAACGCTATGAGACAACTACTCTCTAATAGAATTATTTCCATTGAATATGTGAAGTCTAAAGAAAACATAGTGGATTCACTAACCATAGGGTTAGCAAGAGAGTTAGTTGAGAATTCATTGAGGGGAATGGGACTTAAGCCTATTAAAAAAGAGTTACCACAATGGCAACCTAACCTAGTTGACTGGAGATCCTAAGATCTAGGTTCAAAGGGACAACCGAGTTGTGTATGACTCAAAAGGATCACTGGGGAGTCAAACTCCTACCCATTTCTAGGATGAAATAGTGATGTCTGTAACGTTTTAGGTTAAGTAAAATTTTAATGATTCTTATATTTAGGTAAACCTAGTGGAGTATGGCAGGATACTCTTCATAAGAATCACCTATGTGAGTGTGAACTGGGCCGGTTCTATGAGATTTGTGAATGGCTATAAGTCTTTAGAGTACTCATGAAATACCAGGTTGTTCAGGGCCAAAATAAACACAATAGTGAGAACTAAACTGTGTATGGGGATATTTTGTGTGAATTCTTGTGATAACCCTCACCTCTGATTAGTGCTAATCTGTGATTAAGCATGATAAGTAACTGATTGAACTAAAATTCTGAACTGATTGCATGAATGTGTTGCATTAGTTGCATTCCTATCTGTTTGAGTACTGAATGATCTGTTCATGTTTTAATTTCGATCTGCGAATTGAAGGCCTTATTGGCGGCCGAATCAGAAATTGATTGGTGTTATGTGTTAATTGGAATTTATGTGATTTTATGGTATGTTTAATTGAAATGTGATTTGGAGTGATTAAATTGGATTAAATAATGTTAAATTGCTTTAGTTTGATTAATTACCAAACTTGCCATTTAGTGGGCCACTTCTACAATCTTGTTTGGGAGCTCAGCTTTACACCATCTCATTCATTTCATCTAGAGCTAACCGAGTGAGAGAGAGAATTGGGAAAAAGAGTGATTTCATCTAGAATTGGCTTGGAGAACTAGAAGAAATTGAAGGAAATTTACATATTTGAGCCTCCATACCTAGAATTGAAGACCTAAGGTAGGAGAATCATCTTCTTGAACTTGAATTCTAGTTACATCTTGCATGGTCCATGAGCCATTAGTGATCTAAGTCCAGAATTGGTTTTAAATTGTTGAATTAAAGCTTGAATCACGGATGCATGTACACATTGGTGAGTTTTGAGGTTGTTTTCATGGAAATTCTTACATGCATGTCTACACTCTAGTTGTAGCTCATGAATTCATCATGCTTTTGGAAGTTTAGACTCATTTGATCTTGTATTCGAAGCTTTGAATTCATATGAAAACATGCATGTCATATGTTCACCATGTTCTTGAAATTATTGTTGAAATTGTGTTTTATTTGAACTACCTTTGGGCTTTGGTTTTGTAAATTGATCTTTGAAACATGTCATATTATGGGTTTTATGTGTTTTCCAGAAAATTGGCCCAAAAGGATTGAATTTGAAGCTATAAGGATTGACTTTTGTGCTTGGAGACAAATCTGGAAATTCCAGATTTTGGATCCACACTCGAGTGGGGAACTTCACACTCGAGCGTACACTCTGAGTTCATGCAGTCTGCTCAAGCAGGGAAAGTAACGCTCGAGCATGAAATCCGTGTATCTAGTACTTTTCATATGTTTACAATCCACTCAAGCAAGGACTTGTGTCTCACGCTCGAGCGAAGGTCGAGCGCCCATCGAGCGTGAATTGCATGCATCCAGTACCTTTCATGAAGATTATAGTCCGCTCGAGCGAAGGAAGTCACGCTCGAGTGGAGATCCTTTGTCAGTATGTCTGCTCGAGCGTAGAGAGCCACGCTCGAGCGAGACCCCTGTTTTATGAAAATTCTAAAAAGTGTTTTAAAGTGCATCTTTGCATCCTCTTTCTATCTTAGGCATTCCTAGGCCATGTTTAAGGCATCTTATTGAGGATATTGATGTAGAACCACACCGAGTCAATATGGGGGCTAAGTCATTGATTCCCAAGTGTGTAACTTAGTGTGTGTTTATTTTGTAACTGTGTAGGGTTGGCATCCGAGGACGCTCACTAGCCTATCTGTAGCCCAGTACTCTGTGAGTAACAATGTTGTAAAGATATGTTCAATCATGAATATTTTCTGAACGATTAGTTGTACTGCTTTCTGAAATGATATTTCGTACTGAATGAATATTTGTCCTATTTATGAACTGTATTCGTGGTATTCATAGCAATTTATTGTTACTGCTACTGTCACAAAGATCTCTATCGGTTCCCTTGTTGGAACCACTACTGTTACTGTTACTGTTATGATGGCCATCAACTGACTGTTCGGTCTATTAAGACCTACTGTACTGTTTTGTTATGGGATGTACCACAAATAACTGCAATGGTTTCTAAGTGACTGATATGACTGTTTAATTACTGAAAGGACATTCATTCTCAACCTCCTTACACAGCTGTTATTCACTGGGCTTTAGCTCACTGTTTATATTTATAAGTAGGTATCCAGGCACCGGATCGGAGTTAAGAGCGTTGGGTTAGCTCCCGTTTTGTGAAAGCCAACCATTGTGTCTCACCTCGAGGTTCCATGTCAGTCTAAGCCAGGGCTTTAGGGGTGTCTCAATTCCCCATTTTTGCTTATGTTCTATAATACTGTTTTAGACTTGTACCGTACAGTTTTAAGAAGGGACTTGGTCCCTGACCTGAATGTCTGTACATGATGTATGTATATACCATTTTGGTTTTGAATGTGAATATCTTCAGAAAAGTCTTTTTGCATTCAGATTGTCACAGCTCATTGGACATCTTTTATTTACTATCTTGGCTTCCGCCAGTCCCTTACTCTGTATTATTGTCATTACTGTTAAGCAGGCCTTTGGTAATCACGGATTACTGGCCGGTTACGATGCTAAACCTATAGTGGCGGGTTTGGGTCGTGACAGAGTGGTATCAGAGCGATACCAAGCATGAGTTATACCGCACACACGTGTCCAATTGAGCTATAGGATGTCCTAGAAAAATGAATAGGGCATTGCATGAGCATTGAAAAAGTGTGTGTGGCCATGACATGAATATATGTGCTAATGTGCTAATGTGTTTATGTAAGCAATTCCTATGTTTATTATTACTGTATTACATATAGTGAAATGGACAATGCAATGAATATCGATGAAACGGAATCATCTGATGCCAGAATGGCAAGATTAGAAAGAACAGTTGAACTATTGACTGAGGCCTTGAGGCTACAAAAGAACCAACAGCCCCCACCTCCTCCAGTTCAACCCGAGCAGAATGTTAACGATGATATAATTGCTCTAACATAGAAGTTTAGCAAGATGAAACCACCATCCTTTCAGGGAGGCCTTGAACCGTTAAAGGCTGAAGCATGGGTTCTAGAAATCGAGAAATTGTTCAAAGTGTTTCCTTGCTCGGTGGCACATAAAGTGTTACTGGCTACCTTCACTTTACAAGAAGAGGCCAGAAGGTGGTGGATGCTTGTTCATGACACCAATACTGCTTTGACTTGGGCTCAATTTAAAGAAGCCTTTTTTGAAAAATACTTCCCTCAGCGTGTCAAGGTACCATGTCTGTAGCTGAATATGAATCAAAGTTCACTGAACTTGCCCGATATGCACCACACATGGTGGACACTGACTACAAAAAGGCCAGAAAGTTTGAAGGCGGCCTTAATGTAGAGATACTTGACAGAATTAATATGCTAAAGTTGCTGAAATATATGGATGTTCTTGACCGGGCAATAATAGCTGAGTCGAACATAGAGGCATTAAAACAGACCGAAACACCAGCGACTGAATGGCGTGGTAAGAGACGGGGTTTTAAGTTCAAGAAAGGTCGAAATAACTCATCAAATAAGAAGCAAAATATAGGGTCAACAACCAGTTCCAGCCAGGGAAACAATTCCATACCACCCTGCTCTGAATATGGGAAAAGACATAAAGGGGTTTGCTATAAAATCTCTAGTGCTTGTTATAGGTGTGGCAAAGTGGGTCACATGGTTAAAGATTGCCCTTCCACTTCTCAAGGCAATAGTAAAGCTGCAGCTAGCACAGCAGCATCAACTGCTCCACCGAAACCCAACCCCAAAGTGACTGGAAAAGAGCCTCTAAGGCAAGGCCGAGTGTTCGCACTTGTACCGGGAGATATGTAGAATACCGAGACCGTTGTGTCAGGTACACTCTCATTTTTTGCTTAAAACGCTTATGTTCTGATTGATTCGGGGTCTACACATTCATATATCTCGCATGTTTTTTCGCGAAAGCTAAATAGACCGTTGGAACCCATGAATTATTTCTTAGCTGTGTCTTCACCTATTGGGGGATCCATGACTTGTGCTTATATGTACCCTACATGTGAAATTATTATTGGGGATGTACATTTGTATATTGATTTATTGCCTTTGAATATCGATCATTTCGATGTGATATTGGGAATGGACTGGTTAACAAAATATCATGCTACCATAGATTGTGTAACAAAACAGATTGTTTTCCGCCCACCTGGATTGCCTGAATTTGTATTTGACGGAGTTGGTGTAAAGGGTATCTATGTTGTATATGGATTGTACCTACTGATGCTAAAGCTAATGTGGACAGTATTCCTATAGTCAGAGAATTCCCCGATGTTTTTCTAGATGATTTGCCAAGGGATTTGATTGACAGGGACATTGAGTTCACCATTGAAGTATTATCGGGTACACAGTCAATTTCCAAAGCTCCGTACAGAATGGCACCTACCGAACTGAAGGAACTGAAAGTTCAATTGCAAGAATTGCTGGATAAAAAGTTTATTAGGCCCAGTATTTCGCCATGGGGTGCTCCAGTTTTGTTTGTGAAAAGAAAAATGGCTCACTGAGACTCTGCATTGACTACCATGAACTGAACAAGGTAACAATGAAAAACAAATATCCCTTACCTCGAATTGATGATTTGTTTGACCAATTATAGGGTGCCCAGGTTTTCTCTAAAATTGACCTTAGATCTGGATACCACCAGTTGAAAGTCAAGCCATAGGACATTGAAAAGACTGCCTTTCGAACAAGGTATGGACATTATGAATTTCTTGTTATGCCGTCCGGAGTTACTAATGTACCTGCTGTGTTTATGGACCTTATGAATAGAATTTTCAAACCATTCCTCGACGAATTTGTAGTTGTTTTCATAGATGACATTCTGATTTATTCCAAGAGTGAAAAGGAACATGATCATCATCTGAGAATTGCATTACAGACCTTAAGAGAACAGAAACTGTATGCTAAACTAACGAAATGTGAATTTTGGCTAGACAATGTAATGTTTTTGGGACATATGATCAGTAAGGATGGCATTTTAGTTGACCCACAGAAGATTGAAGCAGTAGTGAATTGGCCCAGACCGTCTAATGTTACTGAAGTCCGAAGTTTCTTAGGCTTAGCCGGATACTACAAAAGATTTGTGAAGGACTTCTCCAAAATTGCCCTACCATTGACTCAGTTGACTCAAAAAGAGATATCATTTGACTGGACTGACCAGAGAGAATCAGCTTTTCAAGAGTTAAAGACTCGACTTATGACTGCACCGATTCTCACCCTACCTGTCACGACCCAAACCCGCCCCTATAGGTTTAGCATCGTAACTGGCCAGTAATCCTTGGATTATCGAAGGCCTCTGAACAGATTAACAAAATTAAGGGGCTAGCGGAAGCAAATACATAAATATAGTTGTCCAGTAAGCTGTGCTGACTTATATGAAACAGAATATTTAAACATTATATGCATACCCATAAGTCAACCATATATTATATTATACCCACACACATTACAGCAGCATAAGTACAGCCAACACGATCAACACAAGACGTATATACATATACAGAACCAACAGAAAGTAAATACAGGACACTTCGGGAACCTCCACGTAAGGCACAATGGTTGGCTGACCACAGAATACAGTTCTTGACAAAAGCCTTCAGGCTTGGTCTCCAGAATGCTCACCTATAATATATATATACAAACAGTGAGCTAAAGCCCAGTGAATAACATTAAGGTAAAGGGGTTAGTGAACAAATTCCGAACATTTCATAAGTACAAAACAGATCATAGCACAATCATTCTTATATCAGAACATAATAATGGTACATCCCATAGAACATATCACATAACATCTTCCGACTAGAGTAATCGGTTCCGGATACCGATTAAACACATATCACCACAATGAAGTGGCTAATGAGATCTCGTAAACTTGTATGTCATGGACCCGTATTTTCATGCCGTCCCCCATGACTTGGGACTATCTATGGATGCCATAATAGATTTCAAGCTTGGAATGTTTGTTCACATAAACAGATAACATTTCAGAAATCATAGCTTATCATATTTCATTTGGAACATAATTTCATATAAACGTATCTTTATGATAACGTTACTCACAGTGGTTCCAGTAGACAATTAGTCAATCTCCAGACGTTGACCTACAATCACAAAAGTACATAACACAAGCATATCTTATCACTTCACATTCACATGGCCAAACACAGCTTAACTTTCTTATTACACTGATTCTTGTTCTTACTTAACACACAGATTAAACACACACTTGGAATCTCTTAACGTGGTTCATTCGTTCTCTTAGTGTGTTTCTATCTCATAACCTCATTACTAAGGCTTAATTAAGGCTTAGGAATGCCTAAGATGTAATGAGGATGCCAAAACATGAATTGGAACACTTAGAAAATTTTCTGAAAATAAGGCCCTCGCTCGAGCGTAGCTTTCCTCACTTGAGCGTACATGTAGAAAATGAAGCTTCGCTCAAGCGTATATTTCCTCGCTCGAGTGGTCATGCAAAATGTGACTGGTCGCTCGAGTGCACATTTCCTCACTTGAGCGATCTGTAAAGGACATGAAACTTCTGGGAGCTTGCAATTCACGCTCGAGCGGACTTTTGGTCGCTCGAGCAGAGTGCACGATCTCAGAGTGGTTGCTTGCACGAGAACTCCTTCGCTCGAGCGAGGATGCAAAATCTGGAATTTCCAGATTGCACCTCCAACTTTGAAACTCAAATTCAACTAGCCAAAACACATCACTTGGGGCCCAAAACTTGAGATAACATAATAAACTTGTAAAACATGAAGAGTCAAAGATTATTTCATAAAATCATGGACCAAGAGTTTGTGAAAAACTCACAATTTCAACTTAAAACATGATGAATGTTCATGAACACAACATGCATGGGCTTCTTTGAATTCAAACTCTCCAAAACATAATCAAATATGATAATTTGATGGAAAACAAGATGAATGACCATAATGTGAGTGAAATTAACACATGCATGGAAGAAATCTTAGAATTCAAACTCAAAACATGGAGATTTATGCATGCATGCATGCATGAATTGCAACTAAACTCTTCTTCTAAGGTCAAATTACATGTTTAAACTCATAATCTTCAAGAATTCAACAACTAAACACATCATCTACATGAATTATAGCTTAGGTTCTTACCTAAAGCCTTCAATTATTCTTGTTCTAGCACAACCCTTGTTCAATTCAAGCTCTAGCCTTCAATATCCCTTGAATTCTCCTTCCTCTCTCTAAAATGGAGTCTCTCTCTCTCTTTCTCTAGGACGTCTCACCAGATTTTTCCACTTAAGGAATGAAGGGTCTTGAGTTCTAAATGGGGCTTATAACTCATACATATGGCTATGATGTTAAAATGCATTAGTTAGAATATTAGGCTAACCAAACATGACTTAATGAATCGTTCCGAATCAGTTTTTAATTGAACTTACCATAAGGTTCTAAAAATTCCAAATAACATATTGGTGTAATCAATTTCGGTTTTGGGTGCCGATAACGCTTTCAATTTACACATTAAAGCAGAATTTCAAACAGATATTACTATAAGTAACAGATAGAAGCCAATTATCATGCAAATTACATATTAATCTCATAATTCATTTTAATCCACTCATTAGCATTCTTAATTACCGATTAGTAGCTAATTACGAGTCGGGGTTATTATACTACCCTCAGGTACGGATGGATTTACTATTTTTAGTTATGCTTCTTATAAGGGTTTGGGATGTGTTTTGATGCAGAATGGTAAAGTTATTGCATATGCTTCCCGACAACTGAGACCGCATGAAAAGAACTACCCAATCCATGACTTAGAACTTGCTGCAGTAGTGTTTGCATTGAAAATTTGGCGTCACTATCTTTATGGGGCAACATGTGAAGTGTACACAGACCATAAGAGTTTGAAATACTTCTTCACACAGAAAGAACTGAATATGAGACAACTGATAAAAAATTATGACTTGCAAATTTTGTACCATCTGGGGAAAACTAACACCGTTGCCGATGCACTGAGTCGGAAATCAGTTGGAAATTTAGCCTGTTTACTCACCGGGTAGAAAGAATTGCTATGTGACCTTGAAAAATTTGAAGTTGAGATTGTTTTGCGTGAACAAGGTGGAACCTTAGCCACTATTTCTGCTCAACCAGCACTGATTGAGGAGATTAAAGAGAAATAGCAACATTATGACTTTTTGAAAAAGGTCATTGATGAACGGGAGTCCAAACCGAGGCCAGACTTTAAATTTGAGAACAATGTGTTGAAATTCCAGGGAAGGTTGTGTGTACCGAATGAATCTGAACTGAAAAGACGAATTCTGCATAAGGGCCACAATTCGAAATTGTCTATCCATCCAGGAAATGCGAAAATATACCAAGACTTGAAACTGAATTTCTGGTGGCCGGAGATGAAGAAAGAGATTGCTGACTTTGTATCAAAATATCTTTATTGCCAACAAGTTAAAGCTGAACATCAACGACCTGCAGGCTTACTGCAGCCTTTACCGATACCGGAGTGGAAATGGGAACATATCACTATGGATTTCATTTTTGGTTTACCTCGCTCCAGTAAAGGTATAGACTCAATTTAGGTTATTGTTGATAGATTGACTAAATCTGCTCACTTCTTACTTGTCAAAACAATTTACAATGCGGACAAATTGGCTATAATTTATATTGATAAGATTGTTAGATTGCATGGAGTGCCTGTGTTCATTGTTTCTGATAGGGACTCGAAGTTTACATCGAGATTTTGGCAAAGCCTACAGATAGTATAGCGACCCCGGTCTTTTCCCATTTGATTATTGTATTCAGACTTATGTTCCGTGGATCCTATTGTCATAGTGTCGTTGTTATTGTCCTTTGATTCCTTATTCTTGGGTTATAGGATGTTTTGGGCAGGTTGATTGTAGGTTGGTTGGGTTTAGAAACCAAGTGTTGATGTTCAATTTTTAGCTTGGTTGCTCGAGCGAGCTTCTTTTCGCTCGAGCGAGGTCTTCCTTTTTGGTCCGTCGCTCGAGCGAGCCTTTCTTGGCTCGAGCGAGGATTGCGTCCAGTACTTAGACCTGAAAGCAGTGTTTGTTGGCTCGAGCGAGCTTTTCTTCGCTCGAGCGAGCTGGTTTGTCTTTGGCTCGAGCGAGCTTCTCTTCGCTCGAGCGAGGTTTTCTGTGTCTGGTCGCTCGAGCGACCAGGTCTTCGCTCGAGCGAGCCTATTTTGTTTAAATACGCAGCAGCGTGTTTCAGATCCATTTTTCAGCCCCTTTCAGTTTATAAAACCCTTGATTACGAGTTCTCTCTCTCCCAACTCATCTTCTCTCCTTGGTTTGATCTAGTTAGGGTGTGTTTTTACCCTAGTTGCTTTACAAATAAGATAGAGGAGAGTGAGGGCTTTCATTTAATCGGAGCAATTATTGGTTTGGAGTACTTTGAAGTTTTGGGCATCCTCTTCATCTTCTTCTTTTTGAGTTATATCTTCGAGGTAGGGATTTCCTACTCCATTTATAGGTTTTAGTCCTAAGCTCTGGTATTTTGGTATGTGGGGGTAGTTTGGTAATTTTGGGAGAAACCCTAGGGTTTGTCATAGATTAATTTATATAATTAATTTAAGGGAAGATTGTGATATTGGGTTTAATTCATGAGATTGGGGAATTTAGTGGTTTAATGATGTATTTGGTTAGTTTAAATACTTACCTTTGAGAATGTTGAAATTACATTTGTTGTTATATTTATTTCTTGTTTAGAAATAATTGTTTTGGGCTATCGGTGGAGGATAGCCATGATTGTTGTAGACATTGCATGTGGATTAGGCAAAATTGAAACTAATCATTTGGTTAAGATGTTGAGTATAAAAGTTGGATTAATACATTAAATTTATGTATTGATTTATTATGTATATGACTTTATGTTTATATGCATTACTTGTGTATGGAAGGAGATAGGGGATGTACTCCACGGTTTAGGGGAAGATGGGGGATGTACCTCTAAACCGGTTAATGATTATGGGAAAATAGGGGATGAACCCAGGGTTGCTGCTTATATGCGCGCCTATAGCAGAGATACAGCTCATATGCTTATCTATTTGTTGTTGATATGATACATCACCACTATGTTTATCAGTTGGGAAGTATGGAAGTGGATTTGATTGAGATTGTTATAACATCAGTATGTGTGTTTATTTTGTTATAAGAAAGGTTTAACCTGATTTGTTACCCTTGTTGAGTTGTTTGGCCAGGTTCTGAGCCATAGTTGGAAGGTGAGTTATGCCATAGACAAAGTGTCATAGGTAATGTAGACATTTGTGTCATGAAATTGTAAAATGGATTATTTTGTGTTAACCATGTATCAGATGCTACTGCTTTAGTTAATTCTTATGCTTGGTTTAGTATTTCTCCACTGGGCTGTGGCTCACCCTATATGGGAACTTCATTTTCAGGTTTAGGCGGTTCACTACCTCCAAGGACTTAGCTTGTGAGGATTTGGACTCGAAGACTTGTTTTATTTTATTTGTTTTATTTGAACTATGTAAACATTCAAGCCTAGGGCTTTATTTGTTTTGAGTTAGAACTCATGGAATTGTGTCCAAGTGTTGGCTTGGCAAGATGTAAGCCAGTAGGGCATTTATTGTGATGTTTTATTTCGTAATACTCTGATGATTGGAATAATAAAATGTTTTCTTTTAGCAATGCATGTCATGTTTTATATTTAGTGGGCTTAATTTTGAGGGCGTTACAGATAGCATTGGGTACTGAACTGAGACTGAGTAGTACATACCATCCTTAGACAGATGGCCAGTCAGAAAGAACCATCCAGACTCTGGAAGACTTACTGCGGATGTGTGTTTTTGATTTCCAGGAAAATTAGGAAAGTCATCTACTTTTAGCTGAATTTGCCTACAATAACAGCTTTCACTCGAGTATTGGTATGGTGCATTTCGAGGCTTTGTATGGCAGGAAATGCTGATCTCCTATTTGTTGGGCAGAAGTTGGAGATGGGCCTTTACTTGGGCCCGAGATTGTACAAGAAACCACTGAAAAAGTGAAACTGATTCAGCAAGGATTGAAAACCGCACAAAGCCGACAGAAAAGTTATGTGCATGTCTGAAGGTGAGACAGGGAATATGAAGTGGATGAGCATGTTTTTGTTAAAGTGACAACAATGAAGGGTCAAACTCGCTTTGGAGTCAAGGGTAAGCTGGCACCGAGGTATGTTGGACCGTATGAAATCATTGAAAAGATTAATCAGGTGGCGTATCAAGTAGCGCTTCCTTATGAAATGGAGCATATGCATAATGTCTTCCATATTTCAATGTTGGGGGATTATCTCCGGGATCCCTTCCATGTAATTGAGCCTACCCATGTAGTGCTAAGTGATGACTACACTTATGAAGAACGGCCTATTCAGGTTGTAAATCGACGAATCAAGAAGTTGAGAAATAAAGAAATCCCGTTGGTAAAAGTTGATTGGCAAAACCATGGTGGCGTTTATGCCACTTGGGAAAGAGAAGATGATATGTTGAAGAGATATCCTGAATTGTTCCCCTTGGATCCAGTGTTCTTCCAGAATGAAGGTAATCCAAGTTTGGAGGACCAAACTCTTTTTAAGGAGGGAAGACTGTGACAACCGTCACCTCTGATTAGCACTAATCTGTGATTAAGCATGATAAGTAACTGATTGAACTAAAATTCTGAACTGATTGCATGAATGTGTTGCATTAGTTGCATTCCTATCTGTTTGAGTACTGAATGATATGTTCATGTTTTAATTTCGATCTGCGAATTGAAGGCTTTATCGGTAGCCGAATCAGAAATTGATTGGTGTTATGTGTTAATTGGAATTTATGTGATTTTATGGTATGTTTAATTGAAATGTGATTTGGAGTGATTAAATTGGATTAAATAATGTTAAATTGCTTTAGTTTGATTAATTACCAAACTTGCCATTTAGTGGGCCACTTCTACAATCTTGTTTGGGAGCTTAGCTTTACACCATCTCATTCATGTCATCTAGAGCTAACCGAGTGAGAGAGAGAATTGGGAGAAAGAGTGATTTCATCTAGAATTGACTTGGAGAACTAGAAGAAATTGAAGGAAATTTACATATTTGAGCCTCCATACCTAGAATTGAAGACCTAAGGTAGGAGAATCATCTTCTTGAACTTGAATTCTAGTTGTATCTTGCATGGTCCATGAGTCATTAGTGATCTAAGTCCAGAATTGGTTTTAAATTGTTGAATTGAAGCTTGAATCATGCATGCATGTACACATTGGTGAGTTTTGAGGTTATTTTCATGGAAATTCTTACATGCATGTCTACACTCTAGTTGTAGCTCATGAATTCATCATGCTTTTGGAAGTTAAGACTCATTTGATCTTGTATTAGAAGCTTTGAATTCAGATGAAAACATGCATGTCATATGTTCACCATGTTCTTAAAATTATTGTTGAAATTGTGTTTTATTTGAACTACTTTTGGGCTTTGGTTTTGTAAATTGATCTGTGAAACATGTCATGTTATGGGTTTTAATGTGTTTTCCAAAAAAAATGGCCCAAAAGGATCGAATTTGAAGCTTTAAGGATTGAGTTTTGTGCTTGGAGACAAATCTGGAAATTCCAGATTTTGGATCCACGCTTGAGCGGGGAACTTCACGCTCGAGCGTACACTCTAAGTTCATGCAGTCCACTCGAGCGGGGAAAGTAACGCTCGAGCGTGAAATGTGTGTATCCAGTACTTTTCATATGTTTATAGTCTACTCGAGCGATGGAATGCACGCTCGAGCGAGGACTTGTGTCTCATGCTTGAGCGGAGGTCGAGCGCCCATCGAGCGTGAATTGCATGCATCCAGTACCTTTCATGAAGATTACAGTCCGCTCGAGCGAAAGAAGTCACGCTCGAGCGGAGATCCTTTGTTAGCATGTCCGCTCGAGCGTAGAAAGCCACGCTCGAGCGAGACCCCTATTTTTTGAAAATTTTGAAAAGTGTTTTAAAGTGCATCTTTACATCCTCCTTCCATCCTAGGCATTCCTAGGCCATGTTTAAGGCATCTTATTGAGGATATTGATGTAGAACCACACAGAGTCAAGATAGGGGCTAAGTCATTGATTCCCAAGTGTGTAACTTAGTGTGTGTTCATTCTGTAACTGTGTAAGGTTGGCATCCAAGGACGCTCACTAGCCTATTTTTAGCCCAGTACTCTGTGAGTAACAATGTTGTAAAGATATGTTCAATCATGAATATTTTCTGAACGATTAGCTATATTGCTTTCTGAAATGACATTTCGTACTGAATGAATGTTTGTCCTATTTGTGAACTGTATTCGTGGTATCCATGGCAATTTACTATTACTGTACTGTTACTGCTACTGTCACAGAGATCTCTGTCGGTTCCCTTGTTGGAACCACTACTGTTACTATTATGATGGCCATCAACTGACTGTTCAGTCTGTTAAGACCTACTGTACTGTTTTGCTATGGGATGTACCACAAATAACTGCAATGGTTTCTAAGTGACTGATATGACTGTTTAATTACTGAAAAGACATTCATTCTCAACCTCCTTACACAACTGTTATTCACTGGGCTTTAGCTCACTGTTTATATTTATAAGTAGGTATCCAGGCACCGGATCGGAGTTAAGAGCGTTAGGTTAGCTCCCGTTTTGTGAAAGCCAACCATTGTGTCTCACTTCGAGATTTCATGTCAATCCAAGCCAGGGCTTTAGGGTGTCTCAGTTCCCCCTTTTTGCTTTTGTTCTGTAATACTGTTTTAGACTTGTACCGTAAAGTTTTAAGAAGGGACTTGGTCCCTAACCTGAATGTCTGTACATGATGTATGTATATACCGTTTTGGTTTTGAATGTGAATATGTTCAGAAAAGTCTTTTTGCATTCAGATTGTCACAACTCATTGGATATCTTTTATTTACTGTTTTGGCTTCTGCCAGCCCCTTACTTGGTTTTAGAAAACTTGGTTTTATAAGGCTTATTTTGCGCCAACTTTTAGCCGAAAATTGAATGGGCCCTAAATGTATTTTGGGGTGGATCTAAAGAGGTGACGTGTTCTTTGCTGCATGACAATTCACACGGTGAAGACGGTTCGTCAAAAGCATTTATGAGTGAATAGGAACTTGACATTGTTTTTGGATTCGTGGAATGGACATTTAAAGAATTAAATGTGAGTTTCCTTGTAAAGCTTGTCCCACATTGAAACTTGAAGAGAACTTATGTGTGTATATAAGCTCTTGATGTACTAACTTGGGTTGGGCCCCAAGGGGCACTCCAAGTTTGTAGAGAGGAGGAGTTATGGACAAATTGAACCTTAGCCCAAACCACCACACGTGCATACTGCCACTGCCACCGCCGTTCGTCTGGCCAGGCCGAGCCAGGCACGGGTGTGGGTCAGGTCAGGTCTAATATTAATTTTTTGGACAAAATTTATTTTGAATTTTTTCCAAAATTCTTGCAAGAAATTATTTGAATTTCAAAATATATTTGAATTCAATTTTTTTTTTCCAAAATGCCTCTGAATTCCTCTTAATTTTCAACTGTTTAATAGGTTTTTTAACTGTTGAAACTGCCAGCAGTTTACAGATTCAACAGTGTCCAGATCTGTTTGTATTCAAAATTGTATCTGTTGAAACAGTGTTACACCTGTTCAATGACAAACAGCACCTATTCGGGGCTGTCAAATTTGCCTATAAATACCAATTTAATTCTAGCAGTTTGGGAATCTGAAATCAATCTGAAAATCATCTAGAAAAAATTTGTTCTCTTCATTTTCTTGCTCTGTTTGTATAAATTCTTCATATTAATTTTTTAGGAAAATTAAAGAGAGTATAGAACACAAGGTTTTGTTCGCCGTACAAGTTGTTTGAAGTGCTACTACAATTTATGAAGATCATTCTATCTTGGGAGATAGACGCCACTTAACCTGTAAGCACCATAGTAGAGCGAATCTGTCTTAAGGATAGAGTGTCACACACTCGACTTGATCTTTTAAATATTCATTTGGTTCGGTAAAAATAAATTCAATACGTAGTTTATTTTATTTGTTTCTATTTATTTATTATTCACAGAAGATTGTTCCGACACATAATGTAATTTCTAAAATCACCGGGGGTAATTTGTAATTTAAGTAAATCTCAAGGGGTGTATTTATAATTTACCCTTAATAAAAAAAAAAAAAAAAGGAAATATGTCACATAAGAGAGAAAAATTAAAAAAAACATACGACTTTTAATAATATATACGATATCATAAATATTATGTTGGGCGTTCAGTTCAAAAATTCAAATTTGAATTTTTGTTGTCCAAAGGTCCAAGCACTAAACATTTTGTCCATAGAACAAATTAGGTGTAAAATGACCAAACTATCCATTATATATATGTTACTATAGTCATTCACACTTACTTTTTAGCCCTCTCTCTCTCTCTCTCTCTCTACGTCACTATTGTAGTATAACGCCTCACTCGCTTCTCCTCCCTTTCTTACGGCCGCTCCACCACCGCCTCCACGGAAGCTGTATAGGACAAAGCTATATATATGCGCATATTGTTTGTATCATTTGGTGGTGTAATGGAAAGGTACTCATAGTCCGAGGTGCCGGAATGAAGCTCTTCAAGGGACAAATCGGGCCTCCAAGGTTACTCCATTGACACTCTTTCGCCGATCTCCGCTGCCACCTTCCTCTGCTGTAGATTTGGAGTTTCTACCTCTATATATATATATGTGTGTTATATATATATTAGATTTGAGCTTAGGTCTATGAGATATGTGTTCGATCTGCTGTTGATGAAGATGATGTGTTAGATTTGTGGTTGATGATTAGTGTAATACTTTATTTATTTATTTTGATTTTGTTTTTGTAATTTTTGTTGTTGTTGATTGTTCTTATTGTTAATGAGAAACATATTGTACCAAATAAAAAAAATTGGTGGTGTATATGAATATGTGGTGTAATAGATAAAAAAATGTTATTAAGAAACATATTGCAATAGATAAAAAAAAATCTGTGGTAATTTTTTTTTTTTTTTTAGTGTGAATACGATGAGAGAGAATGGCTAGGAAGAGAAGAGGGATGGTGCTAGGGTTTGGGAGTTTTATGATAATGTTGTTGAAGTTGTTCATGAGATTTTGAGATATGTATATCTATGTGTATGTATGTATATCTTTAGCATATATATATATATCTGTGAGTGTATGTATGAAGTGAGTGTGTATCGGATAGATCTGGAAAAAAATTGATGGTTATTATGGGGATATATTTTCTGAGTACGAACACGTGGCCAAGGTGACGCCGACGTGTCAGCCGAGGTGCCACGTCTCCTAAACATGATGCCGAGGTGATCTCGACTAGGCCGAGGTTATCTCCGAAGATATCGGAATTCGAGATAAGCGGATAAGGCACAAGAGTCCTAGAATGAGGAAGGACTATAGCATTGATAAGGATAACACTCTTTGGGAGTTTATCTTTATCTCTTGGAGAGTCCAAGATAAGCACTGAACAGAAGTCCATTGAAGCTAGGTTTCTGTTGGGACAAGGATTGAGTTAATTATAAAAGAGAGGCACCCCCATGGGTCTAAGGTACGCAATTTATATTCTGAACAGTGAGTTTAGCACTATTGATTATCTTTGAGAGATATACTGACTTGATTGTCGGAGTGCCCCCGGGTGGACGAACCACTGCCGAAATCTTCTCTTTCTGTTGTAGGTCAGCCAGGTGTCATCTATTTTGCTAGTGCTCTCCAGCTGATTACTGAGTTGGCAGTGTAGTCAGAAAATCACTCACATAATTTGGCACCGTCTGTGGGAAGGAAAGAAGAATAGATGGCCAACGACAGACAGAGGGAGAAGGTTGGAGATGACACTCCTAATGAGAGTGGAAGACCTGTTGACGTTGACATCGAAAAGGACAATTGCAACAAAGACCAGAATTACGGAGTAAAAGATGTCGGCCAGGAAGGCGACATACCAAAGCAAACAGACCAAAACAGGTACTATAATGAAGATAACCTCCAGGTATGGAAGGACAAATGCCTACGGAGGAACAAAGAGGTTAAAGAGATGGCGAACAAGTTGGCGGACCTGCAATCGGTCGTCAACTTCATGATGCAGAACAACGTAATGCAGCCACCATTCCCGCTGCAGGACACGCCAATTCAAGTGGCTAATGCCCAGAAGAGAGGACAAAAAACTATCCCTACAGCCCCTCAGCACCCCAGAAGCGAAAAACATTCTCACCGGCCTTCAAGGGAGGTCGGGCGCGGAGAGCCAGGAAGGGAAGAGTCTCAAAGGACACATCGCACCAAGGAGGCAGACCCTAGAGAACATCGGCATGTTTAGAGGCATGAGTTGTGCTTCGACGTGACCAACGGAGAGAGATCAAAAAGGGCTCACAACGAAGCTGAAAGCAGTGCATCCAAGAGACTAAAATCAGGAGATAGTCGAGCTCCTGGGCGGACCAAGGAGGACTTAAGAGATTACCTCAAGAGGAAGCAAGATCATGCCGAGGTAACCTCAACTATTAAACCGAGAACACCATTCTCAGTAGAGCTAGACAAAGTTGAGGTCCCGAAGAGATTCAGTATGCCGAGGTTCTAGATATACGATGGGAAGTCAGACCCCAACTTTCACGTCGGATTATACCTGAGCGCGATGGCGTTGTACACTGGGAATGAGTTGTTGCTCTGCAAAGTGTTCCCCTCATCATTCAGGGAGATTGCATCGGATTGGTTTCATAAACTGCCGAAAGGAAGTGTGAAGACCTAGGAAGGCCTGGCTGAGATGTTCGTGGCCAGGTTCGTGACAAACAAACTACAGCCCTTGAGGGTAGACGCCCTACTGGCTCTGAAGATTGGCGAGGACGAAAGCATGAGGGCCTACGCCAAGAGCTATTATGAGGTGTTCAACCAAATACCAGAATGCAACCAAGAAGTGGCCGTCGTGTCATTTAAAAATGGCCTGAAAGATGGCTGCCTACTCCGAAAATCACTGTCAAAGACATTGCCAAAAAGCATGGAAGAGCTCATGGCCAGAATCGAGAAATATGCCAGAGCCGAGGAAGACACACTAGGAACAACGGCGATAAAGCAAGAAAAAGGAAACGGCTCGCCGAAGCGAGCCCGAGGTAACAACAGAACCAACAAGCAGGAGGTAGGACTGTGTTCTAGATCCCCATTCACAAAGTCCTGGATAAAATCCAAACCCAACCCTATTTTAGAACACCAGCAAGGGTACCAAGAGAGTTTATGGGACGAAGCCTTGGTAAGCATTGTGCTTACCATAACGAAGATGGGCATATGACCCAGGGTTGCAGAGCCCTGAAGGCACACCTGGAAGACCTGGTAAGGCAAGGCCATTTAAGGAACCTTATAGATGAGGCCAGGACAAGGGAAGAGTAGACAAAACTACCTCAAGCACCAGCAGCACCACCTCCCCCAGCACAGCAACCTCAGGCAGGAGGATCTCGGGTAATTAATGTCATTCACTCGAAGGTCAACGAAAATGAAATTCGGGGGGAGACCTAAAAGGTAAAACACCTACAACATGTCTACCAAGTCGGGGAGAAGAGACATCGGGCAGAAGAGTGCCAGGGATCGGTAGTGTCCTTTACTGAAGCCGACCTTGAGATGGTACAACATCCGCACAACGATGCCTTGGTAGTATCCCTCCAGGTTGGGGAGTGCCAAGTAAAACGCATCTTAATTGACCAAGGTATCTCTTGTGACATCATGTATGTTAGATGCTACAAGGAGCTGGGCCTTCACCCTTGATGATATGGAGCAATCCAACGGCCCGATGGTCGGGTTCAATGGAACACCGACATGGCCACTTGGGCGCAAACAAGCTTGGAGGTGCAGGCTGGCACCAAGAAGAACGTATGCGTCAGACGGCGCACGCGAGAATGATTCGATTTACAGGCGCGTATCTAGTACGATCCAGTAAGAGAAAGACGCGTGGCTGAAACGGTTGAGTTGTTATGCATGACAGCTCATACGCATGAAAGAGCACTTGGAAATTCTTGTTCTATAAAAGGCATGTCAGCCTGAATGACGATCTCGGCTGAGAAATTTTGAGCTAACATACTGGAAAGAAGTACTGATATAGGTTCCATCACCTTAGAATGCCGAGGCAATAGAACCTAGGGGGCAGTTATGGGGATATATTTTCTGAGTACGAACACGTGGCCAAGGTGACGCCGACGTGTCAGCTGAGGTGCCATGTGTCCTGAACATGACGCCGAGATGATCTCGACTAGGCCGAGGTTATCTTCGAAGATATCAGAATTCTGGATAAGCAGATAAGACACAAGAGTCCTAGAATGAAGAAGGACTACAGCATGGATAAGGATAACACTCTTTGGGAGTTTATCTTTATCTCTTGGAGAGTCCAGGATAAGCACTGAGCAGAAGTCCATTGAAGCTAGGCTTCTGTTGGGACAAGGATTGAGTTAATTATAAAAGAGAGGCACCCTCATGGGTCTAAGGTACATAATTTATATTCTGAACAGTGAGTTAGCACTATTGATTATCTTTGAGAGATATACTAACTTGATCGTCGGAGTGCTCCCGAATGGACGAACCACTGTCGGAATCTTCTCTTTCTATTGCAGGTCAGCTGGGTGTCATCTATTCTGCCAGTGCTCTCTAGCTGATTACTGAGTTAGCAGTGTAGTTAGAAAATCACTCACACAGTTATGATGATGATTTCAACAGATAAAAAATTATGCTAGTGGCCATTGTTGAGAAGGTTAAGACACAGAGAGAGAGAGAGAGAGAGAGAGAGAGAGAGCAAAGATTTCAACAGAATCAAAAAATTGAACATATATTTTCAACAAAAAAAATAAACAAGTAAAAAAATTTGAACAAATAGGAATTTTAATAGATAAAAATAATTTTAACAAATAGTTAAATAAAAGTCAAAAAGATTAAAAAAAAGAAGTCAAAGGGTAAATTAGGAAACAAAATGTTCTCTAGAATTTCTTACGATGTTGGGTTGTTTGTGATGTGCTATATAAGTGCACTTTTTGACATTTTTGTTAAAAAAGTAAGAAAAAAAAAAGATATATGTTTGGAATAACTTTTTTGACTTTTTACGAAAAGATATATAATAAAATATGATAGTAAAATCAAAATGACCATTCTACCCTTGTTAACTTTTTGAATTTTGGGTAGTTGAATTCAAAGGCTTTCCCCACAAGTAGGTCCCCCCAAATAGTATGAACTTTTTGATTTTTTTAGTAATTTTTTTACTTTAAATGTATTTTTTGACTTTTTATAAAAAGATATGTAAAAAAGTAGATAAATGATATGACATAAAAAAGATAAATATATATATATTTATATAACACACCCAAAGCAAACCACCTAAAATTTATCATCAATTAACCGTATTATATATCAGCCAATATATTTTATTGTCACTTCTCTTCTAACAACCTTCCGTCGTTGACCTGCCAACTCCTTCCACTTTCAACAACTCATCAAGGTTGTTTACTTTATATTATTAATTAGTTTTTATAACATTTATCCACGCTAGCACTCAATTAGAAAGTTGGGTTGGGATTAGTTGGAGTTAAAATAATTATAAAAAAATAAAATAATTTTTTTAATTTCAAGTTAAAAAAATATTACATCTAAATTGTAATTATTTTATTTTTTTTCACAAAAGTTAAAAAATCAAAAAAATTATTCTAAACGAGACTTTTTAATCCTAAGTTAATATAGTCAAAAAAATTAAAAATTAAAAAGTCAACTTGACATTCTAAATGAAACCTAAATATGTTTTTTAATTTTATTTTTGTAAAAAAAAAAATTATTTCTAATTTTGTGATAACAAAAAAATAAAAAAAATAACAATGTTATTAAACGAAAACAACGGTATCTAATTTGACAGATGCTTGCCTACGTGGCTTAATAAGTGGACAGCCCAATTTGAGGCAACTTGCCCTTTACTATAATCATTCAAGCAAAAATCTAAACTAATTTTGATGTTATACCAAAAATTACACTCAGTCAAAAAATGAAAAAAGAAAAAAAAAAGTTTATTGCACTGCAGGAAATTCAGCCTTTAGTGGCGTTTTAAAAAACGCCGCTAAAAGTGTCAAAAACGCCACCAATTATTTTTGCGACGCTTAGCACCAAACGCCGAGGACGCGGCCGTCGCTATAGCTTTATGGCGTTTTAAAAACGTCGTGATATTAGTATAGGCGGCGTTTTTAAAAACGCCGCCAAATATCCTCCTAAACACAGCTGACGTCACTGATGACATTTAGCGACGTTTTTTGGAAAAACGCCGTCATATCTTTTTAAAACTAATATGACCGTTCGTATGTAAGGTTTTAAGAGGCGTTTGTAGAAACGCCGTCATATCCTTTTTTTTTTTTTTTTTTGGAAATTGTACTAATTTTATTTGATTGAACTAAAAAAATATCTATAATAGTTGTAATGAAGCATTAATTCACTTTCTCATTCAATTAATATCCAATCACCATTACCCACAAATATATGCTGGAAATTACACAAAAGGAGGGGAAAATAAGTCTCAAGACCAAGCATAACACTGATAGATCAGTGAAAAGAAGAATCATTCAGGACTTCAGTCTAGAAGTAAATAATAAAAATTGCATACAGGAACAGTGAAGGCGCCTAAATTTGGAATGCATTTTCAAAATTTCACAAGACACAGGCACACTTCAAAATTTTGGATTTATCGATTACATAGAGCCTAAAATAAAATGCAAATAACAAGCATATAAACATCATACATTCTTGAAAATGTCTCATTAATGAAAACTGTATATCAATATTTAGCAAATCTAAACTACTATGTTAAGCCAGGACCAGGGCTGGTCACCAATTCACAAAATATGAAATCCTTTGGCATATAACCTATCAGGTATATCCAATCAACTATTTCATGACCCATTTACTATAGTTATAAGTTTTCTTACAGGAAAAAAAGTTTGTCTTGTATGCTGCCCAGAAGAAAATGACTGTCATCATGGCCAAGTAACCACCAAGAATGACTCCAGTTACAAAAATTTCTGCCAGCTTCCAGCTATCAGGCTGAGGAGATGGTTTCACCCTATCCTTTGATATTGTCATGATGGTACCTGGCATGCCATATAGATAGTATGTATTTAGAACCACACACCACACACACAAATCGAGGCTAATGACAAGAAAATGAGAAGAAATATGCATGAATCTACATGTAGAAAAGGTAAGTGAAGTGTGACAAAATACAAACCATCATTGAGGATGGCAATGATCAGCACCATAAAGGGTGGGCAATCAAACCTCCATATGAGGGCGAGCAACATAAAACCAAGCTGTCAAAACAGAGATAAAAGAGAATTAGGTACAAGGAAGACCATAAGCCATGACAAGAGGATCCTATCAAAAAATATGTAATTATGCTAGTAAAAGTGCAAATAATTGTGTCTAATTAATTTTTTTTTCTTTTGCTGTACAGGGGTGACATAACCTTGGTGTCCATCTGATACAGTTCCGTACTTATTCATAAAAAATAAAATACATTGTAATACCTTCTGAGGATTAGGAATATCACTCAAGGAAACATTTGAAGAATTCCCAGGAGGTAAAATTGGTTTTGAGAAAATGCCTGAAGTGGAATGTGCTTTATGCCTGTCACCGAGTAAACCTTGGTTTATTTGTTGCACTGGGAGGGAAGAAGAGAGTTGCTTCCCATGTTGTGAGGACCTAGGTCCCACTAACTGCCACAAGGAATCAGGCATCTAATGTAATAAAAACAAAAAATAAAAACAAAAACACGAACCGCTAGAGAATGCTTCGCTTAATAAACTAAAGCAGCTCAAGCACAGAAAATGAGAATACAGAACACAGAGGCACTATCTTCTAAAAGTAAGAATACATGCAACCAGACATATCCGAGGCAAAAAAACTATACACAGAAAATGGGGTCACTGAAAACAACTTGGTACGGCATGGCAGACTCCAACTAATAGCACAAATACAAAGCAGCACTTTAAAGATCATTTAATCTTCTACATGCTCAAGAATTCCCCAATCCTAGAATGTATTTCAAGAAAAATTAACAGCTTGATTGGAAACAAATTATTGATAGGGAGTATGAAGACAACCCTACTTATTGGTGTAGTCATTGGTCTTATTTGCAATGACTGGCCACCTCAACTCAATCTACAAAGGACATGGCTGTACATGAAGACACAGATATATATGTTGTGTGTGTGTGTGTTTTCTTTTTCTCAGTTATCTTATGTCTTTTACATAAGCATTTAAGAAGATCAGGTTGAATTTTCTTGTAACCCTACTTGACTAATAAGATAATTGCAACTACATCCATTCTTCATAATACCATAACAATTTTATAGAGCATCATAATAAACTAAAAGAACAAGGCTCTTTTATTGAAGCCAGCTATGGCTTCCAGCACTACTGGCGACAAGAAAAGGAGGCGGAGAACAAGAAGGGATCTTGAAGAAGATTGAAGCATGTTAGGGCTTAAAATAACATTCCATTCTAACAAAAAATATCAAACAAAATAATAGTTCAAATAAAGTCAATCCAACAAGAAATAAATTTATCAAACTGATTGGTGTTTATGGGGTCTAAATACATTGCATGGGTCAATAGAAGAAACTAATTTTATACCTCCACCATCTCCACTGTAGTGGGAATAGAACCACTGTGGGGATCAGTAAAAGAACTGCTGCCTCCATTTGATATCAAGTGGCTTGATGATATTCTAGCTAGAGTATGCTCTACAAATGCAATAAGCTCTACATGAGTACCATGTAAATGAGATATTTGCAAAATATGATTGCAAAACAGTGGCAGATCCACCAGGCGGTCAAGAAACTGCTCCAAAGCCAGGATTCCATAAGCAAATACCTAGGAGGGGAGAACATTATTAGCTTTCTATTTTATTTTATTTTTTTTAATTTATTGCAAGCTAAAGATAAAAGCCAAACATGAAAGATTAAAAACTCACTTTTGTGTCTGGAGGTTTACGCAATGCTTCCAACACAGTATGTACAGCTATACTAAGTGTAAGATTACTCAGAAGCTGATGCTTTATTAGGGAACCTGGAAAGTAATCAAGAAGCATCAGGTTATATAAACCAAAAAAAGGTAAAAGACATTCATTACAATGGTTAAAAAAACAAATCTAATTTCACTTCCCTTTGGTGTCTCTCTTTAAAAACTCCATACACAATATATCTCTTACAAGTTTTATTCAATTTATGCTACAATTTCATTTAATTTAAAGTATATATGTATGTATAAATAGCAAGAACATACAAATCTGTTGACCTACATTCTTCCCCTTTAGACAATCTCAAACCATGAAATTCAACCCCCACATGAGAAGTTACGTTTTTGGTAGGATAATATTTTTTAATTTTTTTTAAAGACCTAGACACTCTTTGGACATTTGAATGACATGTCTATCAATTAGACACAGGTGAAACTAATTATAAGTTTGAACAAAACAACTTAAAATATAATACTAAAACAAAAACTATATAAATTTATAGGAACACAACCTATGGCCTGCCTAGGTCTTGGCTTGTAGATGTATATGTAGGAGATGCTCTCAACTTTACAGCATGTGTGTAAAACCATGGTCAGGACACGGAAAGCCAGCTCTTAGGTTTCTAGCAGAAAATAATCTATTTCACATTCAAGTATGCGCACAGGTGCGCAAGTACCCCAAACCCAAAATTATGAAAGTGGATTATCTTATGTCCACATGATATTACCTGCCTTCAAGTCAAGAAGTAAAGAAAGCTCTAAATGCATCTTCCAAAGTGGATTAGAACATTAGCACATTAATTTAAACCCTTTGTACGTAGAAAAAGCAAAGAAGAGGGAGGGAAGGAATCATCAAAAAACAGGCAATAACCAATATTTATTCAAATTGATTAGCAATTGAAATTCAATCTCCAAAGACATTTGTCCCAAAGAAACAGGCAGCTTTACCTTGTCAAGATCAGTGTGTGTTAGAGCAATGTAATCATTGCATGCTATACAATTCCCTAGAGCAGATAATCTCTCTTCAATGTGCTGAACAACAACTTGATCTGGCGTGTTGAAGTTCTTGAAGAATTGTGAGCTTGTCAAAGACTGCCATGACAGCTCCCATTTGCATTTAGAATATAAAGTTGGTAGAGCAATCAATAAACAGATTGTTCCACTTCCCACAAGGATGAAGAACTCCTGCCAGTTGCCCTACAAAAATCGTAGAAATATACTAGAGCTACATGGAAGAGAGATCCTTCTGCAACCGAACATAAGATAACAAAATGGCTTCCTAGATCTTAACCTAAGACACTAATAGGGTCATGTTCTTCTGAAACCCTTTCAACAGTTCTAAGATCCAATCATCCTGTAGAAATTTAATGGAAGCGAAAAAGAAAAAGCATAAAATTCTGTAACATAACTCAGGGATTATGGCTTAAACAAAGTTGTTTCAACTGAATGAGTAACTGCTTGACAGACCACTAAAAAGTATAGGATTACTCTGCAGCCAATAACAAAGCAAATATCACTCAAATCATTAAAACCCTTTAACGTATCTCCTCTTGGACAAGAAAGGTTTTGTTTGTCTTCTTCTAAAGCAAGAAAATTGGGGGAAAAAAAATTAAAAATTAAAAACAACAATATCATTTAGCTATCACACTCTGTTTCACCACAAAGGATCAACCATATCGAAACAACACCAAAACACCTTCATACCTTGAATTTTGAAAGAATATTTTATCATTCTATGATATATTATATGAGATTTTAATGTTCCAAAATGAGGATAACTATGCAATCATTTTCCTTATACATGGACGCAATTTTCACGCAGTAGCATCAAGTGGAATTAAAAAGGAAAGATTTGATCAAATAAAATTCTAAGAAACACAAGAATATCCATGATAACTAAGAGCAACATAAAAATGTAATCCTACTTAGAATAACAAAATGTTTGTCACAGCATTACCTTGGTCGGTGGTGGTGTGAGGCAATAGAAGCCCATTTTTGTTTCCTACAACAAAAATCAAATGATGGCATTGAGATAATCAGTTTAAAGCTCATGGGTCCTCAAATAGGTGCTTCCTCTGAATGTTAATAAGAATTACTCAACAAGATATTGACTTAATTCAAGACTTGACAGCATCACATTTAATAAGAATTACTCAACAGGATATTGATGTTACTTTAACAATCCAGACCCACCAGCGCAAGAACAAAAAAGAGAAAAGTGAAGACCTTGTTAATAATATATTACATATCAATGCCATCAGATTTAATATTCTTAACATTCTACAGCTGTAGATCACATTGTAAACGGTTAATAATGAACTAAAAAGGCATAGTTCAGTTCCCTAGATATATCACTTAAAATGTGTTAAAAAAACAACTTCCAAGGAAAATTATTAGACTATTCAAATTGGTGAGACAGTAATGGAAAAGGCATTTTAAAAATTCAATCTGCTTCCAGCCTGCAGTAAACACCAACTTTTTAACCACTAAAACTTGAATCTGAATGATTAAAACTGAGTCCAAAGTCTAAACTTCAGATCCATCCCATTTTAATTTGACAAAATACAGAAGATAGTTTTGAAAGTGATGATTCAAACAAAAATCAATGCAAACATCACCTGTTGGCCAGATCGTTTATATACATCTAAGGCTTTCATTGCTTCATGTCTTGGCATCTCAAAAAACTGGAAAAAACAAATAAAATAAAAAATAAAAAAACTAAAGCATAAAGGCTAAGCAAGCGAAAAGCTCCACCTAATACCATGTTAAGTTGGAAATATTGCAAGAAAATAAAGGCAATTCACCTTATCAACCAGATTGATGATTCCATCATTAATTGCACAATAAATCTTAAAACTCTCTTTGAGTACCTGAAAATTACATATATTGATGAGGTCAAGCATAAAATCAAACTTCAAAATCGCAATCCGAGATGAATCACCGAATTGATGAAGAATCGAAGAAGAATCACTGAACTGAAGAAGAATCGAGAGAGATTTGAGTGAGAGAAAGAGAGAGCAACTAACCTCTGATCGAAGAAGACGAAGAGTTCCAAATCCATGGAGATGAATCACGGATCTACGCTCAAAATCGAACTTCGAAACCACAATCCCGGGATGAATCACCGAACTGAAGAAGAATCGAGAGAGATTTGAGTGAGAGAGAGAGAGAGAGCAAGGAGTGAGTGAGAGATTTGAGTGAGTGCGAAGGAGACGGCGGTGCTCAAAATAGGTTTTCAAAATATAAGTTGAGAGAGATAGAAGCGGGTGTGAAGGGAGACAGGGAAGAGGGTGTGAAGAGAGAGGTTTGAGGCGCTTTTTAAACGTCTTCTATTTACAAAACGGCACCGTTTTACTTAACAATAAAGGCGACGTTTAAAAAACGCCGTTAATTGTAAAAAAAGTGACGTTTAATTAAACGCCGTTAATTAAACGCCGTTAAATCCTCATTTTCCTGTAGTGTTGGTAATAAATAAAATCAAATATAAAAAATAAGGAAGGTTGTTTAGAGAACAAAGTGATTTTCGTGATCTTGCTTTAAAGGCATTGATCTCTTTTGAAATTTAAAAAAATTATAGTGAGTCCTACAATTTTGATCAAGTTAAATATATCAAAACTAATACATATAGTGTGAAGATACAAAAATAAACAAAGAAAAATATTTATTACAGTATAAAAGAAATGACAATATCATTTTCGATTCATTTAACTAATGAATTATTGACAAAAGAATGTTGTTAAATGTTACATAAACTAAAAAGAGAACTCAAGATAATTATATCAAAACTGTAAGATTGATTGTATTTTCTCTAAATCTCAAAAAGAAGTTAATGTAATCTATCCTTAATTAATTAGGGCATTTGGTCTAGTGGTTGTGTAACTGTTGGCTGTATAATTTGTAAAAGTCAGTCACAATTTAACACGTGACAAGAAGAGGGCAATGTGGGGAGTTAACACAAGTTGCTAATCAAAATCAAACACGTGGCAGTTCGTATTTGTAATAATAGATCTGCGTAACATTGGAATAATCCAGAGATACAAGATGATGTGGCCTAATAGTTATTCACAAAGTATAAATTCAAAATCAAGAGGGAAGCCTAACTGTAAGAGTAGCGTAGTGGGACTGACTGTGAGAGAGCATGTTCAGCAATCATGAGAGGACATTTCGACGATTGGAAGCCCACTTCGACGGTTATCATTGAAGAGTATAAATAGCAGAGAAGGCTCCAGACTCAGATTAAAAAATCAATTTATTTACTTCATTTTCCTTATAGTTTTATAGTTCTTTACATTTCTGCACTTCAATTCCTGTACTGTACTTCATTTCCTAGGAGTAGTTTCAAATAGTTTATTACTGTGAACCTCTATGAGGCTGGGTCATATCATTGTAAGTTTTCATTTACTTAATGAAATTTAGATTCTGAAATTGTTCTTCACTTGTTGTTATTTACTAATTTCTCCTAAACAAGCCATCAGTAAAAGTCCTCTTCATTGAGGCTGAAAGAATTATAGCACAATCGTTTGATAATTGGTTAGCAATTAATATTTTGTAAGGACTAAGTGATCCTTGCTGGCACTCTTAAGTTTACATTATTAACCTTCGAAAGTCAAAAAGCCAACATATATTTTTGGCACACCTAGTGGGACCCTAAAATGGCTAGACATAGGAGACAAGGAGAAAATGAACATCTAAAAGAAGGTGTGGAGGGAGAGGTAGAAGTACCTGATCCAGAGGATAATATGATAACATATCCTATGGAAGCACCTATCTCATCAGAACCTATGGTCAAACAGACCAGTAACTCGAAACATGCACCACATGTTCAAAATATTAGACGAGGCCATGGAGTTGGACCATTTACTGTTCCGTCTACCCAGCCAATGAATCCGTGGGGAGGCTTGGTAGATGCCATGGGATAGCGGTTAATGTATACAATGGAAAGATAGGCAACATCCTTCATGGATCGAATGAATTTCCATCAACCAACTATCACAAGGCATATGGAGGAAAATTCAAATGTTCTTCAGTAAAGTTTGGCTAGAGATAAACAACCTATGCAAAGTAATGAACATACTAATGGTCCGACTAGTAATCAAAATTATGAAAGACCACCTATACCTCAGTCATGGTACAAGCCTCTTTCAAGGCCTGTGGTAAATCAAAATATCTCATTACCTAATAGCGAAACCATACAAATTGGTGGATCTGGGCCAACACAAGAAATGACATGAGAATGCTTTCAAATCCCATGTTCGAAACCATGCCTGGCACAAGGGGGGTTCACTAACCCTCTATTTGAATTCACACCAGGGGAGTTAGAAGGGTTTCTTGCGGTTGGGAGAGAAACAACACCTGTTCCTCCTCTTGCAGCACCTTTCGCAGGTCCGTTCGCAGGATAGGCTCAGAGAGGTCAACTATACCCTCAACAGCAACCAGTACCACAGGAACAACCAGTCCCAAATATACCTCAAGTAGTAGTCCAACAAGCACAAGCACATGAGATTCCACCAAACCCTATGTTTGTTCCTTCAGTAGTAGTCCAACAAGCACAAGCACTTGGGATTCCACCAAACATTGTGTTTGTTCCTCCCGTAGTAGTCCAACATGCACAGAATATGGTTCATATGGACTAAATTGCTAATATTCTCAAAGAGATGTGTGGACCTATGGTTCAGGGGATTCAGACTCCTGTATATAGAAAGCCATACCCAGAATGGGTAAATAGGGTGCATGAATACCCAATGGGGTTTAGAATACTAGACTTTGCTCTCTTTTATGGAAATGAAAACCAGTCAATAGTAGAACACATTGTCAGGTTCACAGGCCAATGTGGTGAATTTACCAATAATGATTATATGAAATTGAGACTCTTTCCAAATTCTTTAATTGGGCAGCCTTTGTATGGTATATTAACCTTACACCTGGCTCTATCCAAACTTGGCAGCAAATGGATGAGGCATTTCATGCCCAATTCTTCCAAACAGAGCCTGAAGTTTCCATGGCAGATTTGGCAAGGTTGAGCCAAAGGCCTGATGAGAAGGCTGCTCAATTTATTGCCAGATTCAAAAGGGCATGAAACAAGTGTATGGTCATTCTACCAGACCCTGAATTTGTGAGATTGGTTTAGGCTTCGAAAGAAGTTCGATTCAACTGAATTTCAAGACTTAGTGGAATTAACCTATAAGGTGTCTAGATATGAATCTTTACTTGAAGAAGAGCAGGATCGAAGTAATGCATCATATAAGATTTATTATAGGGACCCTAATTATGAAATTGATGCAGCAGAGATCGTAGGGAAATAGCTTATGACTTTTGAGGCGTTAATTCATAAGGACACTACAATAGACTAGCAGTTTAAAAAGAAAGACCTTCATAGGAAGTATTCTTTTGATTTAACAAAAGTAGATAACATTTTTGATCATTTGTTTGCAGCAAATTTCCTAAAGTTACCAAAGAGAGTTAAGATCTCTACCCCAGAAGAACTTAAAAGGAAAATGTACTGTAAATGACACAACTCTTGGTCTCATTCAACTAAAAACTATATTGTTTTTCGGGACAGGATTCAAAAGGGGAGGTTAAAGTTTTCCAGCCAAAGTAGGAAAAACTATAGGGAATGACACCAACCCTTTCCCAGATATTGGGGAAGTTACAGCCAACAATATTGGCGTGCCAGATTTTCAAAACCTATCTTTGAAGGAATTGGAGGAGGTTAATGTGCAGATGCATGTTGCTAGCCAGACTGTTTCCAAGAAAGACAGAAGTTCACCAGCAAATGAACAAAGCTTTGCGGACCAAAAGGATGACTCTAGTGAGGAAGCATTAGATGATGACTCTCTTGAGGCAGCTGTCATGCAATGGATGTGTCCCAGATGCAGGTTAAGTTACAAATAGCTGAAAGGGCTCCCAATTGATGGGAAACAGTATTACAAGGACGTACAGAGACGTCCTAAGCCAACCAATACCTATAACAAGAGGCCATACCCAATTGGTCTCAAACAACAACCATTCTTAGCTGGACCACTAGCTACTAGAATACAGTCCAAGGGTAAGAAACCTCTATATGAGTTCAGACCACCCAATTACTACAGGATGAAAGACAATTATCATGAGAGAATGCCAGAATTGAGCTCAAACTAGGGAATCAGAGCCAGTAATTGGCCTCCAAAGGCAACTTCGAATAAAATGCAAGGCAACTACCTTGAAAGAAGGCCTAAATTAAGCTCAAGAGCCAGTTATTGGCCTAAAAAATTAGCTTCGAAAGTGGCTTCAAAAACTAGGAAAGCAAGTTCAGCAACTGAACTAGTGAGTTCATGGGTACCTGGGGTGCCAGACTAGTTTATCATACATAACAAGCCTAAGGAAATACCTGCACAAAGAAGTGTCTTTGGAGACCAGGGCAGAATGATTAAACCTCCCTTGGTGGCTCCAAATATTTGGGTATTACTTAAGCACCCAAAAACAAAGGAACCAGACATGGTTCCAGTAATCTCTAGGTCTCAAAGAAGGAAGATCCAGCGAAAGTACACCCAGTACCAAAAGAATCTGAAGGAAAGTGGAGAGAGTTCTTCATTGGCCTAGTCAAAAGGCCAGACAGAGGAAAAATAAAGTCCAAAATTGACTCCTCAGAACAAAAAAAAGTGTTATCAGAGAGCGGTTGGCTAAGGTTCGCACTGAATTGAAAGCCAAGGAAAGATCTAACTTAGCAGGTCTTGAAAAGGCCTTGATGGAAAGCGACAGTGAGACAGAAAGAGAAGTTGAACTAGGCCAAAGGAAATAAATGGCTGAAGATGAGATGTTTGAAGCCTTCATAGCTGAACAGACCTTCTTGGTTGAAAAGCCAACGGGAGCTGACCATAAATGAGTTAATTCGAAGGAAGTCACCAGTACTGAGGTACTAGGGTGTAGCATGGAAGATGCTTCCAAAATAACTGAACAAGTTAATTTGGAAAAGAAGCAAGTGCAGCCAGCAGTTCAGTTTGGCTCATTTCCTCCAGTGTCAGTAAACATGGTATGTATATTGCCACAGGTGTTCTAGGCTAAAGATTGAAACCAAGAAGGTCAGGAAGATGACCCTATTCCAGTTTCTAGTGAAGATTTATAGGTTAGCATGATTCAAGATGAGTCTGAAGTGGCCACACCAATGGAAATTGAAGATGAAAGTGAAGAGGTGAGTATTAATCTCTCGTATCCCTTCAAGTACCCTACAACATCTATGACGTAGCACGTAAAGCCCTTATATATCAAGGCTTATTTCGATAGGATACAAATGAATAGGGTATTAGTGGATAATGAGGCAGTAGTGAACCTGCTTCCGAAGTCCTCTTTGAAGAAATTAGAAAAAAGAAACCCCAGATTAATCCTAACTAGCACAACCATTGCTGGCTTCGCTGGAGATAAGCAGATGGCTCAAGGTATCCTATCCATCAACTTGAGTGTGGGAATCAAAGATTGCATGACAGCATTCTTTGTTATAGATAGTAATGCCAAGTATAATGCTTTACTTGGCAGGGATTGGATCCACACCAACAAATGTGTGCCTTCCTCTCTACATCAGAAAATAATGATGGCCCTATGCAATGGAGAAACAGAGGAGATCAATGCAGACCCTTAACCCTTTATTGCTTGTACTAACTTTGTAGAGGCCAAGTTATATACTAAAGGAGTGACACCACTCAGAATATTAAGGAAACTTGATGGAACAGTCGAAGTGACGGCTGATGAGGAAGTAGCACACTTGAAGCACTTAGTGCAGGAAAGTGCTGACGAAGAGTTCGTTACCAAGGATGACAATGATGCCTGGTTGTAGGCAAGAAGATAAGACCCAAGAAGTCAGACCCTTGGCTTTAGTTAAGTTTTCAGCTTTGGTTATAAAATCAATAGTCCAGAAGGTTCAGGAACAAGAAAGGGAAGCCAAGGTGGTTGGCTGTAAGCAAGAGCAACAACAGGTCAGGCCTTTGACCCTTGATAAGTACTGTGCATTGGACATCAAAACAAAAGTCCAAGAAATACATGAAGAAGAAGCCTTATGGACAGATTTTGTCTATGAGGAAGAAGGTAAAGATGTTGAACCAGAGAAAGTGGAAGTAGAACAAAGCAAAGAAGTTTCTTCGAAGACAAAAGAAGTTTCTTCGAAGACAGAAGAAGTCGAAAGAGAAACATTAGTAAGTGCTCAAGTAAAAAACCTCTTGGAAGAAGTCAATTTAGGAGAAGGTTCTGCATAGCAACCCACTTATATCAGTGCTTGGTTAAGTTCTATTGAGATGAACCAGTTATTAGTAGTCCTAAAGAAATATAAGGATTGTTTTGCACGGTCTTATAATGAACTGCCAGGATTGGATAGGTCATTAGAGGAACATAGGCTCCCTATGAAGCCTAACTTCAAACCACACAAGCAGAAACCAAGACGGATGAGCCCTGAAGTGGTTTAGAAAGTGAAGGAAGAAATTCTCAGGCTCCTTAAGGCAGGCTTCATTAGAACAGCTAGGTATGTCGAATGGTTGTCTAATATTATGCCTGTGGTTAAAAAGAATGACAAGATGAGGGTTTGCATCAATTTTAGGAATCTGAACTTGACAACTCCAAAAGATGAATACCCCATGCCTATAGTGGATCTATTGGTAGACAGTTTAGCAGGACATAAGGTTTTGTCTATGATGGATGGGCATTTTGGTTACAACCAGATTTGCATTGCAGATGAGGATATCCACAAGACAGCATTTAGGTGTCCTAGGAATATCGGTACCTTCGAATGGGTAAAAATGCTATTTGGTCTAAAGAATGTGGGGCACCATATCAAAGTGTAATGAATACTATCTTTCATAATCTTATTGGAGGATACCTAGAGTATTACATTGATGATATTGTTGTAAAATCCTAGTCTATGGAGGAACACTTGGTTCACTTGGAAGCATCTTTCGAAAGAATGAGAAAGTTCAAGTTAAAGCTTAATCCTCTTAAATGTGCTTTTGGTATATCAGCTGGAAACATCTTGGGGTATGTTGTGCACAAAAAGGAAATGCAGATTGATCAGAATAAAGCCAGAGCCATCATTGAGGCCAAACACAAGAAAGAAGTACAAAAGTTCCTTGGTTAGGTTAATTTTCTTCGAAGATTTATTTCTAACACTGTAGGGAAAACTAAAGTATTTTCTTCTTTGTTAAAGTTGAAAGATGAAGAGGAGTTTGTGTGGACAGCAGAGCATCAAGCTTCTTTTGAAGGAATTAAAGCCTACTTGGCTAAGCCTCCAGTGTTGATGCCGCCAATAAGCGACAAGCCCTTGAAGTTATACATTCCTGCAACAGAAGATTTATTGGGAGCTTTTCTAACCTAGGACAATAAAGAAGGCAATGAGCAAGTAGTTTATTACGTTAGTAGGTTTTAAAATTCTTGTGAATGTAAATACTCAGTTATAGAAAAGTTGTGCCTTGCATTGTACTTTATAGCAATGAAATTAAGATATTATCTTTTGCAACTGTTGTCTTGGTAATTGCAACCACAGACTTGGTTAAATACATGTTATCTAGACTTATGTTGAGAAAAAGAATTGGTAAATGGATGTTAGATTTGTCAGAATTTCATCTAGAATATGTTCCACAAAAGGTAGTAAAAGGACAAGTTTTGGCTAACTTCTTGGCAGATCATCCATGTCAAACAGAAAGCCAGGAGATAACGGATCTTGGTATGGCCAATGTTGAGCCATGGCAAATGTGGTTCGATGGATCAAAGGCCAATGGTCTGATTGGAATTGGTGCTGTAATTAAGTCACCACAAGGGGTAGAAACCACACATGGTTTTAGGGTTGATGAAATTATTTGTTCTAATAATCAAGCTAAATATGAAGCTTTAATAATGGGACTGGAAATGCTTATTGGATTACAAGCTCATGCAGTTGATATATTTGGAGATTCTCAATTGGTAGTCAACCAAGTGAAAGGAATTTCCAAATGTCAAAGTACAAGCATGTTACCATATTATGTTGCTGCATTACATTTGCTTTCTCAGTTTCAGATAGCAAATGTGACTTATATCCTAAGGTTCATGAATAACAAAGCCAATGATGTAGCTCAGAAAGTTTCGAATTTCAGAATGAGGGATGACACTCAATTGAACATAAGTCAAGCAATATATCAAAAATTAATACCACCTTTAGCTAAAAGGAATGTTGTGTTGGAAGTCAATCATAATGACTTACAGGATCCAATCATGCAGTACTTAATTGGCCCATCTTTGAAGGCCAGCAGAAAGATTAAATTATAGTCTATACAATACATAGTGTATAGTAATGCTCTTTACAAAATGGGAGCAAATAAGTTGTTATTGGATTGTCTAGGGCCGAAAGAGGCATTGATAGTCATGGTTGAAGTCCATGAAGGCATTTGTGGTGCCCATTAACCTGGTGTGAAGATGAGGTGGTTGGTTCGAAGTCATTCCTACTATTGGCTAACCATCCTTAAAGATTGTATAGAGTATGCTAGAGGTTTCCAAGCATGTCAAAAGCATGGCATGATAAGACATGTACCAATAACTGATTTGCATGCAGTTGTGAAGCCTTGGCCATTTAGAGGTTGCGCTATGAATATGATAGGGAAAATACATCCATCCTCTTTGAAGCATCACTGTTTCATCCTAGTGGCCACAAATGCTAAACCATATAACGCTGTAGATCAAACTAAAGCCATTGGATTTATTAAACATTTGATTAACCGGTTTAGCATCCCACAGACCATAACTATAGATAATGGGACTATATTTGATGGAAAAATGGTAAAGTCTTTCACAGTAGAATTTGGAATTAATCTTATTAATTCCACCACTTATTATGCACAAGCAAATGGTCAGGCAGAATCATCCAACAAGTCCTTGAAAAAAGGAATACAAAGAGTTGTGGAAAATAATCGTAGGGATTTGCATAACTTGTTATTGGATGTATTATGGGCTTATAGAACTTCTCCAAGATCAAGTACTGAAGTCACTCCTTATGCTTTAGTATATGGGCATGATGCAGTGTTGCTTGTGGAGATTAACATTAGGTCTTTAAGGATGAAATGCCAGGACCAGTTAACTTCTGAGTAATATTATCAGAGTATGTTCTTGAATTAGAGAATATAGATGAAGTTAGAATTCTAGCATTAAATAATATTCTGTTCCAAAAGACAAAGGCAACCAAAAGCTATAATAAGAAGGTTAAGCATATTAGCTTTGATGAAGATGATTTGGTGTGGAAAACAATACTCCCAATAGGAATTAAAAGCCATAAATTTGGTAAGTGGTCACCTAATTGGGAAGGACCATATTAAGTCCATAGAGTTTTACTTGGGGGAGCATACCATCTGAGAAATCTAAATGGTTATGAACATTCCAAGTAAATCCATGACAGGTATTTGAAGCCTTATTTTCCAACTGTGGGAAACACAAGAAGTGTGAGAAATGCTAAACAAAAGAAGCATGAAAACATTCAAATAATAAATAAGGATTTCATTTCATAAAGAGTTAAGTACATGCAGTCATAGATTGGCCCAAAAATCAGTACAATGCTTCAATTGTTCCCTTATAATTGATTCTCTACTTCTAAGGGATGTGAACAATAAAATGGTTGTAGCCATGTCCTGCCTACGGTTAGTTAGCCTTTGATTGGTAATCTGCAGCATTGTAGCAGTTCAATCCAAGGCTAGGTTAACTGCTGCTAACTCCTCTTCTAATTGAGCCTTTTTTTTCAAGAGTTGGATGCGAAATTTAGAAGTAGAAAAATGTTGTCTTTTCAATTTAGATACCTCAGTATGTATATGGGAAACAAATTTCTTGTCTTTCAATAGCTTCTCTTCTGCAGCCTTAGTAATTTGGTAGATGTTGACATAGAAATCTATGGTAGTTGTTGCCTGAGATAAGTGGCTTGAAATGGCCATATTGGATTGCTCAATGACTTTGCAACATTGAAGGAAACCATTCTTAAGTATGGGTCTTTGTAAGGCTTCGAATGGGATCCTTGAAAATGATGTTAGCAATTCCAAACAAGTGCCTAAGTCCAATAGAGGCAAAGAAGCTCTACTGATGGTTGATGAGCTCTCAAAAATTTCCAAGAGAGAGTTAGCAAGGGCCAATGGTTCAGCTTCACTGCTGGTTGTTAAAGTGGTTAAAGGTGTGTCAAAAAGGCTAGCCAGTCGGGCTTCAAAAATGTCCATCTTTTCCACTGACATTGAATGTGCAGAGAGGTTTGGAAGAGATGGTTGCATAGGGATAGGAGAAGAGGTTGAAGTGTCCTTAGTAGTGTCTATAGTCTTGGCCACCAGCAGATCAAGAGAAGAGGGATTGGAGCTGGATAATGGTGGTGGACAAGAAATTGGTAAGCTATCAGTATTTTCTCTGAGAGCACCGGCTATCACTGATAAGGTGACAACTAGGGCCTTCTCAGGTGATGAAGGAGCAACCAAGACTGTAGGAAGAGTAAATTGGGCTGAGGTAAAAGTTAGATGAGGTAGATATGGAGTTAAGCCCATGCATAAAAAAATAGGGATGCCTTGCCTCAAAAAAGGTATGGAAAGTATAGGGCTGGGAAGTGGAAGTATTGTCTGGATAGGCTCGACACTTAAGGGCATTTCGGTGTTGATCTTCTTTTTCCTTTTTGAGGCTGCCTCAAATGGCCTTTCAATCTCAAACAAGGCAAAAAAAGCCATTGTCAAAGGAGGAGGAGATGGAGTAACTGTTGCTACAAAATAGAAAACAAGAAGCAATGGTAAGTTTTGTTGCTGAAAACATGAGAAATGAAATTGCTAGAGAAACTAGAGGAAATTACCAGCCTTGGAAGTGGTGGTGGTAATGATTGGAGAACTGCGAAGAGCGTAATGTTCGACATTTTGTTGCCTCATTGGAATTTCCCTTTGAAGTGTATCCGCAGTAGCAACTTCATTCCTTAATATCTGCTGCTGCCTCATTTTCTCAGATCTTTGGAAAATGACTAATTGGGTGGTTTTGGGTAAAAAAATTAATTTTTTTGACTAAAAAAACTAAAAGATTAAAAAACTAACTTTTTTAGTGTGTTTCCAAAAGACGCCTAGGTATATTGTAACATTTGTTAGGTTGTCTTTTAAAAATTTACATAAGCTATCTTAAAAGTTAAGGTACATTATATGTCATTAAGATGGATGAATCATGTTAAAAAAAAAATTAAAAACTTATACATTATGTATAAAAAAAATATACATATATAATTCATTTAAATGTTTACATTTAGGATTGTTTTGAAAAGTAAATTAAAAATTAACTTTTTAATTTTTTTTAAAAAACATATAAAAAAAACAAAGAAATAATATGACCAAAAATAAATTAAAAGTCAAAAAATAATTTTTAACTTATTACCTAAAAGAGGCCTTAATGCATGTTCTAAAAGCATACAGTAACCGACTCTAATTTAAAATTGTTTTGAAAAATTAATTAAAATTTTTAATTTTTTTTAAATACATAAAAAATAAAAAAAATAATATAAATCAAAATAAATTAAAATTTTAACTTTTAATCATGTATTCAAATTGACCCCTTAATAGATAGTCACACAATAAATGCATGAAATAGTTTAAATAAATTGCTCGTGCAGTGAGCCGACATTTTATCAAGTCGTCATTGTGTTGGTGACTCGATTGACATATCAATAATTGTCTTTAATACGAAAGAGAATACATATTTGTTTTCAAAGGGATTGCCATCCATCAGGAATTACTTGCAATTTATAATGAAATTTGTTGCTAAGCCTAGAAAAGGACAAAAATAATAATTATAAGACATTATTTTAACCCAGGTCAAAACATTTTTTTCATTGATTTCAAAATCTGTTTGGGTACTACTACTAGGATTCAGATTTTTCATTTTTTTATTGATGTCAATATTTTTGGATACTACTTGCTAGCATTCACATCTTTTCTTTGAATCATTGACTTTGTAGTATTTTTTTAATTATAATTTTACCTTATTATAAAGAAGGAATTATATAGAAAAAAAAAAAAAAAAAAAGAATTACATATCATTTACACTTCACTACAGGCATATTTACATTCCCATATGTTTGTACTTTTTTTTTTTCTACCATCAACTTACATGTAATTCTTCTTATTATAAAATTTCATTTCTATCTTATCTCTGACCTTAACCATCTAAATCCTAAACCGTCTTCAACTAGCCACCGCCCATCACTGTTATCACCGTCCACCACCCCTAATCTCTCTCCACCACCCCTAATCTCCACACCCTAGCCCTTTCCTCCCTTCTCATACCATCCATTCACCTTTTCCCACCCTATCTAGCTCTTCTTCACCCTTAGCTTTGGTCGTGGCCCTTCAACTTTTTCCCAACTCTAGCTGATGCCTCATTTCCAATTCCCATTGCCAACCCCAACATTTTTGCTAGCCTTTCCTAACTCTTCTCCCCTCTCTAGTAATCCACAATCCCACCCTTTAGCCAGCTCACCCGCACAACCTTTTTCCCCCGCTATCCCCCTTCACAGCCACCTCACCTTATGGCACCGCCATAAACCTCCGCACCCTTTAGCGTCTTATTCTTAATAACCATGAGTACCAAAGAGTGAAACATATCAATTGAGAGAGAGAGAGAGAGAGAGAGAGAGAGAGAGCCACATTCTTAATATATATATATATTTTTATAATTAAATTGCATGTATGTAA
>CM069909.1:124695314-124962401 GCA_036172215.1 Camellia granthamiana | reverse complement strand
AGCCTTTTAGCGGCACTGGCTGAGGCTGGTTTCCTTATTGGAGTAGAAAGGAACAGGTAAATTGTACTCTTCCAAGACTTTGGCTTCTTCACTATTTGTCGATGTGCATCCTTTTGGCTTAACTGTGATGACTTGCGCTTATTATTTCCTTTTCATGGTCAAGTAAATTGCTTCACTGGTCTGGAAAATGAAGTGGAACCTAGTTGTTATATTTTTTTTTTCATTTTTTTGTAAATGACACGCACACACACATGTATTTGTGTATACATATATATATTTAGTCATCATAGCTCCTCTCATTTTTTTGTCTCAATTTCATGATATATTGCTTTGATTTCTAAGGATTTGAATTTGATCCTTCAAATGCAGCGATATTGTTGAAATGTCAAGCTATGCACCTCTATTTGTGAATACCAATGACAGAAGGTATGTTTTCATTCTTTTTCTCTAAAACCTTTTAACTGTTATGTAATCTCATGGTGTTGTTTTGTAATAACTATCCTCATATGGTAGTGTGGCTTTCTTAAAGGTGGAACCAGGATGCAATTATTTTTAACTCCTTCCACCAATAAAGAGTTGTTGCTTATAGTACTGTAGGATATGGTTTTTTTCTTTGTATAATGCATTCTTGTGCACTTGAAAATGCTTGCACTTGAAAATGTTTTCAGCTTCCTGCAGAGGGTAGCTGATTCTCTAGTATCTCTTCTCAAAAGTGGAGCTGATAGAGAACTAGAGATAATTGAGCAGGTCTAAGCTGGAATGATCTTGAGAAGTTTTTTAATTGTCAATTCTAGTCTTTTATATCTATCTGGAAATTATTTTGATACTAAAAATGTGGGATTTGTGACAGATTTTTACATCATGGTCGTATATCATGATGTATTTGCAGAAATATCTTGTACGGGATGTTGTCCATGTTCTCAGGTGTGTTTCAATTCTTTAAGATACTGTATTTCAATCCAATAGAAAGAGATGGGCCATCCTTTAGTTCATGTCCTAGAAACTTAAGCAATACAGTGGCCCATTTTTATAACAAAATTGTCCTATTAAAATTTCATAACCTGTTGGTGAATTAAGAAAATAGTTGTTCCTTATAAATCAAAACATTAGATGGTACATCGGTACCAGTCAATTAGTCAAATATCTTCTGGAGTTTCTCTTGGGTGACTCTGTCATATCCTTATGATCACAGCATGATTTTTCTCTTGGGTAACTACTTTGCTTGGATTTTTCTGTTAAGTTTACTTCTAGTCAAATTTTAAGTGATTTCTAGTCAAATTAAGTGATGTTGAATCCGTAATCTATTAGTTCTCTGACCCAATTTTGTAAACAAAGACTCAAGCAATCTTAATTTTCACACGTTTCAACAAATGCCAAAGGGTTGTTCATTTGAAATGATTCTTACTTCATAACAGCAGTAATTTGTTTCGTCTCCATCCCTGTGGTAATTGCATCTCATGAGCAGGACGTCACTTTTTTTTCGAAACTAATTAAAAAATATATGCAACTTTAATTTGTTCTTGGTTGGTCCTCGTGCATATTTTTTCTCTCTGTCTTTGGCAGATTTGCTGTGTTTGGCCCTCGTTACTCGTAACTAATGCTCAATTGTTAATTCTGTATATATATGTATGTGTGTGTGATTGATGATATGGTGAATGATGAAACAGGATAGCTATATAGCTGAGAGATGGCAGATTACAGCAGAAGTTGTGAAGAGTATATTGCTACCCAAGAACAGGAGGTACTATTTTTTTTGGTATTTATATATACATATAGATATATAATGGTACATGTATCATTCATGTTCAATCTTCATCTATCCTCTTATTCTTGTCATTCTCTATGAAGAAATCATCCAATGTGGTTGGGACACTATCACAAGAGCTTAACACGTAATTCTCTACCGAACTTAATATTTTTATTCTGTTGTCTCAAAATATTTATAATTACTAAATTATATCTTAAAAATTTTATATTTTGATATTCTCGTATAATTCCACTATTGCAAGTGTTTTAAAACAAGGAATAAGGAAAATTAGAAATACAAACAAAAACATAAAGAAACATCTAAAAAATAAAAATAGGGTCACTTTTTGAAAAAATAAAATGTTAGCAGTCTCATAGCTATTTTGTTTTGATTGATAGAAAAAATGTGATTCATGATTTTATATTAACTAATTAAGAAACAATAAGAAATATATTGTAATTAGTGAAGAGGACAATGTTCCATATCAACATTGCACCAAATATTTTTTACTTGATGGAAGATCAAACTGTCCTGATTGCAGACTCACCACAAGGGTGAGCTGTCCACTATACAATTGGCAAACATGTGTAATCAAAACTAGTTTTAATTTTGAAGATTTAAGTTGCTAGATTTTGTATTTATTTGGGTTTATTTTGTTTCTTTATTGTTTTGTTCACTTCCTAAATATGTTCTTCACATTTTAAAGATTCACCAAAATATCACATGGAAATGTTCTTCACATTTCTAAATATGTTTTTCACATGGAAAGTAAATAAATGAAGTTTTAGTACATTCTATGAATTTAAATTTGCAAAACAATTATATATATGTAGTGTATTGTACAATTATAGAGAATCAAAATGGTTGTTGGGCTGTCTCAATTGAATAATGTTGGACTTTTCTCAAAGGGAAGTAATTGAAATATTTTATCAATGCTCTAGTTGTGGCTGGTCTTTAAGCAGCCAATGTGTTTTGGATTTTTGTTCTTCAAGACAAATAAAAAAAAAATGTGTGGTGCATGTTTAAATTTGTGACACACAAAATCCGATCATAGAATTAGATACAATTCTCTCATATGAGATGGGTCTCACTAAATCTGTGAGTCTTACTTATGTGAAATAGTTATATTTAGTTTTGTGATCAAATTCTGTATATATATATATTTCGAAGAATTAATTTAAGCTACACGTTTTATTTTTTCTGTTGGTATGTATGTATTATTGATTTTTACCTAAATACTTCTTCTTGGCAAGTAATTGGTCAGTATGAGTTAGGCACCACCATGTTTGAATTGGAGTGCAGTCAAAGGCCAACTTATTAATATGACTTTACTTGTTCAGAAAGAAGTTTCAAGATTTGGCTAGGTGTGCTCAAGGGTAGCAAGTAGTGGGTTAGGAGGACAAAAACTGGGTCAAGTTTTAGTCATGTTTTGCATCTAATACTACATTCTAAACTCTATTTTCTATATGTTTTTTCTTTGACATTTCAACGCCCTCTCTATTACATTCAAAATGAGGAACATTATATGATGTGTGCTTGTATGTCTGTCCAAATTGAGATTGGATTAGGCCTGATCAAGTTTGAGCCTAGTTGTTGTACGATACTGCTTTTTCTTTTCTTAATTTTTTTATATAGATTGAAAAAAGTTAAAATAGGGGACTCATTATGAAAGCTATAACAAATTTGATGGTGGGGAGAATAATACACAGGTGGCATCCAGTGGGAAGAAATATAGAGGACTTGTTCCAAAGAAGAAGCCTTTGATCTTCAAGGCAAGCACTATTTAAGTAACCTATTTTGTGTTGTATGGTTTTGACTTGGTAATTAAATGTATTTTGACTAATAAATCAACAATTTCATTGTTATTGTGTGCTAGTTGCTGGATCATGAACGCGCCTTCTTTGATTCTGCAGATTGGGCCTTATGCAAGGTATTTATTTACCTCACATATATATGACTAGATGAAAAATATGGGTCTTTTATTTAACTAAAAGAAAAAATATATATATATATAAGTTTAGGAGGTTAATTATTTAACTTCTTCAGGCTTCATATTATGTCAGGCATCCTACTATACGGGATATTGTAATTTTGAATACAGGGATTGTTAATTTCAAGTTATGCAGATTTTGATGCTGCTATTGAAGACCTATCTGCATGTGTAAAGCTTGATAAGGATAACAAATCAGCGTACACATATTTGGTAATTCTATGGTTCCTAAAATTTATTGATCTAGGGTCTAGTACAATCAGGTTGAGAAAGTTCAGGCACTTTTCCATGTAAAAAATATTGATGGAGCAGGTTTTGACTTTTACAGGGTTTGGCATTATCTTCAATTGGTGAATACAGGAGGGCTGAGGAGGCACATATGAAATCAATTCAACTTGATCCAAGTTTCCTTGAGTCATGGGCTCATTTAACATAGGTATTCATAAGTAAATACTCAGTGTAATTGACTTACAATATTCACATTGTGTGATTAATGTGTCCTGTTGTGTGGTAATAATGAAAAGGTGAAATTGATAATACTCTTATTTTGGTGCTAACTGACCAACTCAACTCAAGCAGCCATGACTTGTGACAACTGACCAAATATGACCAAATATGACTTGTGACAACTGACGGAATATTATTCGGACCTATAGGTTGAGATTTAGAGCCGAAAGCGCCCAAAACTTAGTCGAAAAAGGGAGTTTTGGGGGCAAAAATTCAAAACAGCCCCCGAACCTCCGTTTGGCCGACACGAGTAGCTTCCCCATGCCAAATAGGACTTGTGACAACTGACGGAATGTTATTCGGACCTATAGGTTGGATTTAGAGCCGAATACGCCCAAAACTTAGTCAAAAAAGGCGTTTCGGGGGCGAAAATTCAAAACAGCCCCCAAATCTCCATTTCGCCAACACGGGCAGCTTCCCCATGCCAAATATGACCTGTGACAATTGACGAAATATTATTCGGACCTATAGGTTGGGATTTAGAACCGAATACGCCCAAAACTTAGTCGAAAAAGGACGTTTCAGGGGCGAAAATTGAAAACAGCCCCTGAACCTCCATTTTGCCGATACGGGCAGCTTCCCCATGCCAAATATGACCTGTGACAACTGACGGAATGTATTCGGACCTATAGGTTGGGATTTAGAGCCGAATATGCCCAAAACTTAGTTGAAAAAGGGTGTTTCGGGGGCGAAAATTCAAAACAGCCCCCGAACCTTTGTTTTGCCGACACGGGCAGCTTCCCCATGCGAAATATGACCCGTGACAACTGACGGAATGTTATTTGGACCGATAGGTTGGGATTTAGAGCCGAATACACCCAAAACTTAGTCGAAAAAGGGTGTTTCGGGGGTGAAAATTCAAAACAGCCCCCAAACCTCCGTTTTGCCGACATGGGCAGCTTCCCCATGCCAAATATGACCTGTGACAACTGACGGAATGTTATTCGGACCTATAGGTTGGGATTTAGAGCCGAATACGCCCAAAACTTAGTCGAAAAAGGGCGTTTCAGGGGCGAAAATTCAAAACAGCCCCCCGAACCTCCATTTTGCCGGCACGGGAAGCTTCCCCATGCCAAATATGACCTTTGACAACTGACGGAATGTTATTCGGACCTATAGGTTGGGATTTAGAGCCGAATACGCCCAAAACTTAATCGAAAAAGGGCGTTTCGGGCGGCAAAAATTCAGAACAGCCCTCAAACCTCCATTTTGCCGACATGGGCAGCTTCCCCATGCCAAATATGACCTGTGACAACTGACGGAATGTTATTCGGACCTATAGGTTGGGATTTAGAGCCGAATACGCCCAAAACTTAGTCGAAAAAGGGCGTTTCGGGAGCGAAAATTCAAAACAGCCCCCGAACCTCCGTTTTGCAGACACGGGCAGCTTTCCCATGCCAAATATGACCTGTGACAACTGACGGAATGTTATTCGGACCTATAGGTTGGGATTTAGAGCCGAATACGCCTAAAACTTAGTCGAAAAGGACGTTTCGGGGAGCGAAAATTCAAAACAGCCCCCTGAACCTCCGTTTTGCCGACACGGGCAGCTTCCCCATGCCAAATATGACCTGTGACAACTGACGGAATGTTATTACGGACCTATTGGTTGGGATTTAGAGCCGAATACGCCCAAAACTTAGTCGAAAAAGGGCGTTTCGAGGGCGAAAATTCAAAACAGCTCCCGAACTTTCCGTTTGTTGTAAATAAATATTATCAAGCCTTACATAACACTCAAATGTTGTTTACTATAAACAGTGTGTAATAGTTTGAATACTAGTACTGGTGTAATGTGTTCATGATTTTCAAGAGTAGAAAAAAAAAAAATTTAAAAAGAAATTTCTTTCAAGATTAGAATAAATATTGCATGATACACACACACATATATATACTTTCTTTAATTTTGAAAAAGACATTTCTCGATTATTTTTCTTAAATGCATGTTAGAACATGTTTCCTATTACAGAGTAAATTCATATTTTGTAACAAATTCTAATGTTTTGTTTGTTGTGTTTTTTTTTTTTGTAGATGACTTCGTTGTGTCGGCTTGTGGATAATCCATATTGGTGTATGGAGAAGAATTTTTCCTTTTGTATAGAACTAATATAATACTTTTGTCGTCATCGCCTTTTGGATAAGTTCACTATTACTGAATATGATGGTTGGAATAATCAATACAGATTACGATGGTAATTTGTACCATGCCAAATGGTCATTTCACATGGTATAGTAAATGTAATTTTTGTATATGGAGGGCTTTACTTTTTGTATGATTGTATATGTTGTATGGAATTACTATTTTAGTTTGGATAATAGTTCGTTTGTATGTACTTGGACAGTTAAAGTAATTTATTTTTTGTATACGGATGCAGATTGTGGAATGATTGATAATTTATGTATAATTTCATTTGTATACGTATTACAAGTTGAATGGAATACAGACAGGTTATGGACACATTATAATATTAACAATAAAACATAATATCATGTTTTTGCCGACTAAACGTTTTGTAGCCAATAAAAAGGAAAAAAAAAAAAAAAAAAACCAAACATTGGCTACTAAAAGTTTTGTAGCCAAAAGAAAATCAAACATTTGGCTACTAAATTTTTTGTAGGCAAAAGAAAAATAACCATTTGGCTACTAAATGTTTTGTAGCCAAAAGAAAATCAAACCTTTGGCTACTAAAAGTTTTGTAGCCAAAAGAAAATCAAACATTTGGTGACCAAAATATTTTGTAGCTAAAAACCAAAGTTTCAGAATAAATATGACTTTTAGCGACTAAAAATTTAGTAGCCAAAAATATTGTAGTGTAGGCGACTAAATTTTTTAGTAGCAAAAAATGTTGAAGTTTAGGCGACTAAATTTTTAGTAGCCAAAAGAAATAGTATTTGGCGACTAAAATTTTAGTAGCCAAAAAAGATTGACTTTAGGCGACTAAAATTTTAGTAGCCAAAGCACTATTATTTACTTTTGGCAACTAAAAAAATTTAGTAGTTAAAAATTTTTCGGTTTGGCGACTAAAAAATTAGTCGGCAAAAGTGTATTTATTTAATTAATTTTCAAACCTATTGGTGACTAAATATTTAGTCGCCAAATGTATACATTTAGCGACTAAATTCGGTTTAGTCGGCAATTATATTCCCGACTACTCTTTGGCTACTAATTTCCCGACCAAAAAATTTAGTCGCTAAAGAGTATTGGCGACTAAAATTTGACTTTTGTCGACTAAAAATTTAGTCGCCAAAAGTGAAAATTCTTGTAGTGTTAGTCAACCCATTGGTATTATAGAATATGATAACTTAACCTACGGTGATATAATTAGCACAATTCAAAAGGAAGGACTAAAATGTGCATCGATCTGAAACTTAGTTAAAAGGCTGCTAAGGACAAACATAAAGCTAAATATGAATTAGGTAACTTTTGTTAACAATATGGCTTACCTCCCGTAGCACATTCTCGAAGTAAAAATAATAAAAAGAAATCTACTTATAAATACTCTATTAAATATAAAAAGAGATATTACCCTTCTAAATCAACTGATAAATATTATACTAAACCCAAAAAGAAAAATTATCATACGAAATCTAATCAATCTCAAAAGTCAAAACCTAAACCGGATGTTACTTGTTATAAGTGTGGAAAAAAATGTCATTATTCCAATAAATGCAAAGTAAAGAAAAACTTAAAGCTAAACTTAACAAATTACAGATTACTGATGAAAATCAACAACAAATACTGCTGGACATATTCAAATTAGCCACTACTCCAAATCAAACTCCTGTTCAATCTAGTCGTTCATCTAGTGATGATATTCCCTTCAGTAATACTTCTTTCTATTATTCTCCTACTGATAGTACTGACAATGAAATTGACTTAGGATGTAATGATACTTGTTGTAAAATAGTTAATGTTCTTAGTAAATCTCAACAAGAAGAAACTGCACGCATTGAATTAATTAGTAGATTAGAAAATCCTGAATTAAAGATACAATATACTAATAAGTTGAAATCCTTATTGACCAATAAAGATAAGAGACCTAAACATGATAAACCAATCATTAGTTTAACAAAAACTTTAGACCGATTTAAAAAAGAAAAACATAAAGAAGTCACCTTACAAAATCTACAAAATGAAATTCATCCTATTAATCTAACTATTCAAGAATTAAAAGCTAAAGACAAGACCTTAGAAGAAGATATTGCTCTATTAAAAATCAACAAAAGTCTTAATGATTTCCAACAATCTAATAAATCATCCTCCGAATCAAAATCTGAATCTAGTTCTGAACCTGATCCAAACAAAGTCATCTTTGATAATAGAACTACTCCACACAATAGTGATCAAGATAGTAATCACCTTAATCTAATTAATCGAATTAATATTCAGAAATGGCATTCGATAGTCAAATTAGTTATTAATGATTTTGAAATAGAAGTCATCGCATTAGTTGACACTGGCGCTGATTTAAATTGTATTAAAAAAGGATTAATTCCTACTAAATATTATCATAAGTCTACTGAACAATTAATTTCTGCTAACGGAAGTCAAATGCATATCAAATATAACTTACCAAAGGTACATATTTGTCAAAATAATGTTTGTTTCAAAACATCTTTTGTATTGGTTCGAAACTTAACTGATAAAGTCATTTTAGGTACACCATTTATCTTTTTATTATATCCTTTCACTACTACTCCTAAAGGAATAACTACACAAGCTTTTGGTCACACTATCACGTTTAAATTTCTATCTCCACTAGAGATCAAAGAATTAAATCAATTAAAAGAATGTTCAATTTCTCAATCGATTAATTGATTAACCAAACAACTCAAATTTCTCAAAGAAGAAGTAAATTACAAACGAATTGAATCTCAATTAACTAATCCCATTCTTATATCCAAAATTGATGGATTTAAAAACCAATTAGCAAATACTGTTTGTTCTACTTTACCTAGTGCTTTTTGGCATAGGAAAAAGTATGTAGTAACACTCCCTTATATTGAAAATTTTAATGAAAAATAAATTCCTACCAAGTCTCGACCTATCCAAATGAATCATGAATTAATGGAAATGTGCAAAAAAGAGATTAACGAATTATTAAAAAAATAATATTATTTGTAAAAGTAAGTCGCCTTGGTCTTGCCCTGCTTTTTATGTTAATAAAAATGCTGAATTTGAACGAGGTGTTCCCCGATTAGTCATTAATTATAAATCATTAAATAAAATTTTAGAATGGATCAGATATCCAATCCCTAATAAAAAAAAAGATTTAATTAAAAGACTTAGTCAAGCTGTCATTTTTAGTAAATTCGATCTAAAAAGTGGATTTTGGCAAATATAGATTCATCCTGATGATCATTATAAAATTGCCTTTACTACCCCTTTTGGTCATTACGAATGGAATGTCATACCCTTTGGATTAAAAAATGCTCCTAGTGAATTTCAAAATATTATGAATGAAATTTTTAGCCCCTTTAGTCATTTTTCCATAGTCTACATAGATGATATCCTCATTTTCTCTAAGTCACTTGATGAACATTGGAAACATCTTAATTCTTTTGTTCATATTATCAAATATAATGGTTTAGTCATTTCTGCTCCTAAGATTAAACTTTTCCAAACTAAAGTTTGATTCTTAGGATATGATATCCACCAAAGTACTATTCTTCCTATCAGTCGATCTATTGAATTTGCTTCTAAGTTTTCTGACGAAATCTTAGATAAAACCCAGTTACAACGATTTTTAGGTTCCTTAAATTACATTGCTGAATTTTGTAAGGACCTTAGGAAAACTTGTCAACCCCTCTTTGTTCGGTTGAAAGCTAATCCTCCACCTTGGTCTTCTACACATACTGCTATTGTTCAACAAGTCAAAAAAATATGTCAAGACTTTACCCTGTTTTGGTATTTGTATTGAAAATTCATTCAAAATTATTCAAACTGATGCCTTTAATGTTGGTTATGGTGGTATCCTCCTTCAGAAAATAACTCCTCGGTCATCTGAACAAATTGTTCATTTCCATTATGGTTTCTGGAACAAAGAACAAAAGAATTATAGTATTATTAAAAAAGAAATTTTATCTATTGTTTTATATATTAGTAAATTTCAAGATGATATTTTAAATCAAAAATTTTTACTACGTGTTGATTATAAAAGTGCTAAATATGTTTTAGAAAAAGATGTTCAAAATATTGCTAGTAAGCATATGTTTGCCCACTGGCAATCTATTTTAAGTATTTTTTATTTTGATATTGCCTATATACCTGGTAGTCAAAATTTTATTCTTGATTTCCTTACCCGAGCATTTTTACAGGGGGGATAGTGTAGACACCCCATTTTTGACCGTCCTCAAGACTTGGACGTCATCATTTGAACACTCGATGATCATCCATGCTTGTGTTCGTTTTGAGTTCCCGGAAGTCTCGGCTGCGCGCCTTGCCTCAGGATCTCTCAACTTGTCTGTTTTATGCTTGGTTGTGGACCAAGGACTTGTGGTTTTGCTTCTGAGGGAAGAGGGTGGCTTGTTGGTCATCCCCTCAACCCATCGGCTAAGGCATGATGCCATCGGCCTTGTTTTCTTGCCATCGGCCAAAAGTGGTGGCCGATCGGCACTCTTTTTGGTCGATCGGCCATATTTTTGAGCTAAGACCTTTCCATCTGCTTTTTGCAAATATTTTCTGCCAGCTGTGATAGCTGGTGGGCACAATTCCCATCCTCCATACACGTGTATGGAGGGATTTGTTTCAAGACTCAAGCTTGTTGAACAAGCTTGAGAATTGAAATTCTATAAGAAGGGAGCCTCCCTTCCCTTTCCAGGGGTTCTGAAAATTGCATACACAAGTTCTATATCTCTCTATATATTTTTACCTCTTTCTCTTGTTTTACCTTTGTTTGTGCCCAAAAATGTGATTTCTTCATACTATTGCCACAAACACCTACTAGAACACCATCCTTTTGTTGCTGAGGTACTAGGAAGTTGGTTTTAGTGTTTTTGAGCTGGTTTTGTTCAAAGAAGAGTCCTAGACTTGTGTTCTTGAAGGTGTTCTTCAAGGGTGAGTAAACTACCTTTTAATCCCCCATTTTGGCTTAAGCTTTTAGACCTACTTGCATATTGTTTTAAGCTTAACTGTAAACTGTAAAAAGTTCTGATTTTGCATGCTTGTGATGTTTGTTTAAGGTCACTTTTTGGTTGGGGGTGGTCTACCCCCTCTTAGGCCTTGTTTTGTGCCTTTCCTTTTCAGCTTTGGAACCATCTTGCTTTGACCTTCTCACCACTAAAATCCAGAGGATTTTCAGTGGTGGAGAAGTGGTTTTAGAGTCTTGTATAGGAGAGGGACACCCCTCTCTCCTTGTCTCTCATTTGCTTGTATTTATGGCTCATAATGGTAGCATGTTTGCTTAGCATGTTTTGGCTTCATTTCAACAAGTATTTGGTGTTATTTGGCCATGCTATACCTCTGTTTTAAGTTGGTTTGATAGCCTCTTACATGCATCATGCACTTGTCTTGCAATCCTCTCATTTGCCTTAACATGCATCATGTATTTGGACCATCATGCTTGCATATTTTGGCTTAACTCAAAGGAACTTTTAGTCATGTTTTACCATGTTTAAGCTCTGTTTGGTGTTGTTTTAGTCATGCACGCACTGTTTTGTATAGCCTTGGTTCAATCTAGCTTGTTAGCTTTGAGTGTCCAAATCATTAGCGTGCATTGCTTGGACCATTTTCATGATTTGGCATCATTTCATATGAGATTCAGTCCATATAGTGTGGCCATGCATTCACATTTGTCACCTTTTCCATGCATTGGGAGGTTTGTGTTTTATGCCTTAAGAGTGGGTCATTGTGCATGCCTCCATGTTTAGGTCTTTGGGATGCCATCTAAGTGGGTTTTTTGGGCTTATTTTGATATGCCATAACTCTGATTTTCATTGGTTAAGTCATGCCATGTTTGGTCTTAATAGGTGTCGTATAACACCCCTTGTTAGCCTTGCATGCCTCATGCCTTTTGGACTTTTGTTCTAGTTTGTTTTGGCCTTGGTCTATGCATGTTTTAGACTCACTTTGATATGCTTTAGGACTGTTTTGGTTTGCTTAGGCCATTGGCTTCATGTTTTACATAGCCTAGTGTAAGTCCCTTTGCTATCTTGAAGTTTTGAGCCTCTTGCATGCCATACTTGTGTAGTTTGGATGGTTTGGCACCATTCCATGCATGATTTCAGAGCTCATAATGCTTGTCGCATGTTCGTACTTTCCACTCTTTAAGTGCTCTTAAGATTTGGTGTCTTGTTGCCTTGTTTATGAACCTAAGTGTGTACATGTTTGTATGTGCTTTCATGCTTCCAATTAATCACTTTGGCCACTGTGTTTGGTACGACTGAGGTCTTTCAATTTTCAGTATAAGTCCATAGATCATGCGGTTTGTGTGTTGTTGCATGCTTATCGCATTGCATGTTGTTGCATGCCTATTACATTGTATGTTTGCATGTTTAGGTTGTATTGCATTTTGCATGCTTGGCACATTACATGTTTGCATGTTTAGGTTGCATTGCATTGTGCATGATTGTTACATTAGCTTGTTTGCATGCTTTGGTTGCATTACACGGTTAGCATGCCATTATCATTGCGTTTAATATGCTTGCATTGCATTGTGTTTGGTTTGGGGTGTCTGGTTTGGGGTGTCAAACCAAACACGAGGAACGATGGACGTTTCGTACTTGAAGTGACGAAACGTGCCTCAATCCTCGGTCGCCGACACTCTTGATCCATCATGATAGAGTGTGAGGCATTTGTGTGTTTTTGTGCATTCATTCCATATTGATTTGTGCAATTCGGTCTCTTTCGCCATCATGCATCGAAATGCGTGATTTATGGCTTGAGGGTCGAACACTACACTCTTTTGAGTCTCAAACATGATAAGGGGTGTAGGCGCACAACATTTTCTTGCAAATGTATTGCCATGCCCTTGTTTGTCCTCTGCTGTAGCAAAAGGAACAATCTGCAGGGAAAGATGGCCGATCGGCTATCTTCAGTGCCGATCGGCTAGAGATTTTTGGTCGATATCATCAAAATTGGCCGATGACCATTGTTCTCTGGCCGATGGCCTCATATTTTGGCCAATGGCCTCTCAGCATGCCATGGAGTGGTTCAAAAGCATCACAGATATTTTCACAGTTCTCAGAGGTGCAAAACAGTGCAAACAGAGGCAACATGAGGCATGGCAACGGGTTTCCGAGCGAGGCGATTGAGTATGCATCATTCAATCATTTCGAGGTGGAACCGTGGCAGCCTCCTTAGTTCCATACTTAGTCTGTTTTGTAACTTAATTTATTTGCTTAATTAGTTAAGGTTTTGTAATAATTAATTAGCTAGGGTAGTTGATTAATTAGGCTTGTATTATTTATTCGGACCATCCGTCGAGAGGGCGAATTTTGTAATAAGTGTGCGTGAGTGTATGAATGTCTTCCAACCCCACGTCTTTCTCCCTTTTACTTAACCGCTTACGATGTTAGTTCTAGGTCATGATTCAATTAGCATTCTTATGCTCGCATGTTTGCATACATCCATTCATATTGCATGCACCGGGCTCGGCGCATCATACTAACTGCATTGTGTTTCAATTCCTACTTGAACACATGATTATCAAGTTGCATCTCACATGCCACCTTAGAATAGCCGAGCCTATTTGTAGTTGCATTTTGCATGTGTTGCATTAGCCATCTTAACATAAACTAGGATCATGCATGATTACTAACTAGTTGTTGTTTTGGCTCGGAGTACACTGTAAGTGTTTATGCTTTAACATCTTGCATGTGTGTGAGTGTTGCCATGATAGCATGCTTTCCATAAGGCTAACTACTTATGTGATATAACTGCCTGAATGCATGTGGGTGAAGGGTAGATTATTTGAATTGGAACAATTCATCGAAATGTGCGTTTTAAGCCCACTTGAGGGTGGCAAAATCATGTTTCCTAAGCCCGCTTAAGGGTGGAAAATCCACATCTTAGCCTACTTGCGAGTAGCACCTTTAAACCATTTTCAAACAAATAAACATGAGATGTTTTGTTCTAACTTAGGCGATCTAGTCTATACTTGTATGCTGTGTGCATCACATAGTAAAGCTAGCTAATAAACCAGAATAAGAACGCATGTGTTTTCAAAAACAAAATATCATGTTAGTAAAGGCCGATCTTTGATCGGGCGAGCGGGGGTGCTCATTGAATGACCTTCCCCTCTCGTACCCAAGTTCCCGAGCCGAGGCAACTTTGGTGATGACGGACACGTGGCCTTAGGCAACGAGTCAGGGTTTCCTAAATTTCCCCAAAATAAAATATTTAGGTTGCGACTTTGTATCTGGCAAAGCAGTCCATGTTTGGCACTTCTTTATAAAAATCAGTTCTCCAAAACAATTTGCCGGATTTGGACTCTTTGGTGATTTATCGGTCTTGCATCACACTTTGTGAGACTAGATTCAGAACCGTGACATTTGAGTCCGAACTGTAGTATGCTAATGAACAAAATGGATTTTCGCGCCACTTCGCGTGTGGGGCCCGGGACGTTCGTGCACATCTACAGATAGGGATGGCAACTCCTTTTATTTCCTACCTTAAATCAAAAGTCACCTATTATAGAGAACTTGTTTACCAAACTGCTTAACGTATTGCTTGCCTTAAGACAGCTTGCAAAACTACTCATCGTGCACAATTCATACAATTTCATCAAATTACCAGCCGTCGCAATTTACTTGCTCATTATACTAATTGTCTTCATTACCATTTGAACAAATTAGATATCATCAGTGGATGCTAAATTTTGTTCATTCTCTTACAGATGTCTAGTAAAAAATCTTAGAAACCTCCCAGCAAGGCCATTGCTCCAGTGAGTCAACCTGTTGCTCTTCCTCCTGTTGATTTAGTCAATCGTTACCAAGTTCTTGATAATATTCCTAAAGCTAGTTATACTTCTGCACTTACTACAGACCCATTTGTTTCCTCTTCCCAGTCACTTACTCCTTATCCACTTAATCCAGTCAAAACAACCAGAACTGATTATGTTAAAACCCAGTCTATTAATTTATTCTTCAAGGAACCTATTCACAAGAATATTCATAATGTTCTTGACCTAGTTAAATCATATTTCCCTCATCGATGGCATTTTGTTCCTCTCCATCCAGAGAAGTCAATTACTTTCTACAAAGACATTCTTTTTCATCATCAATCAATCGTTATTAAACCTATTTATGATCAAACCTATACTAGTAAAATCATTAACCATTCATTATATATTCAAAATATTGTTTCTCTTGATGAATGGGGTCTCCCTTTTCAACTTCATGATTTACCCGGTCATACCTTCCAATATAGTTATTATGATTATATGGATACTTGCTTCAAATCCTCTTACATCAAAATGAGTTGTATACTCACTCTTGGTTTCTCCAATTTGATCATAAATTCAAGTCAACAATTCCCACATGGTTCCTCAGATGGTGGTCTCAACATGGTGCCATATCTGAGATTATTCCATCTATATTAATGGAACAAATTCACTATTTCTCTTCTGTCTATAAACTTAGTCAACATCAAAGTCAATTTCTTTTATTACTCATTTTTATGTCCAAATACAAAGTCCTTTGGATTTTCAATTGGCAATATGCTATTTCTGAAAATATAGTCACCAGACTTCATTTTGTCAAATGGTGGGATACATTTAAATCTCATCGAATTATTGAACAAGTCCAAGAGGAATTTCTAGTCAATTCTTATGCTCCAACTCCAGCCATGGTCAAAGCTCAGCAGAACCCAACTACTTCAGTCACACAAGGCAGCCCAATTCCACCAGTTAGACTTGAAAGCCCAACAACCAGCTCTTCCAAGCCCAAGTCATCTAAATCCAAGTCAGCTCAGTCAAAGCCCAAAGCTAAGACCAAGTCATCCAATGATGAATTGATTCAGATGGCCAAGCTATTGATGGCCCAAGCCAAATCACAGATTGGAGATGAAACCTCTGAAGAATCTAGTTCCTATGAGGCTTCAACCAATAATGATCCTTATGAGCCCCAGTTTTAAGATGCTCAGGACCCATATGCTTAAACAGCCAGCCATTGGATTCTATATATGTACAAATCAGCTTCAATCACTACTCTTACTTTAAGAAAAGCTGCTGATATATATATTGATTCCCTACCAGTCAAGTGTGTAGTTACGTTCCCTCGTTCCCTCACTGTAAAAAAAAAAAAAGTTCTCGGTCACAGAAAGATGCTCTCTGCACCCACGTACCTCTTATTTTCAGTCTTTTCAGAAGTCACAAGTTTCACAGTATTTTCCAACTTTTGAAGTCACAAGCCTCACAGCTCCAGTCACGGACCTCACAGTTCCAAGATTCACAAGCTCAACAGTTATTCACTTTGCCTATAAAAGAGGCTTCTTAGTCAAGGCTAAGGTAGAGGGAGAAAGAGTTCACAATTTTCTTCACAGTTTCTCTCAGTCTCTGTAAAATTTTAAGTTTGTTTTAAGATTCAGTTTCTAAGGATGCAAGTAAAAGCTATATTTTCCAGTTACTTCTAGTAAACAATTCTGTATTTTCAGATTACTTCCAATAACCAATTGTAAGTTAATTTAAATGATTGTGAGCTTAATTTACTTATCTTGTCTTTTTTTAAAATATTTTATTTTGGTTTAGTTTATTTAACTTGTTTTATATAGTTTATTTAACCTGTTTTATTTCTGTTTTAATTTACGTGTTGCTTAATTAATTAGGAAACATATTTTCACTATGAGTTCACAAACAAATGACACAAGGACAAACTACAAGAGTAAAATTTTACTGTAAAAAAGAGAAAGTATATATTACAATGAGAAACCACAACAAGCAAAGATGAAACTTTACTTTCATATTTACAAACTAGTAAACAAACACATTACGAATCACAAACAACAAAAACAAATTGAAAAAAATAAACAATTAATCAAAAATTCAGCATACATGATCAAAAACAATTAATCAATGATTAAATAAAATTTCAACTCTAACACAAACACTATGTTGGGTTGATGGGAATCATTCAATCACTTGTGGTGATTGAAACTCAAAGAGGAATTGCAATACTTATTCAAATTGCTGAATTTGAAGAACATACAGAGCAACACTCTTACAAATTTGTTTTCTTTTCTTTGACTCTCACTACTCCACACTTTTCACTCTAAACATATGTACCTATTTATGGATTCAATACAAACAATAAAAAAAAAACACTTGCAACCTTTGTGGATTTCTTCTCCTGAATCACATGACAGAGCGGTGGAGGAGGCAAGCGTGCTTCTTGGCATGTGAATAGCAGCTATTTTGGACTTCCTTTCTTAACTTGATGGAGGTTCTCCAGATCAAACACTCAGAACAATGATCAAACTTACGCTAACAGTTCAAATCTCTGAGATATATATCCAAGGTAAGATTATCCAGATAAAAGAGGAAAAATATTAGGTATCGTTTGGTAGAGTTTTCTAATTATGATTTGAGAATTGAGTTTGTGAGTTTTAGAATTATGATTTGAGTGTGGAAAATTTTTTTGGTAAATGAGTTTTGAAAAGAGTTTAAATTGAGTTAGAAATTTTTGATGTGACATATCATATTTGATATAAAAACTTACAACTCATAACCAAACACACAATTCAAAATTATATTCAAAACTCATAAAAAAAATTTAAAAATTCTAAATTTTTTTAATTTAAAATATAAAAAATAACATGTTCCAATAGTTAAAAAGAAAATAATAAAATAAAAATTTGCACTGTTCCGGTCAACCGGATGGACATCTGGGAGAATGACCGGACGTCCAATCGGTCATCCCCCTGGAAGGACAACCGGACGGACGTTCGGGGGGGACGACCAATTAGCTCAAATTTTCCCACCTTGGAAAGAGTTTTCAAAAGTGGATGTGAAATTAATTTTTAAAAACTGTAACCAAACACCACATGAAAATCAAGTGGTAGAATTACATTTCAAAAACTCTTCCAAACAGAGCCGTAGTTTGTCCTTCATGAAGAACATGCTTCCTGCTTAGGGGGTTTATAAAGTAAAATATTTTGAATTGCCCTTTACACACTAACATATTGAGCCTAGTGAGTTTTGGCTAAATTTCCCCTTATATTTAACCTTACATTTTTGTGTTTGATTTCAACAAATCTTCAACACATGGGCGTGCCTATGGGCAACATATCTTCAAAACACTGGCTTGATATGTGTTGATTCTAAATTATGATATATACATATATATCTATTGATGAAGTGTTTGATGTTGGTGGTCGATAGTGATTCATTGGTGACTGTTTTAGGAATGTGAGAGGCCATTTGGGTTTCAGCATATAATATTCAGATATGAAATATGGGTATTTTTAGATATAGGGATTACTATGAAGGGTAAAGTTGACAGTTTAAAATAAAAAGATGACATCATCCATTTTTTTGTTAGACAAATCAAGGTTAAGGGAATAGGTTAAATTGATAAGTAATTTATGTTTTAGAGGAAATTAATATAATTACAAAAAAAAAATTAATAATAAAAAAAAATTCAGATTGATTGTATTTTATTCATGCCTATAACTTAACCCTAAATAAAAAATAAAAAATAAAAATGTTTGTGTTATGTATTTTTGAAACAGTAGAAGCAATGAATAAAAGGACAAAATGTGAGGGGTTTTTTTTTTTTTTTTTTGGACAAACATAGCATTAGTATGTTAAGAATTAAATTACAATGCAGACGAATGTCTTTGCATAGACTTGAATCTGAAAAACCTCACTCTGGCACTTAAGTGCCCTCTGCATAACTACTTGATTTATATAATTCAGGTCAGAATGTGAGATTTATCAAATAAAGATTATTTGGCTTTAGACTATTTATGTGCCCTACATCGTGTCCATTCACATTTTGTGAATTCATAAGAGAAAAAGAATAAGAAAAAATGGTTCACATTTTTTTTTTTTTTTTGCTTTCTATTTGATTAAGTTGGAGAGAGAAACTATTAGAAGTTATCAAAATATAGAATTCTACACTATATATTGGCATAATAAGAAAGTTTAAAATATTTGTATTATGTTACGCTATTTTGTAATAAAAAAAATTATTAAAAACGAATCTATAATGTGAACTCGTAAAGTGAAAGTTACTAATTATTATAATTATAGTATGAATGTTGTGGTCATGAACCATTTGATTCCTGTTAATGCCATTTGTTTCAAGAATTGCAAAGTCAAGTACACTATAACACCAAACTTTATGAACAGCAAATAACCAAAACAGAAAATCAACTATGTTACATAGTTATATTATTAAACTTGCTATATTTGCTGTTGTCAGTATACAAATATATCAAAATATGTTGTGCGACATATATATAATTTGTTAATTGGTTATCGCCCCTCAATAGTTGATAGAGATGCCTTACTGCCGGAAGATATTTTATTGCATTGTGACCGAAGATCGACATCTGACAAGCTTTGAATAGTGAATGTAGGTTGTTTTGGATGTGGAAGATCTATTTCATTACTTAGCATGAGAACCACAACAGACATTGTTGGCCTATCCGCAATGTGGTCCTGAACACAAAGAAGGCCAATATGTACGCATCTCATTACTTCAGACCAGGAACATGAATCAATCACTACCTCATCTACTAAGTCTGATGCCCGGCTTTCATTGCACAATTTCCATGCCTAGAATAGTTCCACATATGTCGGTATATGAATTAGTAGAACCACACATAATGGTGGTGACTAACAACATATGAAAGCATGTAAAGGTGAAATTAGTGCACTTACATAACCAAGGAGGTTCAAATATTTTTCACGATAATGGAAACACGTATTCCTCGTGCCACTGACAATCTCTAGTAGCAAAACACCAAAGCTATAGACATCCGATTTCTCTGAAAATAGCCCTCCCATTGCATACTCGGGAGACATGTATCCGCTGCATTTGATTAGAAATTATTACATTTATGCTTATCCAAAATTTTAGGACATCTAGAAACAATTAAAAAAAAAGATTAAAGATTAAAAAAAGAAAGGAGACAAACTTATTTATTGAATCACTTATATTTCCTCAATATATATTCAGTCATTTCACTAAATGATAAACAAAAATAAAATTTATGTACCCAAATGAAAACTACTTAGCCTCATTTGTAACTCTAGTCTCCATCCTAATCAAAGATAAATTTTAAGCTTATTTTTAAAGTGGTGAGCCTCTTGTGATCCTTACTAGTGGCTATTTCCATTATACTTTTATTTGTTGTATTTCAAACAAAAAATGTTCCATATCAATACATAATTGCATCAGTAGAGAAAATTGTCGGCAAAAGTGAGCAAAATCTATTGAAGGAAAGAAAGGATCCTTACAATGTTCCCACCACTCTGTGAGTATTTGCTAGTTCTTGTGTCACTTGGAAAGTTCGCGCTAACCCAAAGTCTGAAATTTTTGAATTCATGTCATCGTCTAAGAGAATATTGCTAGCCTTCAAATCTCTGTGAATAACCCTTAAACAAGAATCCCGATGGAGATAAAGAAGCCCTCTAGCAATACCCTGAATAATATGGAAGCGTTTAGCCCAATCAAGCTTCACCCTTTTTGTTGTATCTAAAGCATGAACAAGAAGAAAACAAGTTTGAAAATTTCTTTCCTGAGTGCTAGACATAGTTGTAGTAACAATATTGAATGCTATGAACAATTTACAGGAGGAAAGATGAGACTATAAACCAACCAAAGAGAAAAGTGTCCAAGCTTTTGTTTGTCATGTACTCATAAACCAATAGCTTCTCTTCCCCTTCAATGCAGCAACCCAAGAGCCTAACAAGATTCCTGTGCTACAGTTTGGATATCAATATGATCTCATTCTTGAACTCTTCCACGCCTTGTCCAGAATGCCTCGAAAGTCTTTTCACTGCCACTAGCTGCCCATCTTCTAACTTTCCCTGTAGTCCACCATTTTTATTAGTTAGTACATCGGATAAATGTCAACTTAATTCATATATTTAAGAACATAATTACCTTATAAACAGGTCCAAATCCTCCTTCCCCAAGTTTGTTTGTTGTGCTGAAGTTATCGGTAGCAGCTAATATTTTATCAAAGCCAATAATTGGTAGCTCTGAAGTGTCCATTGAATCAGCCATTTCGAAGCCCTTTCTCCTGTTTTCTTTGTTTACTGATGTACAAAAATTGAACCACAGAACTGAAAATTATTTAGATTTCTCAAATTTGAAATATGTTAATAATAATCATAGTCGCTTGTTAGAATTCAATTATATAGCTTTCTTACCTCTTTGATTTGCTCTCCACCTGTGCAAACCATACATGAAGGCACCCAAGAGGACAACCCCAGAAATTGTTGTAAAGCTGATGATGAATTTTTCATCATTTTTCTTATCTTTTCCTGAAGTAGAAGAAAAAAAAGAAAAAAGAAAAAAGAAAAATAAGAAAAAGAAAAAGATAATGAAAAACAAATTACAAAGTAAAAATGATATTGCTAATCCTAAGATATTAAGGCTCAAATAAATTAACTTTACCCAGCTCTGAATACGACAGGCGAAGGTAGAGGTCGTTCCCAGCAAATGTAAACTGCTGAACATCCATGAGCCCTCCAGTCCAAACCAGACAATCAATTCCAGTCACATATGCATATGCCACACAAGAACAGTTACTCAAGCACCATTGTTGGCAACCTGAGGAATCCTCACTGTACAAATATTCAAAATGATCTGGCAGCTTCATACTTCTCAACTTCCAAAATCCATCATTTTGAGCCTTTCCTGATGATGCTAAGCTGCTAGTGTTCTCTTGGCATAGCAAATCAGTTTTCCTCACACAACCACCTGCCCAATTTCCTTTCTTCCAATCCTCAATTGAGTTTGGTACAAACCCTTTCAAGCACTCACAATTTGGAGACTTATTCTTATTGCAAACTCCAAAAGGTCCACAAACCCCATAAATATCACATCGATTGAGCGGTGTCATCCAAGTAACATATGGGTTCTTGACTTTTTCATCCATATACATTATCTTCAAAGATCCATTTGGTGTTAAGAACAGAAAGTGGACACTAGAAGTGTTGTAAACGTGCCACGTCACATTTCCCTGCTGATTATCGTGTGTGATGTCAAATCCATCGCCGTAGCTGTAGAAACCATCAAGTATCCCTATAAACTTCGAGCCGTCCCATGGACCACTTCTCCAGTATGGCTTGGAACCATCCCAAATGAAAAGCTGCGGTGGTGTGTCTAGTGAAAACCAGCAAAAAAACTTTCCAGGAGATGGGTCATCTTCGGTCAGCCAAGACATGAAGCGTTTCTCTCCTGTTAATTTGGTGTTTATTGCTAGCGTCATTCCCGGTAAAAAAGTGTCACAAGGATAGTTAAAGCTCTCCCACAAGGTCAATCCAGAGACACGATCTACAAGAGTAAGGTCTCCCTTGTCTGAAAGCACTGCAATTGAGTTGTTGGAATGGACAGAAACATTTGTCAACCAGACAGTGTTGTTCATGCCATCAAGTAGTCTCAGATTTCCATCTTTACCAATTGTTAGACTTGAAAAGGCAGAGTCTGTTGCTGTAACTGTAAGTGGATTCTCTCTGTTTGCCACCCATACGACTTTTCGATCATGTATTGGTATGTTCTTGTGCCAAATCCCAACATATTGCTTACTGGAATTGCTTGGAATGAAGAAGCCTAACTCAAAGATTTGGCCAGAGGAGATGAGAGTTTGTCCTGCTGAGATTGGTTGTGATTGTGTTAAAGTATCAGTTGGAGTGCAGTGTTGTGATGGAATAGTGAATAAGACAAACAAGAGGAATGAGCATGAAAGAAAAGAAAAAGGAATTCTGTATTGGATACCCATTTTCTTTTAAATATTCTGTGTGTCTTATTTTGTGTTCACATAACTCATGGTATCTATACTTTATTGAATATAAGGGTGATACTACCCGGCGGTATTTGACTGCAATCACTTAGGTGTAGTTGCTGCTATCATTGACGCAGTCCAGTGTAATTGGCATATTAAAAGTGTGTTAAAAGAATTTTTTGACTTTTCTCTTCTATCATTAATGACTCTCCCTTTCGAACTCAACCACTCTTCTACATTTATAGTTTTAGTTTGAGATTTTCTTTTTTTCTTTTTTTTTTTTTGGGTGTTTCTTATTTATTTTTACATTCACTTACCATTTATCTCCCTCAATTATTGCGCTATATCGCTTTACCTTCTCTTGACCCAATATAACTTTATCCCAACAACTAAAGAATGATATACTTGTCACTTTAAATTATAAATTTATATCAATATAAATATTTTATTAACAATCTATCTCATAAATAGATTAAAATTTAACATGTGATGTACACATGACATCTCGAATGGAATGTTCAAATGATATTATCAATCTGTTTGGTTTAGTTTTTAAAAACAATTATTGATTTTATTTTATTTTATTTTTGTATTTTTTTTTATCTTTAATGAATTTCTTTCATTTTTTAGTTAAATTTTTTTAAACTTTTACGTACATCTAATTTATATGCATTTAAAAAGCAAAAAAAAAAAAAAAGATTTGATTTGATTTTCGTAAAATATAGTTTGACAAAATAACCACTCAAAATATATTTTTAATTTTCTAAAATTTATTTTTACTATCCAAAAAAATAAGAAAGATAAAACTATATGATAATGATGAATATTTTTTATTTTATTTTTTATTTTCTCACTAAAATAATTTTTAGTTTTTTAGAAGAAAATTTTAAAAACAAATTTTGAAAACAAAACCCAACAAAGAAAGAATATTTATGAAGAAATTTTAAAAAGTTTACTAAAGACAAAAATAAAAAAATATGCCAATTTATTTATTTATTTTTTATTTTCTCATCATTTTAGACATTTCATTTGAGATATCATGTGTAAGTCACATGCCAAACTTTCATCTGTTTAAGAGACAATTTGTTAACAAAATATTTATATTGATATAAATTTATAATCTAAAGTAGAAAAGTCGAAACACCGTTAAAGATGTGGAAAATTAAGATGGAGGTAGATCCCCTTCGGTTCAAAACCTGAACTAGAGGTCACTGTTTGGGTCTGTGGAGGCCACCACGGGTCTTATTTCGATGATCAGAATCGTTTATTTTGTCGGGCACTTTGTGTATTTCATTCACAAAAAAATTAGATCGATCTGATATCTATAACTTGTTTAATTTATCATGTTTTTCACTCCAAAAAAAGAAAAAAAAAAGAAAAAGAAAAAAAGACAACAATTGTGTTTTAAAAAAATAATCACACATTTTTTTGATGACAAACTAGATCGATCTGATATCCATTGAATAACTTCTCATTGAAAAGGCAACACAAAGTCAAAGACCTCTTTTATCATTCCGTTAAATACATTTGCATAATGAGTAAAATTACAAACACACATTTATCAATTCATAAATGACTTAAATTTCTTATTTTATAATTTAAATTTATTATATACACAAATTTCACATTTTATAAATTTAATTCTTATCAGTCAATCATTTACTTAAAAATTTTTGGATGAATAAATGTGGGCCCCTAAAATTTTCGGTGATGATATTAATTCTGCAAAGGGGTCACATTAGACTGTCTAAGTTGACTGCAGCTAAATCGCACTCCACCATTGAATGAGTTGTCTTGCATTAAAATATGGACCACGATTTGTCTACTTAATCTTATCAGTAACGTTTTATTACCCAATAAGACTATATAATATAGTAGTATTATTAAATATTCAAAACTCAAGTTATGTGACTATTATCATATGAGTAAGTGTTTTGTTAGGTTAGGTTCCAAATTTTTTTTTTTTTATAATTTTTTATAATTTTTGAAGAAATTACAATAATAATAATAATAATAATAATAAAAAAATCCAGAATTTGAACTTCATAACTAAATAAATCATGAGTTTTTAATCTTATTAATTGAAAATTTAAACTTTTGATTTATTCTCAATCTAAACCATTTATCTATTTTCGTTATCTAAAATAAATGAAAAATTAATATTTAGTCATTAAACTCAATAAAAAAAATATATTTCAGACATTTTATGTACATTTATATTGAATTTAATAAGTAAAATACTCTTTTTTCATTAATTTTGCTTAATGAAAGTAGGTGAATGGTTTAGATTTAAAAAAAAAATAAAAATCAATAGATAAGGATTTAAATTGACAACGTGGGGTTTATTCTTACCAGGCTAAAACCTTGAGTAGTTTTTATTTTTATTGTTATTTATTTTTTGTTTTTGTAATTGTCCCCTTTTTTTAGCCTCAAAGCTCAAGCTCTTTTTTTTTTTTTTTTTGAAGGAAAACACAGGATTTATATTACATATCTGGCAATAAGTTGTCTAACAAAGTATATTAGAGTACAAAATAGATTTTAAAATGGATAAAAAGAATTTCCACGTAAGAAGAATCACTACAAGAAAGAACAGCTTCGGCGACTAATTTTGCCGACTAAACTCAATTTAGTAGCCAAAGGTGTACACATTAGCTACTAAAATTTTTTTGGTCACCAATGGTACACACATTAGCTACCAAACAATATTTTGTCGCCAAATAAAGACGTATTACCTACTAAACTGTTTTGGTCAGTAAATGTGACCTACTTCGCTACTAATGTCATATGTAGTCGGAACAGTCTTCACTAATGGCGACTAATTACATGTTAGTCATTAAATATAAAATTTTGGCCGACTAAATATGATGTTGGTCGTTAATTGTATAATCTTTATAAATTATTATTTTTTTATTGGTATTTATTTAATTTTTGGCTACTAATAGTGTGTTAGTCGTGGAAATAATTGGGTTTGGGCGACTAATTGAATTTTGGTAGCCAAATAAGAAAGGTTCACCGACTATTTTTTTTGTAGCCAAACGTGCCACGAAATTGTGGAGGGAATACTAATTTTTCATAGTATATATTAGCGACGAAAATGAATTTTGGTTGGGAATAAATATTTTTTTCTTTTATTTTCATTGCAAAAGTAGTCCATTTCCTCCCTCTCGCACTCCCGCCTCTGTCACTGCTCTGTCTCCATCGCCATCACCACAAGACTTGTTGTATCATCCCTCGAACTCCCTACCAGGTATCTCCCTCTCTCTTCCTGTATCTCTCTCTCGATTTCTGTCTCATTCTCACAGAGGCCTCTCGGTTTCCCTCTTTCTCTCTCTTTTTCTCTCTATTTCCACACACACACACACACATACATGCATATATATATACACACACACAAATCATATATACACAACATTGATTCCATATATACTCGATTATATACACAAATCATATGTACACCCACGCCTCTGTGACTGGGTCTCACTCACGTCTCTGCCCTCTTCTCTATAGCTTTGTCTCCATCGCCATCACTGCAAGGCTTGCTAGATCATCCCCCGAACTCCCTCCCAGGTATGTCCTCCATTTCGCATCTGTCTCTCCCTCTCTCTGTATCTCCCTCTCGATTTCCTTATGTTTCTCTCCGTCTTTGTTTACACACACACACACACATACATACATATATATATATATATGTGTGTGTGAAAACACACAGAATAGTTAGTAGGAAATGCTGAAAATTAGGGCATTGTTATTGAAATGTGATTGAAATTAAAAATTAAGGCAATGCTTGGGGTGAATCAAGCAATTTGCTACATAAACGTTAGGGCAAAGTCTTGTAGTATATATATATGTGAAAACACACAGAAATCATATACAAAATGCTGAAAATCTACCTCGTTGTTATTGAAATGTGATTGAAATTAAAAATTAGGTCAATGCTTGGGGTGAATCAAAAAAATTGCTACATAAACTAGGGCAATGCTTGGGGTGAATCAAGAATTTAATTCATGTTTATTGTGTGTTTGTTTGCATGTTATTATGTAGATTTGGGGAAATTTTCAGCGAAGTTACAACAACAAAAAATGAGGCTGTTGATAGTTGAATTTTAGGGATTTACGCTTCGTACTTGTGATATGCAATTAATTTTTTCGTAAGACAATTATTTTCGTAAGCATGACCTTTTGAAAAGGAATTTTTATGGTTTTGAGCTAGATATACAATTAAATCATACATATGCTTGATGTATAGGAAGATTTGAGCTAATTTTGGCTCCTGTAATATATGATGTATTTAGAAGTATTCCTTGAAGAAAGTATTTGAGGTGAGAAAATTGTGTTGTTTGAATTCGACCAAAGTGGTTCAGATATGCAATTCCTTAAATTTCTCATTGTAGGTTTATTTGTAAAGACTTCACAAAAGTTTTTCTACTATTTCAGGAGGGAGGTATTTAAAATTTATGGTTTGTCGGCATTGTCGACACCTTGCAAGGCATCTGTGGTTTGAAATTTTCAAAATTTTCAGGTTTAGATGCGTATTGATGAGGTTTGTCGGCATTGTCGACACCTTGCAAGCCATCTGTGGTTTGAAATTTGCTAAAAATCCATGCAAGTTTGCTGAGGTTCTGTGGGGAAAGTTTGCACACACCAAAAAAAAAATAGTGAAAAAAGGAATTTAAAGTTTGACATCAATGATCTTAAAATATATATTTTTTCAAGTTTTAGTAATTCATTCATTGTAAATTTGGCTGCTCAAGATGTAGCCAAAATTTTCATAAATTTAATTAGTTTTGACATTTTCTGAATTCAACCGAAAACTGGAATTCATAAATAACCATTCAAATAGAGTTCTGATTTGATTGGAATTCCCAACTCTGTACAAATACTTTGTATTATAAGCTAAATTGACCTTTGGCGTAAATATAATTTTTGCATGTACTTCCAAATAACTAAATGAAAAGAGTAGTTATGACATTAACTAGCGTAAATATGAGAAATTTGAATATTATCACATGGTAATGTTATTACTGTGCTATAAATGTTTACTTTTTGGGAAAGGACAGTTCGTGCTCAAAGGAGCAGTTGCATTCATGGTTGCTATATGTTCCATGGACTCTTCTAAATACATCAAATACTCATGTCGGACACCCGACACTCAGACAAGGGCATGAGATACGTGTCTGATACTTTCCATTGGACACTTCTCATATATTTTGTATTTAACACTATTTTATATGTATTTATGTGTTATGTAATTGCTATAAAATACTTTTTTGACTATGTTACGTTTAGTACCATTTTATGTCAAATAATGGATTAAAATATTACTCTTCTTTGCCGAGTCCGCGTACCCTTACATTTGAGATTTGATGAGACCAACCTCTAGATACACACCCGACGCTCGTATCTGAGTCCATATGCTAAGATAGCAAAAGTTCTAAAAAATTGCATAATGAGCTTCAAGCCTACTAAATTGGTAGGAAAGCCCTAAGATTCATCTAAATAACTATGTTACATGGTTAGTTTGCCACATCTAAATAAGCATGGTAGTTAGTGGATGGATAGCATTAACTTGTTAAATTCTTGGAAACTACTTGGCAAATATGATAATTAAATTATAGTAATATTTAAACACCATTACATAAAAAACTACAAGGAGGGTGCTCTTGGTATGAGAACTGAGGAGAATATAACCTGGATGCTTCCATTTTAGTTCAGGTTGAAAATTTATGATGATTGCATCATGGCGACATATTGCTGATGTTGCCTCCTTATTAATTTAAGTCCATATTTTCAAAGAAGGAGAAAGCTCGTTTATGCCCAAAGCTAGAGTTGGAAATATGTGAATATGCATGTTGCAGACATGCGCGTCTGACATGTATCACTTTTTGTTTTGTGATTTTGAGAATAGGATGAATGTTCTTTTCTGTTTTTTTTGGTGTTTTTATCTTTACTTTTTATTTTCTGTTCTCTTCTATACTTTCTTTTTTTTTGGGAAGTAATATCATAATGGATGCTTTTATGTTTTGTTTTTTGATTACAGATTTAGACCTTGCAAGAAATTGCCTCAAACATGTTCAAAATAGATCTTTGAACACTTCTCACACTTCCATTTCTTTTCCCCATGTTTTCTGCCAAAAGTGTTTCTTGATTCCAGTGAGATCACCAAGAGCCCTTGAAGGATTGTGGTGCACACAACTAGGCTGAGAGCACACATAGTGCTTTATGTTATCTTTGCTTTTTCTTTACTTCAGCGTCCATGGAAGGTTGTGTCCTCTCCTGTGAAGCTGCAAGTTTTGATCTCTCTGAAACCCCACATTGTGTTTTTTTTATTTCATTTTTTTAATTTTTTTTATGGCCGTTGGATGTGCAATGGCTGATTTCAGCCGTCGCAACAATGCATAGCTCATGTGTTTGCAGCCAATGTTGTAAATTTTGCTTTTATTGCCACAACCTCACGAGTACCCATAAGGCATTTTTTGTGAATAAATAACATGTCATGCACACACACTGTTGAGAGCATGAAAATGGTTTTGATTCTTTTGATATATCGTTCTATGATTGACCATATGATTTCACTAGTACTAGTGCTCTACTAGTTATGCTATCTAGTGGTCCAAAATTACGGGTCATTTCTTAAATTAACTTCCATAATTACGCATTGCATGGTACAAATTGTGTCATTTGGTCCCACCCTAAAAGAGATTTATGTGACAAGCCAAACAATGAATGAAAAACAATAAAATCTATCTCAACTTGAAATGCGTGTTCTCATTTGTTCCTTGGTTAATCTTTGTGTGAGTTGTAGGTGACAAAATGGGCAAGAGTTGGATGACGATAAATAATAGGTTGACAAGTAAAGTGTATCAACAAGGGGTGAAGTCATTCCTTGCTACGGCAAATTTAGGTGTAGAGGATGAAATTACGTGTCCGTGTGTTGATTGCATTAATGGCACAAAATATAGCAGACAAGTTGTGTTGATGCACTTGATTCGAAGAGGAATGACATCTTCATATATAACTTGGGTGCACCACAGGGAACATGTTCCTGTGTCTCATCCTAGTGTATCAAATGACTAATGTGGAGATAGTGGCGTATGTGTGACAGATATCGAAGATCCACCCATGGATGAATTGCCTATTATGTTGGAAGAAATTTACGTGAGTGGTCTTATGGATGATCATACCGATGAGGAACCTAATGGTTTGGAGAGGGAGGATTTGCATAAGTTCATTAGGTTATTGGAAGATGCACAATGCAAAGTTTCCCCGACATGTGAAAAGTTCTCTGTGTTATCATTCATCATTAAGATGCTTCATGCGAAGGTGTACAACAAATGGAGCAACAAGTCATTCGATATGGTTATGCAGGTATTCAAGGACATTCTACCAGAATGTCATCAAACTGTTCCATGGACACTCTATGATGCTAAGAAGTTCTTACGTGACTTGGGTTTTGGATATGAAATAATTCATTTGTGCAAGAATGATTGTGCACTATTTTGGAAGGAGAGTGCTAATTTGGAGAAATGCCCTACATGTGACGCGTGTAGATACAAGTTGAACGATGATGGTGGTAAAAAGATTCCACACAAGGTATTGCGGTACTTTCCTTTGACACCGAGGTTGAAAAGACTGTATATGTCCAAAAAAACAGCCACAAATATGAGATGGCACAATGAGAAGCGTGTGGATGATGACATATTAAGGCATCCGGCTGATGGTGAAGCATGGAAGGACTTTGATAAGCAACATCTGACATTTTCTGATGACTCTCGAAATGTAAGGCTAGGGCTGGCAACAGATCGTTTCAATCCATTTGGAAATATGAGCACATCATATAGTATGTGGCCCGTAATCTTAATGCCTTACAATCTCCCACCGTGGAAGTGTATGAAAGAGCCATATTGCATGATGTCATTGCTTATTCTCGGACGTTCGGCTCTTGGAAGAGACATTGATGTTTACTTGCAACCATTAATAGAAGAATTGAAGAATTTGTGGGAGCATGGTGTGCAAACATATGATGCATCGAACGGGCAAATTTTTAGAATGCATGTGGCGGTAATGTGGACCATAAATGACTTCCATGCGTATGGTAACATGTCAAGGTGGAGTACAAAGGGTTACTTGGCTTGCCCTAATTGTAACAATAATGCATCGTCCCAAGGATTACAAAGTAAAATAGGGTATATGGGTGCTCGTCGCCACTTGCCTGAGAACCACACTTGGTGAGCAAGTAAGATCTTCAATGGTCAAACGGAGCATAGGTCCAAACCTTTGGACTTATCAGGGGACCAAATACTAGAGAAAATTAATTCTAGGACTTACAAGCCGTATGGAAAGCACCCACAAAATCGAAAACGACAAAGGAATGAACATCAAAATTTGAATTGGAGCAAGAGAAGCATTATGTTTGACTTGCCCTATGGGAAAACGTTGAAGCTTCAACACAACCTTGATGTCATGCATATTGAAAAGAATATATGTGACAATGTCGTTGGGACACTTTTGAGCGTAGATGGAAAGAACAAGGACACGAACAAAGCATGCTTAGATTTAGAGGACATGAGAATACGTAAAGAGTTACACTTGAAGATGCGTTCTAATGGGCCTTTGAGAAGCCTCCCGCATTGTACACATTGTCTGTGAAAGAGAGATAAGGCTTTTGTGATTTCTTGAAATCAATGAAGTACCCTGATGGCTATACAGCAAATATCTCCAATTGCGTGACCGCTCAAGCTGGAAAATTGTCTGGCCTCAAAAGTCAAGACAGTCATGTCCTTATACAACGACTTCTTCCAATTGGGATGCGTGGCTACCTTAATAAGGAAATTGGAACGACACTTTTTGAGTTGGGAAATTTCTTCAAACAGTTGTGTTCAAAGACATTGAGGTGTTCAGATTTGCAGAAATTAGATGAACAAATCGTAGTCATACTTTGTAAGCTTGAGATGATTTTTTCGCCGGCTTTTTTTGATGTCATGGTCCACTTGGCAATTCACTTGCCTCGAGAGGCTATGCTTGGAGGCCTAGTGCAATATCGATGGATGTACCCAATTGAGATGTATTAACTCAGCCCTCCTATTACTGTCAAATTTTAATTAAAGCTTTACTGCTGATATAAAGATTGCAGTATAACATTGTCATTGGCTTGATCATTAGGTTGCTTGGCCGTCTAAAAGGGTTTGTGGCCAACAAAGCTCATCCTGAAGGTTCTATTGCCGAGGCTTACATTTCCAAAGAATGTACAACATTTTGTTCAATGTATTTGGATAGAGTTGAAACATTTTTTAACTGCCCAGAAAGGAATTTTGACATGGGTGACTATGGCCTAGAGCTGGCGGTATTCACTCAAAATGTCCGTCCCTTTGGTCTAATGACAAAGGCGTCTGATGTGTCCGTAGCTGAACGCGAGATGGCTTATTGGTTTGTCCTACACAATAGCACAGAAGTGGATATACACGTAGAGTATGAATCCTTCAAACGTATTTAGAATGTGTTAGTTGTAAATTGATTAGTCTTTATCTTAGTAAATTTTTTTGAATCGCATTTCTTGTAACTAGGGAGCACAAGAACTTGTTATACCAAAGAGCCGGTGCATTCGAAATCGAAAATAGACATCGGAAAGAATTCCCCAAATGGTTCAAAGATCATGTAAGCTAGTATTCTCATATCGTACCATCAATGGTACATTACGTTCATATTGTGCATGCTTGTAACATGACACATGTTCTTTATGTAGATGAATGAATGGCGGAGCCAAGTTTCCCCCGAAGCAACTGATGATATATGGTCATTAGCCAATGGTCCTAGTGGCTTAGTGAACACATATTCAGGATGTATTTGTAATGGTGTCCGTTTTCATACTATCGACCGTGACAACTGTCATAAAAGCTAGAATAGTGGATTAGTCGTGGAAGGGGAGCATGAAGGCCAACTCATACACTTCTATGGACACTTGTGCAGAGTGTGGGAAATGAACTATTTGTTTAGACATCGGGTTGTTTTGTTCCAATGTGAATGGTTTAACATCGGTAGTACTAGAACTATGTGTGTAGAACCACATTTGACAATAGTTGATGTAACAAGTCGATGGTACAAAGATGACTCATTTGTATTACCAAGTCAAGTTGAACAAGTATTCTATGTTAATGACACCAAATTAGGTACCAATTGGAGAGTCGTAGAGAAGTTTCAACATCGAGGAATTTGGGATGTGCCAGAGATGGATGACGTACAACCTGCTGATGTGTTCCAACAAGAAGAAACCACCGAGGTTGTATCTGCTATTGCTATTGATGATGATATGGTTTTGCGTCGACATGATATTGAATCTGAAATTATTCCAATGGATGTTTTGCAATCTGTCAGAGGTGTAAAAGCCAAGAGTGTTACAGATGATGCCTTCATTTGTGATGATAAAGATTGATTAATGAGGGAGGGTGACGACACAGACGAAGAATATGACCTACAAAGTGATTTTGATACAGATGTTGATGTAGAGTCCTGATGTATATCATGCTTTAGTTCATGTCATAATTAGAGCAATGTGAATGTTTAATTGGTGCACAAATGCAAATGAAACTCATTATAATGAAGGGGGATCTATCTTTGTAAATGTTAATATGTCGTGATATAAAACACTAGTTGTATGAGTTTTTATGGGGAGATTTAAATCTTTTCAAAACTAGCAGGATGATAAAGCATGTGCAATAAGACCAAATTTGCACTAAAATTAAAGTTAGACCAGGTGAGCCTCCAAATTAGGTCATGAGATTCTTGTTCTTCTCGTTTACAAGAACCAGCAAAATTACTGTTTTGCCTTTATTTTATTCCCTAGAGTCCTACTCTATCAAGCCTTAATAAACTCTAATTAGTTCAACCTTTCATACTTCATTTAATATATATATATATATTGGTAGTTTGTACTGCTTTTTTATTTTTATTTTATTAATTTAATATATATTTTTTTTAAATATGTCAGTGCAATTCTATTTATTTTAGTAGATAGCTCAAATATGTTGTTTCATGAATTGTATGGTGCAACCTTTTTATTTCGGAAGCAGTATGCTTGATTGCTTTGCAGTATGTAATAGATTTTGCATTATGATGTTTTTGTTGAGGTAGGAATCAGGATTCAATAACAGGTACCGTGGTCAATGAACTTACTGATACTTCATATGATACATTATGCGCTTATTATGCACTTGTTTGTTATAGCATATATTAAAATTAATATCACATATGTTATAGTAGTTTGCTCTTTTCATGCTAACATGCTACTATAAAAATCATGGATTCTCAATAGTTTCTTTTCTTTCATATCAGTAGAAAATAACTTTTAATATTAGTCTAGTAACTAACACTAATGGTACTATCGGTGACTAGTGATAACAACCTAATACATGTTGCTTCCTTTAAAATTGTCTCAATTTACTACCTTCTCTTATTATTATTATTATTATTATTATTTAATTTATTTAATGACATCTTCCATTACAACATTTTTTACCATGGTAACTTTGGATGAGTTAACTTGATTGTTTGCTGATACTTGTATATAGCTTCTCTTACTATTAATTGTAGTTGTGATATATCTCTTAGTCTCTTTTCACTTACCGCCATTGAAGTGCTCGTTGTTTTGCCTGCACAATTTTACTTTTTGGATCGTACTTCATGGATGGCCATGGATGATTAATTACCCAAAAAAAGGCCATGGATGATCAAGATGTAATTACTTAATCCATAAATAAACCTCGGTTTTTTCTTTTCTTTTCTTTTCTTTCTTACTGATGATTAGAGGCTTACAAATAAGAAATTATTTAGTGTTTGCACAATAGAAATGTTTGCCTAAGTACCAATCCCATCATTTTAGCATCCTAATTCTATAAGAATGAAGGTTCTATTGTTTAGGTCCTATTTGCAAATGAATTTTACAGTATTCTGATTAGATTTGTTTTAACTTATTTCTTTTGGTACATTGGAATCCATAGCTTAGGGGAGGGGAGTCTTACTTGTGGCAAGACTTCATTCCTTGACCTCCTAGTGAGATGTAAGGATTCTAACAAACTAAGTAGCCTCTGTTGTTTTCTGTTCACTTTTTTGTTCTAGTATTCTTGTTTTCTTTTTCTCTGATGTTGCTAAATGAAGCCTCCCCAACTGGTTTGTTCTTTGGGTAGTGTTAGCATATGATTGGGTAAGTTCTTTTATGCCAAACTAGCTGGGATGGATGTGCCTTGCGATGATGCTTTTGGCACTCTCCCAGTTCTATTGTATTTTGTTTTGTTGTTCATCTATAAATTGCCTTTTGTTTTGCGGATTAAAAAAAAATATTAACTTTGGTTTATTGGCTACTTGTCTCACTGAAGACACTGTTACAATACAACTTAAGAAGTAGTTGGGATGAGATTCTCTATCCCCAAAATGTCTCTCTGTTCACTGTCCAATATTTTGTAAATAGTTTCGGAAGAATAACTTTATGTGAATTTTTTAACAGAGTTTTTTTATTCAAAAACTCTGTCAAATGCAATGTCCTTTCCAAGTTGCATACAGAATATAAAATGTTCAACTACTTAGGCATGAGAACTAAGATGTGTCATTGGAGGTTGTCTTATAACAGTATGTCATTGTGGACATTGGGTGGAACTAAAATCAAGACAACATGTATATATTTAGTTTGTTTATTTCAAATCAAAGGCATCATGGAGATCCTTTTTTCTACCATTATATATAAATCAAGATACAATATTCTATTCATCTAGATTCAAGGCTTCCTGGACTGATTCAAATCTTCAGCAGCTTCTTTGAATGATATAAGATCAGTTATTCTTGTGAAAATTTCTACTACAAAACAGTTTTCACAATTTTATTATTTTTATTTTTAAAGTGTTCTAATGCAGTAGATTCACCCTTAGCATGTTTGCAGGGGAGGACCTACCAAGGGACTGGTAGGGGCCCCGAGCACCCCTGCAAAAATAAATAAATAAAAAGGAAGTTGTCTACAAAATGTTAGTTCTACCTCCATACAAAACTGATTCAGCTTTAACTCCAATTACTTGCAGCAGCAGTCACAGAACTATATTTCGACAAAGCAGCCTAGAATGGCATAGCAGACCAACAACAACTACAGCATTGAGGTTTGCCCAATGCACCCCAGTAATTCAGCAGTTCAGACCAGACTAGTGTGGACACCCCATTTTTGACCGTCCTCAAGACTTGGACGTCACCGTTTGAAAACTCGGTGATCATCAATGTTAGTGTTCGTTTTGAGTTCCCGGAGGTCTCGGCTACGCGCCTTGCCTCAGGACCTCTCAACTCGACTCTTCTGTGTTCGGTTTTGTACCAAACACTTCTATTTTGTTTCTGGGGGTAGAGAGTAGCTTTTTAGCTACCCCTGGCACCCACCGGCCGTGGCTTGAGGCCACCGGCCGTGTTTTGAGGCTACCGGCCATTGGTGCAGTATACCATTGGCCGGTCGGCATTCAGTGTGACCGGCCGACTATAGTTTTGGCCGATGGCCCCTTTTTCTGGCCGAGACCTCTTCCTAGGGAGGCTTGACCCTTTTGAACCCATGTTTTAGCTTCTTGAGAAAGCTTGAACCTTTCAAACCCTTGGTTTTAGCTTCTTGAGGAAGCTTGAACCTTTTGAACATTTGTTCTAAGCTTCTCCAAGAAGCTTGAACCTTTTGCTCCAAGCTTCTCCAAGAAGCTTGAACCCTTCTAAGCTTCCAAGAGAAGCTTGCACCTTTTGCACCTTTTGTTTTAGCTTCTCCAAGAAGCTTGAACCCTTCTCAAGCTTCTAAAAGAAGCTTGACCCCTTTGCTTAGCTTCCCTTGGAAGCTTGCCCCCTTTGACCCCTTTTTGTGTTAGCTTCTTTAAGAAGCTTAGCACCTTGTCTTGCTCTATATATAGAGGGCCTCTCCACCATTTTCAAGGGTTGGAAAAATCTGATATATAGAATATATATCACTCTCTCTCTATCTCTCTATCTCTACATTTGTATGTGTTAGAGTGTTCCAAAGTGAGTGATTCTTGGCCCCTTTGCACCAACAACTCCTAAGCACACACCTCCATCATCAACCTAAGGATCTTGGAAGCCATTTTCAGAGGCTAAGGGACTGGTTTTTTGTCCAAGAAGCTGCTGGTTTCATTGGTCTACAAGGGTGAGCCTTTAACTCTCTTTTATTCCCCATTTTTGCACAAGCTTTTAGCCTGTCTTGCTTGCTGTTTTGAGTTTTGTGTATAACATAAAAAAGTTCTATTTTTTTGTGATTAAGATACTTCATTAAGGACACTTTTGTGTTTGGGGTCGTTTACCCCCTCTTAGGCCTTGTTTGGCCTCTTTTTTGTGCATTTTTGGTGAGCTTCGGGACCACCTTGTTTGGGCCTCCTCACCACTAAAATCTTGAGGGATTTCAGTGGTGAGGATGGTGGTTTAAGGTCCTAAGAAGGAGAGGGCCATCCCCTCTCCTTATTGTCTTCAATATGTGTCATTATAGCCTCATGTGTGAGTATCATTTTTAAGTGCATGTTGGCCATGTCTTAAGTGTTATTTGGTAGTATTTTGACATGTATTACCTCTGTTTTCACTTGGTTTAGACACACCATGCTTGCTTTGCATACTTGTCTTGTAATGCCATGAAATTGCCTTAACATGTATCTAGCATTTGGACCACCATGCTTGCATATTTTGGCTTAGCTTTGTGAAGATTTTATGCTTGTTTTAGTATGTTAAGGGACTATTTTTGGTCATTTGAGTCATCCATGACTTGCTTTGTATAGCTACCATGTAATCCCCCTCATAAGCCTTGAGTGTTAACCCCTCTAGCATGCTTTATTTGCACTATTTCCGTGATTTGGAGTCACTTATAATGTCATTTCAGTCCTCATGGTATGCTTAAATGTTTGCATTTGATGCTCCTTTGATGCTTCAAGAGGTTGTGCCTTATGCTCCATGTTTAGACATTTGTGTATGCTTCCATGTGTAGGTCATTTAGATGCCATCTAAGTGGTTTTAGGGGGCTTACTTTGACATGATTTGGGACTGTTTTGATTCACTTTGATCATTTGCTTCATGTGTCATGTGATCATGGTTTAAGTCCTTGGGCTAATTCCAAGCTTCTATGCATGCTATGCTTGTTTTGTTTACTTGGTTTGGCACCATTTATGACATGATTTCAGAGCTTATAATGCATGCCATATGTCCATGTTGTTCCTCTTTTAAGTGTGCTTAAGAGTTGTCTCTATGTGCCTAAGTGTTGGACATTGCATGCATGCCTATTTGTGTGTGTTTTGGCTTCCATTCTTGAGCATATTGGCCACTGATTTTGGCATGTTTGAGAGCTACCCATGTTAGTTTAAGTCCATCTTTGCATGATGTTGCATGCTAGTTAGGTTACATGTTGTTACATGCTTGCCTATCCTCACATGTTGACACATGTTTGCATATTGCATGTTCACATGCTCATCTTGCATGCTTAGCTTGCATGTTTAGGTTGCATATCATAGCATGCATCTCTTGCCTCTTTAATTGATTATGATAGAGGTTTGGGCCCATTATTTGTTTTGTGCATTTCATTTCATATTGAAATTGCACATCTTGACTCTTTGGCCATCATGCATGGAAATGCGTGATTGGTGGCCCAAGAGCCAAGAACCATCCTCCTTTGAGTCATGAATATGATAAGGAGGGTGGTGGTGCAAACATTGCTTTAGAAATGCATTACCATGCCTTGCCTGCCCTCTGCTACTGTCAAACAGGTTTCTGTAGGAAGCTTTGGCCGGCCGGCCATCTACAGTGCCGACCGGCCATCCATTGGTGGCCGATGGATTAATAAGTGGCCGGTGAGTATTCCCCATGGCCGGTGGCCATTCCTTTCAGCCGGTGGCACTCCACAGTGTTCATGGAAGCATCCCTGGGACTTGCACAATTTTCAGAGGAGCAGAGCAGGGAAAACAGAGGCAACTTGTGCATGGCAGTGGCTTTCCGGGCAGAGCCGAGCGCACATTGCATTGAGCCCTCTTCCCGAGGCCTTTTACTGCTTTAATAGTTTAATTAATTTGTCAATTAGCTAAGGGTTTTGTAATATTTAATTAGCTAGGGCAGTTAATTATTTATTAATTTGTATTATTCTTTTGGTCCTTCCGAGCGAGGGCGAATTTGTAATAAGTGTGGGTGCGTGTGTGCATGTCTTCCAATTCCCACTTCTTTCTCCATTTTACTTACCTGCTTTCGATGGTTAGTATTAGGGCATATTAAATTTAACACACCTTATGTTGTGCATGCGTGCATCCATACATTTGTCTTACATACATCGGGCTCGGCACATCATACTAACTGCACTTGTATTTCAATTCCAAGTTGAGTACTTGTTAGTTGCAGCATTTCACATGCCATCTTTAGGGTAGCCGAGCCTATTCTAGCTGCATCCTGCATGTGTTGCATTAGCCATCTTAACATGAACTAGGGTCATACATATGATTACTAACTAGTTTTTGTTTTGGCTTGGAGTACTAGGTAAGCTTTTATGCTTTAGCATACCGCATGCGTGCGAATGTTGTCATAATAGCATGATTACCATGAGGCTAGCTGCTTATGTGATATAACTGCTTGAATGCCTGTGGATGGAGGTTGAATTATCTAAATTGGGATAATGCATTAAAACTGTGAGTTTTAAGCCCACTAGATAGTGGCAAAACTGTCTTTTCTAAAAGCCCACTCAAGGGTGGCAAAACCCGCATTTTAGCCTATTCGCGAGTAGCAAATCACTTTCAAAGCAAACCTGAAATGTTTTATTCCAATTTGGGCGATTCGGTCTATAATTGTTTGTTGTGTGCATAACATAGTAAATCTAGGCTAATAACCGGAATAAGAACACATAACGTTTTCAAAATTGGATATCATGGTTAGTAGAGGCCGGTCTTCGGACCGAGCGAGAGGGGGTGCTCATAGCTGACCTTCCCCAATCGTACCCAAGTTCCCGAGCCAAGGCAACTTTGGTGATGACGGACACGTGGCCTTTGGCACCGAGTCAGGGTTTCCCAAATTTTCCAAAATAAAATATTTAGGTGGCCACTCTGTATCTGGCAAAGCAGTTCATGTTTGGCACTTCTTTTCTAAAAATCTGTTTTCTCAAAACGATTTGCCAGATTTGGACTCTTTGGTTCAGATTAAGAACCGTAACAATTTGAGTCCGAAGTGTAGTAGACCCGCAAAATGAATGAAACGGGACTCATCCCCCCGGGACGTTCGGGGACGTCTACAACTAGCATTTAGCATAACAGCCCGAATGGCATAGCAGACCAACAACACATACAGTTGTTCAGATTGCCCTTCACAGCCCACTAAAACAGATACAACATCAGGCAGATCAAAGCTCATCATGTGACACACCATTCCACAAATACAGCAGGCAACAAAACATCAAAAGTCAACAATAGCAGCACAAACTACTCAGCAACAGCAGCAAACATATAAGATCAAACAACTACCAAGGCTGGCAGCTAGCTGCAATCCATACACCGAATAGCACAAAACTAACTATGGACATAACCGCCTAGCAGCATAACCGCTAGTATGGCATAGCAGACCAACAACATATTCAGAACAGAGCATGGTAGCAGGCAGATCACAGGCCAACCCCTCAGTTCAAGGTCGGTTGACTTATAGTTTTTGTCTCGTATTCACATGAGAATTAGATGCCTTGATGTGATCCATTCCTTATTCTTGTAGCTTAAAAGTGCAATAATCAATCATTATTTCAATACTTATTTTCTGTGACAATTTTTTATTTATTTTTAGTGTAGGCTTGTGTAATTTAGTTCATGTATGTCATGCTTTATAATGTAATTAAGCATGTGTTAGTTTAGTTATGTCATGCTGTGTACTTTAATTTTGTCTAATTTATCTATGTAGTTTATGCGTTAGAATGTATTTTATTTCATGTATATCATGCTTTATAGTGGTACTTGTGTTATTGTAGATTGGAAAATGGTTCCTGGCTTAAAGACTGGTCGGCTTCGAAAAAAGACAGTCACGAGCACAATAACAGACTCGCCGGCTGCTATTCCTTTAGGATCAACCGTTGCGCCATCTCCTCTTGTCCTCGTACGATCAAATGTGGGACCATCTCATTATGCCACTAGCCAACCAATGGTTGATTCTGATGAGACACAAGCCCCATCCGAAACGCAGCCGAGTGGCATAGGTAAGATTAAAGTGTATCAAATTTGTCAATTATCACTTGCCATTATAGGCAATTTTTGTATTGATATTTTGTTAACAGGGACTTCGAAGCCCTGACGTGTACACGAACCGACACTTGGCAAAGGAATACAAAAAATAATTAGAGCCAAAAAAGGGGAAAAATGTTATGTTCACATCGATCATGCGTTGAATGCAATGATTGGCAAGTATGCCACTTCAGTAACTAACGAGTTAGGAATTCAAATTAGGAGCTTGTGCCCTGTGAAAGATGTAAAGTCATGGAAGGATCTTGATGATACTACAAAATCTGCCGTCATCCAAGCTGTTCTTGTAATTGATATTACTTGTCCACAACATGTAATTGTATTATGTATACTTATAAGAAAGATTTTTATTTAATGATTACAATTTCCATTTGTTATGCTTGTAGGACAAGTTTGAAATCGGAGACGATTTCCATAATGACTTACAAGCACAACAGATTGTCGATAAGAAGGCGTATGGGTTGTACAAAGATTGGAGGTACACCTTGAAGCAAGAATTCGAACTGTTAGAGGGACTTCCACGTGATGAGATCTATGCTCATCCTGCCCTAGGGGTGAGTTTAGATGATTGGAAGCATTTGATCGATGTGGCATGGCAAGATGCATCTCACCAGGTAAAATAATAGGCTATGAAAGAGTACATACATCTATGCGAAAATGTGATATGCCTTAATATTTAACAAAAAATTGTTCATCTACTTGTCTTATGTTTAGAAACGGTCAAAAGCTGGCAAGAGTAATAGGAGTCAATTGCCGTACAATCATACCAATGGGTCTCATTCATTTCCTATCGCCATGGCTGCTATGGTGAGATTGATTTTTTTTAAACTTAAATCCATTATATGTTGTTTGGATATGCAAATGTTATGTTGTGATTTATAGGGGATTTTTTTGGAGTATATTAGTACTGTTATTAAAGTATAAAGCAAAAGAAGAAGAGCTAAGTAGTTGTATTATCACAAAAAAATTAGGGATTGTGTGCACATTAATATTACTTGCTATGGACAACATAACCGTTCCCTGAAATGTATAAATAAATAAATAAAATGTTAGAGATCTCTATAACAGTATAGATAAAAAGAGAGACAAAAACACCAAATTGGCCCTTGTCTTTATAATAGTATAGATAGATAGATATATAAAAAAAAAAAATTAAAAAAAAAAACACCACTCATCAAAATGGTAGAGATTTATGTTAGATAAATTCTATTGAAACCTTTTTTGTTCTAACGAGATCTCCTACTTTATTAGTCAAGCTCCAATCTGCGTTTTGGGTTCTGAATTATTACTTTAGAGCTCTTAATGATATACCTTAATGGACGCTGAAGAAGTTGGTGATTGATTTTGTAAGTTTTTGTTTTAAAGTCTTTGAATTTGATTGGCGGTTTTTGGATCAAGTTGGTGGATTTTGAAGACTCCGTTGCCAATAAACTTTGAACTCAAATGTAATCTTTTAAGCAAAAATGGCCCATTCCTAGATTTCTATGGTTGTGGATTTTCCACATGATTTTGATTGTGGTGATGATGAAGTTATAACCTCACATTTAGTTTCACGATAGGTGAATGAGTCAAGATTCCTTGCATTTAAATTCTCTTCTGTATGATGGCCTGGGTCCTTAACTCAGTTGCTACTCATCTCGGTATCCACACCAAATAAGAGATGTTGCCTGTATATGCATGTATTAGTCTTTTAGCTCCATTTGTTTTAGATTTAATCCAATACAGGCACAGTACGCAGATACCAAGTTACTAGTCATCTTGGTATCCACACCAAATAAGGGATGTTGCATGTATATGCATGTATTAGTCTTTTAGCTCTATTTGTTTTAGCTTTAATCCAATACATTCACAGTACGCAGATATACCTGTACACACACATGTTAGAATACACATAATCTGAAGTGATTATAAGTGGCTATCAGTAGATGACTGATGTGTGATTGTATGCCTGAGCAGATTTTGGTTTACCATGATATGACAATTTTGGTCAATCAGTTCAAATCAAATACGATATCCACATATGTTGTTCAAATCAAATACAATGTTTATTTGCATAAGTTCACATGTTGAATGGCATCATGATGGTGACTTTCCTCATTTTCCCACTGGACCTTTAGAGGGTTTTTTTTTTTTTTTTTTTCCGATTCTCAAATTTTTTTTTTCTGATAGATTTTGTGGCTATCACACTTCAATTCTTGTATATAAGACGACTACAAACTCTACTACCAATTAACTCTCTCTAACCAACTGTACAGATCATTATCACACTTTAATGATTTGGGCCAGTTATAAAATATGTTAATGATACCCTTGCCACATGTTTGCATTCGAAACCTGTCTAAACTACAAATCTGTTAATGATACTCTGTTTGAATTCGAAAATTGTCTGCAAAAATCTGTCAGAAAAATTCTATTTGAATTCTGTGTTAAAAAACCTGCAAAATCAATTTCACAAAATCTGTTTGGAAAAATCTGCGAAAATCTGTTTGCAAAAATTTGTTGGACAGAATCTGTTTGACAAAATCTGCAAAAATCTGTTCGCAAAAATCTGTTGGAACAAATCTGCAAAAATCTTAATTTCAAATCTGTTTGAATTCTGGTACAATTGTGTTTGAAAAAATCTGTTAATGATACTATGTTTGAAAAAATCTGCAAAAGATCTGTCTGAAAAATATAAATATGTTAATGATACTCTCTTTGAATTCGAACTCTGTATAAACTACAAATCTGTCTGCAACAACTCTTCCCGTATTGACATAGTGTCTGCAAAAAATCTTATGGCTCAAATTGGTGCATAAAGTGTCATTCTGTTATACGTTGATGTGTTAACAGGTAGCAAAAACTGGAGAGTTGGATTTTCCTAAGTTCTACGAGGACAGCCACACTTCCAAGAAAACGAATGACTGGATCCATCCAAAATGCGGTGAGCTGCATGTAAGTATGTAACAATGAAATAATTGTACTCAATATGACTTTACATAGCGACCAATAATACATATATATTAGTTACCTTTCTTTGTCTTATGTATTTGCAATGATAACAAGAGATGGCCAATGTACAACCGGCTGCCATTGAGTCGAGGGCGCCATTGACATATGAGGAGCTTTCAAGGAAAATGCTTGGACAGAAGAAAAGGAACTTGCTTGGATTTGGGAGTGGCTCACAACCCTTTACCATAGTTGCATCATGAGTACGCGATAAGGACATGGAGGCAATGCGCGCTGAGGTGGAGGCACTTCGTGAGGAGCGACAAAAAGATAATGACGAGTTAATGAAAGAGCAAGAGGAGCACGAGAGATGTTACAATGAGATGTTGAAAGAGCGAGAGGTGCGCATTCAATTAGCCAATGAGATGTTGAAAGAGCGGAAGGAGGGACAAAAAGCAAGGGAGGAGAAAAATACAAAGGCCGAGCATCTTAATAGCGTAGTCGTCAAACTGTCCCAACTCTTGGGAATCTAAGTTGGGCATCCGACGTTTGCTTTTTCGTAAGAACAATATCATTAATGTCACACTTAGTTTGTTTAAATATGTTCGCATTAAGAGTTGAAAATGTCATCAATGTGGGAGTTAGTCTGCCTCATTAATTCAATGGGAGTTGTTTAATATGTTCGCTTTAACTTATGTTTTTAAGTTTTTGACCTGATTATGTGGTACTCATTCCTAGATTTCTATTAGCTAACAACTTTCGTACTTTGTAGAATGTTGCCTCCTTAATTGGTGCAAAGTTTAGTCTTGTTAGAGGCCACTATAAATGAATACAAAACATACACTATGAGAACTGCTATTAGTTAAGGTAGATTATGTTCGAAACAAATAAGATGTATCATTAGGTCTCACTGAAATCTTGATGTATAAAAATGCGAATGGTTCACAGTATATGAAGTGAGCACATATATAAGGCTTTGTACTCATCAACTATCCTTTAAATTTGTACTTATATAGGGAGCACCCAAATGAATGCCTATTAGCCAAGTCAATGAAATATCACATTTTGATACTGTATACATTTTTTAGCATTTCATCTTGATTAATCAATACAATAGACTACTGCATATGAAGATAAGCTAAAGCCTTTATACACCTACTTTACATATAACTCTTCTATGCTTCTCTCTCTCCAATTCTCCACCATATGCTTGTATATGACATAAACCCACCCCTGTGCAGCCCACGAACCATCAACAAAAACCTTCGTAATTTCAACTATGAAATACATTGTATCATTACCACCGAAGACCGTCGTTCATTGAACTCTTACCTAGAAAAAAGAATACTTCAAATGAGAAGTTGTGAAGGAAGGGAATTCTGTTGGTGACAATTATGAGACATTTAAGATGCCTTGACAATTCATTGTCCTCCGAAGGTTTACAAGATTTGTCTGTCTCATCTTTTATTTCCATCTTCTCTTCATCCTCTTCATCAGATTCTTCATCATCCTCATCATCTGAGCCTACATCTGAATTTGCATCTGCATCATCCTCAGACTCCTCACCGAGTATGGTCTTTTACACTTCTTCATATCGCTTCTCATTCTCCAAGATTTGTGGATTCGGAACCAAAATATCTGGATGTGGGCAATAACAAGCATTAGAATGATATATAACCAAAGTTAAAACATCTAAAGAATATATCTATATAATAAGGCAAGATTGTTTTTGAAAATATACCAAAATGTATCAGAGATACATTTGACATTAACGGCTGAGATGAATCTGAAGTATATATCAATGGTTCAGATTAGTTCAAATGAGTGATGATTGCGGCCTAAATATACTATCTACCCACGTCTGACCCATCCCCCCCACCCACACCCGCACCCACACCCACACCCACACCTTTCATCTCTATCTCTTTCTTTCGCTCTCTCACTCTCTGTTCTTCAACAGAAGCAAAAAACCCACCCTCTCTATCACAACTGACGCTCCTCCACGTCTCACCCCCTCTCTCCCACGTCTCTTAAAGGCTACCCACCCCCCCTCTCTCTCTCTCCTCATCCTTGATTTTAAACTCTCTTCCTTACATAGTCACACAAACCTTCTCCATCTCTGTCTAGCTCTCTGGTTTCGGTTCTAGATAGTTTTTGTTGTGCAACCTCTAACAAATGGGTTTCTATTTCACTCTTTAAATGGGTTTCTATCTTTATTGAATAAATTATTTCTAACATATGAAATGGGTTTTGATTTCTCTTGAATATATTGTTTACAGACACTGTTCATCTCTTGAAATGGGTTTAGAAATTAACTGTTCATCTTCATCATGCAGACACTGAAGGTTTTGGTTCTCTGCAGAGGCTGAAGAGCTCGCCGGAGTAGTGGCGGTGAAGAAGGAAGGAGATGGAGAAGGGGATGAACACTCTAGAGCACCGGTAACGGAGATTTTTTTCACTCCTCCTATTAGTCCAGCACCACCTCTTAATAGCTCTTGAATCATTTTTTTTCCTTGATCTACAACAATCCAAATATGTATATATATTAGTACATATGTTAGAAACAATATATCAGAGGATGGAGAGGATGGTGGTAGTGAGAGAGAGAGAGAGAGAGAGAGAGAGAGAGAGAGAGAGAGGAGGTGGCAGTTTTGGTGGGTTGATTTTTTGATAATTGGGTTGGGTTGGGTTGATTATTTTTTGTGATTAAAGTAGTCATAAAAAAATAAAACAAATGAAAAAATTAATAAAATAGTGTTGGAATTACAATTTTTGTTCCCTGTTTTTCAATGGGGACCCAATTATAGTCTAAATCTTCTAAGGTCTAATGTTGAATGACATACCTGAGTGATGATGTCGAAGTAGAATTGAATGGAGGAGATTTTGATGGTACTGCAATATATATGTACTAAGCAAGAATATTAGAGGTAGGATATATACAGAGAAACTCTGATTCATGAGTCTGAGCATTTTATCAAAGTCGTTGTAAGTGAAAACTGTGTTATATATATATATATATAAAGAAGGTAAAAGTAGTACGTCTCCATTGCAAACATTACTCATTGACGCAGCCATCTGAGCTAGATTTGATTTGTGTGTATATATTATATATATAGATATGTGTGTCTGTGTGTGTGGCGTTTATTGCCTTTATTTGACCAGTGGCTTGCTTTTGTTATGTAAAATATTAGTTTGGTAATGTTTTGGATGAGAGGGAGAAAAATATAGGAAAAGAAAATGTGATTAATTATTAGTTTGGTACTGTTTTGGATGGGCGGGAGAAAAATATAGGAAAAGAGAATGTGATTAATTTGCATTTGATAAAATAGCAGTTTGGTTCTCAAATTTTCATTTGAATTTCCCTTCCACACTCATTTTCTAATTGTGGCAATTCAAAGTGTGAGCACTTTCTCTCCATTTTTCTAACAGTAATTTTTTTTTTTTTTTTTTTGGAATGATCGGATGTCTAAGTTAGTTTATGCATATTTCGACTAATCTTGAGACCCAGGTAAAGCGTCCTCTCCACATAGATCGAACACATCTCGAGCAAAGTCTATGGGCATGGCTCCAAAAAATTAATAACACTTAATGACAGTTAAACTTGAGACTTAGAAGGATGTAGGTAAATATGTTCTAAAAGCTTTAAAAGAAAAAAAAAATTATGAAAAAATTAGACTTTTCAAGAGAGCCTCTAAAATGCATCTTAAAAAGCACTAGCTGCTTTAAATAGTGTTGGGATTAAATTTAAATTTAATCCGTGTTGGGATTAAATTTATAATAAATTTAAATAGTGTTGGGATTAAATTTAAATTTCAATAATCTTGGGGTTAAATTTAAATTTAAATAGTGTTAGGATTAAATTTAAATTTAAATTTAATTCGTGTTGGGATTAAATTTATAATAAATTTAAATAGTGTTGGGGTTAAATTTAAATTTAAATAGTGTTGTGATTAAGTTTAAATTTAAATAGTATTGGGATTAAAATTAAACTGATTTGTTATAATTGATTTCTATAACAGTGAAGTTATTATCATTTTGAATTGATTTTTTTGTAAAGGATGTCATACCAATATTAATAATTTATGTTAATTATTTTTTTTAAAATATGTGTACCAATATTATTTATACCGTGCCTTCAGGCACGGGCATACGCTAGTATATATACATAAAGCAATCTCTAAGTCTATTTCCTCTTCCTAAAGAGAGATTTCATGAGTTAGCTGATCTTCTTGCTCAACAAGATCCAACTCTGGACGAACAGCTGGATATCCCTACATATGCACATAGACATGAAGCAGTTTAGGTTAAGACCACTCTTCACTGCTAAATACTCACAGAAACTAATCTATTAATAATTTACAAAAAAAATAAGACCGCATCTGAAACTTGGCTTTTCTTATTGCAAATAAACCTGCAGTCAGAAATTGAACTCTTTTGTCAATTTCTCCTTCATGGAGAATCCAACGAAAACGCTGAAATATACCTGTACACATTAGAAAGAATTAAGACAATAATAACTACAAGAGACAGCATAAGGAATAGGAATGTGTATGAGTCTGCTAGCATGACAGTATGTGTACAGTTACTAGTGGAAGCATATGTTCAAGGGAAAAAGTGAAAAGACAAGACATCCTTTCCTAGGAAACAAAACAGCAGATGGAATCTAACTAGAAGAACCACCCAAAGAGAGGAAATGCTCATAAAGGATAGATGAGACTTCAAAACTCTCCAATATGTCATCATGTACTGAGAACTATACTGTAGTCTCCTTTCACAATAAAATTCAAATAACTAAAACACTAATAGGAGGGTTAGCCTAACAATCAAAACGTAAAAATCCCCATTAGATTCTTTATGAACAATAATCCTAAAATGAATCTCAGAATAGCAAAAAAAAGACTCATGTGGTCCACCCCGTCTAAGTGGAACACTTGGGCTTGATTTAGTTGGAGATCACAGTGGGAGTTAGAGTTGAAAATGTCACGAATTTAGTCGACAAAAAGGGGTTCGGGGGGCGAAAATGAAAAATAGTCCCCGAGCCATTGTTTTTTTCGTAATGGGAAGCTTCCCGGTGACAAATGTGACTTGTAGGGACAAACAACACGCAAATAGGACACATACGTTGGGAGTTAGAGTTGAAAATGTCATAAATTTAGTCGAGAAAAGGGGTTCGGGGGGCGAAAATGAAAAACAGCCCCCGAACCTCTGTTTTAACATAACAGGAAGCTTCCTAGTGCCAAATGTGACATGTAGGGACAGATGGTACGTAAATAGGACACCTACGTTGGGAGTTAGAGTTGAAAATGTCATGAATTTAGTCGACAAAAAGCGGTTCGGGGGGCAAAAATGCAAAATAGCCCCCGAGCCATTGTTTTTTCGTAACAGGAAGCTTCTTGGTGACAAATGTGACTTTTAGGGATAGACGGCATGCAAATAGGACATATACGTTGGGAGTTAGAGTTGAAAATGTCATAAATTTAGTCGAGAAAAGGGGTTCGGGGGGCGAAAATGGAAAACAGCCCCCGAACCTTTGTTTGAACGTAACAGGGAGCTTCCTGGTGCCAAATGTGACATGTAGAGACAGACGGTACGTAAATAGGACACCTACATTGGGAGCTAGAGTTGAAACTGTCATTGATTTAGTCGACAAAAAGGGGTTCGGGGGCGAAAATGCAAAACAGCCCCCGAGCCACTATTTTTTCATAATAGGAAGCTTCCTGGTGACAAATGTGACATGTAGGGACAGACGGTACGTAAATAGGACACCTACGTTAGGAGTTAGAGTTGAAAATGTCATAAATGTAATCGGAAATGGGTGTTCGGGGAGCGAAATTGGAAAACAGCCCCCGAACCTCTGTTTTAATGTAACGGGAAGCTTCCTGGTGGGAAATGTGACATGTAGGGACAGACAGTACGTAAATAGGACACCTACGTTGGGAGTTAGAGTTGAAAATGTCATAAATGTAATCGGAAAAGGGCGTTCGGGGAGCGAAATTGGAAAACAGCCCTCGAACCTTTGTTTTAATGTAACGGGAAGCTTCCTGGTGGGAAATGTGACATGAAGGGATAGACAGTATGTAAATAGGACACCTACGTTGGAAGTTAGAGTTGAAAATGTCATAACAAATAGTCGAAAAAAGCGTTTGGGTGGGGACAATGTGTTTATGTGGTAGAACATGAAAAGCCCATGTCGTGGGTAACTATTTTGGTAATACCATCTTACACTATAGTTTTTTTTTTAACTCTTCTCATATATTAGTTTTTGTACGGTTATATTTATGTGAAATTGTTTACTGCTTTTGTTGGCCGTGGCCCCTTTAATTGCCATTAACATGTCATTTGGCATTCTTTCATAGAATCAATGTTCGTCGACCATTCCATGTTTGGGTGTCTTTCATTACTTAATAGCTATTACTCTCCTTGTGTTTTCAGGTTTGAAATTAATACAGTTGCTATATTCGAATAGAATTACCTTTATAGGCACCAAACTAATCACATTTTTTTTTATTTGCAGATGGTTTTGGACATACAAATGTGGATATGATTTTTGTTGACAAGTACAAAAGGGCATTGTTTTTATACGTCTATCCGTATATATAGTGGTTTGTACAAATAACTTTTTTGGTGTGGTACATATTAGCTAATTTGGCATGGTTGGAATTTGCATGTATGCTAATTTATGTTGTGGTACATATGTCCATTTTGGAAATTAATTTGGTTAGTCCTGTATTATGTATGAAATGAAATTATTGACGTTGGATTAGACTTGGTTTGTATGGAATTTGTATTATATATAGAATTGGATGTTTATTTTTAATGTTTTGGATGGTTGGAACTAGAATGTATGCACATTGTTGAATGCTTGAATGGTTGATAATATATTTAGCGTTGATGGATTATATTGGTTATACAAGATACAGGTTCTATTAAACATTGATATAGGTTGTGTAGAATTTTTTTGAAAATAAAAAATAAAAAACAAAAAATATTTGGCCACCAAATATTTTGGTAGCCAAACACGTAGTCAGAATTTTTTGGCGACTAATAATTTAGTGGCCAAAAGATAACCATCTCAACTATTTCCGACAAAATAGTTAGTAGCTAAAACAATTGAGAATGAGAGAAAGAAACCATTGGCCACTAAACTTTTTAGTCACGAAAAAAAAGGGGTATCATTTGGCGACTAAATCATTTGGTGGCAAAAAGTAATTAAGTGAAACTTAAGAAGTTTTTGGCTACGACCAATTTTAGTCGGCAAAAGTGACCACGACGAAATGACATGGTCGCTACAAATATGTATTGTATTGGTGACCAAAATATTTAGTCTTCTATAGTTGGTTAAAATTTCCATTTAGAACTTTAGTGACTAAAAAATTAGTGGCCAAAATGTCGCGTTTGCTGACTAACTACGAATTCGTAGCCAAATGTTAAGTTTCGGTGACTAATTCTTTCGTAGCAAAAAGTAACACCTTCCCCGACCACACGAATGGTAGTAGCCAAAAGTCACATTGGGCGACTAATGGTTTTAGTGGCCCAAAGCTAACATTTGCTGACTAAAAGAAATGTAGTAGGCAAATGTGACACGTTCCGCGACCAAATAAGGTTTAGTCGCCAATACTATCGCCGACAGGGTATAGGCGACGACCTTGGCAACAAATTTTTTTTGTCGCAAAATCATTTCACCGACCAAATTTCGAACTTTTGGCGACCAATATTTTGGTAGCCAAAAGTGACATTTCTTGTAGTGAATACACATCTCCACATAGGAACAAAAATAAATCTCCACACATGGAGAAGAAAATCTCTATGAAAAGAGAAAACCTCTATACAAAGAGGCATTATTACAACACAAAAAATAAATAAATAAAATAAAACAAAATAAAATCAAAACAATCATCACCAAAGAAACATTACAAATCACCTTTACGGTTCATTTATTATCACAATTGGTAACCGTGATACCTTAATTCCTGCTTCTACACTACAAAATAAAAATTCTAGTCTAAAGTGGTTTGTCTAAAGTATAAAAGCACGTTAATTAGTAGTATTGGATCTCGGTGGAGAATTAGATCTAAGTCTAGATCTGAAAATTTTCTCAATGACAAACTGCCGATAATAGAGATGAGATTTTTGACAACTTCGAAACTTCTCTCTCTTTCAATTAATAACCAATTTTTATAGTTGAGAAAGATTCAAAGAAAAACCTATATGATAAACATTAAATGACCATCTATTTCTTCATACACTTATTTGCTTTCTCTTTCCTCTATTAATACTCTCTTTTTACTAAATTTTCACCTAGTTTCAAACTTAATCAAATACTAATTCAATTAAACATAAATTTAAGTCAAATACTAAACTAATTTGTACGTTTGTAATAATGTGAATAATTAGTTTTAGTTAGAGTTTTGGATGAAAAATTTACAAGAGGGCATTTCTGTCTTTATGTTGTGAAATTTGATTATTTTTGTCTCCCCATTCAAGCTCTCTCTCTTCCCATCGCTATTGTCATCCTCATCTTGTTCGTCAACCCCGGCTTGGTTCCTACACCATAACCGTAGTGTTCTCTCTCTCTCTCTCTCTCTCTCTCTCTCGTTGTAATGGTAGATCAAAGCGGTGTGGGTTGCGATGGCGATGGGGGGCTGCGATGGTGGCCGAAAAGGAAAGTTGTCATTGTGGTAGCTCGGAGACAGCAGGCGGAGGTGAAAAGGTGGTTACATCGATTTCCACAGCCACCATAGCCTAATCTCTTCTTCTTCTTGTAATGCCCCCAAAATTATACAGTAAATATAACCCATAAGCGAAAAGATAATAGAAGTAATATGCTTTCATTCATCAAAGTTCGTATACAAAAGATAATACATGCAATATACATTCACAAACTGTTCATCCTAAATCTACAGCATGTGTTACAATAATAAGAGAATTGAAAACTAAACAAGTATTCATATGCCCTATAGACTTACATCTTTCCAATTCATTGCTTGGTTACAAAAAATGAGCCTAGCTCAATATAGTTAAAGCCCTTGGCTATACAAAAGAATACACGCCCTTGCTCCCAAATGTCCCTCCAAACTATTGTCTTGGAGGAGGCATATCACTAACACTTGAAAAATGGTTTTTCCCAAATAGGGTGAGCCACAGCCCAGTAGGAATAATCTAACACAATAAATGAGATTTAAGAAAGATATAAGTACAATATGCATATACAATGTCTGTGACAAAATATTCACATTTTTATATAATCAAAAAGTACCAAGTTCATATCTTATTTCGTTTTCCTTCAATTCATTTCAATTCATGAGCCAATTTCATTATCTTTCAACAACCCAACTGAGACTACAACTCAGTGGTTATCTAATCAACACAATTACCACACAAACACTTCAATCTGCCATTTTACGAAAATTTTGTCCGTGGGATCGGCACCCATGTATACGCGCGGTTTCGGGACTTTCACCCACAACACTCCGACCAACTTAATTTCATTGGAGTTCATCCCCTATCTCCTCCCAAACACCATACATAGACAATGTATTAAAAACATAGTCATTTTCAATGACAACCAACAATAGATTAGTTTTAATTCACTTAATCCTCATGCAATCTCTACAACAAATCATAGTTATCCTCCACCGATAGCCCAATACAGTTATTTCCAAACAGATATTCAATCTCAGGATAGATAATGTATTCAAAATTTCCAAAGGTGTGAGGTAATACATATCATACATATCCAACTCCACCAGTTGTTTCAATATTCGTCCAATTTCATATTTACAACACCCATTTCATTTATTTGTACAAAATAAATATTTGAATCATTTTACGGCAAATTTCCTTTTCCCAAATATCAACCCAAAGGCCAAAATCAACTATTTTGTAACCGTACAACCTTATATTTAACCTCATAACCATTTTCAAAACATACAATTAGAACCCCTCTTTCGATTTTACAACCCATACCCTAAGTTTGTCCATAATATACCCAAAGCCCACCATTGTTGCACAATCATCAAATAACTATGTTAAAAACCATATGAAAGTGTAGAAAATCCCTACCTCAAACTTAGAAGACCAAAGCAACAAATGAGATACTTCAAAGACGTCAAAACCAACTTCTAATCAAAACGGAGCTCTTGAGACGCTCTACCTTTTCTCAAAGGCACTAGGGTGAAAATCCCAATGGACCTAGGTGAAATAGTAGAGAGAAGATGAGTTTTAGAGAGAAACTCAAGATCTAGGTTTTTGGAAACTTTTAGAGAGAGGAATGAAAAATTGATGAAAAATGTCATTTTCGCGATCTGTTATACACGTAGTCTGCTCGAGCGTGAAAAGTGACGCTCGAGCTTCAAACACAATGTTTTGCTCAAGTGCAAGAAGTGACGCTCGAGCACAAAATGCATACTTTCAGAAGTTTTGCAGACGAAGAACATCTCTCGAGCTCAAGATTAGATGCTCAAGCGTCCACTCGCTCGAGCGTAGAATACACTCTTTCAGTAGTTGCAGGTCTGCAAAAATACTGAGAGTTTGCAAAGCCCGCTGGGGTGCAAGAATGGCCACTCGAGCAGAGGAGCAAAAATTTGGGCAACAAGGTTTGGAAAATCAAGCAACCAACCTGTTCCAAACACACAACTACAATCCCATAACCAAATTTAAGGGGAATTAAGGGGAAAAACGACAATGAACAACATTCAGAAACTATAAGCCTGAGTCTGGAATGCAACAAGAGTCGGGTTAAAACCGGAATCGCTATACTTCTTCTTTTTCTTCTTCTTATTTTCTAGATCTGAGTTTTCTAGATCTCACTCTCTCTCTCTCTCTCTCTCTCTCTCTCTCTCTATTAGTTATGGCAGTGTGGATTGCTAGTGATGGTGGTGGCCGGCGGTAGAGATCAGACTGCGATGGTAGCTGGAGATGAGGTTGTCATTGTGGTGGTGGAAGACGGCAGCTGAAGTTGGCAGAGGCTTGTGGGGTGGTGGTGATGATGATGGTGTGAATTGAGAGATTAGGGTTTAGAAATTTGTCTTAAGAAGTAACTTAAGTGTGGGTTAAAATTGTAATAAAAAAATAAAGGAATGGTGTGTATTGAAGTATGTAAATAGAATTTCTCCTTTTTTATTTGTTTGGACTGATTTTTTTAATGAAATAGAGCAAAGTATTAAACAATCAAAACCACAAAAGGACTCTATGCCTATGATTGAAATACAAGTGAAGTACAAATGACCCAAATTAAGGAAATAAAGTGGATTTTACCCCATATAACTTTTTTGAAAAACAAATGTATAAAACTGAACTTATGGAATTTAAATTTTTTAAATCAAATAGTATAACTGTCTCTAATTTGTTTGTGTGTCTCACATAAGAGTATTTAAGTCAAGCAATGCTGAGACTTGTTAATATTCTGTAAGTTAATGTACTAAAACTGTAAAAGTATGAGATCTACAAAAATTTCCCTTATTTCAAAAGCCTCTAAAGAGGGAATACCTTGATTTCTTTTTGAGTCTCTTATTCACAAACTCGTAACCCACATAAATTATTATAAGGGTGGTATCAGAAAAACATTATTACAAATAAATGGTAAATTTTATAATTTTACTTATTAATATTTATAATATTTTCCATCTATTTGTTATTATTTTTTGCTAACACCATTGTGATGTGATTTGCCCAATTATATATGGGTCCAAAAGACTATATAACTGTCTGTCAAATTAATAATATTGTTATTTTTTTCTATGAATGTTAGAAAGGAAGTGTTACATTGTGCAAGACTTGAAAGTTGCAAGTTTTGAGCCATTGAATTTGATTGAATTAATGTAGACCCTTGAATATTTTACACACTTGTTACAACTTACGTCTAAGTCGGTTAACTATTTTAGAGTACAAGGTACATTTTTTGTGGACTGATTACAAAATTTTATAATTTTATTATGCCATAACTTATGGCTTTTTAAGATTAAATGTTTACATTACGACATGCTATGATTTCTTATGTATGTTTATGGTGCATTACAAGATTTTCTCAAAACAAATTGAAAATATTTCACTAAAGATAAAAATATACTAAGAAAAAAGCGCAAATTGCAAAAAAAAAAAAAAATGCTAACAAATACAAACAACTGCCAAACAAGTAAGAATCTAAAATATTTGCAATTTACATACAAACTTAAAAATGAAAGGGATATTTATTAATAAATCTCATCTCACAAACAAGTACTCCAATTAGTCCTAGGTTTTTTTCTATTGATCTGTTAAGTCTTATGAGTGGAGAGTTTCTTTCCTTGTGGTCCTATTTTTTATTTTGGTAGTGTTTTGGTGTACAGTTATACCTTTTTATTAATGTGACAGGTATGATGTAATACTCCAATGTAACAGGTATTAATGTGATACTCTAACGATGTGACACTCCAAAAAAAAAAACTCCTTAGTGTATTTTTCCCAAACGTGATAACGTGGCGGGTATGATGTGACACTCTAAAAATTAATTAAAGACTCCTTAGTGTACTTTTCCCAAACGTGACATGTGACACTCCAATGTGGCAAGTATGATGTGACACTCTAAAAAATTTAAAAACTCTTTAGTTTACTTTTTTCAAATGTGGCACTCCAACGTGGCAGGTATGATGTGACACTAAAAAAATTCTTAGTGTATTTGTTTTAAATGTGACACTCCAATGTGATGGACAAATGAGTCATTACACATCCAAAAGAACTAAATGGATCACCAGGAAAAAAAAATGGGCCTATATGGATTACAAGTCCAAAATATGAAACTTATTGGTCAATCTTCCAAAATAATAAAGCACTGTAACAATTACATTATTTCATTCTAGCTCCTCTCTCTTCCTCTTTCTTTCTTACTCTCTATAAATCATATTCTAACATTGGCATCCCCTTTTACACTTGTCCTATCGTCGTTAGCCATTTCTTCAGCCTCAGGTTAGGGTTTGTAAATTGAAGAGGAGAGAAGAGGGAAGAATGCGAAGGAGAGGCAGATGAAGGAGGAGATTGTGAGAATTGTTGGTGGTAGTTGGGGAAGGGATGGTAGTGACACAAGTTGGAGTTTGCAGAGAATGAAGAGAGCGAAAAGAGAGAAGAGTGAGGAGAAAGAGAGAGGGTAAGGGAAGAGGAGGAAGAGGATGAAGAATGGTTGGCAGCAGATTAAGGTTTACAGTGAGTACATAAAAAGAGAAGGAAAATGGAAAGTGTTAGAGGACAATAATAATGTAATTGTTAGTATTTTTTAAATTTTCATGTCAAGTGTAAATATTTTAGGTTCTCAGTTTTTGAAATATTTTGCATTTGTTACCATTTTTCTATAATTTCTAAATAAAAAGAATTATTGAAGCCAAAAATAAAGAAATCATTAACTAGTAAATATAAAGAATGTGACCTTAAGGGGAATTGTTATAAGGAGAAATTACTATTCATGGGGATTTTTAAAAATTATTATACATTAATTAAAAAATTATAATTTTTAATTATTAATATTATGAATATTTTTTTATATATTTTATAAATATTTCTTCTGACAACCAGTGTAATTTCGCCTTGTTATTTTTGGTCATGAGGAGAGTGACTATAGAGGAATTGGTAGTCTCTATTCAAGAGTGGTGTTGTTTATTCCAACTCTGAGTGATTATTTGGTGGTCTGAAATATTGTTTCACACCATTAATTACTTGATATTTGTCAAGTTATTTTTCAAAAATATGACAAAAAATATTATATCCCATTATTTTAATCAATAAATAACAAGTTAAAATACCACATCATATTGTCCCCAAGCAAAAAAAAAATTTCTTCTCAAACCATGTTGCTCAAGCAACTACTAAAAGTGGGGCCTGACGTCGTTATGTGGCTTAAATACCAACCGATTTGAATTGAAACAAAATAAATTGTACCATTAGTATTTGTAACTTCAGTGAATTGCCATTTTAATTATTGTAGTTTTAACTTAAACTATATATTTTAATTTTGTTGTACTATGATTCACCTGTGTAGAATTAGATGAACTAAAGTGAAATTCAAAATCAACTACATAAACCATTCACTATATATAAAGGCGTTGATCTCTTATGAATAGTAATTTTTTGGTCCTAGTTGAAGGTTGATTTTTCCCTCTTTTCTACTTTTCTACTTTTGTTTCTTTTTTATATTTTTTGCTAAGACTAAAATTATCATTTTATGGAGGATGTGGTTCTAAATTCGGATGAACCACTAGAGGTGGATGAGATGTGAACGCCCCAAATGGGCGTTGCAATTCAGCAAGAGCCTCCCTGTTAGCGACAACCTTGTTGGTAATAACATCCATGCTTCGTTGAAAGGCCAAAAACATGTTTGCCATAACTACTGAAGGTTGGTCCACCACTATTGGAGGTGGGTCCATCACTGCTGGAAGTGGGTCCGTCATTACTGGAGGTGGATCGCTCACAAATTTTAGAGATTCTAGCTGGCAAGGTACTGACAGTGAGGTCTTAACCTTCTTCCTTGTAACTGGCAGTAGAGAAACTAACACTAGCTATCCCTAAAACAAATCTGTGGTTCTGCTAACTCTACCAGTGCAAGTCCACAAAACTTAGGGGATATCAAACCGTTCTGAAGCTATAGTGCTACGACTATCTAGCAAAAACAAAACGGAATTCCCAAATCAAAATTTCGACAACATTTCAACTCAACTGATCATTATGAACACTAAACTCAACCCCTCAAAATGATATACTAATCCACTGATCAGATTTGAGAAGCCTAGATCCTATACATTGCACATAGTAGGAAAGAGAGCAAACACCCCTATGAACTGTAGGGTTATCCTGTCCTAGATTTGACATGATCTAATGTTTCACTATTCACACAAGTGGCATCATACATCCTATAATGAGGTAGCATCCTGCCCTAATGTTAGAAGTTACTAGAGCTTGCTATAGGCACTAGGTCAGTCTTGGTCAAAAAAGGTACCTCAGCGAGACATTGATATACCTACCTAATCCGGCGAATCGAGCGATACGTGGTGATCCTGATTCCTAGGCTTGTGCTCCCACCATATTAGAGCCCATGATTGTCTATCCGCCCGAAGCCGAAAAGCCGTCCAAGATAACAGGTGACAAGCATGAGACTTAAGTGCACCAATGCATGAAATGCAATGAAGATATACTTGAAAATAAAAGTCATATCATAGAGTTCAAATTAAAGTTTCTTAATTACCCTAGCAGAGCCGCCAGAAACTATAACAATGCTTGGGAGTACCCAAGTGTGATAATAGTTCGGACTGTCGATTACTTCGATCTAGTTTCACGAGTGCAATGTGAAACGTAGATAAAAGTCCAAATTTGACAACTTGTATAGCAAATCCGTTTTATTGCAAAAACCTTTGCCATAAAAGGATTGCATCATCAGATCTTAGAATCGCCACCTAATGTTTTGAAAAAATTAGAAAACCCGTGACTTGTGCCAAGGCCATCGTTCGTCATAACCAAGGACACTTGGCTCGGAACCTTAGGTATGAATGGGAAAAGTCATTAATTAAGCACCTTCGCTCGACTGATCAAAAGATCGACCTCTACCAAACCTGTTAACAATAAAGACACCGCAAGACAAGGCAGGGTGTTTGCATTGGTTCCGGGAGATGTACAAAATGTGGCAACAGTGGTGTCAGGTACATTTATTGTTCACGGTCATTCTGCTCATGTATTATTTGATTTTGGCTCTATCCATTCCCTTGTGTCAAAACTATTTGCTCAAAATTTAGATAGATCTGAGGAAGTATTGTCTTATATGCTATGTGTGTCTTTACCTTAGGGGGATTCTATGGTCTGTACTTCTGTATATTTTGCTTGTGAACTCCTAATTGGGGATATCCAGGTCTATGCCAACTTATTGCCTCTTGACATGACTCACTTCGATATTATTCTGGGCCTGGACTGGTTGAGTGAATACCATACGACTATTGACTGTTTGACTAAGCAACTCAGTCTCCACCCTCCGGGACAATCAGAATTTACCTTTCAGAGACATGGAGTGATTTCTCCACCTTATTTGATTTCTACAATGAAGGCTTGTAAATTAATTCAGAAAGGGTGTCAGGGTTATTTATGCAGTGTCTTGGAAGGGCATGCGATGAATGGAAATACCGATATGATTCCAGTTGTCCATGAATTTTCTGATGTTTTCCCGGAAGAGTTACCAGGGGAGTTAGTGGACCGTGAAATTGAATTTACAATTGAAGTGGTACCGAGAACTCAACCCGTTTCTAAAACTCCATATAGAATGTCACCGGTTACAATGAAAGAATTGAAGGTTCAGTATTTACTGGATAAGGGGTTCATTCGCCCAAATGTCTCTCCATGGGGTGCACCAGTTTTGTTTGTGAAAAAGAAAGATGGAACACTCCGATTATGTATAGATTACAGGGAACTCAATAAGGTAACAATCAAGAATAAGTACCCATTGCCACGGATCGATGATTTGTTTGACCAGCTACAAGGGGCACAAGTCTTTTCGAAAATTGACTTACAGTCCGGATACCAACAACTGAAGGTCAAAGCTGACGATGTTGAGAAGACAGCTTTTCGAACTCAAAATGGCCATTATGAATTTCTGGTTATGCCCTTTGGAGTTACTAATGCACCAGCAGCATTAATGGATCTAATGAACCGTGTCTTTAAGCCTTATTTGGATGAGTTTATGGTGGTATTCATCGATGACATCCTCATTTACTCGAAGAATGCAGAAGCTCATGAGAATCATTTTCATTTAATTCTTCAAACACTTTAAGAAAAGAAACTGTATGCAAAACTGGAGAAATGTGAATTCTGGCTAAATGAGGTGGCATTTTTGGGGCATGTAATAACAAAGAAAGGAGTCTCTGTTGATCCACACAAAATTGAGGCGATCGTGAATTGGCCAACTCCTACCAATGTGACTGAGGTGCATAGTTTTATGGGATTAGCCGGGTATTACAGGAGGTTTGTTCAAGATTTCTCCAAAATCGCTGTACCGCTTACACAACTGACTCAAAAGGGAGTTGCGTTTGAATGGTCAGAACAGAGGGAATATGCTTTCCAGGAATTAAAAATGAAGTTATCTACAGCTCCGGTTCTTACTTTACCATCTGGTACTGAAGGGTTCGTGATCTATAGTGATGCTTCCCATAAAGGATTAGGTTGTGTGGTTATACAAAATGGAAGGGTTATCGCTTATGCTTCACGTCAGCTTAAACCCCTTAAAAAGAATTGTTCCACGCATGACCTCGAGCTAGCCGCAGTAGTTTTTGCTTTGAAGATATGGCGGCATTATTTCTATGGCACTATTTGCGAGATCTACACCGATCATAAGAGCCTCAAGTACCTCTTTACCCAGAAGGAATTAAACATGCGACAGCGACGATGGTTGGAACTGATTAAGGATTATGATTTGCAGATCCATTATCATCTCGGTAAAGCCAATGCGGTTGCAGATGCACTAAGCTGGAAAGTGTAGACACCCCATTTGTGACCGTCCTCAAGACTTGGACGTCACCGCTCGAACACTCGGTGATTATCCATGTGCGTGTTCGTTTGGAGTTCCCGGAGTTCTCGGCTCGCGCGCCGTGCCTCAGGACCTCCGAACTCGACCGTTTGTGTTTGGTTTTGCACCAAACACTTGTGATTTGCCTTTAAGGGGCAGGGAATGCCTTCTGAGGCATCCCCACACACCACCGGCTGGGGCTAGAGGCTACCGGCTGGCTGTAGTTGTCACCGGCACTATATTGTGCCGGTCGGCACTATTTTGTGCCGGTCGGCACTATTTTGGGCGAAATGACCAATTTGCCCAGCCGACCACTGTGCACTTGCTTTCTGAGATATTTTCAGACAGCTGTGTGCAACTTGCTTCCCCTCCATACACGTGTATGGAGGGATGAACCCTTGTTTGCTTAGCTTGTAAGTCTTACAAGTTCTATAAGAGGAAGGCTCTTCCTCTTGGCTTAGGGTTGGAAAGTTTGAGAGAGTTAGACATAGGAGAACCTCTGGTTTAGGGTTTGAACTTTGTATCTATTGTATCTCTCTTCTTCCCTCTCATTTTGCACACTAGGTGTTTGTGCCTTACTATTGCACATTAACACCTAGTGTTTCACCTTCCTTTGGTAACTGAGGTTCTAAGGGCTGGTTCTTGACATTTTTGACTGGTTTGGAGCTCAAGGAGGCAACAACATCAACTCTTGTGAAGATAGTCAACAAGGGTGAGAAACTTGCACTTTATTCCCCATTCTTGCACTCCATTTTTACCTAGTCTAGGACTGTTTTTGTGCTTAGTATATAACACATAAAAGTTCTGATTTTTAACCCTCTTTATTGTATATCAAGAGTGTTTTGTGGTTTGGGGAGGTTTGACCCCCTTTAGACCTTGAAAAAGGTCACTTTTTGTGCTATTTTGGAGAGATCCGAGATTTTGGTGATAGGATCTCTTCACCACTGAAATCTCGAGGGATTTCAGTGGTGAAGAGCATGCCTTGAAGCCTCAAAAAGGGGAGGGCCACCCCCTCCCCTTGGGGTCCTTGAAAAGGGCATGTTTTGGTCTCTTAAGTGAGTCTATGCTTGAGTGTGTGTTGAGCATGTTTGCCTTGTTTTCTATGCTTATATTACTATGATATAGCATGTTTTCAAGTTGGTTTTGGTCTCCTATACATGCTTAGTATAGTTGCCTTGTAATGCCCCTTTTATGCCTTAACATGTCTAGGTTGTATGCCCTAGTTTCTAGCATGTTTTAGGCTTAGATTTGTGAAGCTTGTAAGCTTATTTTGCCATGATTTAGCTCTGTCCATAGCTATTTTGGCCAATCTTAGCATGTATTTGGTAGCCTCTTTGTATTTGGCTTGTTGGCCTCAAAAGCATGAATATGTAGTATGCCATGCTTGCTTTATTTTGATGGTTGGAACCATCTAGCATGCCATTTCAGTCCTTCATACATGCTTGTTTGATTGCCTTGCATGCCTCTTTAATGCTTCAAGAGTGTGTGTTAAGTGCTCCATGTTTTGGCTCCAATGCATGCCTTTAGTTTAATGACTCTTAGATGCCATCTAAGTAGCTCTTTGGTCTTGCTTTAACATGCTAAGAACCTGTTTTTGGTTGTTAAGTACATGCCATATGTGTTTGTGCTAAGTGTGGTTTAATGCCCTATTGACTTGTTTTAAGCCTAGGCCATTTGCATGCTTTGTTTGGTATGCTCTATTGCATGATTTGGCATCATGTTTGACATGAATTTTCAAAGCTTTAAATGCATGCTATTAGTCCATGTTTGGCCTCTTTAAGTGTGCATGAGAGTTGCTTTTGAATGCCTAAGTCTTGAGCCTTAACACTTGCATGTGTGTGTGTGCATTTGGTCTCATTTCCTAGGCACTTTGGCCACTGATCTTAGGCCTTTTAGGGTTGCCTAGTTCGTGTCTAAGTCCATTATTCCATTGGATTGCATGCTTGTATTATATGCTTGTTTGTATGCTTGCATAAATGCATCATATTGTCCATCTTGCATCCTAGATAACATGCTTAGGATTGCACCACATTGACATGCATGCCAAGCCTCTTGAAATGAGTTTGATAGAGGTTTGGTCCCCCTTTCGTGCCTATGTGTTTTGCATGCATTTGAAATCAAATTTGCACTCTTGGTTCTTAGGGCCATCATGCATAGAAATGCGTGACTGGTGGTCCGAGAACCGAGGCACATCTTCCTTTGAGTCGTTAACATGATAAGGAATGTGTTTGATGCATAAATTGCTTGAATTTCCTTGCCATGCATAGTCTTGCCCTCTGCTGCTGTGAGTTGCAGGTTCAGCAGGAATTAAGTGCCGGCCGGCAGTATTTAGTGCCGACCGGCAGTGTATCAGTGGCCGATAGCTTCATCTGCAGCCGGTGGCCAATCCCCGAAGCCGGTGTCCAAACCCCTCAGCCGGTGGTGATCTTCAGGGTATTTGGAAGGTGTCCCAGGACTTTGGCATCCTTCAGAGGAGGAGAGCAGGGAAAACAGAGGCAAATCATGCATGGCAGAGCGATTCCGAGCGAGTCCCGAGCGTGTGACGCATCTGGCCCTCTTCCCGAGGCATTTATTGCTTTAATTAGTCTAGTTGATTTGTTAATTAATTAGGCTCCTTGTAATATTTAATTAGCTTGCGTTGTTAATTAATTTGTATATTCTTTCGGCCCCTCCGAGTGAGGGCATAATTTGTAATAAGTGTGTGTGAGTGGGTGCATGTCTTCCAATCCCCATTTCTTTCTCCCTTTTATTTACCTGCTTTGATGGTAGATTAGGGCATACTTATTTTAGCATACCTTATGCTATGCATGCGCGCATTTCATGCATTTGTTTACATGCACCGGGCTCGGTACATCATACAAACTGCATTGCGACTTTCAATTCCAAATTGAATACGTGCTATTCGCGCATTTCACGTGCCATGTTTAGGGTTAGCCGAGCCTACTCTAGATTGCATCTATGCCTGTGTTGCATTAACCACTTAACATGAACTAGGTCATGCATGTTTGCTAACTAGTTTACTGTTTTGGCACGGAGTACGATGTAAGTTTTTTTACGCTTTAGCATATCGCATGCGTGTGGATGTTTACCATGACAGTATGCTTGCCATGCGGCTAAATGCTTACATGATATAACTGCATGAATGCCTGTGGGTGGAGGTTGGATTGTTTGAGTTGGAAAACTCATTGAAATCCGTGTTTTAGCCTACTTGCGAGTAGCAAATTACAAAGCATTTTCAAAACAAACGGATGTGCAATGCTTATTTCCAAATTAGACGATCTAGTCTATACTTGTTTGCTGTGCGCATAACATAGTAATTCTAGGCTAATAACTGGAATAAGAACACATAAAGTTTTCAAAATCGGATATCACGGTTAGTAGAGGCCGGTCTTCGGACCGGGCGAAAGGGGGTGCTCATAGCTGACCTTCCCCGATCGTACCCAAGCTCCCGAGCCAAGACCACTTTGGTGATGACGGACACATGGCCTTCGGCACCGAGTCAGGGTTTCCTAAATTTCCCATTTTAAAAATATTTAGGTGGCGACTCTGTAATCTGGCAAAGCAGTCCATGTTTGGCACTACTTTTTCAAAAATCTGTTTTCTCAAACGATTTGCCGGATTTGGACTCTTTGGTTCAGATTTAGAACCGCGACACAAATCGAGTCCGAACTGTAGAGAGAGGCCCGCGGGCGCGTCTAAAGTTTCTGGCGACTCTGCTGGGGATTTTAGAGAGCTTGACTCGAACTCGTGATATCCAGTTTTGATTTCACTTATGTGTTTCTTTGCATTGCATGTGCATTGGTGCGCCTAGGACACCGTGTTGGCCATCTGCTATTCCTGAGCGGTTTGCTGGAGGCTTGTCTTGTCAAGGCATGTCCGTAAGGCTGACCGGTTGCGGGCTCTGCCAGTATGGGAACACAAACCCCGGTTTTACCGGGGCACCCTTTTTGACCATTCGACCTAGTGCATATTCGGAATCCATAGTGACCATTCCAAACTAGGACAGGTTGCTCACCCGATTTTAGGTTGTTTGAAACCGCTGCGTGCGTAGTGAAACCCTAGCTCCTGACGAAATAGGACAGGGAAACCCTACCCCAACATAGGGGTGTATTGGCTCTCATCTACTTGTTATGTGCTTTTAGAGGGATGCATATACCAGTTTGCAAATTTGAATATCCGACCTGAGGGCACTAGTATCAGTGATTGTTGAGAATCAGTTATATCCGTGGGTATTAGTTCAGTTTTGAACAGTGAATCTGGGGAACAGTGATCAGCAGTATAGTACCATTGTTCGGCTGCACCCGTGTTTGATCTGTCTGGGGCTGAAATACCGTCTGTTTTCCGTTTCAGTTCAGAGATTCAGTGAGTTGATCCAGAACAGTTAGTGTCTTCTCCTTGCTGAGGCAGGACTGAACATGACGCAGAACTCTGAAGAGATTGTGGTCATGACGGCCGCGTTGAGTCAGGAAACCGTCCCACAGAATGATGCTACTGTTGATATGCCGCACCCGCCCAGGTCGCCCGCTGCACACCCAATCTGGACCCCCCAGTTCTATCAGGCTCGCGAGCCCACAACATTCGAGTTAATGGGGATGATAGGTGATCTCCAAAGGTCCGTGGCCGATCTCGCTTACGGAATGTCAACTTCGCCACCGGTTGCGCCATATGCCGGAAATTTCGAACCCCAAGAGCCCCCGCTGCTGGGGCGGATTGTGATCGAGCTCAATCAATCGGAGATGACCTCCACCCACAACAGTGATGTACCAGTACTAACCCAAACCTCTCATCAGGCCGAGGCCAGAGGAAAAGACAAGATGAAGGCAGATGCCGACCCCATTGAACAACTGCTGTGCGCAGTAGAGGCTTTGAAAGCCGGGGGAATGAATAAGCAGCAGGTATCCGTAGTTATGACAAAAGCTGTGGAGGATGCCTTCCCCACCCCGCCTGAGGGCAGTACCAGTCAACCAGAGAATCGGGACAGGCCCCGTCATGCCAAAACAGTCCTTCCCGCCCCCAGCCTCGCATCCGGGAAGAATCAGAAATCCAAAGCCGCACCTGCCGACCCATTCGCCAGTGCGTCTAGCAAGAGTGTTCAGGCTCCAAAGTACCTGCCCCGAGGGCGCAGGGCCTTCCATCCTCTTCACATGCCTTTGTCTAGGGCACTTCTGATTTTGGCCAAAAAGGGGCATCTTACACCTCTCGATCCTAGGCCACTCCCCAAACCCCTTCCAGCAGGCCATGATGCCACTCAGTACTGTGCGTACCATCAACAGTCTGGCCATGCTACGGATAATTGCTTCCGCCTCCGACATGAGGTACAGGATTTGATTGACAACGAGGTTATCCTCCCGCCTACCTCGGCCAAATCGGTCACTACAGAGTTCTTGGAGTTCAGGGACACAGATACCGAAGGCACAGATACCGCGAGTATGTGATCAGAAGATGAAGCGCCTGCGGGCAATATTTGGTACATTTTTGGGTGTGGCATTTGGCACGCATTTTTGAGCACTTGCCAATGCTGATTTTGTAAATTCTGACTTGGGTGTCGAGTCAACCTTTGGTTTTGTCTTGAGTCTGTCTCATTGTTGTGAGTCAGTCCTTTTGCTTAAGGGTCTGTCTAATTGTAATGAGTCAGTCCCTCTTTTGTATAGAATACTAGGTGACTTCGGGGTTGTTGCCTCAAGCACCGTTTTGTTTTATAAATTACTTCTTTTTGTTTTCTTTTTTTTGGTCCCCCTCCACTGTGGAGCTAGTTCACGCCTGGGAAACTTGAATGAAACAGCCGCGGCTACCGTGCTTCCATGTTTACTAATTGTATTGGGCTAGTTGTGCCAGAGAATTCGAATGGGGTGACAACACATTCCGCCTGCTCTTTTGTGCCCTAAAAATTATGGCTTTGATTTAAGTTTTTCAAAACTTTTTCGAACACTGTGGTGAAAACGAAGAGGGAGGAATTCCTCGGGATTTGCAAAATTTGATCAATTGAGAGAAAGAGAGGCATGTTTAGCTTTTAATGAATGAAACCATGCTTGTCAGCGTGAGTACTGAGAAGAACCCTGGCCTGACCCAGACTGGTTCCACACTATCTTCAGCGCGAGCGATTTTATCGCCTCCTTAAAAAAAAAAACTTTCAAAAACAAAATGTTTTGCGCAGTCTTGTGAAGACCTGTGTGGAATTGCTCTTAAGAATGTGCAGCCTAGGATTGTTCTCAGCCCTAAGTTCAATCTATCTGTTCCGAATCTGGAATTCGTTCAGAATGTCCAAGCAATCAATTACCGTGTAAACGCCCGTGTGGCCCAATTTGAAGCAGCCCTCGAACATGAGGCACCAAAGTCAGATCAGGAAGGTCAGACCTCGTCAGAAGAAGCTTGCAAAGCTAGAACAGAAACACCCCTCGAACTAAGGGGCAAAAATGTCAGATGTGCTCGAAGAGCCGAGGATGAGTCCTCTTGCAAATCAACAGCCACTCTCCTGGATACGGAAGGCTTCAATCTCAAAACCATTCGACATGGACTTGCTAACACTTCTACCCTTTGAGAGGCTCGCTGGGCCGAAAACCCGAAAGGGCGACCCAGGCAAAAGTTAGAGCAAGAAAAAGAAAAAAGAGAAAAGAAAAAGAAAAAAGATACAATACAAAATACAAAAAAGAAGAAAGAGAACAAAAAAGAAAAAAAGAGAAAAAGAAGAAGAAAAAGAAGAAGAAAAGAATTGAAAAAAAGAAGGAGAGAAAAACAAACAAAGCTCGCAAGGTCGAAAACCTGCAACAGGCGCCTTGGCAAAAATTAGAGCCTGAAAATAGTGAAGGTTAAAATACCCGAGTGTACCTTAACCGGAACTACGTAAGGCTTGATTCCCATGTTTGGGATACGTAGGCAACTTCATCTTGAAGTCCAGCCCCCGACGCTTTCATAGCGTCCCAGTCCATGTCATGGTTTTGGTCACTTGCCTCCTTCTAATCCGACGTCTCGGTTGCAACGGCTGGAATTGCGTGATCAACTTTCTCTTGAAGCCCAATCACCAACACCTCCCAGGTGATTGTGTCCATATATTGATTCAGAACGTCTTCGTCTCCTCCGCGTCCGAGGGTCCGATCGTCATCAATAAGGAGTGACGCACAGCATGCCGCGGCACCATCCAAACAAGGGGCAACTTTCCGTTGCCACCCATTGCCATCCATGTCCAAAAGTTGCCCTAAGTTACCATTCAAACTAGGGGCAACTTTCCGTTGCCTTATTCCCCCCCTTCATGCCAGGGGCAATTTCCCATTACCTCCGATCCGAGGCTGCATATCTCGAGGGTAAGTTTTACGCTCGTTGAGCATCGACTGTTTGTAAAAATAGTTTTTGAAAATTTTCACTGAGGTTGACTTATTTTCTCGAAAACTGTTTCATCTTTGAAATTGGACCATGTTTGGACCCAAAAAGGAGAATTTTCAGTGCTCACAGCCTGATTCACATGATTTTCAAATCAAAAATTGAATAAGTGTGTTAATCCAACTCTCATTTTGATCAAAACTGTTTTAAGAAAAAAAAGAGGTCAAAATAACGAACTAGGGGCACAGTTGAGCCAGGTATCCTGTCTTCCCCCCACCGCCAGCATGTACTCGCCAGAAAGGCACCCCCATCTACCAGAAGAAGTAGCCGTGAGCTAGCCGTATCGGGCATGAACCCGCAACTTCCTATTCATCTGTCATTCTTCACCCCGGGGAGGGATTGCAAAATGAGAGAATAAAGAATAGAGAGGAGTAAGTTGAGAGAAAAGTGAGAAGAGGGTTTTGGTGAGAAAAAAAATGAGCCTGAGGGTCGAGTGATGTGAGAATCACACAAATCAGAAGGGGTGGGAAACCTACCCGGAGGAATTGGCTCCTCGAGTCTGAGGTCTTTTATTATAAAACATGTCCGTGTGTCGTGTCTTTTGACTTGTCAGTCTCAATGTTGGCTTTGAGTCTTTTCCGAGTGTGTCTCGTCGTGCTAGGTCGTGTGCCTTTTGTTTCCCTGTTTGAGTCTGTCTCGTCGTGTCCTGTGGTAGGCTCGATACCCCGGTTGAAAACCCATCCTCTTCCAAAAAGCAATTGCTTGTGCTCAGAATGCGGTGCCATTCTCTACATCCATGTGAGACAAGAGAAGAAAGAGGAAATTTGGGACATCCGAGGGTGTTTCAACTGCAACCGTATCAGTTTTGTGATCCGTCTTGTCAGATTGGGTTATTCATTTAGGGTTTGCCGTGGGCAGAATGAACCGAGTGTTGTATCGCAGGCCGTATGTAACCCCAATCCTCAGCAGAGTATGGGCTGTATGTTCGGATTGAGCAATGGTTTGTATGAGCTGTTTTGCTGCTTAGTTGGTTGGTTATTTGATTATTACAGTGCAAGTGTTCAATTGTCAGATACAAATCAATATCATTTACATTTGAGGTGTAGTATGATGCAATGCGATGCAGAGTATGAAATGTGCAGGTATACGCAGATATACAGATATAACACTCTTTTTCAGATAAAAAGTCTGTTCTATTTCATAAATCTTTTCCAGTACATAGTTTGAGAAAAGCAAAAAACCTGCCCGCGGCAGTACATAGTACTCTATCTACCAAAAAGAGAAAAGTACAAGAAAAGAAATAAGGAAAAGAAGCAGTAAAAAAATCATCGTCATCAGCAGTAGGCCTCATGCCTAAGGGTCAGTCCTCGCCCTCTTCCTGGGCAGAAGCACAAAAGCATCGTCAGAGCCGTCACTATCGGAGCCCGAGCCTGAGCTATCCCCGGCCTCCTCCGCAAATGACTCTGTCCCCGTCTCCGACTCACCATCTCCTGGAACTGGAGCTCGTGAGCTACTCCCCACGTGACCACGCCCCCCTCTAGTACGAGGGAATATCCTGCCATCCCGAGTAGAGAGGGGAGGCCCAGCTGGAGCAGCGCCACCCACTGGAGGGATCGGGAAAGGAGGCTGAAAATATAAAGAACAAACACATCAGAAAGCTGTGAACAGTTTATCAGTATAGAATGCAGTGTATGAGTACAGTGCGTGAATGCCGTGAGCAGTTTATCAGTACAGAATGCAGTGTATGAGTACAGTGCGTGAATGCCGTGAGCAGTTTATCAGTACAGAATGCAGTGTATGAGTACAGTGCGTGAATGCCGTGAGCAGTTTATCAGTATAGAATGCAGTGTATGAGTACAATGTGTGAATGCCGTGAGCAGTTTATCAATGCGAGATACAGTGTATGAGTACAGTGTGTGACAGCCGTGAGCAGTTTATCAGATTTTTGTGCAGTATAGCAGATTGTGCGAAACAGAGTATGATTGGAGACTGTGGTCAGTAGAACGTACCGGCAAGCCGTAGACGGCCAAAGCGTCGAGAGTCCGCTGCAGCATCCCCATCAGGGAGGCATTCAGCTCCACAGACTGACGGGTGTACTCGGAGGAGGCCTGCAAAAGTATTAAATACATCAGTATTCTGTCGGATATCTGAAGAAATGAAATAACAATGCAAGATGCAGAAATAAAGTGATACATACCGGAGGTAAGTCAGGAATACCAGCCAACGCATGACCGGCCGGGGGAGGAGCAAAAGGGATCTGGTAGGTCTCCCCACTCTGTCCCCTGTAAGTCAACATGGTAGGCAGAGCGGGCCAGCCCGTCCCTCGTCCCCTCTGCACTCCTCTCCTGCCGCGAGCTCGAGCCCTCTGCGATGACCCCACTCCTACTCCTGCCTCTGCCCGGGCCGCTGGCGCCGCAGGTCTCGCTGGATCAGCTCGGGAGCCCCTGCTCAAAGGCCGCATCAAGAAGGTCCGGACGTACTCTGAGTAGTCGCCCTCGCCCCTGTCAGCATCTACGTCCACGGCCCAGCCAAGGGTGTAGTCCTCCATCTGCTGGAAGCTGTACCCCTCAGTCTCCCTCATACGCTCGGGAGGATGGATCGGAACTATCTGCTCCGGCAACCCTAGGGTCTGGCGTATGAAACGCTCACCCAGGTACCAGGCCCGACAGACCGGGCCCTCCAAGAGAATCCGGTAGCGCGAGGTCTCCATGGCGCCGGCATACCGATCTCGTATCACCGCTGGTAGTGGAGCCCACGGCTGCCAAGTGACCTGAAATGAAATACGGTTGATTATCTACCAATATAGAAATGTACACTTGAAAGCGAAACTTAAACGAACTGTAAGTAAAACATACCTCGGTGGGGGTAATGGTGTCAAAGAAATGGCGGAAGAAGCTAAAAGTGTCCCGGGGCCTCCGGGTGCATCGCCCGTCGTAACGGTGAGAGAAGGGGACGACCAGAGGGGTCTCCGTCTCCGGTACTGGCTCTAGCCTAGGAAAGTAGGCATAGACCCACAACTGCAAGACAGATGTCAAAACATTTATCAGATAAAGCAGAATACAGAATAAAGCAGAAATAACAGGAGCCGTCTGTTGTATATTGTGTTGTGCAGAGTGTACAGTGTGAACAGTGTACAGTCAGTGTAAAGCGGAGTATGTGTGTGCCGTGTGTACAGTATACAGACTACAGTGTGTGCAGTGTGCAGAATACAGAAAGTATAGAGCAGAAATGTAAAGCAGAGGAGAAGACGTACCTCCCAGGCTCGCCAGTAGCCTCCTAGCAACTGTCCGCTGGCGCGGGAAACTGAGCTCATATAACCGTAAAGGGTGGCCAAAGCGGCGCCCCCCCAGTCATACTGCACAATCCTCTCGACGTCCACCAAAGCGCTGAGCAGGCAGAGGGGCACTGTGTTCGCCCGGTCGGCAAACAGGGTGGTCCCCAACAAGAACATGAGGAAGCCGCGTGCATATCTCTCAGCGGTCTCCTGGGTCATCGGAGCTGCGTCCTCCAGCACGGACTGCACTCGGAACTGCACCTCGAACCAGGAGTAGCGGACAAACCCTGGACGAACAAGTGGCGGCGCCTCGCCAAGCAAATAGACCTGAGCGGCGATCCACTCATCCATGTCTGTATCAAAGGGGATCGGATCACCCCCCACCCCGATGCCGGTGAGCATCGAAAAGTCGTAAGGGGTCATCGTCATGTCCCCAGTCGCTGATAAGTGGAACGAATCGGTGGTGTCCCACCACCTCTCTGCCAGGGCGGCAAGAAGAGGTCTGCAAGCAGAAAGCCTGGAGAGTCCCCTGCAGAAGGTGCCAAAGCCGGCCCGATCTACAATGCGGCTAACAGCGTCGGGCAGCTCGGCGTACCAATCGCGAGCGGTGACGTTCCCATACCCACGGAGAGTATGGGAGTCTCCCTGTAGTCAAGAAATTGCAAAGCCATATGAAGATATGCAGTCAATACAAGTCTGGCATATACAAGTCTAGCAGTCAAACAGAAACCGGGTACCGGTGTGCTTACAGTAACTACAAGCACGTGATGCGTCAGTGTGTTTTAGATGCTCTAGTGTAAACTTGGTGCGTGTGTGCACATTTTTTAGATTCAAGCAGATATCGGATTTCGGCGTACCAGTGGGTGAGCTACGGCCTGTGATATGCCAGTGCTCCTATGAGGATCAGTGTAAACAGCATGTGTGCGTGTTTTTCAAAGTTCAAATAGAAGCCAGGTCTTGATATGTTTCAGTAAACTACGACGTGTGATGTGTCCGCCTGTTGGTGAAGTTTTGTGCAAATCTAGCATGTGTGCGAGTTTTCAGATTCAAATAGGTATCGGGTGTCGGTGAATTTGCAGTGCAATGTGTGCCGTGTGTTTGAGTACTTGAGACTAGTGCAGTGCGTGTGCATGTGCGTCGGTCCTAAACAGATGTCAGTTATGAGTTTGTCTACGACCAACTACAAGTACAGTATATCAGAACTAAGCAGTTAATGGGTTCAGTTAGCTACGGCAGTTGACAGGAAATCCTACATTGCAGAAAATAAAAGACAAGAGTGTTACCTCGGCGACGCCAAAAGACAAGTGGGAGGCCGGCTCGCGCAGCAGAAGCTCCGGATCCAAACCCCTGTCGAAGCCGCGGAAATGGCGAAGTCCATCAGGTGGTAGCACGTGGATGGCCGGGCGATAGGTCGCCGGGTCGAATGGTCGCTCGCTCAACGGGAGGAGCTCGGCCCCGGGATCCATCTCGTGATCCGGGGGAGTCCCGACGTGTGGAATATCATCGGCCATAGCAATGGAGATGAGAAAAATAGCCGGAAGAAGAAAAATGAGCCGGAATGCGAAAAGTCAACCGACAAAGTCAACCCCGAGAGGGTCAGAAATGGCCGGGAAGGCCGGAAGAGGAAAATACACGGGAATGTAGAGAATATCAAGGGGAACAAGTCCCGAAAAAGCGGAACCAGCAAAAAGTGCACCGAAACGAAGATTTGTTCGGTTGAAAATGTCCGAAACGCGAAGAATATCGCGAATCCGACGAGAAAACGGGTGTAAAACGCGAAGAAATCGGCGAAAAATCAAAGGAAAAACACTCTAGAGAGAGAGAGGGGGAGTTTTCGGCGGAAGAAAAGTGAAGAAATAGGGTTTCAAGCCCTATTTTAAAAGGCCCGAAGCAAAATGGCAGTTCTGCCCCCGATTAGGCATTTTCTGCCGGTCGGCACCTTTTTGTGCCGGTCGGCACTTTTTTGTGCCGATGGATGAGTTCAGGAAGCCGGTGGCAGCCGGTGATCACCCCACCCGGCCGGTGGTTCTCCCAAGGTTGTTTTTAGGCAAGATGAGGGGTCTTGGGTCTCCATAGATCAATGAAGTACAGAAAATGCATCCCCGATGCTCAACCGGCCTCCGTTTTGACTTCGGACCGTCTCTACTGTGCGTGACGCTCAAATTCAATTGAAGATTGTATCCTTTTGTATCCTTTTGTCATTTACAGAGATCCAAAAGTTGCCCCGTGTGCATTACGCGCATCCATCGCATTTCCCAGCGTATCGTATCGCGCCATCTTGCACGTCCCTCGCGACTTGCACCGTTTTGCATTGTCATATGGCATGCGTGTCATACTCTTTCGTTTTGCATTTCATTTTGCGTTTCACCGCATCTCGAGGTACGTGTGCCTCATTTTGCATTTTATTTCGCATTTCATTGCATTTTCGAGGCACGTATGCCTCGCATTGCACTTGTTTTTCCATTCAGTGAGGTATGCGTGCCTCATGAGTATTCCATTTCACCCGACGATCTGACGAGACCTTAAACACGTATGATCCGGCGGGACCAAGACGCGCGCGGTCTAGGAGACCTTAAATCCTCGGGAGGTGCAAGACCTTCGGTGCATAAAGGTGTGCACCTCACCGCATTTGGCATGCATTCATTCGCGCTATTTTGCGCATCATACTGCATTTCGCATGCATTCCATCGCGTTATTCTGCGCATCTTATTGATTCCCCTACACCGGTCCGGCGAGACCTTAAACCCGTTCATTTGCATTATCATGCATCTCAAAGCCGCGTGTTGGCGCGCATTTCAAAAAACATGCATTGTCATGCATACATTATACATCCCGGTCTAGGAGACCTTAAATCCTCTGAAGGTGCAATTCCATTTCACCCATTTGTCATCAAGTTTGCTTCTCTTCTCATCAGGTACACGTGCATAGGCTAAGCATCCAAATATCCTGAAATGATCAACTGCCAGTTTGTGCCCTGTCCATGCTTTCTCTGGTGTCATGGTCTTTATAGAAAGTGTAGGGCTTTCTATTCCACACATGAACGCTCTAGTTTACAGCTTCAGGCCAAAAACTCTTAGGAATATTCTTCCTTGAAATCATGTTTCACACCATATTTAGGATCGTGCGATTTTTCCTTTCTGACACACCGTTCTGTTGTGGTGTGTATCCGACAATAAGCTATCTACGAATGCCATTTCTCACACACAAGTTAGTGAATTCATGTGAAGTAAATTCACCTCCACGATCAGTACAAAAAACCTTTATAGACTTGCAAGTTTCTTTTTCAACTTGAGCTTTAAATCTTTTAAATACAGCAATAGCCTCAAACTTTTCTATCAAAAAATAAACCCATGTTTTTCGACTATAGTCATCAGCAAAGGTAATGAAGTACCTTTTGTTTTTGTTCGATGTTAGATTAATTGGCCCGCAAATGTCTGAATGGATTAGCTGCAATGGTTAGGTGGCTCTCCATGCGCTTTTCTTAGGAAATGGATCACGATGCTGCTTGCCAATTATGCAATCCTCACAAACCTTTGAAGGAGATTGAATATGTGGAAGTCCTTTTATCATTTTCTTTTGTTACAAGGTTTTTAGCCCATTAAAGTTCAAGTGCCCATATCGATAGTGCCACAACCATGCAAGATCTTGTACTATTGATTTGTGACATATCTAATCAGCATGTTCAGTTTGAGTTTGCAAAGGAAACATCCGATTTCCTCTCATTTTGACCTCTGCAATAAAGCCCTTCTGTGGATGATGAATTTGATAGCAACCCTTTCGAATGATGATGGCAAAACCTTTCTTTTGTAACTGACCAAGACTAATCAAATTACTTTTGAGTGATGGAACATAAAACACACCAGTAATAATGTGCATATTGTCATTCATCAGAACTTTGATGTTACCCTTTCCCATGACACATATATTAGTACTATTTCCAAGTTTCACATTTTCTCTAAAAGTCTCATCTAAATCAGAGAAGAGGAGTTTGTTACCACTCATGTGATTGTTGCTGCCAGAGTCTAAATACCATGCATCATCTGATTTAGTCTCCCTCTTGTCGATGTACGCCATCAAAAGTAGCTCTTCTTCATTTTTAGCAAAATTCATCTTTGTATCCTTCTCTTTGTCAGGGCATTCATGTTGGAAATGGCCAAGCACTTATGATAGTGATACCATTCCATACTTGCCTTGTCAAATGGTGCTCCTTGATTGTAGGAAAGCTGGCGTCCTCTACCTCTTCCTCTTCCTCAAAATCTGCCATGTCCTCTGCCTCTCCCAGGGGATGTTTCTCCATGAATTGTAACTTGCAAGGCTTGCTCCTCCACAACATGACTAGTCATCCTCTGTTCATGTACCAGCAATGAGCTCTGCAACTCATCAATCGAAAGACTATCAATGTCATTCAATTCTTCAATGGAACGTACAACATAATCAACTTTGGGAGTCATTGAGCGAAGGATTTTCTCAATGACTGCAACATCTCCCATTTTCTAGCCATGAATATGCATTTTGTTTGCAATTGCCAGTGTTCTTGCAAAATAATCATTGACTGACTCCTCTTCCTTCATGTGAAGAGTCTCAAACACTTGGCGAAGAGATTGAAGTTGTGCACATTTGACCCTTGCCGTGCCTTGATACTTCTTTTTTAGGGAGTCCCAGATCTCTTTAGCAATGTCCTTCTTGTGGATGGTTTCCAGGATGGCACGATCTACTGCCTGGAATAAGTAATTCTTTGTCTTCAAATCCTTCACCTTTTGTTCTTCGAGAACCTTCGTTTGTGCATCATGCAGAGCTACATCATCTACTGGTTCAGCAATACCATTCGCTATAAGACCCCAGTACTCTTTAGATCGCAAAAAGTTTTCCATCAGCATGCTCTAATGGTCATAGTAACCATCAAAGCGAGGGATTGCTGATTGCACAAAACTACTATTTTCTGATGCCATGTAATCTTGCTGCTGCAAGTGGGAAGACTGCTGGTTCTTTGATAATCAAGCCCCTTGATGGAGCTCTGATACCAAATGTTAAATATCAAAGCTTTGAATATTGTAGTGCAAAATACTTGTGAAAAGTTGACTTCTTATTGAATGAAATCAGAGACCTAGTTTAAATAGGCTTATAGAAACAAACTGAACAAAAAATCAAGGAAAATAATATCCCACGTCTAATAGCCCTAGACTTGTGGGATTCTCCAAAGGAATAGATCAAATGCTAACTAAGTCCCTAACAACGGATAAATATCTAACAAATAATTCTAAAAAAAATAGTATTTTCATTACTTATTATATGTGGAATGAAAAAATGCATGAACTCAGAATTAGTCGAAGCAAAGCTTGAATTTTTAAAAAAAAAATTAATAATATGAGGTGGATTTTAGTTGTTATAGTCTGGCCTGGTGAAAAATAATGAAGGTCATTTAACAGCCTGGTGCAATATATAGACCAGAAATTGACTTGTTTTTTTAAACACAGAAGCAATTAAGGAAATTATTTAAAAGTCCTAATAACAAGAAGTGTGGTACTTCAAGTTTTTGAACAAATAAGTTTTATTTAAAATCTATCTATATATATATCTATCTATACTATATATTAAGCAAAAGGGGGTTTTTAACCACAAACCTTGTGAGAGCTCCAATCTCCCAATCTAAATTTCCTGTTTTTTTTTTTAAAAAAAAAAAAAAAAAAACCTTAGCATTTATTAACTTCTCTCAACCCCCAAATCTTACCATCATGATAACACTTTAATGCATTAAGAACAAGCATAAAAAAAATTCTTTGAAATCTAATACATATGAATTCCTTAAAAAGTCCCAGCACATATGATTATTATCCCTCATAATAACACTTTAATGCATTAAGAACAAGTATAAAAAAAATATCTTGAAAAGTCCAACACATATGGTTATTATCAAAATATTAAACTTTAATATAATATAATAATAAAAAAAGACATTTAATTCTTTGAAAAGTCTAAGACATATGATTATTATCAAAATATTAAACTTTAATATAATATAAAAAAGAAAAAAAATAAGGCATTTAAAAAAATAAAAAAAAAGAAGATATTTAAAAATCGCAATTCACATATATAAATAATTGTAAACACAAAAATGCAACTCTCTCTCTCTCTCTCTTGTCTTTTTCTTTTTTTCATTTATCAAATGGCCGTTTCTGTTAAAATATTTTTTTTACTTTCCCCCTTGTCACCTAAATCAGCCAAAATCAAACATGCAATTTTTATTTGATTAAATAGCCAATATATATATATATATATATATCTATCTATACTATATATTAAGCAAAAGGGGTTTTTAACCCCCCAAGGCCAGTGAGAGCTTCAATATCCCAATCTGAATTTTCTAAATTTTTTATTTTAAAAAAAAAAACTCAGTATTTATTGATTTGGTCAAAATCCCCTGATCAGCATTTATTAACTTTTTTTCAATCAACATGTCTTTCCATACGCCTGCATCTATTGATTTGGTCAAAATTCTCTGATCAGCATTTAAAATCCCCTCATACAAATAATTATAGATACAATCCGTGTATAGTTACTGCAGTACCCTTTTTAACTTCTCCCACACACTATGGTTAGTTATAAGATTGTTAAATTATTTTTATAAAAAATCTTAAAAAACATAATTTATATATTAAAAAAAAATATAAAACAAATATAAATATCTATAATTATCCCGTGCATAGCATGAGTGATAGGCTAGTTAAGGAAAAAGAGATTTTTGACTCCCAAGTCTTGTGAGAGTTCTAATATCCCAATCTAAATTTCTTAATTTTTTGATTTAAAAAAAACCTTAGCATTTATTAACTTTTCTCAACCCCCAAGCCTTACCCTCATAATAACACTTTAATATATTAAGAACAAGCATAAAAAAAAATCCTTGAAAAGTCCAACACGAATTCCTTGAAAAGTCCCAACACATATGATTATTGTCCCTTATAATAACACTTTAATGCATTAAGAACAAACATAAAAAAAAAATTCCTTGAAAAGTCTAACACATATGAATTTCTTGAAAAGTCCAACACATATGATTATTATCAAAATATTAAATTTTAATATAATATAGAAAAAAAGAAAAAAAAAAGACATTTAAAAAGAAGAAGAAGACATAATTCACATATATAGAAATAATTGTAAACACAACAAGCATAAAAAAAATTTCTTGAAAAGTCTTACACATGAATTTCTTGAAAAGTCCAACACATATAATTATTATCAAAATATTATACTTTAATATAATATAAAAAAGAAAAAGAAAGAAGATATTTAAAAAAAGAAAAGACATTTAAAAATCACAATTTACATATATATAAATAATTGTAAGCACAACTCATGCATAGTACGGGTGAAACACTAGTTGTATAAATATAAATATATATGAATATGAATATACATCTATCTATATATATATATTAAGGAAAAATGGATTTTTAACCCTCAAGCCTTGTGGGAGGTCCAATATCCCAATCTAAATTTTTTGATATTTTGATTTAAAAAAAAAAAAAAACACTTAGGCTCCGTTTGGTAGAGCTTTGTAATTATGATTTGAGAATATGAGTTGTATTTTGAGTTTGTGTGTTTTAGAATTATGATTTGAGTGTAGAAAATTTGTTTGGTTATGGTTTTTGAATAAAGTGTTGAATTGAGTGTGGAATTGAGTTTTGAATTAAGTGTAGAATTGAGTTTTGAAAGTTTGATTTGACATGTGAAGTAAAAAAATTTGTTTGGTTATGAGTTTTGAAAAGAGTTTTCAAAACTTAATTCAAATTGTTATAACTCATAACAAAACACATTACTTTCACATTATTGAAAATTTTGATCAACACTCATAACCAAACTCTTTTTAAAATTCAATTAAAAAAATTTATTATTAACAAAAAATAACATTAATTAATTTTTTAATTGAAAATACTACAAAGGAAATAATTTTTTTTCAAAATAAATATTCAAAAAATTTAAATCATAAATATTTAAATAATTTAAATAATCTAAAAAATTTAATAAGTAAAAAATTAATTTAAATATTCAAAAAATTAAAATAATTTTAAATTTTAATATTTTAAATTTAAAAACAACTGTACACTCAAATCCTAACCAAACACATAAAACAAAACTCAATTAAAAAATTATTTTTAAAACTCATAACCAAACACATAACTCGAAATTCCATACTACTTTCACAACTCTACACTCAAATCGTAACCAAATACATAACAAAAAATTAAAATATTTAAAAATATTTTTATAAAATAGAGTTTGAATTTATTTTTATAAAATATTTTAAAATTTAAAAAATTAAAATTGTAATATTTAAAAATTAAAATATTTAAAAATATTCAAAAAATTAAAAAATTAAAAAATTAAAAAAATCATAAATCTTAAAAAAATTAAAATATTTAAAAATATTTTTATAAAATAGAGTTTGAATTTATTTTTATAAAATATTTTAAAATTTAAAAAATTAAAATTGTAATATTTAAAAATTAAAATATTTAAAAATATTCAAAAAATTAAAAAAATTAAAAAAATCGTAAATCTTAACAAAATTAAAATATTTAAAAATATTTTTATAAAATAGAGTTTGAATTTATTTTTATAAAATATTTTAAATTTTAAAAAATTAAAATTGTAATATTTAAAAATATTCAAAAAATTAAAAAAAATTAAAAATTAAAAAAAATCGTAAATCTTAACAAAATTAAAATATTTTTAGAATATTGATTTGAATGGAGTTTTGAAAAGAGTTTTGAATTATGTGTTTGGTTATGAGTTTTAAAAAGTAATGATTATGTTTTGAAATGAGTTTTGAGAAATGAGTGTAGAATTGTGATTTGAAAACCCTAAACAAACACAACACTCAAAAGTGAGTGTTGAACTAGATTTTGAAAGCTCTGCCAAACGGAGGCTTAGCATTTATTAACTTCTCCCAACCCCCAAGCCTTACCCTAATATAATAGACGTTCTTATCCTTTTGAAATGTAATTGGAGATACAATTTTGGAGATCCATTGATTTCGACAATCTAGAGATTTCAAGATTTCGATAAGAACATGAGCAAATTTCGATTCGAGTTTTTGATATGTTTCGATTTCAGTATTTAGTTAGATTTTGTTATATATTGTGGGTGTTTGGGAAGTTGCTATTTTAGTAGGTTAAAATTTTTATGTTTGGTAAAATGATTGGATTTTTTTATAGTTAGATGTGATGTTTGTGATAGAAAAAATGAAATAATTATGAGTTTGATGTGATATTTTGTCTTATTAACTATTTTAACCTATTTTATCTTTTTATAGATTTTAGCCTAAATTAGGCTAAAATCTCACTTCCCAAACATTGTTTCCCAATTTATTTCAATTCCCTAACTTTTCAAGCACATGATCCTCTCTATCTTTAAGGATCATGTCTTCATATTTTTACACTTGGTGATTGTCAAATATTACAACGGTTGTAAGTGTTCTGTGATAAGTGAATAGTGAGAATTAGAAACAAAGAATCTTTAAACACCTTTTTAAGTTATTTTTTTGAGCTCTCAAATGTCTTTTTTTGGACCAAATTCATTCTCAATATAACCCAGCATACACTTTTTTCTTGGATAACTCCACTTCTTTTTTTCTTTTTTTTTCTTTCTTTTCACTAAATTACAAAAATCATCTTTACAATAGGCTTTAGAAATATGACTTTCTAACAAGGGTGTAAAAGTCACTCCCAATAATGCATTTGGTAGGGCATTCAACTCTCACAACAGTGCCTCAGCAGCCATGACTTTTTAGCTTTCTACACATGGGGGATGTTTGGAAAGCAACTTTTTGGGTTTTTTTTTGGGTTAAAATAATGCTAAAAGATAAAATAGATTAAAATAGTCGATAAGAAAAAATGTCACATTAAATTAATAATCATTTCACTTTTTATCTCACAAACATCACATTTAACTATAAAAAAATTCAACTATCTTCTCAAATACAAAAATTTTAATCTCTTACAAAAGTTAAAAATTAAAATAACTTACAAAAATAGCAACTTCCCAAACACCTCCGTAGACTTCTTGGTCATTGTCATAAATGTAGTTGAATAATGCAAATCTAGTTGCTTGGATTGCGGACAATAAATGGCTTAGTTGTGGCAGATTTGCCAAATCAAGCTCTCAACTAGCCTGCAAAAAAATTCCAAATATGGGGTACCATAAAAACTGCTTTTCTCTCACTTCCATCATCAAAGGGTGTGCCAAGCATTAGTTGACATATGGTATTAGACAAGGAAAATAATTTGTTCCCTTAAAAAAGCCTCTCCTAATCTCCTTAATGTCCAAAACGACGTCGTTTTGGATTTTTTTTTTTTTTTTTTTTTTGCCTTGGTTTGAAATTTAGGGGGATTAAGGGGCCAAAAATTAGGGGATGTAGCACAGCCCTATTAGACAAACTGCGAAAGTATAGAAACACAAAAAAAAAAGAAAAATGTTTTGTGGCCCTAAAAACAGTGGCCCTAATGGCCCTAATTTCCTTTTTGGGTAAGTCTGTTTTTTTTTTTTTTTTTTTTTTTTTACTTTGTTGTTTTCTTTTTTTACTTTATATGGAAATTAGGGCCATTAGGGCCACTAATTTTTGAGCTACCAACCAAAGCCGAAAAAAAAATTCAAATATAGAATGCACATTCTCATACTTGATTCACTAAAAAATTAATAAAAAAATATATTATAAATGAAATTATAATTCATCATAATAAGAAAATAATCATTTCATAAGATCACAAATGAATAATTATTTAATGCCATTCTAGTTCAACGTAAGATTAATGCCTCAGTTGCTATGATATTATTTTCGGATAATTTTTCCAGTTATAATTATTATTATGTTTTTATAAAACTTCAAAAAAAAAAAAAAAAAAAAAACTCAAAATGTTAATACAACGAAATTATGGGTTAAATTATTTTAAGTGTAATTTATATGACACAATATTTGAATTTCCATCACACATTTGGATAACTTTTGAATAGCCTCTAAATGCACTCCCAAAAAATTGTTACACTCTATTCCTAAATTTAATTTTTTATTTATTGTCTTTTTTTTTTATTGGCAAAAATTAATAATTAATTATTAGATTTACATGAGCTGAACTCTCACCCTCTCCTTGCAAGCACTTAAGCCTTGCCCCTTATTTTATTTCTAAGAGTAGAACCCAAGATCTCTCCTTAACAGAGACTTGGTGGCCAAAGAGCGAGCTACACTAGCTAGAACCCCTTGATTTTTTGTTTTATTGTCTTTGAGCACCTCAATTAATTTTCATCTTATCCCTACCTCCAAGTCCACTGGGGCCACCTGTACTATCCCCTTGCCTTCCTTCCCTACTGTCAGTCGCCTTTCCATTTCCCTCCTACCTCCTGTTGCTTCTACCTTTTCCTTTTCCGTGAGCCTTCAGTCCCCTCCCCTTTCCCTTCTTCCTTCTCAAATCCTAACTCTAACCCCAACACCCACCATCGCTAGTGTAGAGAAAAAGAAAGGGAGTCACAAGTGGATGGAGAGAGAGAGAGAGAGAGAGAGAGGAGAAGGATGGAAAAGAAGGGGTGAATGCGGTTTGTAGATCTAGAGTTTTATAGAATGGAATGGCAACCGAAAGCAGCAGTAGCAGTGGCAAAAGAAGAAAAATGAGATGGGTACCAATGGGGTACTACAACATATAAGACTTTTATGCTGTATTTAGTTGGAGGATTTGAGGAGAGATTTGGAAAGGGAAATGGAAAAGGTAGGTGAAATGTGAATAAAATGTATTTCACTTAGTTTCACACACCTTTTCTTTTCCCTTTCCAAATCTCTTCCCAAATCCCTCAACCGAACAGAGCATTTGGGTGTAACTATTTCCGTCCCTAAAACCAATATTTTCATCCCCAAATATCTAGCAAAAAATTCACTTTTCTATTTTAGCTACTTATTATCCTTCAAGAATACTATCTATTTTAGCTCAAGAAATCTATCTATCTATATATTATATAAGAAAAATAAGATTTTCGTGAGGAATACTGTAGGAGCTCCAAAGCTTCATAATAAATTTGTAGATTTATTGAATTAAAAAAGTAGCATTGGCTAATCCATTAAAGTAATAGTTTTCAAAATATTAATAATTCCATAATTTATAGTTTTCAAAAGGAAAGATAAAAAAAATATTCCATATATCACTACAAGAAAAAGCACAAATGGCGACTAAAATTCAGAATTTCGTCGCTGAAAGTTGGCCAAATGGCGACTAAACTGGATTTAGTCGCCGAAAATGAAGACTTTTGCCGACTAAAATGAATTAGTCGCCGAATCACAGGGTTTTAGCGACTAAACTGTTTGTTGGTCGCCAAATGTAGCAGTTTTACCGACTAAAGGTTGTTTGGTAGCCAAAAGCGACGGTTTTTGGCGACTAAAATAATTTAGTAGCCAAAAATGATGGTTTTGGCGACTAAAAACCATTTTAGTCGCCGATTATAGGTCTTTTGCCGACTAAAAAAAGATTAGTCGCTGAAAATGAAGGTTTTTGGCTACAAAAAAAAATTAGTAGCTAAAAACAGTGAATTGGCGACTAAATTTCAATTTAGTAGCCAAAACGGGACGTTTTTGGCGACTAAAAACAGAGTTAGTCGCCAAAAAGTGCTATTTTTAATTTAAACATATTTTTTTAGCGACAACAAATTAATTAGTAGCCCAAAAATCATAGAATTGGCGACTAAATTAGTCGCCAAAAGTGGCCTACATTTTTTTTTAATAAATAATTTATTTTTTACATAAATTATATTCAATAAAAATAATTATGTGTACATATATGATTTTGTATGAATACCGGTTAAAATAGTATATAAATAATATATATTGCATATATAATCATGTGATGTTCAAGTGGCATAGTGGAGGGAGTAGGTTGGTAAAGGTGTTGGCAGTTGGAATGGTTTGGTTCACGGTTCAAATCTCAGAAAAACCAAAGAATTTGTTTTTTTTTTTTTTTTTTTCCGAAAGGACCTTTGGCGACTAAACTTTTAGTCGCCAAAAGTGTTATTTTGGGCGACAAAATAGTTTAGTCGGCGATTCAAGGAATATTGGCGACTAAAATATTAGTCGCTAAATGTGGGATTTTAAAAAGTGTAAACCACCAATGGCGACTAAACATTTGGTCGCTAAAGAGCTCTTTTTTGGCCGACTAAAAAAAGTTTAGTCGCCGATACCTCTCGCGACCACATATGCGCGACAAAAGGGGCGACTAAAAAAATTAGTCGCTGAAAGTAAAAACTCGACTTTCGGCGACTAAAAACGGACTTTTGGCGACTAAAAATTTAGTCGCCAAAAATGATTTTTCTTGTAGTGTATTTCTAACCTAATCCTGTCCCATTGATATTTATTTCCTTTAAAAAAAAATTATAACTTGTTTCTTATTATATTACTATATTATTCATACCATATATAACTACTAATCTTTAAAATTCATGATAAAAATTAGAAACCTTCAAAATATTGACTTAATTGCACACATTTAATTTCTTTTGTACACTTTTTTTTTTTTTTTTGATTTGTTTTGCACACTCATATGTACTAATATTTATGCCTAAATTATAAATTTTTAAATACATGTGGTGGGTGTGAAAAGAAATTAAGTGTGTATAATTATTAGGACCCTTCATATTAGCCTCATTCATTGATTTTGTTTTTTTTTTTTTTAAATTATATCTCATCAATTTAATTATTTAGTTAATGGATTTTCACACTACTAAAAGACAATTTTTTTAGTGTTTTTTATAATGATAACTTTGTTTAAAAAATAATTAATTATTTTTCAAATATTAAAACATTTTACATAAAAATTTGTATTAAATAAAAATTTAATAAAATTTAAATTTGAAAATTATGATTTGTTTTGAGACTTCACTTCTTTGATCAAGTTTTATGCTAAAAATAAAATCTATGAACTAGTTAGCTTAATCTGATCTTAAATAATTCTTTCATATGTAAATAAATTTAATATTAGACATATTTTAAGAATAAATATATAATTTCTTAATTGAAGGTTTAGAATATTAATAAATATGCAAAATATATATATATTAATTCATATTTTTTTTTATTTTGGTTATAAACATTTTTACAATATTTTTACCATTTTAAAAAATAAATAATTGGACAATGTGATGGTTGGGCATGAATCAAAATGATTATCTAAAAATTGGATTGATATATAGCATAAAAAACAACCAAATCCAATTTCTATACTACTTTTAGTATTTGATCTAGTATTATCTCATACATATCATAACTTAACAAATTATTAAATATAAGTTTAAATTGATTATTATTAACTGTTTTCACTAATTGAACGATCAATTTTTAAATCGAGCCCAAGGTAGGATTAGATAATTTTTTCATACATAAATATACTTAATTATTTGTGTAAGAATTTTTAATATAAATATATAATTTTTTTTTACAAAATATAAATAAATACATATGCCAAAAATATACGTACATTTTCTTACTTTGGTTATAAAAAATAATCATAATATATCTACCAATTTTAAAAACAAAAAAGTAAGTGGGTTAAGTGATCATGAATTGGGTATGAATGAAGATAATTTTCCAAGAATTTAATTGTTGGCATAAAAATTGATCTTAATCTAACTTCTAAATTACTTTTAATGTTTAATGCAAGTACTATCCCTCAAATTATTTTATACTATCAAGAACCTAAGAAATTATAATATAATTTAAACATAAAATTTAAATTGATTATTATCAACTATTTCTATTAATTGACCGATCAAAATTTTGAATCAGGTCCAAAGTATGGTTACAACAATATCCATATTTTAGGTTGATTTTGGATAGTTTTTTCACACATAAATATACGTAAATATTCATGTAATAATTTTAAATATAAATATAAAATTTTATCAAAGTTTGAATTTTTTTAATAACTATGCATAAACATGTACATATGTTTATTCACTAATGTAATAAATAAATCAGTTAAGTGGTTCATGTTTAGGTATAGACCAAGACAATTCTCTAAGGATTAGGTCATGACTAAGTTGAGATAAATGTTAAGTCAATTAGATTATGTAACTTTTAGTGTAACACAATTATAAATCCTCAAGTCAACTCTTATTCTTTTATATTCGTAAATTATGGCATAGGAAAAACAATAATTTTATGTCCAAGTAAGACATATTTTTAGATTTTTACAAAATAGACAATGGATAGTTAATAAATTGAAAGATAAAATTTATTATATGATTGGGCTATCTCTAACATAAAATAAACTAAATTGCAAAACTTATAACACAAAATGCATTTATATTTCATTGTAAATATAGTTTTTCTAATTTTATTGCACTTTTTTAAAAATACATTCTACCATAGTTTATTTATTTCTTATAAATAAATTGTGTTATTATTTAATTTTAAAAATAATTTTTAATTATTTATTTAAATCTATGCATAGCACGAGTATTATGGTTTATAAAATAATTTTAAAAAAGTACACCCATGCTATGAAGATCCCTTAAGAAAAGTTGAGTAAGAGAGAAGAATAAGAAAATAGCCCAATGTGAGATGCCAAAACTAGCGAGTGTAAGAAAATCTAAAAGTTATACTTGATAGGTAAATGCTGATTTCAGGAAAGATAAAATGATAAGGGTCACTGGTAGTTCATTATTTGTCATTTTTGTTTTGTTGTTCAATTTTTTGATTTAAACAAATTTTGCTAGATTGAGTTTCATTAAAAAAATTATTATTATTATTACTATTATATGGCAAACTAAAAAATTGTAATTAGTAAAAAATGAAAATAATAATTATTGAATTTCACATAATTTAAAATATTATCTAATATATGGCAAACAAAAATTATGAAACTCTTGGAAAATAATAATGTATTTATATTTTATCATAGGTGTAGTTTTTGTTCCTAAAAATAAAAATTGAAAAGTGCAACTTTATAATTTATCATAATTTTGTTTAACTTTTATTAATTACATTATGATTCATGTCATTATTATTTTGAACTTAAAAAGAAAAAAAAAAAAAAAACATAAACAAAATTGTGATAAAATAGTTAAAATTTAATTAATTTTATTTTTTTACTATTTAATTTTAATTTTAAAATTAACTATTAATTATTTATTTGAAAAAGATGTATATTCTTTTAACTTTTTTATTTGTACAAAGCAAATAATATGTAGTGATAGGTAGTTTGTCTGGGTGAATGTAGACGAACCAATATCTGAATGTAGAATAGAAAAAGGGGAAATTACCCTTTATGATGGTTTTTTAAAAAGAAAAATGATTTGTAGCACTAAAACTGTTGGCACTAATGGCACTAATTTCCTGTTTTGGTAACTTTATTTTTTTTTTTTCTTTACCTGATATAGAAATTAGTGCCACTAGTGCTCAACAAATTAGTGTCACAAATCAAAGCCCTTTTAAAAATTATAACACATTACTAGAAAAGTTTATAATTTTAATAATTAATTTTTATAATTTTTTGGATAAATTACAAATAAATCTCTTGAGATTTGCTTAAAATACAAATCGTCCCCTGTGATTTGAAAAATTACAAATACCTCCCTGTCAAAAATTTTTATTTAACAAAATTAATTAAAAATGTGAAATTTCGAAATGTTCACCTATATAATAATAAAATTATCTGAATTATTAATTGAAAATAAAATTTTAACATTATTAAAAACTGTTAATTACATTGATGATTTATTAATAAAAAGATCTATTTGTTATGAAATTAAAAACTTTAGGGGACATAATGTAATTTCTAAAACTACAAGAGATAATTTATAATTTAAATAAACTCAAGGAGTGTGTTTGTTATTTATCCTTTTTTTTTTTTTTTCTTTTGATAGAGAGTGTAATTTCTTCTAAAATAATAATAATAATAATAATTGTTCCATAAATAGGGACTCGCCTCGTGTGACGAGTGACTGTAACAAATATTGGAGTGTTTTGAGAAGTTGGTAAGAAATTGACTTTTTGATTTTTTTAGTCTATTTTATTTTTTTGTAAGTAAAAAATGTGAGAGATGATGTGATCCAAAATGGAGAAAAAACTAAAAACTGACTTTTTATCCTCTTCCCAAAAGATCCCATTATTATAGCTAGTCAAATGATTTGATGGAGCGGTTTTTGTGCAATTTTGCTAGCCGTTTTAAGGAGTTATTTGGTAGTTTAAAAGTATTGTTTAATTGTCTCATAATATTCATAATATTTATTTAAAATAAGTGTTTAATTGTCTCTAAAAAGAGATAAAAAAAATAATAATAAATTCCACTGATTCAACTAATGACAGTAAAGTTATAACATCACGTCATCTTGTCCCAAGGGTTAAGAATAATTTTCCCTATTTTAATGATGGTTTGGACATGCTCTAACAAGAGGATTATAAAAAAAATATTATAAAACACATTATAAAGATTTTTTTATCCTTTGATTAGTGTGTGATGTTTTATTGTATCTGTAATCTAAAGATAAAAAATCTTTCATGATCATCTTTATGAATTTTTTTTCATAATTTCTACCATTACTCCTTTTTTTAACTCTGTTAATGGCAGGTAAAATTGTGAAAGAAAGAGAAAAACATTGTGAAAATAATAAAAAAATTTCCGTTAATATATATATATTTGTTTTTGGTACATATGAACACACTTGAAATTCAACGGTTCTCAATATTGAACATTTCAAATGTGCTGCCAATTTAAGAATGTGTGCTTCAAAAGAAAAAAAAGAAAAAAAAAATAGAATCTTGTTTTGAGTGTTCATTTTAAAAAATTATACATTCATAAAAATACATAAATAAAAAAATATAAAATATTTTATTTACATTATTTATCAAGGACGAATCCAACACTAGAGAGTAGTCTAGTAATTGGACTAGAGGATGGTTCAATCGTGAGCCTTGTGAGTTCGCGTCATTTTAGTAATTCAAATAGTTTATTTTGTAACACTTGTGAAGTTGATTATACATGTGAAAAGTCAGATTGATCGAATATCAATAACAATATAATTGGATTAAATTCAAATTTATATTCTACTTAGGAGACACAAGAAACAATTCACATCATCAAAATGGACCCAATGTAAGCCCACAACCCTCAACTACCAATCGAAAGCCTGGTCCAAAACTAAAATAAGTAGAATAATAGGTGGGATGATGTACACCATTACATGTGATGCTTTCTTTTCTTTTCTTTTCTTTTCTTTTTTTTTTTTTTTTTTCAAAAAGGAGTATAGAAAAATAGGTGAAATAATGTATCAAAAATAGTGGAAAGGAATAAATGAAAACCAAGCATTAGAGAATGGATAGGAAGGAGGTGGAGGGGATGGAAGGGAAATAAAAAGTAACACGTGGAGGGGAGGCATTGAAAGAGAGTGAAAGTAGGGAAGTTTTGGCTTTGGAAAGGGAAAAGAAGCATGAGAAAGTAGTCGAAAGAAAGAAAAAAATGTTGCAAGTGGTGGTCCAAAAGGGACTAGGTAGGTGGTGAGGAAAGCGGCAAGGTGAAGAGAAGTTGAGAGCTATTAGAGAGGGGGTTAAGGTGGTTGTCAAAAGTTGCAGTAGTGGTGATAGTGGTTGAAAGAGGAGAATGTGATAGTTGAGAATAGGTATAGAGAGAAATAAATTTTAAGATTTTGTCCCTTTTAATAATTTTATTTATGGGCAAAATAGTATTAAAAAAATATGAATGGTGGGGGTATCCAACAATATTGCATTTAGAGGCTACCTAACTTCTGTATCTTTTTCCTATCATTAAATTACAGATAATATAATATTATACAAACAAAATTTATATATAAAAAATTTATACAGAATATTATGTCTCATTTATAATCATTAATTAAAAGTCAAAATATTTATCATTTTAATTCATTATTATAAAATATTATTATTACATCATTCTTATCTTAATTTTTATATAAAATTTATTTATAGATATGATTTTCCTTACATCATTCTTGTCTTTACAGGAGGTCTTTAGTAATATGACTTTTCTTTTTAGAGTTGTAAAATTTACTCCCAATAATTCATTTTGGATTGCAGTCAACTCTCACAATAATGCCTTGGCCGCCATGACTACATGCGTTCCACTGATACCGACTCGTCACAAATGCATTTTAATAATTGAAAGGATAAATTATAATATATTTTTAAAAGCTATAACATATTTGCATTTTGTTTTTTAAATTTCAAAATTCAATAGTTAATTATCTTGAAATATTATCTTATTACAGGTAATCCTTTATGTTAGGATTTTATTATGAATTTAAACAAAATCATATTAGAGTTATGTTAAGGATACCAAATAGTTTATCAAATTTTCTACTAAATCTCTTACATGGATGTGGAACCCACATACATGTGGATTTATGTGGGTCCCACACAAGTTTGATAGAAAATTTGATAAATTATTTGGGGTCCATAATATTTTTCATCTTTTCATCCAATAATGCTAAGGATCATGAAATTCATCATGAAGATTTTTCTTCCCTTGATTAATGTGTGGTGTTTTATTGTATGGATAATCCAAAGGTGAAGAATCTTTGATGATCATTTTCATGATATTTTTTTCATGATCCCTAACATTACTCTCATCATATTATATTTATTGAGTTTTTAAGGCAATAATACTCTTATATGGTAATTTCATTTGCAATTTGTTACTAAAATAATGGAGACAAAATGCAAATAGAATCATTAAATAAGTGTATTATTATTTTATAAAAATCAATAACTGGTATTATTGTCTTAAAAAATCAGTAACTGATATTATTGTCTTAAAAAATCAATAAGCATATCATGTGTTTGACACAATACTGTTTCTAGTTAAATCCTGAGACAATTTTAACAAAAGACGTTAAATGTAACAAGATAATAGCTCAAAATAGTTGACTTTAAAATTCAAGAAAACAAAATGTAATTAGATCATAATTTAAAGATGTTTACTATAATTTTATAATTTATCCTACTGGCATTGATGAGCTTGGATTGCATACAGTAAAAGGCTTAGCTAAAAAAACTAGGCTGCAAAAAAAAAAATTGGCAAATGGGCACCAAAAACACAACTTTTCTTTCACTCCCATTGCTCTTGTTTTTCTTAACAATTCCATCATCAGAATCTGCAACTGATACTTTAACTCAGTCCCAACCAATCTCAGTAGGACAAACCCTCATCTCTGCAGGCGAAATCTTCGAGTTAGGATTCTTCTGTCCCCAAAATTCCAGTAGCCGATATATTGGCATATGGTATAAAAACTTACCCGGCAGCAAGGTTGTGTGGGTTGCTAACCGGAACAACCCTCTTCGAGCCACCGACACTGCCTCGAGTCTCACAATTGGCATTGATGGAAACCTTAGACTAGTAGATGGACAGAAAAACACAGTCTGGTCTACAAATGTTTCTGTCCAATCAAACAACACAATTGCAGTCCTCTCGGACAAGGGAGAGTTTGTTATCAGAGACTATGTCTCGGGTTGGATCTCATGGGAAAGCTTTAAATACCCGAGCGACACCTTCTTGTCCGGGATGATGATAGGAATGAACTACAAAACGGGTGAAAAGCAGTTCCTGACTTCGTGGAAGGCTGACGACGATCCATCCCCAGGAAAGTACATGCTCGGGCTGACGCCCGAGACACCAGCACAGGCTTTCCTGTGGAACGGGTCTGAGCCTTTATGGAGAAGCGGACCATGGGACGGGTCCAAATTTATTGGGATACCAAACCCGGTGCAGGGCTATGTGAATGGACTCAATCTCATACAGGATAACCAACAGGGAAATGTGTATCTGAGCTTGAATGTTTACAACACCTCTTATATCACAATTGTATTCATTACACCTACAGGGATTTTAAAATCACTGGTTTGGGATCAAGGGAAAAGGGATTGGTATGTCAGTTGGAGGGCACTGGAGAACCCATGCACGGTCTACGGAATTTGTGGTGATTACTCAATTTGCGACAAGAACCGGTCTCCGATTTGCAGTTGCTTGAGAGGGTTCGTGCCGAGCTCGGATGAGGATTGGAGGAGAGGGAACTGGAGTGGTGGGTGTGTGAGGAAAACTGAGCTCGAATGTCGAAAAAACTTGACAGAGGGAGGGGGTAAAAATGATGGGTACTGGAAGTTGAGTGGGCTGAAATTGCCTGATCGATTTCAGTATTTGTACAGTGACGATTTCTCGAGCTGCCAACAATGGTGCTCGAAAAACTGTTCTTGCGAGGCCTATGCGTTTGTGACTACAATTGGGTGTATGGTTTGGGCAGGAAGGCTCACTGATGTTCAACAGTTCACTGCGGTAGATGGGTATGACCTTTTCCTGCGGCTTCCATATTCAGAGCTGGGTAAATTTAATTCTACCTTGTCTGACGTTTTTATTTTTTATTTTTTATATTTTGGCTTTGGTACGAGAGAAAATAAAAATTATATAATAAATTTATTTAAATAGAAAATGTTTTTCCATCTTGTTAAGTTAAAAAGTTTTCCAGAATAATGTTTAACCAATGTCACCAGCTTACAATCATCACCACCTCCTCCACCACCATCAGTGCCACCAACCTACCACCACACATTGTCACCATCCATGGTTCTAAAGATCAACCTTAGGTATTGTTTCGACGATACATAATGGTTTTTGGCTTAATTGATAGTGTTGCAATCGAAAATCTCTGTTGAACTGGCTAAGTCCCCGTTACGTGTGGGTTCAAATTAGTTACGCTATGTTATTTTCTCCGGACAGTACCCTACTTTAAACCAAAAAATAGAGCATCTAAAAGTTTTAAAATTAACAATCACCCAATTCTCAGCACTTACAGTTTGCAACTGATACCGATATGTGTTATGATACCATGATTTAGAACCATGTCGCTGCCACCACTACCCCACCATCAATACCACTGTTATCACAATACTTTTGTGGTTGCAATCAAATATATGAAAACGTGTTTTTTTACTACCGATACAAACAGAACATTAATATGTATATATATATGTGTGTGTTTATTCTTCATTTTACTCTTTAAATTCCAGGTGCAGATCGTAAGAAAAATAGAAAAAATATCATCATCAGCTCTTCGATAATTTCTGGGGTTCTTGTTTTGGGTGGCTTCATATTTGGTTTCATCAGGTGGAGGAGAGCCAACCGAAGAGGTAAGAAAGGTTGTTGTTTGTTACATCAATTACATTACATTCATCAATCACTTCATGTTTTAGATTTAGTAAATCAACTGTGAAATATTCATTTCTTCCTGGAAACTTGTACTAAAGATGTGGCTATCAATTTAATCTTTAAACATGCGAGGGTAAATTATATAAATAATTCCAGTAGTTTATACGATATATCAATTTGGTCCATGCTATTTCAATTTGCTCGATTTTGCTCCTTAATTTAACGGATTATGTCATTTTAATCTAATAAATAACGGTTGTTAAGTTTGGTGAACGGAAAGTCAAACTATGTGTCAATTTGGTCCATATAGTTTATATAATGTGTCAATTTGGTCCCTGTCAAAATCGAGCAAATTAAATAACACAGACCAAATTGACATATTGTGTAGACTTTCCGTCCACCAAACTTAACAACCGTTATTTATTGGACTAAAATAACATAATCTGTTAAATTAAGAGGCAAAATCTAGCAAATTGAAACAATAGAGACCAAATTGACACATTGTGTAAGCTATAGGGACTATTTGCATAATTTAGCCAATATGCTAACTGTATTGAATTAGAACATTAATAACAATAAAAATAAACACAAAAAATTATATATATTGTATGACTTAAAATTTTCAACATAGACAGAGAGAATAAATCAAACCCAACACATCCATTTATTCTAGGGATGGCAATTTGTCCCACCTCAACTAGTCCTAGCCTGAGAAACCTCTCTTCATAAGAAACTAAAGAGGGATGAGATTTATTTCTCCGGTCTCATTTTTTTCTTAAAAGTATCATTATTGTATTTTTAGTAACAAAATTGAACATTTAATAGTGAATTACTATTTTTGTCTCAAAAAGTAAACTTTTTGGCACAAATTATTTGCATCTTAAAAGTGCATTTATTAGTTACATTTTCAAAATTTTGTTGCTAAAATGTCTATTTTTTTTTTTTTTAAATATATTTTCATGACAGCTAGAATTTTCCCCCAATATTTTTTTGGCAACAAATTTGTTACTTTTGAGGACAAAAAAAAAAAAAACAAAAACAAAAACAAAATTGATGTCTAAAACCCATCTATGTTGCAATGATTTCAGAAATATAGTACAATAAAATTTCAGATTCTTTAACGCCAATGACACTAAATATTCCAATCCTCTTAATCATGAATCCACATATGAGAAGTCTAATTGCTTTTATGTTATGTGGTCCTGAATATCAGTAATTAGAAGAAAGAGGACAAAAAGCTTCCATTTTGGTAACAAAATGGACTCTTCACGGGACACCTCAGAAGATAATATATGGGTGAACAATTCTACACATCCAGATTCATCAGAGCTTCCAATGATTGACTTTGATAAAATTCTAGTTGCTACCAACAACTTCTGCAAAACAAATAAGCTCGGAGAAGGAGGATTTGGCCCGGTGTACAGGGTATGTAATCAATTTTTTACTTTTTAAGTATGTGACGCTAAATACATGCGTGCATCAGTGACATATATCTATGTAGTGACTAATTAGGATTTTGGACAATAGGGAAAGCTAGAGGATGGACAAGTAGTAGCAGTGAAAAGACTTTCGAGTCATTCAGGACAAGGCGCAGAAGAGTTTAAGAATGAGATCTTATTGATCTCCAAACTGTAGCATAGGAATCTTGTTCGGCTCTTGGGTTGCTGCATTGAAGGGGAAGAGAATTTACTGGTTTATGAGTACATGACAAACAAAAGTTTGGACATGTTTCTCTTCGGTTAGTTTGACTTCAGAATTTTTGTTTTTGTTTTCTATAAATTTAATACAAAACAAAAATTTACATAGCATGTTTATTTTTGTAGATTGGAAGTTCCCATAGGAATTTTGTATATTATTGACAACGATCTCTATGTTTTCCCATGTACTTTAAAAAAAGAGGCATATTATCCAATTAATACATTGTAATTCCATCCTCAAAAAATCAAATTAAATTTTTATAAGAAATAGAAGGTACACACATTTTAAAAATCAAACATCAAAAATTACAAACTCCTCTTTCTTCCTGTCAATTGTTCATAACTCATCTATAGTTATTGTTACTATGTCAATCAATGAGGAAAAGTATCATAACTTGTGTGGTCAACATAGTTTTCATTTTCTTATTGATAGTAAATTGTAGAGAGAGGACTGACCATGATGAATTAATCTTTTTGACTCATGCTTCTGGTTAGATTCGAAGAAAAGGGTGCAACTTGATTGGCCTAAACGCTTCCACATTATTCAAGGTATTGCTAGAGGGCTTCTTTATCTTCATCGGGATTCTTGTTTAAGGGTTATTCACCGAGATTTGAAGGCGAGCAATATTCTTTTGGATGATGATATGAATCCAAAAATTTCAGACTTTGGGTTGGCACGAACTTTTCACGTCACGCAAGAGCTTGCAAACACTCGCAGGGTGATGGGAACATTGTAAGGATACTTTCTTTCCTCCATAGATTCTATTATCTGACATCTATGCATACAGTTACTAAAACAGAATAGTTCCTTTTAATGATTCAATAAATACTTTTTTACTATCCCTTCCTTTTAATTTCAAAATTGTTCCTTTCCTTTTATTTATTGGAAGCTTATAATATCATGTAAGCGTAAATGTAACAATTCCAATCAAATGCAGTGGTTACATGTCTCCTGAGTATGCAATGAGAGGACTATTTTCAGAGAAATCTGACGTCTTTAGCTTTGGGGTTTTGCTTCTAGAGATTGTCTGTGGCACGAGAAATACTAGTTTACACTATCATGAAAATTATCTGAATCTCCTTGGTTATGTAAGTTAACTAATTTCACATTAACTTGCTTTCAAACACTTTAGTCACCACCAAGATATGTGGTAATTTTAATTTCATATATTGACTTATGTGGAAATATTCCAGGCATGGCAATTGTGGAGTGAAAATCGGGCAATAGAGTTGATGGATGAAACATTGGCGAACTCATGTTCTCCTTCAGAAGTAGTAAAATGTATACATATTGGCCTTCTTTGTGTTCAGGACCATGTTACAGTTAGGCCAACCATGTCAGCTATACTTCTCATGCTGAGTAGTGAAATGGAACTTCCACAACCAAAACTGCCTGCATTTACCATTCAAGGTTTGTCGGACTCTGAGCTTCAATCACAATCCAACAATATATGCTCCACGAATAACGACTCAATATCAATTATTGAAGGGCGATGACCAATTTCCAAATTACACTTTGTGTAAGATGGTTCAGAGCAAGAATTTGTCTGCCTCCATGATTAACGAGCAAAAATATAGCGAACTTTTAATGGTGAAGATCATGTGAAAGAAACCGTTATGTGTAGGGAGTTTTGGATTCATATGAACAGTTCATTGACCTGTTCATACCGACGGAGATTTTAGGTATCATAAAAACGGAGTGGCTTCTCTCATGTTGGGGCTAAAACTGAGCCAAACAGTCCAATCAATTCCAAGCAATTGTTTATTTTGCCAAAATTGTGTACGGTGACTTTAATCAAAAATGGTTTGTACATATTATTTTAACAATGTATATTTTTTGATCGCAATAACAACATTATAGGACTTGCATTTTAAATAAAAAGATGATGTGGCAATAAATTATTGGTATTGTTTGTTTGACTTTAAAGTAAGTGTAAGAAAAAAAAAAATTCCTATTAACAGAATTAATCATTCTGACAAGTCTGATATGGGTCAATATTTTTTTAAAATTTTCAGAAAATATCATTCTAAATTTTTTAAACCTCAAAGGAGGTGGGTATTTACCTTAATTTAATCTATTTTTTTGTATATAAGTTTATCTATTTGGAGCTAAAATTATATGTTTGTTGCACTCATAAATTTGTGTTCGGATCTAAATGAATTGGTTTTTTTTCTTTTTTTTTTAATCAGCAAAAAAACTTTATTGATGATAAAAACCATGTACAAAACATTGCGTTTACACACATCAATAAAGTAAGGCCAAGTGCTCCAAGCATTATAGCTAGAACTCCCCATCCCAATTAGGTTGGCACCAAAGAGGAAGCCAAATCATCTGCTAGCACCTGACAAATTGGCGAGAGACCAAATCAACGAAAGAAAACAACTAGCAGCCACAATCTAACATCAACCAGCCACAATCAAAGCTAAATAAGGCAACTAGCAGCAACACTACACTAGCAAAAACAGGATGCAGCAGCAGGGGATTCACAGCTTCCAAAATTCAATTTGATGGCAATCTTCTTCTCCATTATCACTTGATACATTTCCTGATCTGTATTGAATAATCTCTTCCCACCAGATTTGACTTCATCCACACGGTCACTCTTACCTTGATGAGATCGCAAAGTTCTTCAAGGTTGGGCTGGAGCTCATTGAAAATAACTTCATTTCTGTGTTTCCACACAGACCAAAAAGTTGCTGGTGGTATTGCTTTCCATATCTGCAGTTCCCCTTTTTTAAACTTCCATCTACTCCACCAATGAAGCAAGCTTTCCACTGTAACTGGTACAGCCCATTGCACTCCCCACCATTTGATGATGCTAGACCAGACTTTCCAAACAAATGAGCAATGTAGCATTATGTGATTTAATAATTCATCCTCTGTTCTGCAAAAAGCACAAACTGATCCCACATTTGCATCAACCACCCAATTTTGTGCAAAAAAATCAATTGTCTTTATTCTTCCTTTCCAAACCAACCAAGCAAAGAATTGAGATTTTGGAGTTGCAACATCATTCCAGATTAAGCCAGGTAAGCTTTTCAGAGCTCCATTATTCAGCTCATACCATTTGAACACTAAATTCACTTTGAAACAACCTGAACCATCAGCTTTCCATCTGATGTTGTCCATGTATGGAATTTTTTGTAGGTGGACCTACATGGATCAAATAATTATACATTGTATACTGTTAAATAAATTATAAGTAGTGTCGGTTAGACTCATTAAATTGTGATCCATACATAAACAAGATCGGGTCATGGACACATCTCTAATAACACATATTTTTTATTATGTTGTGTGCACTAAAGGAGTATGGGCTGAACTATATGTTTAGAGACCAGTTTAGGCTCACTTGTAATCTCATTATTTATGATGGGCTAATATAAAATTAAGGCTTTATAAATATGTGGTTAAGGTCTCCACTCCAACCCTATCACTGTGTGAGAGATAACAAGAGTAGGGTTCTGAAGTGGAAGACAATAACTATCAAGAAATCTACTGCTTGAATTACCATCAATAGCGTCAGGTATGCAACTGTAATTATTTTCTTCCATTATGTCACACCCCAATTTTAATTACTCGGAAATATTACCAAAAGCCTGTAAATTAGGTCAAATTTTAAAAATATATATATATATATCTATTACCCTTGAGTAACAGAAACATAATAGTACATGTTCTCTCTCATGAAGAATACAACAACAATAATAATACATGCCAAGCTCCCGCTTCGGAGTTATAAATAAATAAATACAAACATCAATGTTTAATAAGATTACACATAAGAGGTACATGAACTTCTTAACTCTCCAACCAATCAATCCGAATTCTTTTCCTGTAAGAAAAATGAAACAACGAGGGGTGAGCACAATTGCCCAGTAGGAATCTCATAGTTCAAAAACAATAACCATCCTGTGGATAAAAATGACTATGCATGCAAGGTGATACCATATAGTACGGTGACATTTTGTAATTTCAAAATATCATACGTAGCATATCTTTTTCTCGAAACTTATTTGAACATTTAAGGAAAAACGTTCGACCATCAAAAACAATTCCTTTTCATTAGAAAACCATAAATCTTTTTTGAAAACAAATATGTTTAAGGAATAACATCATTTTAAATTTATTAACCAATTCCAAAATATTCCTCATTTACTTTCCATCTTAATATTTTTCCTTTTTTATTTCCATTTTTCCTTTTCTACTAATTACATTAATTATAACACCATAAAATCTAGTTCAAGTTCCCTTAATACTCAAAATAGCCCTCACACTCTCCATTCCCACCAGTTTATTCATATTTGTTGTAACTCCTTAATGTAGAAATCCAAATCTCCTCTATATTCAATAACAATTACATCACATTTACATTTGCATTATCAATTATAATCCAACATATTACAACTACATCACATCCACATTTGTATTATTAATTAGAGTTCAAACATAACACAAGAATAACAAACCCTTTTTAACACAATGTCTCAATTATTTACAAAACAAAACTCATAATTTTCCCTTATAGTCACAAGCAATCCAGTGAGTCTATCATCACCAACCTCTAATCCAATTACCATCTCATTTTCCATTCTTTCAAATAATGTCATATTAATCACTGGATCCATTAACAAGTCATCTCCATGAGTCACACGCTTTACCGGTCACAAGCCGAAAGGAACACGGAACCTCACGCTTTACCGGTCACAAGTCGGAAGGAACGCGGAACCTCAAGCTTTATTGGTCACAAGCCGGAAGGAACGCGGAACCTCTACATATCCCAACATACCACACGCTTTACCGGGTGCTAATCTGGAAGGAAAGCGGAACCTATTTCAAGCACCACGCTTTGCTAGCTCAAAATACGGGGGGAAACGGACCCCGAAACAACATTACATTCCATAAATTTTATCAAGTCATCCGTCATTGAGATTAGTGGGCAAAGCCAACACATCATCCATTATTCCCGTAACACATTAGTTCAAAACGCATCCACCATAAGTTAAAATTCTACTTACATAACAAGCACACATTATGTTCCACCACCTTTTTCTATTACCCACCAAGTCATTCACGTGTTCATAATTCTTGGATTCAAACTATTTTTTTACACTTCCATATTATTATCAAGTCTTCCAAATCAATTTTCACAACACATCGATTATCAATTACTATGTGAGGCTATAAATTAAATCTCTAGCATTAATTTCTTTGATACAACTCCTTCACGTAACACCGTCATATTTCACAATCTCCCATTTATTGTTACTCACACTCATCTTAACCCAACCTTGACTTAACACAATTTAACATAACTCAATGCAATTCAACATAATACAATAAGATTCTTAAATATTCACTTCATCATTTTATCACAATTCTCGCATCATCCTTACCATTAGTATTTTTTTTTCCCCAAGTTTGGTTTCATATTATAACAAAATTTAAAAAATCAACATTATGAGTTCAATCGCAACTTTTACATAAATTTCTCAAATTCTTTAAAATTTCAATTAAACTTGTACATATGTAATTTAACACCTCAATTTCATGATTCTACTATTAATTGAAGCAGCACTATTAACCATCTTTATGAGCCAAACTAGGATTTTTAAGAGAAATTAAAGCTTTTCACAAAAACACATTTTATTCCAACCCTACTATTACTTTTACACCCAAACTCATGACCGAGGATCATAACCCAACAAGTGAACCCAACTCTCTTCAAACCCTAACCCCCAATCTCATGATTCGTCACAATATGCATAAAAATATAAACTTTTGTATTTATATAAAGAAAATACCACAAATCTATCTATAAATGAGGGTATTGAGAGAGAACTAGAAACCCCTACCTCTTGAAGCAAGAGATGACGACCCAAAATTCACCGGCGACGAAACCATGAACTATTCAGATCAAAATGAAGCCCTTGACGAGATCGACACTCTTTCTCAAAGGACCAAGGTGAAAAGGTCACTCTAGGTGAGTAGATCTAGAGATCTTGGTGAAAAAGCTTGAGTTTAGAGAGAGAGAAAGAGAGGAGAACTCACGGTTTGAGAGGAAAAATGAGAGGAAAATAATGAGAGAGAAGTGGTTTAGGCCTATTTATAGTAGTAGAAAATAGCCCTAAGGTCAAATAAAATAATAGGCCCAAAACCCCACAAAGGTAGGGCCTATTCGGACCCACAAATCTGAAAATAAACACGCAAGGGTCGACCCCTGGTGTGGTGGTGTCAACCCTTCAGTAAGAAAAGAAAATGCTGGCAGCAAGCAAGGTGTCGACCCTTAGACAGGAATGGTCGACCCAAAATTTCAGCAACGAATACGCAGATTCTACAATATACAAGGGTCGACCCTTTCCATACTGGTGTCGACCCTTGTGGACAGTAACAAGAGGCAGGTGTCGACACCACCAAGGCTGGTGTTGACCCTAAATTCCAGCAACACCTCCAAAAACTTCACCAACAGGTAAGGGTCGACCCTTAGGAAGGCTGGTGTCGACCCCAAAATAGAATTTCTAAGTTCCCAAGGAACTTTTTGACAAGAACAAGTACAAACAAACAAACCTAATGAGTTTAAATCGGATCATACTCCTCCAAAACCAACATTCAACAACTCCAAAGACTCCCAAAAAGAAAATAAGGGAATTAATTAAATACACACTCCAATGGATTAATCCTCCTAATCAATCTATACCTGAAGTAGAGCTATTTGACAAAACGAATGCTCACACTTGAAAATTTCAAAAACAATTATCATGGCCTAGGAAATGGATTCTTGGAGAAACTTCGGATCGAAAAAATATTGAAAATTTAACAATTCAAGAAAACAAAGGTGTTGTTTATCTAGATGAGCCTAGACAAAAATCAATTCTCTTTACTAGATCTAATTCTGCAAGTAGCCTAAAAAGAACAAAAAAACAAAGATAAGGCTATCATTGAAGAATCTAGTGTACAAGAACATTCAGATGAAGAAATAATAGGATACAAAATAATAAGTATCCATATTACTAATAAATGTTCATCAAAGATATCAATTGAAGAACACCAAAATCTAAAAGTGGTTTCTCTCGATAATCTCTCCATCACTTTAAATGCAAAATTAAAGGAACAGGGATTATTCATAGAGGCACTCCAAAAACAAGTAGAAGAAATAATCCAAAAAAAATAAATGAAGCTACGAATAAAAAATCTCATGAAATTTCTAAAAAAACTGTTGAAGTTAGCCCTACAAAGTCATATGTTGAATTGTTGTTTAACTTTCCGAGCTATCATTCTTACACCATTGATGCACTAGTTGACATTGGTGCTTCATATAGTTTGGCAAAACCTGGAGTATTACCTACAAACAAATGGGTTTTGGCTAAAATACAATTGTATTAAAACTGGCAAATGATCAATCAATGACTATGGAATATGAAAGTTATCATGTTCCTGTTATTCTTAAATAAAAAGAATTTATAATGGACCGGATAATTCAATTTCCATTTCTAGATGGAGATTTTTTAGTTGACAATGCATTTTTAAAATAAGAAGAACAGAGACCTTTTCTTCAAGATCAATCATATACTGCTATTAAAATGCATGAAATCCCATTACTAAAATATGCATCTCAAAAATATAATTTGGTTTTAATCCTGTTAAAATTACAGAACCAAATTTATTAACACAAATTAAACCTCTTTACACAGCCCAGCGTAGTGAGATTAAAACAATTGACGACAACCAAGAAAAAACTTGGTAACAACTATTTGAAGATGAAATTAGCAGTGAAAATGACATTATAACTGATAGTGAATATGAAAATGATAGTGAAGAAGAAGATGAATAATGGAGCACTAATATTACAAATCACTATCAAGGAAAACAAGAAAAATATTCCGAGTTTAAATAATATTAAGAAAATGTTAAAAAATAATTTTATTGATACCCACTAAAATTATGGGAAAAAGACGATGTAGTCAATGTAAAACTTAGTAGACATAATCTTGAAATGATTAAGGAATTCGAAAAATAAATTCCTGACATATTAAAACAAGGGTTAATACGACCAAGTAAAAATTTTCATTCTAGTCTTGCATTTATGGTAATGAATCATGCAGAAAAATTAAGAGGAAAAGCTCGTATAGTAATAGATTATAGAGTTTTAAACAAAAAGACCATAAAAGATGGTTATAAATTGCCTAACAAAGACGTTTTAATTAACAAAATTTAATTAGCCAATTTCTTTTCTAAATTTGATTTTAAAAGTGGTTATTGGCAAATTCGAATGAAAGAAAATTCTATTCCTCTAACTGCTTTTAGTGCTCCGCAAGGACATTATGAGTAGTTGGTTTTGTCATTTGGCTTAAAACAAGCTCCACTTCTCTTTCAAAGAAGAATGGATAATATTTTTTGAAAACATGGAGAATATTGTATGGTATATGTAGATGATATTTTAGTTTTCTCTAAAACTAAAGAGGAACATTGAAATCATCTCAAAATAATAGCTCAAGAATTCATAGATTATGGATTAGTGTTATCTGAAAAGAAAATTGAATGACAAAAGAATTCCATAAAATTTTTGGGATTAGTAATTGATGACGATAAAAAAGTTGGGTTTTAACATCATATTTTTGAAAATGTCACAGGATTTTTTGAAGAGATAAGAGATGTCAAACAATTTCAACGATTTTTGGGAATAATTAACTATGCTAGAAAGCTTATTCCAAACTTATCTGAATTAGTAAACCCATTAAGCAAAAAGCTTAGAAAAGGAAATTGGAGTTGGAATCCAGAAGATACTAAAAACGTATCTAATATCAAGAAGATAGTAAAAAATCTTCCTAAGTTAAGTTTACCTAATCAAAAAGATAAATTAATCTTAGAAGTAGATACCTCTGAGAATAATTGGGGAGTAGTATTAAAATCAATACCTCATAATAAATCTGAAGAACAGATATGTGGATATTGGAGTTGTAGTTTCAAAGATGCTAAAACAAGATACCATATAAATAAAAAAAGAATTTCTTTCTATAAAAAAAGGGTATGAAATCTTTTTATATTTTCTTAGTCTCTGAATATTTCATTATTAGAACAAATAATAAGTGTTTTAAAGCTTTTTTGAAAAAATATTTAAGAGATGTAAGTCAAAGCAAACTACACAGATGGCAGCAATGGTTTCATTATTTTAGTTTTGATGTTGAATAAATTTCTTTTGAGAAAAATTTCATTGTAGATTTTCTAACCAAGGAATTAAGTTTTATGAGTTTTATGGTGCAGGAAATCACAACTTCAACTGACAAAGGGAAGAGACCCATGTTATTTTGTTGGAAATGCAACAAACCAAGCTATACAGCTAAAAACTGTTGGTGGAAGGATTCCAAAAATGCTTTAGCTAACAAAGCACATATGGCTGAAACCGCAACAACAAAGAGAAGAAATCCAAATTTTAAACCAAAAAATCCAAAGAGATTCTTAAAAGGAGAATCATCAAAGGAGCGAAAGGGTGAGGTAACCTCCGAACTTGCTGAATTCAAAGACAGATATAGCAAAACTCCCTACTATAATCGAAAAACCATTTTATAATCCTAGACTAGCACCAAAGAGTATCAAGCTTTTCAAAAAATTTGGTCTGCTCTGCTCTGCGCAACAATAAACGAAAAGATATGTGTAGAATTATCAATGCTCTTAGTGATAATGTTGGGTTTCTAGAAAAGGAACTTAACATCGTCTACAATGATGAAAAAATAATGGAAGAAAGAGAAAAAAGAATTTTTATTTTAAAAAAAAGAGAAGCATTTTTTTTTTCCCCAAAAGAGTTGGCTGAAAAAATTAAACAAATTGCCAAAAAAACAAGATGAACATGAAGAAATACTTTGTTAGCCATCCTTAGCGGAATCCTTAAGCTAGGATTATGGTTGGCCAAGTTTTAAGTTGTCCATGGATTAAATTAATATGCACTGGATTGAACTTGGAATTGTTGATTTTGTGAAAATTGATAGAGAAGATTTTCATCTCTTGAATGAATTTCCAGCAATAGTTAAATATACTATTACAATTATGGAAGCAAGCCCGATGCTTATTACAGCACACATCGTGTCCACTCTAACTGAAAGAATTGAAAATTAGTTTTATCAACCATTTCAGATTTGGTATCTACACCTAGTAACTAGTCAAAATCCGTTCTACTATGGTAAAAACAAAAGATCATGGAAGGGATATGATCCTACTATCGACAAAATTGATAGGCTCATGTTTTTCCATAACACGTTTAAACTCTTCTCTAACATTTAGAACCAGCAATCTTTTGTGGTTGGAAGAAAGTTGTGGTAATAAGAAGCGAAAAAGCTTTCATTGAACAATCTAAGCTAGAAGAAGACAAAGCAAAGGAAATCTCAAGATGCTCTAAGAAGAGATAATTAAAGCACTAGACATCTCTGCAGTTGTTTGGGAACTCTACAAAATCAAAAGGAGAGCCCAAATTCACTATGAATCAATGTAAGACATGGTCCTCTGAATTTCTGAAAAATAAGCAGAAGTTCACATGACAAATCAAGCCAAAAAAAGGCAAGAATTCTTCAGAATAGTCACATGGAGAACAAAGCCAAGAAAGGCTCATATGACAAAAGAAACCAAAAGAGAACTCACATAAAGGTTACAGCCAAGCAGACACAACAAAGTGGATCACATAGTGAATAAAGACAAGGCAGTCACATGCTAAATAAAACCAAAGTGGTGGAGATACCACTATTAAGCTGTTATAGTTTCAATAAATCAGAATGTAAAAGGTTTCTTATCCTGTTACAAGAACCTTATCTTTATGCATTTCAATTTTGAAGTTGAAGTCCACTCTTTGCTTATAAAAAGGTGTGGCTTGTAGAAGTAGAGTCAAGAAGCAGAGTCTTATAAGTGAGCAAGTGTGTTCTCTATCTATCTTGTAATTTGTAGTTTTTTCAACTATTCAATAAAATTTTTTCATTTCCATATACACTTTGTCTACTGCCTTTTAATTTTCTGGAGGTCTAAGAGTAGTGATACAAGCAAAAGTAATATTCACCGAGAGTAAGAAAATATGTTTTCTACTTGTTGAAAGACTTGAAAAGTATTAGCAGCGGACAAAGCAAGATAGGTATGAAAAAGCAAAATCTTAAGGTACTTTTCTAAATAATCAGTATTTAATTTCTTTCATTACTGAAAATTCTAAAAACCCCGAGATATTGATTTGTGATTATAAATCAATTTTAAACAATGAATAGCAATCACAATCAAACAATCAACAACAAATCGGCACAACGATTTAATGTAGAAAAAACAACAATTGGACACCTTCAATTGTGATAAAAAAATCACGGGCCAAAGCCACCATACAATCCACTAAAGAAGACAAAAAGGAATTACATACGAGAACTCTCAATTACCTAGCGAATTCACGCCCGAATTGAACCAACCGATGTGCCTCTTCCAACACCGTCTTCACCTCGGAATTGCTTTGCCCAACGTTGAATTCACAACGCACGATGTCGAATCTACGATGATGAGCCACTCCGAAATCCACCAAACCTTCAGAACTAAGTTCCCCAGAATCCATTGATGAACACCTCCATCTTTTTGTGAATGAAAGAATAAAAACAACCCTTGATGTTTGACAATATGTAGTTCGTTGATCAATCGATCACCTTCTATACATCAAGGAAACTCATATACAAACACCCTCCAATATAGAAAACTTTATTTTTTATTCCTCTCTGAGAATCTGGACAAGTTCAACCCTAAAAATAACAAATGGCGCACTTTATACTAAACAGAGCCTTGAAGGCTGCTCGAGCGTACACTTCACCGCTCGAGCGATGTGAGTAAAGGCAATACTCACATATAGGCGAACCGCTTGAGCACAACATCTACCGCTTGAGCGGTAAAACATATTTTCCAGAAGTTCAAAATGTAGGCATAGATGCTAGATAAATCACTTCACTGCTCGAGTGCACAAAAGACCGCTTAAGCAGTTAATCAACAAAGTGGCAAATAAGGAATGCTCAACTCAAGATATGAAATGTCAGCACAAACTCTTCTACATAGGCACAACTAGGGTTTGATTCGCATCTAAACTCTGATAACTCACAGATATAATAGAATGAATAAAAATACAACTGAATGGTGTTTTGTCCAACGAAATTGCCAATTACAAAAACCTAATAGTTACAAATGTTATCTTTGTGACTATAAAAAAAAACAAATTCACATCGTATATAAAAAATATATTATTTTATTCCATATCATCGTGCCTAGTCATTAGTGCACAATTAGAAGTGGCTAGATTAATGGTATGTAGTATCACCCTTCAATTATCATGCCGCCACCACTACTATTTTACCACCACACAATCGCCATTTTCGTCGCCACAACTTACACTCCACCAAACCACCATCACTACCCACCCATGGGCACAAATATAAGACAAGATAAGATATTAACGATAAATTTCAAATTTTAATTTATTTTATGTATTAAATAATTTGATTAAATTTATTACTTAGCTTTTAATAAAGGAAAAATTATAATTCATCCTAATTTTAAAAAAGTAATTATAAATATATTAAAAAACTTATGTTTTTAATTACTAAAACTAATAAAATTTGGGGTAGAGCACCAATAAATCCCAACTTTAAGTCTTATGAACCATTCAGTCCTATCTTTTTTCTCGTAGACTAATAAGTCCCATACCAATGTTAAAGATATTTATGTACATCGTTGCCTGATCTATTTGTACAAAAGGTAGGGGTATGAAGGATATTTTGGTGATGTTGAATTTATCGATTTGTCCAAAAAGCAGACTGTAGAGGCTTTTGGATTTCCCTCTTTTCCGATCAATCCAGAAGAGATGAATTTGACAAGTTATGGGATTGCAATGTTAGTGTGCTGAATAATACTTATTGTCTTGATTTGCAATGTTTTTTTGGTAATGTTCGAACATCACTCATAGCAATGTCCCCAGCACATCAACATTATTACCCAGAAAAGATACACATCTTCTAGTTTCATTGTCATCGTCGGAAAACTCCGGCAATCGCTGAATCGGCGGCGTACGGAACACTTAAAACTGACGTCCCCCAATGTTAAACACCCCCGCATCACACATAGACCCATATCACACACAGGCCCGTTACAGTTCAATAAACACCCCCCGCACGATCAATGTAGGTAAAAACATTCAACAATGGCACAATCCCAAATACGTTCACATTACCCACTGCAATACGCCCCCCCTTTTGCAAACCCGTGTTTCCTTTTTCTCTCTCCATATCGCGATATATATAGATCGACTCTCTCTGTTTCTTTCTCTCTCTACTCTCGCTCTAGACTGGGGTGTGGTTGTTGTGGACAGGTACGACTTGGAAGATCCTAAATTGTTCTTGTGAGAATTCTCTCTCCGATTCCTCAATTGCGATTCGTGTCTGAACTGGGTTCGTCTCTTTCTACTTTTGAATTGGAGTTTTTTTGTTAGGAGCGATATCATTATTTGTGGATTTAATTTTGTTTTTTGAAGCTCTAATTCTTGTGGAATTGTTGGGTTTTGTGACTAATTGGGGGTTTTCAAGCTTTGATTCTTACGGTTTTTTCTGTTTACATTCATGAATTAGAGGTTTCTTTTGTTCATGTTCATTACATTTTGATCAGTCCATTTTTTTTTCTTTTATTGTTTGGTCAATCTTTCGTGGCTTTTTCTTTGTTTCCTCATCAAACACATGTACATGTTCTTGTTTTTCTTTGTCCCCTGTTTTTTCCCAGTTGGATTGATGTTAGTAGTGACGTGGAGTGGTGTGTACGTCAATGTTAGAGGAAGGGAAGTTTTATGATGATGTATATGTTTATGATGTTCAATGGAAGGCCATGGAAATGTGTCCGTTTTGAGTAGGTTTTGTTGTACTGGTGGTAAATGAGTTTGTCCCTGCGCAGCAACATCAACAACACAGCAATGAAACAGACCTGCAAATTCCCACGCAGCAACGTCAACAACGTAGCACCCGAAGCAGAAATTGAACAAAAAAATAAACAACACCCCCCCCCCCCCCTACATAGGGATGCAACTTGGGTGAGCTCAACCCGAACAATCCGAACCCAGCTTGAATTTTTTTAGGACTTGGACAAGATATTTTCAAATTCAATACGAGCTTAGGCAAAAATTTAGAAACCCGAATTAAATTTAGACGGGCTTGGGCAAAGATGTCAAACAATCCGAGCAACACAAAACTCGAATCATACATATATAGATATATAAAAATATTAAATATACATATAAATTATTAGTCATTACATGATATTAAAGTAATTTAAAATCATTTACAATTCGAGCAATTTGGGCAAATTAGGCAATTCGGGTTTAACTCGTGGTTGGGCTTGGACAGGCAAAAAGGATGGTACAAATCGAACGAAACAGTATTCACGGCACTGTTCCTCCCCCGTCTCCTCTTCCCCGTACCTTCCACCCCCCCATCCTACGCCCGTTCCCCGCCCCTGGCCTGTCCCATGTCACGTCCGGCCTCCCTCCCTGTCCGTTCTGACCTGTCCCACCCTCCCGCCCTTCATCCCCCCCCCTCTCAAGCCCATCCTCCTTCCCGAACTCGCCGGTACTCGGATGGACCGGCGAACCTCGGGTTACAATTCGGGCCTAAGCAGGCCTGGGCAAGTCTCAGCACAACTTAGGTTGGGTTTAGATAACCTTCCAACCCGTCCAAACCTGCCTGAGTTGCACCCCTACCCCTACCACCAACAAATCCACGCTCCCACATCAGAAAAAACACATTAAATGGGTAATAAAATTAATCTCACAAATCACTCCACACAATTCCCAAAAACACATTAAGAACATATCATCATACCTTAATAAACCCACCCAACATCAATAAAAAGATGAAAAATAAAATAACAAACCATCAACAACCCAAGATTCTACATCAGAAACCCACATCAAATGAATAACATCACTAACCCCCCAAATCACTCCACACAATCCCCACAAAAAATTTGAAAAATAACACAATACCATAACTAACCCACCAAAACATCAGAAAAAAATCAAAACCAAAATCACAATCAAGGGTAAACAAGTAAACTCCACAACTCTAAATTAAACAAAAACAACATACCATAAATAAAAGGACTAATTGGTTTAGAAGAAAACTTCCAGGACTAAATGAAGCAACAGTTTCTCAAATGGGATTTTTGAGTAATTTTTCCTAAAAGGGATTTATTATTAATTTATAATTATTTTTATAAGAAATAACTTTTCAAACTAAAAAAATCCAAATTTAATTTTCAGTTTTAAACATAACTTGTCACTGAAAAATTTAAAATTGAATTGTATGCTCTCTCTCTCTCTCTCTCTCTCTCTCTCTCTTAAAAAAAAATAAATAAATAACAAGTCTTTCTCTCTCTATAGAAAAACCCCAAACCGAACTGAAGCCCAGTTTTGAGCTTTGCTTGTTCTGCTTCAATGGATCTTACCCCTCTCTTCCCACACCTATATGTGTATATAATAATGTGCTTGATTTGATTTTATGGATAATAAATTAATGGAGGGTGAGGTGTATTTGGTGTAGGGAGAATAATTAATGGGATATGCTGTGTTTGGTTTGTATGAAAAGAAAATTAATTGATTAAAAATTCTTTTTAACAGTAAAATTGACATTTTGACAAGATAAACTGCTGACATGAGTTTTTTTTTATAATTTTTTGACTGCCCGTTGTCTTTTATATTGCTAATATAGAAATTACTGGGAATGTCTGTGGAATTGTCTGAAATTCAAAAAAGATTGGTGTAATTCACTTAAACACTTAGATGGTTTTATGAATTTTTAAGAGGGAACTTTTATACAATTCCAAAGAATAAAATAAAATAAAATAAAAATTGATAGTATTCACTTACAGTTTGCTTGCATATAATTACGAAGATATATACTAAAATTTACTTACATAGATTAAGATCTAAAGAATCATTCCAATAACTCAAAAAAAATAAAATTTGGTCTTGTTTCATAGTTTAGTAAATTTCAATTTACAAGAAGAAAAAAAAATACCAAAACAAAATCTAAAGTTATAATATCAACAAAAATAAAATAAAATTTGAACCAATTACAAGAAAATAACACTTAAACATTATTGTTCTTACATTTTTCTTGTAAAATTATTAATTAAGCTCATATAATCAAACTTATCTAATTGAGTATAGCTTTTTCAGTTATAATTTAGCTTCAATGTTAGATTTTTCACTTTATTCAATCTTTCTCCTCTTTTACAAAACATATACGTAAGGATCTTGATCAAGGCTTAATAAAAATAATGCTGTTTTGTTTATGCTTACCAGTATAAGATTGAACTTAGATGGGACATTATTTTTTAGTCAAAATTTGAAAAAATTACAACTGTTTCCTGATTTTTTTATTTTTGAAAAAAGTAGAAATTATTTTGACAAAAATAAACATGAAAAAATATATTTTAAATTTTAAAAACTTATTTCTGTCCCAATAAAGAGAATAGTATGTTTGGTAACTTAGGATAAATAAGAAAAGAAATGATTAGATAAGTTATAAGAGAAAATAAAAGAAATGAAATGATTGTAATTTTTTTCCCTTTTGTTTGGATAGATAAAAGAAAAAAGAAATGAAATGATATTTAATTTTTGGGTAAACTACCAATAGATCCTAATAGTTGGACTTAATTGTCATCAAGTCTTATTAAAAATAAGTCTTAATACAATCATCGCTAAAAATATATATATAAATATATATATATTTTGACAATTTTTTATACGTCACTTTGTTTTGTTACGATTTTTATAAATTGTCACTAAAATTTACAATTAGTGACATTTTCTGTGACGAAATTTTCAAATTGTCGCTGAAAGTTGAAAATTAGTGACCTTTTTTTTGTGACGATTTTTTTTTAAACTGTCGCTAAAATTTTTAATTAATGACATTTTTTGTGACAAAATTTTTAAACTATTACTAAAAATTAACTATTTGTGACATTTTTTAATAGTATATGATGAAAAAATGCCATTAATTATCAGAGGACCTATTAGACAATGAGTCCACTTAATAGAACCAACAACCTACACGTAAGTCTCCCTTAATTTTTCTCCTATCGTGTTTGGTTAAGTTATATAAAATAAAAAGAAACAAAATGATATAATATTATATTATTAAATTAACCTTTTATAGGTATTAGTCTTTTTATTTGTTTTATATCCGAAAGGATAGTTTTGGTATTATAACAAAACCATATCTGTGTTGGTGTCGTTTCACTCTTCTACACTTTTGGAGAGATTAAAAATAGGAGTAATGGCATAAATGTGTTTTTCTCCATTTTTTTTCATTTCTCTCAATTTCTCTCTTCTTCAGTAATCTAGACAAGTGACTGAAATCCATTTCTGTCCATTTTATTTCTTTTCTCTCCAAATAACTCAAACCACACGAATACAAAAGAAAATGAGTGTACTCAATTTTATTTTTATTTTTTTCTTAACAAGTTTTTGAAATTTTTTAAGAAAAATAAATTCTTCAAACTCAACCAAACAACAGAGCATAAATGTCTTAAGTGACCCTCTCTCTTGATAGATGACTTTCTTGGCCTTGGAAGGAAGAATGGTAATATTGTTGTCAGCGCACCAAAATTGACTTTTATAGATGTTGAAACGGATACCTAACCTCTGGCCACATCAGATCCAGTTGACGGCAATCTAATATAATTTATATACAACTATTGAATTCCAGCTTTTCAATGCCATCTTTGTTTACTCATCAATTTCCCATTATTTGACCACAAGTTGTAGAAATCTCCTCAACTAGAGGTTCTAGACAGTTCACTTCATTAAGGCTGTAACAATTCAACCCCCTTAGATTGTGTTGTGTATTGCACTAATTGAGATTGAAATAATATTATTTATAAAATTTCATTGGCTAGCCTTTCAGTGTCATGAAAAGCACTTTATTTTTGTTTATTTGGCCTTTCATTTGGATCAGAAGAATGCCTCAGCCGCCTTGATTTCATTTCCTTTGACTAGGGATTTTTTACAAACACGTTATTTCATTCATGTTATTGTAATAGTCACTGCCATTTGATTTGTTTAGCATTCAACTCTCAAAACTATTCAATCAGGTCCAATTTTTGTAGTTTACTATTGACATAGGCATCTCAATACATCAATCATGGCAGCTAGGGAATGATAAAAGCCTTAGCACTCAACATTGTAGGTGAGAGAGCCAAATGGGTACCAGAAATAGTCCTGCTTGTGTTTTTCTTTCATTCCCATTGCTCTTGTGTTTCTTGATTATTCCATCACAATGTGCAACAACTGATACTTTAACTCAGTCCCAACCAATATCTGTAGGACAAACTCTTATTTCTCAAGGCCAAATCTTTGAGCTAGGCTTCTTCATTCCTGCCAATTCTAGCAAACAATACATAGGAGTCTGTACAAGAATGCACCTGGCCAGAAAGTTTTGTGGGTATTAAACAGAGAGAATCCTGTTTCAGCCACAGACAATGCCTCGAGTCTCACAATTGGCAGCAATGGAAATCTGAGATTATTAGATGGGAAGATGAACAATCTCTGGTCTACAAATGTCTCTGTCCAGTCAAATAACACAATTGCAGTGCTTCTGATAAGGGAGAATTTGTTCTTAAAGACAATGTCATCGGGATCGATCTTGTGGAAAGCTTTAACTACCCTGGTAACACTTTCTTGTCTGGTATGATGATAGGGATGAACTACAAAACAGGCGAGAAACGCTCCCTGAATTCGTGGCAGACAAATGACGATCCATCACCTGGGAATTTTGTGGAAGAAATTACACTAGATACACCGCCACAAGCTATTGTTTGGAATGGTTTGAAGCCTCACTGGAGATCCGGTCCATGGGATGGATCGAAGTTCATAGGTATACCATCCGTTGCAAATGGGTATATGGTTGGACTCAGCATCTTACAAGATAATCAGCAGGGAACCGTGTTTCTCGCATTCAACTCCGTTAATGCGTCTTTTGTCACGATTATAGTCCTTACACCAGAAGGATCTATGACGTCGATAAATTGGGAAGAAGGAAAAGACTGGTATACTACTTGGATAGCACCAGCACCGGGAAATCCATGTGATGTCTATGATTTTGTGGAACTTTCGGGTTTGCAACAACAATAATACTCCAATTTGTCAATGCTTGAAAGGGTTTGTACCAAATTCAGCTGAGAATGGGGCAAAGGAAATTGGACAGGTGGGTGTGTGAGGCGAACTGAACTGCCATGCCAAAAGAACATTAGCACCCTAGCAAATGCAACAGCTAAAAATGACGGCTTTTGGCAGATAAGTAAAGTTAAGCTGCCTGATAATTATCAATCTTTGTTGACTGTGGTCGATGATACCTCCAGTTGCCAACAATGGTGCTTAAATAACTGTTCGTGTTTGGCATATGCATTTCCAGCTGGAATTGGGTGTCTGGTTTGGACTGGAGGCCTCGTGGATATTCAGCAATACTCAATTGAAGTGAACGACCTTTTCCTTCGCCTTGCAGATTCAGAGCTAGGTAAATTTAATTATACCATAATTTATATTGTGTTTGTGTTCTGAGTAATTGACAGTTCTTGTATATGTTTATTCTTCATTTGTTTTTTTTCTTTTCCTATTCAGGTAATAATAATGATAACAAGAAAAGAAAACAGGATCATCATTAGCCTTACCATAATTTCTGGGGTTATCCTCTTGGCTGCTTTCTTGTTTGGTTTGCGCTGGTGGAGGGCCAAACAAAGAGGTAAGAAGGCTTCTATTTGGTTGCTGCATGTTACATTATGACATTTAACAACCAATTATCACTTCATGTTTTAGTGACACAACTATGAAATATTTATTTCTTCTTGAAAGTTATGCCAAAAATATTGCCATTAATATTCCCTTTCATATGGAAATTAATGAAGATTGCTATTCCATCAAAAGTAGAAAGGCAAGGGCCCCTAATTACTCCCTCATCTTACCCAAATGAAGTCAATAACTTTTTTCTTTTCTTTTATGTTTTTTTGGTTCTGCAGATGCTATGAAATTCTTTAGTTTTCCATGTACTATTGCTTAGAACTACAGAATTGTTGTCATATAAACCACAAATTTTATACTTCTAAAGCCAGTATTCTTCGAGAAACAACAAGATTTTAAAAATATTTTTAGCTTCCAAACACGGAATAAATAACTGCATACAATTCTCTTATCTGTTATTAATGCTAATTCATAAAATTGGTAGTTTTGTCGCTTAAGTTAATGATTGCTATTCACAAAGAGATTACAATAATGCAAGGCTGTAAATCTTTAGTAGTCATAGACCATGGCCAATTCATTATCTATGATTTCTTTGAATTCCCTGTTTATTACTTATTTCATGTGTGAAAGACGATATTTTGTGCTTAAAAGTTCGAATTCCAGACAACCTCACAAGTCATTTTTCGTTTTTTTCCCTTTGAATTACAATGCTTAATATTTTCCCATTGGTTCAGAAAGCAGCATGATAATTTTAATTTTTGGTAATCAGTTTTTGTTCAAATATGAGATGGGTAATTGATTTTCTGTTTTGTTTTTTCCCCTTGAACATCAGTAAAGACAATACACAGGATAAAAAGCTTCGAATCGGCTGAGAGAATGGTCAATCCAAGAGACACCCCACAAGAGATTGTCTGGGCAGGTCATGTGACACATCCGGAGTCATCAGAGCTACCAATGTTAGACTTAAATAAAATACTAGTTGCTACCAATAACTTCAGCCAACCAAATAAACTTGGGGAAGGAGGATTTGGCCCTGTTTATAAGGTAATCAATTTTTTTTCTTCTTTTTAAGTATGTGATGCTAAGCATATACATGAACCAGTGATGTATATCTATGTAGTAATTAACAAAGTTTGTCGACCACAGGGAAAGCTAGAAGACGGGCAACAAATAGCAGTGAAAAGACTTTCTAGTCATTCAGGACAAGGCAATGAAGAGTTCAAGAATGAGATCATATTGATCTCCAAACTGCGGCACAGGAATCTTGTTAGGCTTTTGGGTTGCTGCATTGAAGGAGAAGAGAAGATATTGGTTTATGAGTACCTGACAAACAGAAGCCTGGACACGATTCTCTTCGGTAGGTTTTGACTTGGCAATTTTTCTTATTGAATTAATGAATATAAACAATAATGAAAGTTGCGTATCTTGTTTATTTTGTAGATTGGAAGTTTCATTAGGAATATTTTATATTTTATTGACTAAAATCTGTGTTTTTTTTTCCCACGATCCTACTTGCAGGGGGGGGCTAGGAGGGCGGCCGCACCCCAGAAATTTGAAAAATATCATATATTATACTAAAAATTTTAAAATAATTTAAAATTATAGGAGTTGGCATCCCAAATATTTTTTAAATAATTTCAAAATTATATAGAATAGCCCCCCAATTTTTTAAACTATTTGAATTTTTATTTTTTTTTTGAATTAGTTAACATATATAATAATCTATATTAAATTTCAAGTATATGCATTTTTTAAATTAGGTCAAGATGAAAGAAAAATTTATAGTGGTGATTGAGACCACTAGTAGAGCTGCTCTAAATGCAGCTCTATTGAGCTAGCATATAGCATACACTTAAAAAAAATAAATAAATAAAGGAAAAAGACAAAATACAAGGAGGAAAAAAACAAATTAGTGCTTCTTTAATACTCCTCTTTTAGTGGTCTAAATCATTTTTCTTTTAGTAAATAAATGCATGTACAAATAGTTACTACTTTTTGTAAGTGAATATGGGCAAAAGAATATTCTCAATTGTATGATTATCTTTTTGTACTCAACTATGTAGTTAAGGAATATATAGTTCAATATTTTATCGTAACATTATTGATTTTGTTCATTATAATAGAAATTGGTATTGAACTTTAAATTTTATTGGTTAGAGGTTAAACGTACTTTGGCCCCCCAAAATCATAATCCTGAATCTGTCTCTGCCTACTTGAAACAAACAAATCGCCCCTCCAATTTCAAGTAGGAGTGAACCAAACTTCATATATTCCCAATTAACTATCTTAATTGGACTCAGCCAAATAAAATTAATGATTTTTCATTAAAAAAACAAAACAAAAACAAACAAATATCAAAATTTATGGATTCTTCTTTCTTCCTGCATATTGTTCATGGCACATCCACTGCTACTACTGTATCGGTGAGGAAATTAATATCAAAATTAGTTTTCATTCTTGTTTTCTTATTCTCATTGATTATAAATGTACAGACAGGACTGACCATAATGAGTTTATCTTTTTGACTGTCATCCTGCTGATTAGATGCAAAGAAAAAAGAGTGGCTTGATTGGGCTAAACGCTTCAATATTATTCAGGGAATTGCTAGAGGACTGCTTTATCTCCATCGTGATTCTTGTTTAAGGGTTATTCACAGAGATTTGAAGGCTAGCAATATTCTCTTGGATGATGATATGAATCCGAAAATTTCAGACTTTGGGTTGGCACGGACTTTTCAAGTGACACAAGAGCTGGTAAATACTCGCAGGGTGATGGGAACATTGTAAGGATCCTTTCTTTCCTGGAAACATAAAACATGTCTCCTATGTAGTACTATTTATAGATTGTTCAGTACTAACAGAACACATGGGATCTAACACACTAAAACTGCCCTCATTTTCTATTGCACCTCCATGAGCACACATGCAAACAGAACAGTTTTGAAGTTGTATAAGTGATTTAGTGAATATTTTGTTTCCTTCCCGTCTGTTGCAATCTCATCAGGTAAGCATGAACATAACCTTTTTTAATTAAATGTAGTGGTTACATGTCTCCTGAGTATGCGATGGGAGGGCTATTTTCAGAGAAGTCAGATGTCTTTGCCTTTGGTGTTTTGCTACTAGAGATTGTTAGTGGCATGAGGAATACTAGTTTGTATCATTATCAAGAACAACATCTGAACCTCCTTGGTTATGTGAGTAAACTACTTTCACCTTAACTTGCTTTCAAACACTTTAGTCACCATCCTTATATTTGTTTCTTTCAATTTCATATTTTGACATATGTGGAACTATTCTAGGCATGGCAAATGTGGAACGAAAGAAGGGGACTAGACTTTGTGGATGAAACATTGGTGGAGTCATGTTCCCGGTTAGAAGTAACAAGATGCATACATATCGGCCTTCTTTGTGTTCAAGACCACGCTGGGAATAGGCCAACCATGTCAGCTGTAGTTCTCATGCTGAGCAGTGAATTAGAAGTTCCACAACCAAAACAACCTGCATTTACTATGCAAAGTTTGTTGGACTCTGATCTTCAATCACAATACAACAATATATATTCTGAGGATAGTGAGCTTGTATCGATTATTGAAGGGCGGTGACCAATTACCAAATTATATATTGCATTAGTTGGTATCAGTGTAAGGATTCGCCTGACTTGAGGACTAATGAGCAAAGAGATAGAAAACTCCTCAATGGTGATGATCATGCGAAGGGAAATGTTACTTATAAGAAGTTTCAATTTTCAAGTGTTATTTAATGAGTGCAGCATTGAATATTCACTCATGATCAACTTGTTTGTTTACATGTTCATTCTCATCGGGATTTTATGTATATGAAAATTACCTAAATTTAATGGTTTTTGTATATTTTGAAAGTATTCTAGACTGGATACTAGATATCAAAGAGTTTTTTTTAATATATGAAAATTTCCAATGAATAAATTTAAATCAAGTTATATTCCTTGAAAATTTTAAAAATCTCATAAATATTGATTTGTGATTATGTATCAATTTTAACCAGTAAATAGCAATCCCAATCAAACAATTAAAGACAAATCGACACAACAATTTTACGTGGAAAACCCGCAATTGGAGCGCCTCCAATTGTGATAAAAAAACTATGGGCAAAAGTCATAAAACAATCCAATAAGAAGACATAAAGACATTACACAAGTGTACTCTTAATTACCTAACGAATCCACGCCCAAATCGGACCGACCCCTATGTGCCTTTTCCAGCCACGTCTTCACCATTGTCTTGCCCAACGTTGAATCCACGATGCCGATGTCGAATCCACGACGATGAACCACTCAGGAATCCACCAAAGTTTCAGGTCCAAATTCCCCAAAATCTACCGAAAAACAACTCTCTCTTTTTGAATAAAAGAAAATGAACAAACCCTTTGATATAATCCACTCAATTCATAATATAAACTCTCATAGATATCAAAGGAAATAAGAAAAGAAGCTCCAGTTGAAAACCCTAATACCCAAGAAGAAGATGATCTAGAAGCCATACCCTAAAACCTGACTGAACCTTAGCTTTTATAGCAAACAGATCTGCGATCTCTACTCGAGCACAGGAATGGCCGCTCGAGCGGATTGACTAAAATGTGTGTTTTAGAACAAGGGTCTACACTCGAGCGCTACCCTCTGGACCCCCGTGAGCTGACCGGGCAGCTCGATCCCCGACGTAGTCAGCGAAGTGGCAAACATGAAAGAATTAACATCACAAATTTCTCTGCACGACACAATTCGGGTTGGATTCGCATCTAAAAATTCATAGCTTCACTGAAATAAAAGAACGAATAAAATTACAACTGAAAGGAATTTTGTCAAACGGGATTGCCAAGAACAAAAACCTAACAATCTCCCCATTTGGCAATGCCGAGACAAAACACACCTAACAAATAAAATCCTAATCACCCCAACCCATTACAACCCATTACAGCCAACAAAAACAAACTTCATTCTCAAGGTCATGATATGCAAAACAGCTATTAGTGCCACAATCTCCAAAACAACTATTAGTGCCACAAGAGTATATGAAAAAAAATAAGTATATAACAAGATTATCTTAAAGCATGAGATGGAAATATGAATAGATGTAAATTGGAGATTTTAAGAACATGTAGCAAGAATAGATGACAATCCTTAGAAACATGCAAACACGCTCAAAAACCATTTTGATTTTGACTCAAACGTCTCCACCTTTTTGTCATGAATTGTCAAAGGATGCTCAATCAACGAAAGCAAGAGCATAAACCACACAAGCAGGTACAAGATGATATAAAAATTAATAACCTACGAGAAGTAAGCAATGAACAAGCAGTGGATAGCAACATACAAACCAACTAATGCCAATCTCCCTTACCAAACCAATCAACATAAGTTCATGCTTAAAGAAAAACTTTGCAATGATAAACCAAACACCCCTATACTAAAAGTAACCACAAACATTGAAAACAATAAACAAGAAGAAAAACGACAAAAAAAATATGGTGGAGCAAGTAAGGAATTTCATATTTGTACCTTAAACTACACAAAATTATCCAAGAAACACAGTTACTTGAAAACGCAATGTGCACAACTTCTAAAAGATTCCTCATAAAAGAAAGTGATGCATTATGTGAAAAGCATAGATCCCATGATAAAAGTGTGTGTGTGACTCTTGGAGTTCGACAAACACTAGATTCAAATCCTAGTAGTGATTTGAAAGCTGGACCTCAGGCAAGAGAATTTAAGCACAACTAAGGAAAGTCAGACCACTAGGAATCAAAGGGTATTTGTTGAGTAAACGCGGAGGCTTTCCTTCAATCAATGAATTTTTTTCTTTCTTTCTTCTCCACATTTTTTTTCCTTTTCTTTCTCTTGCACATTTTTTTTTCTTTTCTTTCTTTTGCACATTTTTTTTTCTTTCCTTTGCACACTCATTGGCGGCTTTCATGCTTAAGAGTATGGAAACCGAACCAGAGAAGCATGGATACAATAAGGATAGCCTGGTTGGTGACTCTGAGGTAGCCTTTTCCTCATGGCTGGACTACAAAGAATAGAAAGGAAAGCCATGGAGATGTAAAAAGATGGAAGGTGGTTAAGAGACTCAACATCACCCATGATGTGCTAGTATAGGTCAATTCCTCTAGAAAAGCAAAAGACGCTATGCTAGAAGTCCATAGAGAAAAATGATCACTGAGGCAGAAGAGTTCGATATTTGCTAATCCAAAAGTGTGTATAGAATGAGACATACTAATCAAAGAACACACACTCCGAAATGAGTAATGACCACAGAAAGCACACACACATATTAACATGTAATGGATATTCTCATCAATTCCAATATGCAACAAGAACTTCTCAAAAATCACAAGCTTGCAAAACCATACTAAGAAAATATTTTTAGATTTTTTTTTTCTTTTTAAAACAAAACAAGACAGAAAATGAACGAGCACACACTAAATGACCCAAAAAGAAAAAAAAAGACAAAAAACCCAACAGCAAAAAGAAAAAAAACTAAAACGAATAAGCAAATTAACACAAGTCAAGTTTTCTCACCCAAACTGCTTTAGTATGAACAAAGTTGTGAGAATTGCGGTTCTTGGGTGGTGTCTTCACGTTGTGGTTCCCTTCTCCTTCATTGGGAACCCGTCTCGACTTGGTGTCCAACTTTCTATTCCTAGGTCTAAGAAAACACATCCTCTATTCATATTTGGTCTCAAGTAAATCAAAATAACGAGGTCTAACATGACCCTTAACCTCATCACCACTAATGAAGTGGCTTATACCTCACGAGATGTTGTGAGACACTCTTCTATGCAACTCATAACAATAAGAGCGAATATGACCATACATACCACAATGATGACAAACAGAAACAGGGTGTACCTTCTTTTCTTTGACTTTACCAACTCTAGGAAGATTGACCAGTTTTTCCTCTCGTTGAATCTTTTGCTCCCCCTGCCCTTGAGTTCTTGTATCATAAGATATGGATGCACTCCGTTTTTGCTCTTTGTTATCACCAAAGCTAGTGCCACTCTTGTCATAACACATTTGTTGAGACCCAATGATATTGTCCAAAGTCTTTGATCCTTTGTTCCAAAGACCAATGGTAGCCATAGCACACTTGAGCTCCTTCTCTTTCTTGATCATTAGTTCTTCCAAGGCAACTTGAGACACCTCGAGAGTTTCAATGCTTTCTTCATACGTTGCATAGATTTGTTGTAGCTCATTCCTCTCTGTCTCACAAGTCAAGGGATTCACACAAAGAACTTGTCAATCACCAGAAATCTTAATGGCATCATTCCTAGCTTTGAAAATCTCCTTCTTTAATTTGACATTCTCACTTTCATAGGCTTTGAGTTTAATAGTGAGTTTGTCATTCAATTTAGATAAGTTAAGAGATTCCTTATACAACTTTTCATAAGCTTGCTGAAGCTCTTCATCATCATTCCTTGAGGATTCATCATTAGTAACATTCTCAACCAGCCTCTTCGAATACTCTATTTGTCTTTCAGTTTTGGAAGCCGCCATGAAAGTAAGGAATTGTTCGTGCCCCTCTTCACATTGTGCTTTGTTATCACTTTTATCTTTATCAGACTCGGATTCATCATCCCAAGTGATAGCGAAGGCTTTCTTCTTCCTCAAACAATTAGGGCATTCTTGAGCAAAGTGGCCAAATCCTTGGCATTCATAGCATTAGACTCTTTCAGAGTTCTCTTGTATCTTTCTTTTCTCCTTCTTGGTTATAGAATTAATTTTGAGTTTATCTTTACCTTTGGATTTATGAGTTGATTCCAACAGATTAGAATTCTTTTTCAGAAAAGATTTTTTAAATTGTTTACAAAAGCATCCGTAATCTTAGAATCTATCTCACAATCCTCATTAGAATCTTTTCCAACTCTATGAGTACTACTAAAAGCAATAACATCTTTTTGTTTCTTTTTTAAATTCATATGTGCCTCATGAGTTTGGAGATTTTCAACCAAATGATCCAGTTTGAGGTTGTCAACATCTTGAGCCTCCTCAATAGCCGTAACTTTTGCCTGGAACCAATCGGGCAAGGACCTCAAAGTTTTCTCCACAATCTTGGATTCCGGTATTTTTTTCTCCTTAATTGAAATTAGAATTTACAATGTCACTCAACTTCGCATAAAATTCATCAAAGGTCTCACTATTTTTCATTGAAAGATTTTTGAAACTAGACGTGAGCCTTTGAAGTTTTGAGCATTTAACAGAAGGAGTGCCCTCATGAATAGTTTGTAAGATATCACAAGCCTCTTTTGCGATTTTACAATTGCAAATACGATTAAACTCTTCTGGTGTGACGGCGCAAAAGAGAGAATTGATAGCTTTACTATTCCAGCTACTATTTTAATAATCAATTGTGTTACACTTATCAATTGGTTTAGGAAAGGTTACTCCATCAACAGTAATTGTCGGTTCAATCCACCTATACATGACAGATTGCCAAACTTTTTCATCAATAGATTTTAAAAACGATCTTATCCAAACTTTCAAAAAAGAATAATTAGATCTGTCAAGAAGGAGTGGTCGAACCATATAGTTTCCCTTACGAATTGAATCCATTATCACAAGTCAAACAAGATCTCACTCTAATAGTTTTTTTTTTTTTTAAATAGAGCAACTTGCTTTGATACCAATTGTAAATTTTAAAAATTTCCTAGATATTGATTTGTGATTATGTATCAATTTTAACCAGTAAATAGCAATCCCAATCAAACAATCAAAGATAAATTGACATAACGATTTTACGTGAAAAAATCACAATTGGAGTGCCTCCAATTGTGATAAAAAAACCATGGGCAAAAGCCACAAAACAATCCACTAAGAAGACATAAAGGAATTACACAAGTGTACTCTTAATTACCTGGCGAATCCACGCCCAAATCGAACCGACCCCTATGTGCCTCTTCTAGCCTCATCTTCACCTCGGAATTGTCTTGCCCAATGTTGAATCTACAACACCGATGTTGAATCCACGACGATGAACCACTCAGGAATCCACCATAACTTCAGGCCCAAATCTCCTAGAATCTACCGAAGAAGAACTCTCTCTTTTTGAATAAAACAAAATAAACAAACCGTTTGATAGAATCCACTCAATTCATGATATAAACTCTCACAGATATCAAAGGAAACAAGCAAAGAAGCTCCAGATGAGAACCCTAATACCCAAGAAGAAAATCTGGAAGCCATACCCTAAAACCTAACTGAACTGCAGCTTTTATAGCAAACAGATCCGCGATCTCCGCTCGAGCACAGGAATGGCCGCTCAAGCGGACTAACTAAAATGCATGTTTCAGAACAAGGGTCTACGCTCAAGCACTGCCCCTTAGACCCCCACTAGCTGACCGAGCAGCTCGATCCTCGACATAATCAGCGAAGTGGCAAACATGAAAGAATTAACATCACAAACTTCTCTGCACAACACAATTCAGGTTAGATTCGCATCTAAAAACTCATAACCTCACTGAAATAAAAGAATAAATAAAATTATAACTGAAAAAAATTTTGTCAAACGAAATTGTCAAGAATAAAAACCTAATATTCCTACTAAATTGTTTGGCTTTCTTGTAGTTGGCTAAAGAGTCCAGTTCAAAGTATGTCAGAGGAACCATGGCTGTGCACTGTCTAGTTAAAAACCTTTTTGAATTTTTAAAAACTTTATGATTTGTTTTAATTTTTCAATAAGACAAAAAATAAAAATAAAAAATAATATACCAAATTATCATATTATTAGGGGAAAAAAATAGATTATGAAGGACACTATAATCTATAAAGAAAAACCATATCACACATCACAAAACAGCATCAATTCCTTCAAATTTCCTTATGAAGGACACTATAATCTATAAAGAAAAACCATATCATACATCACAAAACAGCATCAATTCCTTCAAATTTCCTAATTTTATCTAGAAGCTATCATTGACATCAACAAATGGATGCAAAACAAAAATTCTAACCACAAAAGCCTTAGATTTATTGTCTACGTTTGTTTGGCAGATTAGATTGGATGGAATTATTAGTGAGAAGATAATTAATGAAGAGATTGTTTATGTGGAGATTGTTAGTGAGGAGAATAAATAAAAGTGTGTTTGTTACAATAATAGTGTGGAGGATAATAGTGATGGGATTGTTAAATTATTTTTATATAAAAATAAATAAAAGAAATTACTTCTATATTAAAAAAAAGATAAAACAAATATTAAAACAAACAGGTGCACTTGGTAAAAAAAATAAAATAGACTCAATCCACTCACTATTTTTCTAATCCCACCCAAAATCTAGCCAAATTAATCCCCCCGACTGAGGAGGATTACTAAACCCGTCGAACTATTACTCCCCCTCCCAAAACACCACCAAACAAATTGTGAATGGGACCTACAGCCATAAGACTCTAATCCCCCCCTCCCCCCGAACACCGATAAGCAAACATGGCCATTATGTTTGTGATTTGTCTTCTAGCTAGTGGTGGTTATGGCCCACTCTGCCTGCCCAATTAAACTTGGTAATTTTAGGATTTGAAAAAATATAATTAGCCCATAAAATTGAGTTGGGTTGAAATTTCGAACTTATTTAATTTTTGGGCAGGCTATATTAAATCTCCTCAAATTATCAGTCATTTACATTTTATTCTCCTAAAAATCCAACTGTTATCTCCCTCAAATTATTTGAATTTGAACATTTAAGTCTTTTTGTTAGTCATCTTTGGATGAAAAATTGCCAAGTATTGTGCACATGATGATTACATTAAAAATTAGGGTAAATTACATTTACCTCCCCTAAGGTTTCTGACAAATACAGGGACCTTCCCTGTGGTTTGAATAATTACAGTAACCCCCCCTACTTTACCTGACAATGTCAAGATTCCCCCAAAATTTGACAGCCGTTTATACCCCTAACAGACCCTGCCTATGTCATCAAATGTAAACAATAAAATGCCCATAATACCCTCAACCCATCTATATATACCAAATGCTAGAGTCTTCAGCTTCAGTAAATCCAAGTGAAAGAGAAAAATTTACAAAGGCAACCAAAACTGAAGAACAACAAAAAGAAGAAAGGGCCAAGCACAACACAGGTATGTTCCCACTCACATTATCTATTTTAAAAAAAAAAAAATTGCATATGAAAATGCATTATAACTATGATCCATTATTGAGAAATGAAGCACAAGCACAACACATGTGTTCCCACTCACATTAACTATTTAAAAAAAAAAAAAAAAAAAGTGCATGCGAAAATGCATTATAACTATGATCCATTATTGAGAAATGAAACACAAACAAGAAATAAAGCACAAACACAGGTATGTCCTATCAATAAATGTTCTAAAAATGCATTATAACTCTCACATTTCATGAATGTAGGTTCATTGGATGGATATATCATCATCAAGTAATGGAGGAGGGGTGATGAAATATAGAAGCAAGATCTGTTACTGTGGGAGCAAAGCAACAATTAAAGTCGCTGAATCTGAAAAAAACAGAGGCAAATTGTATTATTTATGCCCAAATGGGAAATGTGGATTCTAAGAGTGGTGCAAACCAATAAACTCATCTGTTGGAGGAGAAATGATGATGGAAGACACTCAAACAACTGTTAACAGACACACTTTATCCTATAAAGAAGAAAGTCCTGCAATGAATTTAATGAACCAAATGGGGGCTATGCAAACAAGGATGCAAGTACTTAAAGCAAACATGGGGTTTATAAAGATGATAATGATCATGAATTTTGTTTTATGTTTCATTTCCCTAATGGTTGCTCTAAAAATGTAATGGTAATGATTCACCTAATGTTTTGTAATGGCCCTGTAATGGCCCTTATGTAAGGTTTTGTAATATTTTGTAATAGACCTTATGTTTGTAATGCAGTATGTTTTGTAATGGACCATATATAAATATGATGAAGTTATTTCAGCATTATGTAAATATGCACATCTCATTTGACTAACATAATGACCTGTAAACATAAAAACCATTCCATTACATCATCTAAACATCAAGTAAAACCATTCCATAAATATGCACATCTGTTTAATTACATCATGATTGTTGTCAAATATGTTCAAGTAGTTTACTTACATCATTTCTATCAGATATGTTCAGTTACATCATTCCATGGACCATATTTGTCAAGTCTATGCAATTATATCATGTACATTCCCAAAATGAGTATTTATAAAATACTTCATGGCCACTACAAAAAAACAAAAATGGCCACATCATCATATTGCTATTCTTAGCATTGCATGTCCACTACAAAACTACAAAAAAGTGGAACATGATCCTCACTAACTATACAGTCAAGCAACATATATTTTATACCTTCAACCTATGTTAATTCTTGTACCCAAAATATCAACAGCTTAGCTAAGTCATTTGCAAAAAAAGTCAAACAAACAAACAAATAAATTGATGTTGTCTGACCTGTGTCACAAACAAACAAATATCAACAGCTTAGCTAATTTCATTGTAACTTCATAAGTAAGTTCATAACTAACATGATGTTGTGTGACCTGTGTCACACATTCAGTTGGCATTGGGGGGGTCCCTCTTGGAATATCCTAAATTGAAAACCAAAGTAAGGTAATAAATATGCATATCAATATCATAAATTGATAGAAAACAAATAAAAATCACAAATGAAAAGGCAAAACAAATAGAAAAAACTTACTTGTGCATGGTTGGCCTTGCCCTTGCCTCTCCCACTTGAACTTCCCTTCCCAACTGAACTTCCTCTTGTATTTGTATTTCCCCTCCCAGCTGAACTGTCCCTCCCACTTGAATTACCTCTACCACTTGCATTGCCACTCTTAGCTGAACTACCTCTCCCACTTGAATTGCCTCTACCTCTGCCCCTACTCACAGATCTGCCACTGCCCCTACCAGCAGTTTTGGCACTGCCTCTACCACCAGATGTGCCATCAGTTTTGGCACTGCCTCTACCACTGGATGTGCCACTACCCCTACCAGCAGCAGATGCTTCACCCCTGACTGGACCTCTTTGGCAAGTTCTCTTGTTGTGTCCAAATTGCATGCACCATTTGCATCTCAAGGTACTAGACCTTTTGCTCTGACTTGTTCCAGCTCGTGGCTCATGAGCAACCCTCTTTCTTGAAGTCCTTGGCCTTCCTGGCAATCTTTTCAGTGGTGGGGGTTGTAAAGAGTCCCCAGGTATAAGTGTTCACATGCTATGGTTTAAGATGGGATGTATCATTCCACCATTGGCTCTCAAGTAAGTTGCCCTAGAATAGTAAGGGTGGACAAAATCTTCTATGTTTAACCTACTGTGAGAAATTGCAGCCACAGCATGCTTGCATGGAAGAGCAGATATTTCCCAATGTCTACATACACAAGTCATAGCCCCAATATGGACAATGTGATTAACTCCCTCATTATCCTTCTCCTCATACTCATTGCCTCCTGCATACTCCACTGTGCAAGTCCTTGACCATTTCAGTGTGACCTCAAGCTGTTTTTTCACATTCAATATGACATTAGATTTCCATTGCATTGCCTTTTGGTACCTCATCTGAAACTTACCCATCAACTTGCACCTTATGCCCTCTAACATAGTTAAAATTGGCTGACTTCTCAAATTTCCTAACCAATTGTTGAAGGGCTCTGTCATGTTATTTGTGATGTGATCACTTCTAATCCTACCATCAAATGCATGCCTAGACCTTCCTTCAACTAGAACCTTCTGCAACCAAATGAAAGCATCATTGTTCAGGTCCTTAGTGGCTTGCATAGCCTGATCATACTCCATCTAATTGTAAGCCCTTGCGGCTCTCCAAAATTGCTTCCTCAAAATTAAACCAGGAAACTTGGCTCTGAAATTGTTATATAGGTGCATACAACGTCTTCTATGAGTTGCCTCTGGTATAATGTCACTCACAATCTTATCAAGGCCCTGCATACGAAAACAATGAAACATTAGTAACCATTAGAAGTTTAAAATTAGAGAATCAAGCATAATTATGTAAGTAAAGTAGTTGTTGAATATGTCAGTAAAGTATCTTTTGTTGATCAGACATGATGGTCCATGGTCTAGAAGGTAGTGCATCTTCTATGATTGTTCTCAAGTTGTGCAAGAAAAAAGACCAACTGTCCTTGCATTCACCCTCTCTACTGCCAATGCCAATGGAAACAAGCCATTATTTCCATCTAAGGCAACTACTGAAATTAAAACACCACCATAGGGACCCTTCAAGTGACAACCATCCACCCCTATGAATGGCCTACATCCATTAATGAACCCTGCTTTCATTGCATCAAATGATATGAAAATTCTTTGGAACAATGGATATTGAGGAATGGTAGGGTCTGGTTGTTCTTCATTTTCTGAGACTGGGGTAGAGGGTATGTCATAATTTATGACCACTAAGCTGCCAGGGTTTGTTTTGTTGATTTCCTCAGCATATGTTGGAAACAACACATATTGGCTCCCATGATCACCCTCCAGCTCCTCCTTGCACCTCCTTTTGGCTCTATACAGTTGCATTCTTGAAGCCTCAATCCCAAACATTTTATTCAGTTTCATTTGTGTGAGAACCCGAATATAAAAATTAAGTAAATAATTAAATAATAATATTACAATCTCAAATATTTTGGTGGTGAATTCTAAGGTGCAAATTAAATATTATTGGAGGATCTTTTAATTAATTTTTAAACCTAAAATAAATTTATGGTGAAAGTCTTTAATTTAGAGGCAAGATTTATAATAAATAAATAAATAATAGGGGACCAATTAGTTAGTATATTTTGATTTAGTAATACTTGTATTTTATTTAAATTAATGGGATAGAAAATAAAGTAATATAAAGATAATATTTTAGGGCCTTTTTGTGTAGATACATAAGTAACCCTAAGTTGCCTAATACAATATATAACAACCCTAGGGTTCCTAATCAACACTATAGCAGCAGCAAACACAGCAGCCATGGGAGAGAAGGGTTGAGAGAAAATAAGAAGAAAAAGAAAGGGTTGCAAACAAAGAAGGATTTTTGGGTGTGTGGTAAGTCTTTATCTCTCTTCTTCCTTTTGTTTTTGTTCTTTATCCTTACTCTATGATTATTTAGTTCATTGATGGAGAGGTTGTAGATTTATGTATTGTGTATATAGATATCCTATTAAGAAATTTGAGGAGTTAAATTCATGTATAAAGAATAGGTATTATTCTTAGTTAAAAAATTCTGCGCATAATCACGAACTTTAAAAATCAAGAAACCATATCAAACGAATGAATTTTAATCTGAAATTTTTATAGTAGATCAATTACATATTGAATTGCATATCTGAATTTTTTCATAATTTTTGGGAGTCAAAATCCATATAAATTGAGGTATTCAAATCTGTCCAGGAAACCAGTCCGAAACAGTAAATTCGGGAGTGTTGTTCTCTTTGGGTATAAATCCAAAAATTATCAAATTAGTGTCATTAGAACCGGTTACGAGTCTAGTTTCGTACGTTTTTGGCCTTGCATTGATTGCTCGTGTATATTAAGAGAACCGTCAATTTCTTTAAAGTACTGCAGAAAACAACCTGTTTGGATATAATAAATTGTAGATAATTATTTTGATAAGCAAATCAAGTGAAACTAATTGGGTTTGAAACTTAGGATATATTAGATCATATCTGGAGGTTATTGGAATTTTTCGAATAGCGTGGAGTGGGTTTTGTAATTTTCAAAGTTAGCGAATAGGTTGGGAAGGTTTGTTTGAAATTCTGTTTTATCTTAAAGTCACAATTAATTTTTGACCGGAACCCATGTCTTGGGTGATTTTAAACCTTGAAGAACATGAACTTAGGTAATATTTAAGAGTAACGGTGAGTTGGGTTGAGCCGTGTTAGTGCGCTTTAGTTTGAGGTTGCTTAGTTCGTATTCTTTAGTATTTTTTTAATTAGTAGTGACGTGTAGTTTTCATATTGGTTCAGGGCATTAGTTGGACTTTCATACTCTATTCGAGGATTATATTATTTCCTTTCCAGGTGAGTAGTTTCATGCTACATATTTTTATAAATGTTCCCCTACCCTGAACTGTTGGAAAATTAAATTGTTGTTTCATGACTAAACTGTTTTGATAAATTATTATATTATCAATGGAATCAAATTATTTTTGAAACATGTGTGAACTTGGCATACTGTAAACTATTTGTTTTGGTCTCATGTTTATAATGATGAACTACCATGTTTTGCGAAACTGATGTGTATTGATTATTGGGACCATGTGTGTATTTAGTCCAGGGAAATTATTCCACTGTGTGTGGTGACTCTGGCCACTAGGGAACAGATCCGGGTTGGGCCGTGATGACTCTAGTGCTCAACGATTGTAAGGAAAAGACCTTTAAAAACAACTAGGTGACCTTCAATCGGATCGTCTTTGAGAAAAGGCCCAGGTGCCACCCTGAGGATGACTCTTAGTTCGGTATTGGATCCAACGGGGCTTATAGCCTGAGAAATGTGTGGCATATTATTTGTTTTTCTTGGTACCCAGAAAATTATTGGTGTTCATGTTATAATCTGTTTTAAGTGAAAAATGTCGTTTATCATGTTCTTGCGAGACATGAGTATTTTAAGTGTTGAACTGTGGAACCTTCTTTTTGAAACAGATTGTATTTACCAAACTGTATGCCAATCTAGTTTCTGTGATATATATCTTATTTTGGAATTGAACCCTGTTTTCAAAACTGTATGTACTATCCATGTTGCTACTCACTGAGCTATCAGCTGACTTAGTTTTTTTATCACTTCCAGGTGTTAGAAGGACTTAGAGTGGATTTATGGCGTAGCGGGGACTCATTTGCATGGACCTCTAGGACATACATTTATTTTGTTTTAGATGGTTAAATCAAGTTTGTGCATACTTCTTATTTTATTGAGGTTCATTTAGGATTATTTTGATATGTGGGCTGTTTATATCCCATAAGTTTGGATGGTATTGATTACGGTTGGTTTTGCCGTTTATACTTGTGGCATGTCACTGGATTGAGTGTTGATTTATTTATTTCTGGGCTATCATCACATTTATTCTTTATGGTTTTGGGTTTATGTTTAGGCTTACGTGTGCCTTGGGCTCAGTCCCTGTGGGCCACGGCCGGTCATGTCCGGATTTGGGGTGTGACAATTTGCATGGTATCTAAGCCCATGTGTGGATTGTCCTTAAAACTTTCAACCATTTTTTTAGCAATCCAAGCTGATGTAGCTTCAGTGTTTGTGTTCATCCTGCTACATGTGTGAGTAGGTACTGAGGTTTTAATCTTGTAGGTGATCCCATCTGGAAGTGAAGATGCATGAATTCTCCAAGAGCAGCCCTCAGCAGCACAATGGGCTGTTACTCTAGACTTTTCATTTTTGTCCCTTACTATCTTGAAACCAGTTTGCACTGTATAGTCCCTCAATGTAGCCCTGAAAGTATTCACTTCTGGAAAAATCATCCCTTCTTCCAATACAACTTCTCCATCTTGATTCATATATGGCTCTTTCCCATTGTAGGTACCATCATACTTCATGCTTGGAAACCTCATCTCTTCATCATCTAGACAATCTGCTTCATCATCATAATCATCATCAGTAGTAGAATATGGCACTTCATGATCACCAGATTGGTAATCACTAAGTTCAGCATCATCATCTTCACTTGAGCACTCATTATCATCATCACTCAAAATCTCATAGCCATCTGATTGGTTTTCATCCTCAGCAGTTGCATTCCAATCCCTATCCTCATCATTAAACCCATAAACATTGTTCTCATGGTACTCTTTATCTACATCTACAGTATGGTAGTCTTGCTCTACATCTACAGCATCTACTCCATGATTTTCATTTCCAACATCACTTTTATGTCCACCATCACTCATTCCAATAGAATATTCTATGTCTACATACAAGTTAATTGTTTTACTCCTATCTTGCACATAAAACATGTCTAGCACATCAAGATCATTTTCTACTAATCTCCTTGTGTCAGTACCAGGCATATCACAATGCAATGTGATTATTATTGCTTCACTACAAGAAATGTGAGAGAGGACTGTTGCAGTTACATCCTTCAAGGCATTAATGTAGCAATACATATTTGGGTCCACATCAAACACTCTTCCCACTTTCCCTTTGTAGTTGATGATTAAATCAAAATAAAGAAATGCAGCCATACTGTGATCATAATAATGTACCAATTAATTCCTAACATGTACTGTACTCAACAATTAACTGAATAAAAGAAAAAAAAATTGAAGAAAAGCCCTAATAAAATAAGCAAGCCCATACAATGACAAATTCACAAGAAAAAGAAGAAAAATGATGTAAAAATTAACTCCTAAGATGTACTGTACTCAACAATTAACTGAAGAAAATATGAAAACATGAAGAAATCCCTAAATTACACTATAATTATACTAATATTAAACAATCATAAGTAAAACCCAAAAAATCAGAAATTCATTCTAAACATACATCTCATGAATAACACCCAGAAAATCAGAAATTCAAAAATTTTCAACAAATTCCTTTTTTTCCAATCAGAAATTTTGCAAATCAAATAAAAGCCCTAAACATACATCTCATAAATAAAATCAAAAAAATCAGAAATTTATATTAAATCCCTACATTACACTATTATTAAACATACATCTCATAAATAAAATAAAATAAAAAAAATCAGAAATTTATATTAAATCCCTACATTACACTATTATTATAGTAATATTCAACAAATTCCTTTTTTCCACTCAGAAATTTTGCAAACAAAATATAAACTCTAAATATATATTTTCGAAGAAAACCATTTTCACATACATTTCATCAAATCAAACACAGAATAGAAACAAATTTGTAAGAAAAAAGATGGAAAAAAAAATCGAAAATCATCAACACACTTTTTAAAACACTATTCGAAGTTTACAGAGTTCGAAATCTTACCTGGAAGCCGTAACAGCAACTTCTCACCGATGAAACTCTTTTACATTGTGTATTGGTAACGACGATCGGTTCAAAACCTCAAGCTTTTTCGTCTTCTTCACAATCGATGATCGGTTCACGACGTTCGCCTCTCTCTCTCTCTCTCTCTTCTTTCTCTGAAGAATTCGATTTGTATTGTGAATGTATTGATTAGGGATTTTGTGAACAAAGGGCTTTTTGGTCTTTTTGAAAGCAAAAGCAAGGGTAACATGGTCATTTGCTATTGGATACTAACGTCGTTTGTGCAAAATAGACGGAATGAGAGAATCTTGACATTGTCAGGTAAAGTACGGGATGTTACTGTAATTATTCAAACCATAGGGGAGGTCCTTGTATTTGTTAGAAACCTCAAGGGAGGTAAATGTAATTTATCCTAAAATTTAATATAATGATTGTTAGGTTTAAAACATTAGGAAAGTAAAATATAAATAACTGATAGTTTGAGGAATTTTAATATAATTTGTCTTTAATTTTTTTAGAGGATTCTATTTGCACCAAAAAAATACGTCTAATTTCTTATTATACTCTATTAAATTATTTATAGTTATAATTTACTTTCAATACACCCTATATTTTTTATAAATTACCCTTCAAAATATACCAAAATAACAAACAAATCAAAAATTCTAAATTACACTACTTTGTAAAACCCTTTCAAAATTCCTTAAATAAAGATTTTTAACATTTTTTTTTTCTCAATTCCAAGACAATTCTGATGATGATAATTCTCCTCCGTATAAAAACAGTGGCATGCTAGGTATTCCGTGAAAAGATTTCTTAATAAGCAGGTAGCTGTGCAAAGGAGGATTCTTTGATGGGGAAGATGCCTGGCAAGAATGCATCTGGAAACGAAGGTGAAAATTAGAGCCAATTCGTAAGAGCAAGAGGGTGCCAAAGAGACGTGTATTGGATGGATTGTTTCAAAAAAATATTTTTGATTATTATTTTCATTAATTGTTTGATTTTATTTAAATTTTTTTTTATATTTGTAAGTAATAACCTTATAATAAGAAACAATGATATTGATGATAATGATCAATTTTGGTGGGGTGGATTTGAGTTTTAGAGTGATAAAGAAAATTTCTTAGAAAATAATTGAAACTTGATGAGGAAGATGTAGGGAGTTAAAGATGAAGAATACGGATAAGTGGTTTGGATGTATCATAAGCAAAAAATAATTTTTTATTTTAGAGTTTAATGGATATTGTCATTATTAGGTGGTGTTTGGCAAGTGGTTTTGGGGCTAAAATAACCACAAAAAACAAAATAGGCTATTTTAGCCACAACAAACAAAACATCGCATCCAACCCATAATTATTACACTCTTCTCTCACAAAAAAAAGTCAAAAAAACCAAAAAGTCAAAAAACTCTTCCCAAACCAAGCTTTTTAGCTCAGGCTAAAATAGCCAAAAAAAGTCAAAAAGCCAACCCACTTCCCAAACGGAGGCTTAGTAAATCTACATTAGGATATAATAGAAATTAAAATTTCAAAAATTTAGTTGGGCGTACTAAGTTATTATTTGGATGCAAATAGAATCACTCAATTTGTTTGGTTAAATTTGAAACAAAAAAATTTAGCCCAACTGGACTATTTATAAAATATTGGGAAAATTACAAAAAAACAAAAAACAAAAAAACAAAATTCCTGAGTTTTTAATTTTGTCAAGTTAAACCCTAAATTTTCAATTTAAACCATTTGTTTATTTTCATTAAGTAAAATCGACAAAAAAGATGATATTTTAGTCATTGAACTCAATGAAAAAAGATATTTTAGACATTTTATATATATACCTACATTGAGTTTAATGATTAAAATACTATTTTACTTGTCGGTTTTACTTAACAAAAATAGACAAATGATTTAAATTGAAAACAAATCAAAATATTAGAGTTTAAATTGGCAAAAATCAAAACCTTGGGATTTATTTTGTTACAAGATTCAAACCCTGGGTATTTTTTATTTATTTATTTATTTATTGTAATTGTCCCTAAACTATTAATTTTAAATTTTATATTATTTAGTTACAAAATAAATTTAAAAATAATAAAATAAAAGTATATATATTTCTTTATAAGATATAAATTAAAATATTTTTTAATTGATCATATTTATTTTATAATTAAATTTTATTAATGTTTCTAGTTCCAATAATTATTAAAATGATCTAAATAATTTAATAGCGTTTCAAGACCCAAAAGAAAATAAAAATATTTCATATTTATTGAGTTAAGTGGATGGACTTGAGAATATAGAAGTTCTTTTAGGTCTAAGCTTGACTTGGAATGACTAGATTAGACTCGATATCAAATCAGACCGACATATGTTCTCTTACCATATAGTACAAACTTAGCCCAAACCCAGCCCAACCCGGTGTTTGTCTACCTTTTGACCTTGATGAGCAATGTTATATCTATTTATTAACAATTTTACTAACAACATACATGTCTAAATGTTATTCGATGTTTAACTTGCTTAGTTTCATAATTCAGGATTCATTTTTCAAAAAATTGAAATTTTTTATTTTTTGCATTTTTTTGTCCTTACTAAATTTTTTTAATATTCTAAGCAATTTTTTAAATTTTTAGATACACCTAACATAAATACACTTAAAAAGTGTAATATTTGTAGAAAAAAATCTTTAAAAAATTCACAAAATACAAAAAATGTAAATATATATATATATATGAAAATTCAATATATTTTTCATATTCTTGTGTATTTATTGATTTTTTAAAATATTTTTTAAAAAAATATTTTACTTTTTACATAAGTCTAATTAAGGTACTTCCAAAAAAGTTAAAAAATTACTTAAAATTTTAAAAATATTAGCTAAAAATTAAAAATTAAAAATAAAAAACACGAAAAATAAAAAAAACTCAATTTTCAAAAAATTGAAACCAAACACAGTGATCGCTTTTTTTGTTTTTTGTTTTTTTTATATTTGACCTTTTATATTTTTAGTAAAATTGTTAGTGTATACAGAATCGTTCAACCTTAGACACTGATTTTTATTCTTGTCACAATTTTTGGGAACATATCCTAAATCTGGAATAACTTCAACATTTGAGTAGTAAAGGAATTAATTAAACAAATTAGAACATTTGACATTGGCAAAACCTTTCATCCTTAGTCCTAAATTTTGCAAAACCTTCAATATGTATAGTGATTCTTAGGAGATACAAGCTTTATTTCCAAGGAGGAGTGGGATATTGCCCTTTGGCCTTAGTCTTAACAAAGTTGACCTTGTGGATGTTAAAAATGGTGCCTTGACTTTGGCCAACAACACACAATCAGTAGAGATCAATACATAACATAAATTATATATAAAACAACTTTGTTATCATTTTTCAAAAACACTTTTTAGAAAATTCTACTTTCTTATTTTTCGTATTTTTTTGTTTTTACTGAATTTTTTTTAATATTATGAGTAATTTTTTTAATTTTTAGACATACTGAACATAAATATACCTAAAAAGTAAAAAAAAAATGACAAAAACCTTTTAAAAATTCACTAAATACAAAAAAAATACGAGAATTCAGTATATTTTTTATATTTTTATGTATTTATTAATTTTTAAAAATATTTTTTCGTAAATTTTTTACTTTTTAGATACATCTAAGTAAGGTGTATCTAAAAAAGTAAAAAAAATATTTAAAATTTTAAAAATATTCACTAAAAATAAAAAAAAAAAACACGAAAACTAAAAAATTTAATTTTCAAAAAATTTAATTCAAAAAACTCAAACAGTTTCCAGCTTTCAATGTCATGCATCATACATACACTCATTTATTTTTGTTTACTCAAGTCTCCAATGGATCTGACATTTCCACATCTTAGAAAGTTTATTTTCATTATTAAGAATATAAAAAACACCAATCTTAGATTTTGTATTGCACTAGTAAACATGAAAGATAAAGGTTGCATTTGGTAGAGTTTTGTAAATATGATTTGAGAATATGAGTTGTATTTTGAGTTTTGTGAGTTTTGGAATTATGATTTGAATGTAGAAAATTTGTTTGGTGAATGAGTTTTGAAAAGAGTTTTTGAATTGAGTGGTGTGACATAATTTTTATACAAAAACTTACAACTCATAACCAAACACAACCCAAAATTCTATTCAAAACTCATAAAAAAATTTTAAAAAAAAATTGAAAATATTTTTTATTTAACATATAAAAATAACAAGGGCAAAAAAAAAAAATTCAAGAACACTGTTCTGTTCCGGACGACCGGCAGGACGTCCGATAGGACATCCGGGTACACTATTTTTCAAACGCAGGTGTGGAAATGTGTTTTGAAAACCGTAAACAAACGCTGCACTCAAACTTGAGTGTAGAATCATGATTTAAAAGCTGTACCAAACACAGCCAAAAATTATTCATAAAATTCATGAATAATATGAATAAAATTATTCATAAAAATATCCACTAAAAAAATATGAGAAACAAAAAAATTCAATTTTTAAAAAATTGAATTAAAAAAATTGAAATCAAACACAGTGATTACTTTTTTTTATTATTATTATTTATTTTTAACAACCAATCACATTTGACCTCTTATATTTTTAGTAAAATTGTTAGTGTATACAGAATTATTCAACCTACGCACAGATTTTTATTCTTGTCACAATTTTTGGGAACATATCCTAAATCTGGAATGGGCAATGCTGGGGACCCCCAGTGGGGGGCGACCCCCAGCACCCCCCCAGTGCCAGGTGGGGCACTGCCACAGGCCCAAAAAAAAAAAAAAAAAAAAAAAAAAAAAAAAAAAAAAAAATTTTGGACCAATGAGAGAGGACCCCCAGTACCCCCACTGGGGGTCTCAGCCATTTTCCATCTGGAATAACTTCAACAATTGAGTAGTCAAGGACAAAATTAATTAAACAAATTATACCATTTGACATTGGCAAAACCTTTCATCCTTAGCCCCTAAATTTTGCAAAACCTTCAGTAATTGAGCAGTAAGGACACAAATTTAATTAAATGAATATCATTCTTAACTTAATTAAAGCTCCGTTTGGGAAGATGGATTTGAGGCTTTTTTTGACTATTTTAGCCACAAAAAACAAAATAGGCCATTTTAGCCACAAAAAACAAAAATCACATCCAACTCCGTTTGGGAAGTGGGCTGGCTCTTTGGCTCTTTGGCTTTTTTGGCTATATGAGCCTGGGCTCAAAAGCTTGGTTTGGGAAGGGCTCTTGGCTTTTTGACTTTTTTGACTTTTTTTGTGAGAGAAGAGTGTAATGATTATGGGGTTGGATGTGATATTTTGTCTGTTGTGGCTCATGAGCCTATTTTGTCTTTTGTGGCTCATGAGCCCAATGAGCCCTTGCCAAACGATTGTTACACTATTCTTTTACAAAAAAAGTCAAAAAAGCCAAAAAGCCAAAAAGCCCTTCCCAAACCAAACTTTTTAGCCCAGGTTAAAATAGCTAAAAAAGTCAAAAAGCCAAAAAACCAACCCATTTCCCAAACGAAGCCTAAATTAATTTTGTGTTCCCATCTCTTTATTTCATCACTCCCAATTGCACCTCTAATGAGGTAACAAACAATACTAACCAATCAACTTTCTTCAAACTCTTCTTTCTTTTTTCAAAAATAGTTGCTGCCTCATTAAAGGTGTAATTAAGGGTGATGAAATAGGATATATAGCAAAACTCTAAGAAAAATTACACTAACCTCCTTTGAAGTTTAGAAAAAATTCTAAAAGTGACCGAAACTAATACAAATAGCCAAACACTGAAATAAAAACATTCTAATTGTTGTGTAAAATTAAAATTTAAAGACAAATCAATGTGGTTATGATAAAAGTGTCGAATTAATTATATTTTCCCCAATCTTAGGTGAGTGTAATTTGCCCATTATTATTATTCACCATGTTTAGTTCCAGAAAATTAAGTCATTCATTCATTATTTGTTTTTTTTTTTTTTTTTTTGGTTTTTAGTGATTTTTTTGAATAGTTTATGCATTTTTTTTTTTTAATTTTTTAGATACACAATCTAAATACCCTAAAAAGTATAATATTTGTGAAAAAAAAACTTTAAAAAAATGCACCAAATATAAAAAAATACAAAAATTTAATTTATTTTCATATTTTATTGTATTTGATAAATTTGTTGTATTCAATAAATTGGACAAAATATAACTATAGAAGAAAAAAGTCAATCAAAATATGAATAAAATATGGTTCGTCAAAGGCCATTTAAAGAAAAGTCAAAGTCTACTTTGTGGGGGAATATCAAATTGGTGTCCCCTTTCTGTATAGTAGTATAGAATTATATCAGTATAGAGACAAAAAAACATGAATGGGGGTTTGGTGTATTAGTATAGATTAATGAGATATGGTGTGTTTGGTTGCTAGAAAAAGAAATTGATGGTACAAAAATTATTTTGAAGGGCAAAATTAACATTTTGATAATATAAAATGCTGACGTCAGTTTTTTTTTTTTTTTTTAAAAAAAGAAAGAAAAAGCTAACGGAGGAGAGGTCTCTGTATGTTTTAAAAAAGTGGAAGAAATTGTAAATTTAAAACTAATGATGTAATTATCAGATATCTTAAGAACTTTTTATATAATTGAATTAGATTTATATGATTTTATCTCATTTTTTATGGTATTCTGTTAAATATCGACTGCCAGAGTTTTGGACTTTTAATATGGGAAATTTAGCTATAAATCATTTTTACTTTTCTTTCATTGTTAAAAGGATTAAGAAAAAAATTATACTTTCTAAACTCCCTCATAATTATAAAGTCTTACATAAAGGACAAAATTTATTATTTAAATATTTTATAGGACTATTATACCCTCAATTTCTGCATATATAATCAGCTTCATCATCAACTGTATCATAATCACCATAGTTGCATCTTCCAAGCTTCAGCAGAAGGTCGTCGACAAGCCACCGCCATAGTCGCGTCTTCCAAGCTTCAGCAGAAGGTCCTCTCTTCATCTTCATAAATCAGCAACGATGAGGCTTTGAGTATGTTGAAATTGAATGAGGATGTCGTTGGAGATTCGAAAGCTAGGGTTTCGGATCAGATGGGGGGAGATTCGAAGTGCGGTGGAGATGGCTCAATTGGAAGCGGAGAAGAAACATGATGAGGTTGTTGATGAGATGCTGGCGATGTTGAATGCAAAGGCTGAAGCTTCGAGATTGAAAGAAGTTGAACAGGAGGTTGGGAAGGATGTGGATGAGGAACAGTATAATATATGTATATATATATATTTGTGTGTATGAGTGTTGTTGAACACATGTATTTTTTTCATTGAGATGTGCGATTGTTGATCGAGTTTTAGAAGTTTTTCGTTTCAATTAGATATGTGGATTTGTTGATTAATTTGTTTTTTTTTTTTTTTTTTTTTGAAGTTTTTTTCTCAATTAGATATATTGATTTGTTGATTAATTTGTTTTGTTTTTGTTTGTTTGTTTGTTTTTGATTTATTTTTGTTGTTTTTTATCTAATTTCATTTGACAGAACCAGAGTAAAATTTTACTCTGGTTCTATTGCTCTGTTTTTTTCATTTAACAGAACCAGAGTAAAATTTTACTTTTATACTGAGTAAAATTTTACTTTTGTGTAGAGTCTAACATTTTACTCATTTTTCAGAGTAAAATTTTACTTTTATACAGAGTAAAATTTTACTTTTAGTTTCAGAGTGTAACATTTTTTTCTTATTCAGAGTAAAATTTTACTTTTATACAGAGTAAAATTTTACTTTCATACAGAGTAAAAATTTTACTTTTAGTTTCAGAATGTAAAATTTTACTTTCATACAGAGTAAAATTTTACTTTTATATAGAGTAAAATTTTACTCTGAAATATATAGTGAAGATGGCTTAATAAGAGAGCTGATAGATATGAGGGTAATATAGTAAAAGAAACAAGTTTCAAAATATTAGGGGGTTTTGAAAGTACTTATATAATTCTTGTCCTTTTAAAAGATAAATTAGATAGTGAGGGGGTTATCACCAAATCCCCCTTTTAATATTGATATATCGATTGATATTGTTTGATATTGATCAAAATATCATCTTTTTGCTGATATCCAGACTTTATTTCCGAGGAGGAGTGGGATATTGCCCTCTTGCCGTAGTCTTAACAAAGTTGACCTTGTGGATGTTAAAAATGTTGCCTTAACTTCGGCCAACAACACACAATCAGTGGAGATCAATATAAATTATATATAAAACAATTAGTTTCCAGGTTTCAATGTCATGCATCATACATACACTCATTTATTTTTGTTTACTCATGTCTCCAATGGATCTGACATTTCCACATTTTAGAAAGTTTACTTTCATTATTAAGAATATAAAAAACACCAATCTTGGATTTTGTATTGCACTAGTAAACATGAAAGATCAAATTATTCATAAAATTCATGAATAATATGTTCTTTTGCTGAGTTGGTCTTTATCCCCATTTGACTATGCCTCAGCCGGCCTACTTTCATTTCCTTCACTAGAGGTCCTAGAAACATAGCTTCCAATTAGTTAGTAAAAAAAGTCACAGCCATTGGATTGTATTGCACTCAACTCTCACAACAATGAGATCCAACTTTATAGTTTCTTGCTGATAGAAGCGTCTCAATCGATGAATTGTGGAAGATTTGATTGTATTTTCTGCAAATGGGTATCAGAAACAGATTTGCTCGTGTTTTTCTTTCATTCTCATTGTTCTTGTATTTCTTTATGGTTCCATCAGAGTCTGCAACCGATACAATAACTCAGTCCCAACCAATGTCAGTAGCACAAACTCTAATTTCTTCGGGACAAGTCTTTGAGTTAGGCTTCTTCACTCCCGGAAATTCTAGTAACCTATATATAGGAATATGGTACAAGAACATACCTGCCCGAAGAGTCTTGTGGGTATTAAACAGAGAGAACCCAATTCCAGCCTCAGACAATGCCTCAAGTCTCACAATTGGCGGTGACGGAAATCTGAGACTATTAGATGGCAAGAGAAACACTGTTTGGTCTACAAATGTCTCTGTTCCTTCAAACAAGACAATTGCAGTGCTTTCAGACAACGGAGACTTTGTGTTGGAAGATAATGCCACGGGTTGGATCTCATGGGAAAGTTTCCAGTACCCTTCTGATACTTTTTTGTCCGGGATGATGATTGGATTTAACAACAATACGGGTGAGAAACGATTCTTGTCTTCTTGGAAGACCGATGATGACCCATCACCTTCAAAGTATGTGCTTGGACTTACACAAGATGCGCCGCCACAGGTTATTTTTTGGAACGATTCTAAGCCAACTTGGATCGGTGGTCCATGGGATGGATGGAAGTTCATAGGTATACCGGATAGGGGACAGGGCTATTCTAATGGACTCAATGTTATTCAAGATACTCAGCAGCAAAGCGTGTTTCTCTCATTCAACATGTATAACACTTCTGGTGTAACGATTATAGTTGTCACACCAGAAGGAATTGTGAAGACAATGGTATGGGTTGAACAAACAAAGAGTTGGTATGTTAATTGGGTGGCACCAGCGAATCCATGTGATGTCTACGGATATTGTGGACCAAACGGGGTTTGCAACAAGAACGGATCTTCAATTTGTCAGTGCTTAAAAGGGTTTGTACCCAATTCGATTGAGGATTGGATGAATGGAAATTGGACAGGTGGGTGCGTGAGGCGAACAGAGCTGCTATGCCAAATGAATGTTACTAGCTTAGCATCAGAAAAAGCTAAAAATGATGGCTTTTTGAAGCTGAGCGGGTTGAAGCTTCCGGATCATTTTGTGTATATGTATAATCAGGATTCCTCAGGTTGCCAACAATGGTGCTTGAGTAATTGCTCTTGTGTGGCATATGCAATTGTGACTGGAATTGGGTGTATGGTTTGGGTTGGAGGCCTTTTGGATATTCAACAGTTTGCAATAGTAGATGGGGACGATCTTTTCCTCCGCCTTGCCTATTCAGATCTGGGTAGAGTATTATTTATATGTATTGGGGATGAGTGACATTGCGAGTTCTTATATATCTGTTTGATTCTTCATTTTCTTTTTATTTTTCCAGGTGAAAATCATGAAAGAACAAAAGTAATAATCATTGTCAGCATAACGACAATTTCTGTGCTTCTCTTCTTGGGTGTCTTCATGTTTAGTTTGTGCCGCTGGTGGAGATGCAACCAAAGAGGTAAGAAGGCTGTCATTCTGTGCAATGATTGCTTTCAACGATCAATCATCTATCACTTCATATTTCAGTAAATTAGCAGTGAAATATTCATTTCTTTCTGAAAGTTACACTAGAGATTTGGCCATCAATTTTCTCTTTCATGTTTTAGTCAACAATTATTGTTGTTATTATTTTTTTAAAATTTTTTGTGCAGATGCTATGCTACGAAAATTTCATAGTTTTCCATGGATTAATGTTTAGATCTATAGCATTGTTGTCATATTAACTAGAAATTTTATACTTTTGAAGACAATATGCCTTGAGAAAGAACAGTAATTTAAATTATTTTTAGGTGCCATACACAGGATAACTAGTCAGAAAGGGAGACAAATTAAAAGCAGGCGTGTAAAATTCAGTAGTCATAGACCATGGCCAATTCCTTATCTGTGATTTCTTGATTTCACTTGTGAAAGAGGAAATTTTGTGCATTAAGTCCTTCAAGGCATAATTGGTTTTTTCCCCCATTGATTCAGAAACCATCATGCTACATTAATTTGGAAAATCATTTTTTTTTTTTTTTTTAATTCCAAATCTCATGGTCTTGTAGCCACATATGAGAAGGCTAATTGATTTTCAATTTTCTGTTCTGTGGTTGCAACATGAACATCAGTAAAGAGAAGCAGTAAGGTAAAAAGCTCGGCTCTGGTCACTACAAGAGACACTTCACAAGATAGTATCTGGGGGAATCATGCAACCCATTCGGAGCCATCAGAGCTACCAATGATTGACTTTGATAAAATATTAGTCGCAACTGATAACTTCAGCAGAGCAAACAAACTTGGAGAAGGAGGATTTGGACCAGTCTATAAGGTAATTAGAATCTTTTCTTCAAGTATATGATTCAAAGGTGACATATATCCATCATCCATATATTAAATAATAAAAATGGACTACAGGGAAAGCTAGAAGATGGGCAAAAAGTAGCAGTGAAAAGACTTTCTAGTCAGTCAGGACAAGGCGCGGAAGAGTTCAAGAATGAGATCATATTAATCTCCAAACTACGACACAGGAATCTTGTTAGGCTCTTGGGTTGCTGCATCGAAGGGGATGAGAAGTTATTGGTTTATGAGTACCTGACAAATAGAAGCTTGGACACATTTCTCTTCGGTTAGTTTGACTTTGCTCTTTTTTTCATTATAAAATTAAATAGGTACAAACAACAAATATTAAGTATCATGTTTATGTGCACATTAGCAGTTCCATTTGGAATATTGACATTGTATGATATATAGACTAACACTTCCTTTGTTCATGTTTTGTGGTTTGGTATGAAGGAAATGAAAGTAAAAAGAAAATGTTTTCTGTTGACCATGGAACACAATTTTATTTGGGCATCAAATGTTTTTCACTTTTAAATGGTGAAAAACATAGTCCAGATTAAACTTTTACAAACACCCAACGCCACCTCCACCACCACCAACACTTCCACCACCCTACCACCACATCTCCACCACCCTACCACCTCCACACTAACACCACCACTATCACAAAGTTTCAAGGTTGAAACAAAACATTGGAAAACATTTTCTGCAAAACAAACAGAATGTAAAATCCATACGCTTTTACATGAAAAATTATCTTATGCCAAGTTACCCTCTTTAAACAAACTAATCTCCCCATCAGTTTCAAGTAGGAGTGAGCCACACTTGACATATTCCCCAATTAACTATCTTAACTGGACACATTGTATTCTCACCCTCAGTCAAATTAAATTAAAATTAAAATAAATAAATAAATAAATAAGAAGGAAGAAAAAGAAGGCACAAAAAATTATAAGACCGAATATCAAGATTTATAGACTCTTCTTTCTTTCTGTCAATTGTTCATAGCTCATAAATTACTGTTACTGTCTATCAATGAGGAAAGAAATATAAAAACTTGTGTTCATTCTTGTTCTCTTATTCTCATTGATGGTGAACTGTATTGAGAGGACTGACCATGTTGAATTAATCCTTTTGACTATCATGTTGCTGGTTAGATGCAAAGAAAAGAGAGCAGCTTGATTGGGCTAAACGCTTCCACATTATTCAGGGTATTGCTAGAGGGCTACTCTATCTCCATCGTGATTCTTGTTTGAGGGTTATTCACAGAGATTTGAAGGCCAGCAATATTCTCTTGGATGACAATATGAACCCAAAAATTTCGGACTTTGGGTTGGCACGGGCTTTTCAATTGACACAAGAACTGGCTAACACTCATAGGGTGATGGGAACATTGTAAGAATCCCTTACTTTAAATAGATTTTTCTCAGTTTTGCCAACTATTTTCCCTACTGATCCTGGTATGTAAAACATGGAACACATCACTGCAACAGGCTCCCTGATTAATATGTGATCCTAACTAGTGCTGTGCAAATGGGCATGGAAAATATCTTGGATTAGGATGGTGGTGAGAATTTTAAATGAGCCTTAAGCTTTAGACAATAGACATTTCGTTAGTGAAAATGAATTATGTCAGTCACCCGGGGACTCAACACGTGGCAAGGGGATGCCGACATGTCACCCGGGGTGCTATGTGTAACAGTAAGATTCTTGCCAAGGAACTCTACTATCTGCCGAGGTAAACTCAGGAGACATCTCAATCTGGGCTAAAGGCCTCGAACCTCGGCTTAACATACAAAGGCCGAACTACCCGCAGAAGAGTAAGCCGAGGTTTATATTATTAAATATTATCTTGGTTAGGTGGATGTCCAGCCTAGTGGAGAAAGCCGTGAGGCCATCATTTCACCAACAAGCTGGCCTTGAGGCCATGTGAAATAGCCACGAGGCCATTGGCGGCCATGTGCAGAAAGAATGTGCTTTTACCTGGAAAGCTGCCAAAAGTGCTTTGGTGGGCTGGCAAGGCAGCTCAAGAGCTGTGAGCTTCCCCATCTCTATTCCGATGTATATATAGAGATGGAGGACGAGATATAGAGGGGGGATTAAGAGGGAATTCATTCTGAAGAGAGCATATACAACTACGAGCCAATTGTAACATTTACAATTATATACTCAGAGAGTGAGAGTTACTGAGAGCAAAACTGTAATTCTTGTTATTACTCATAGTGAAACACCTCGGCGCACCCGTGGACGTAGGCAATTATTGCCGAACCACGTAAATCCTTCTTGTCTTTGTGTTATTGCTTGTTCCATCTATTCTGCCTGTGCTACTACTGCTAACTCACTAAGATAGGCAGTGTGGCCGAGAAAAATAACCCACACAATTTGGCGCCGTCTGTGGGAAAGATAGACGAATAGATGGCTAGCAACGCACAGAACGAGAGGATCGGGGATGACATTCCAGCTGAAAATGACACGCCTATTGACCTGGATGCCGAAGGAGGCAACCACAACGACCAAACCCGTGGCCAGGGGCACGGGGGCAAAAACGTCGTCCAGGAGGACGACACTTCGAAGAAGACGGATCAGGATAGCTATTACAAGGAGGATAACCTCCAGGTATGGAAGGATAGATGCAGACGAAGGGATGAGGAAGTCAAGGACCTCGCAACCAAGTTGGCCGACCTGCAGTCGGTAGTCAACTTCATGATGCAAACCAAGGTCATGCAGCCACCATACCCACTGCAGGATACGCCAATCCCAGCAGTTAAAGCTCGGAATGAAGGAAGGACAACGACACCCGACGCATCACAACGCTCCAGGAGCAAGGGGCACCCTCACCCGCCCTCCGAGGACGTCGGCAAGTCCCAGAGGACACATAATGAAAAGGATGGGGAACCAAGAGAACATCGGCAAGTACAAAAGCAGGCTCTCTGCTTTGACACAACCCGTGGAGAAAGATCTAAACGGGCGCACCACGACGCCGAGAGCAGTGTGCCGAAGGGGCTCAAATCAAAAGATAGCCGAGCTCCAGGGAGAAGCAAAGAAGACTTGAGAAACTATCTCAAGAGAAGGGAACAGAACGCCGAAGCCGAGGTAACCTCACTCGTCAAGCCGAGGACACCATTCTCGGTAGAACTGGACAAGTTTGTAGCTCCAAAAAGATTCAGCATGCCGAGGTTCCAAATCTATGATGGTAAGTCAGACCCTAACTTCCATGTAGGATTATTCCTGAACTCAATGGCGTTATATAGTGGAAATGAGCCTTTGCTCTGCAAAGTATTCCCTTCGTCCTTTGGGGAAATTGCATCGGATTGGTTCCACAAACTACCAAAGGGAAGTGTAAAGACTTGGGAAGGCCTGGCCGAGATGTTTGTGGCCAGGTTCGTGACAAACAAGCTACAGCCATTACGGGTGGACGCATTAATGGCTTTAAAAATCAGCAAGGATGAAGGGCTAAGGGCCTATGCAAAGAGATACTACGAGGTGTTCAACCGAATACCCGAATGCAACCAGGAGGTAGCAGTTGTATCCTTCAAGAACGGCCTGAAGGAAGACTGTTCACTACGGAAATCTTTGGCAAAGACATTGCCAAAGAACATGGAAGAACTCATGGCAAGGATTGAAAAATATGCTAGAGCCGAGGAGGATACATCGGCATCAAAACAGGTCAAACATGAGCAACGGAGTGACTCGCCAAAGCGAAGCCGAGGTAACAACGGCTTCAGCAAGACGGAGATAGAGCTGAGGGCTAAACAAGCAGTAACAACCGTGTTCCGAATTCCAATTCACAAGATGCTAGGAAGAATAAGGGGCCAGCCCTATTTCAGAGCACCGGCAAGGCAACCTGGGGAGTTTATGGGGAGAAACTCGGACAGACATTGCTCATACCACAATGAAAATGGACATACAACACAGGGTTGCAGAGCCCTGAAAGCCCACTTGGAAGATCTGGTGAGACAAGGCCACTTGAGAGACCTTGTTGATGAGACCAGAACAAGGGAAGAACAGGCAAGATTGCCACAGGCGGAAGCAGCCCCGCCACCACCACAACCCCGAGCAGACAGACCTCGGGTTGTAAATGTTATTCACTCCAAGGTGAATGAGAACGAAATTCGGGGAGAAACCCAAAGAGCGAAGCACTTGCAGCACGTGAACCAGGTCGGACTGAAAAGACCTCGGCCAGAAGACTGCCAACTTCAGATGTTAACCTTCACTGAGGCCGACCTAGAGATGGTCCAGCACCCACATAATGATGCCTTGGTAGTATCCCTCCAGGTTGGGGAGTGCCAAGTAAAACGCATCCTGATTGATCCAGGAAGTTCTTGTGACATCATGTACGTTAGATGTTACAAGGAGCTCGGCCTTCACCCCGACGACCTGGAGCAGTCAACTGGTCCGATGGTCGGCTTCAATGGAACGCCGACGTGGCCACTGGGTGCAACAAGCTTAGAAGTACAAGCAGGCACCAAGAAGATCAGGTCCGAGTTCATTGTGATTGATACACCTTCACCATACAACATCATCATGGGCAGGCCGTGGTTGCACGCAATGGGGGCAGTACCTTCAACATTGCACCAACTTCTGCGGTTCCCAACGGAGCACGGGATAGAAGAGATCCGAGGAGATCAACTGCAGGCGAAGAATTGCTCCATGGCAGCAATGAAAGCTACCTGCAATGTTCGAGAACCTGCAAAGGCCGAGATTGAAGATGAGGACATGGAAGTCCTGGAAGATGTCGGCAAGGAGCCAGCCGAGAAGAGCGAGGAATCACTAAAGAAAATTCTCGTCCAGGAGGGCGATGAGGAAAGATTTTTTCTTCTCGGCTCAGGCTTAACCGAGGAAGAAGAAAGAGAACTGGAGGCCTTTTTGAGGGCAAACATAGAAGTGTTCGCTTGGACACCTTATGAAATGCCTGGCGTTGACCCCGAGGTCACATGCCACAGACTAAACGTCCACAGGTCGGCTAAACCTGTGATCCAGCGAGCTAGAAGACCGACATTGGTGCATGTCGAAGCTGTGGAGGAAGAAGTTGACAAACTTCTCGAAGCCAGGGCCATCAGAGAGGTCAATTACCCAACATGGTTGTCCAACACCGTGGTGGTAAAGAAGAAGAACGGAAAATGGAGGGTTTGTGTCGATTTTACAAGCCTAAATAAAGCATGTCCGAAAGACAGCTTCCCTCTACCAAAAATTGACCAGCTGGTGGATGCTACATCGGGACATGGAAGGATGAGCTTCCTGGACGCTTACCGAGGTTATCACCAGATAGCCATGTACCCTCCAGATGAGGAAAAGACAGCTTTCATCACCCCGAAGGGCCTATACTGTTACAGGGTGATGCCTTTTGGATTAAAGAATGCAGGAGCAACTTACCAAAGGTTGGTGACCAAAATGTTCAAACAACAGATAGGCCGAACAGTGGAAGTCTACATCGACGACATGGTCGTGAAGACCAAGGAGTCAGAAAATCATCTCGCCGACCTGGCCGAGGTATTCAATATACTGAAAACATATCGGCTCCGACTCAACGCATCAAAATGCGCGTTTGGTGTTGGATCTGGTAAATTTTTAGGGTACTTGGTAACCAGAAGGGGAATAGAGGCCAGCCCAGATCAGATCAAGGCTATCTTGGATCTTCAGAGTCCAACCTCGGCCAAACAGGTTCAAATGCTCACTGGCAGAGCAGCAGCCCTAAACAGGTTCATAAGCCGAAGTTCGGACAAGTGTAAACCCTTCTTCAACCTGGTAAAGAAGACTGCAGACTTCCTGTGGACCGAAGAATGTGAAGCCGCATTGGCCGATCTGAAAAAGTACATGATCACGGCTCCAGTCCTCTCGACACCAGAGCCCGGGGAAGAATTGTTTCTGTACTTAGCCGTGTCAGAGCATGCGGTAAGTGCAGTACTTATCCGAGAAGAGCAGGGAGAACAAAAAGCTGTCTACTATGTGAGTAAGACCTTGGCCAGCGCTGAAACAAGGTACTTGCCACTGGAGAAGTTAATGTTGGCCTTAGTCATGGCCTCAAAAAAGTTGAACCACTACTTCCAAGCACACAAGATAGTGATACTAACAGAACACCCATTGAAGTCCTTATTGCAACAAGGAGACTTAACAGGAAGAATTGCAAGATGGGCAGTGGCCTTGGGCCAGTATGACCTGGAATTCAGGCCAAGGACAGCAATCAAGGGACAAGTTCTGGCCGACTTTGTGGCAGAATTCACGCCGGAGTCCATTGAACATCGGCCTCCCTTGAGCCGAGATGAACCAGGTCCCAGCAAGCAAGAAGCATCCCGGCAAACAGCAGAAGACCAAAGAAAGGAAAAGCTCAGACCGTGCAGCATATACATCGGCGACTCATTCAGACTCTTTGTGGACGGAAGTTCAAACCGACGAGGAGCGGGGGCAGGAGTACTGCTGATATCCCCAGATGGAGAGTTTATAGAGCAGTCCATCCGTTTGGGGTTCAAGGCCTCAAACAATGAAGCTGAATACGAAGCATTGATTGCCGGACTAAAACTTGCAGCAGCAGCAGAAGCCGACGAGGTAATAGTTTTTTGCGATTCACAATTAATTGTTAACCAATCAACAGGAGAATTTGCAGCCAGGGACGAGAGGATGTCGGCATATGCAAAGGAAGTAATCAGGTTAGCCGAGCTATTTCAGAACTGCCGACTTCTTCAAGTTAGCCGAGATGATAACAGCCACGCCGATGCGTTGGCCAACCTGGCGAGTTCAATGCAGACTGGAAAGCCAAGAACAATCATGATCGACTACATGTCGGGTCCGAGCATAGAACCACGGAGCGCAAAGCAGGAAGCAATGTGCGTGGACATGGGGCCGAGCTGGATGGATGCAATTGTTGCATTCCTTAAAGAAGGAAAACTGCCAGAAGATCGCAAGGAGGCACACAAAGTCAGACTGAAGTCGGCAAGATTCAGCTTGACCTCGGACGGACATCTCTACCGAAGGTCCTTCACTGGACCCCTTTTAAGGTGCGTACACCCTTTTCAAGTTGAAGATTTTTTATATGAAATTCATGAAGGGATTTGTGGAAGCCACACTGGGGGCAGATCATTAGCCCATAGGGCCATTACCCAAGGGTATTGGTGGCCATATATGCAAAAAGATGCCGAAGCATATGAGAAGAAGTGTGAACAATGTCAGAGGTTTGCACCTTTGATTCATCAGCCTGCAGCCGACCTGAATCCAGTATCCAGCCCTTGGCCGTTTGCCCAATGGGGCATGGATCTGGTCGGCCAACTTCCCCAAGCAACAGGCCAGAGAAAATACTTGTTGGTGGCGACAGATTACTTTACAAAGTGGATAGAGGCAGAACCACTTGCTAAAATCCGAGATGTGGATGTCAAGAATTTCATATGGAAGAACATCATCACGAGATTTGGCATCCCCAGAGCCATTGTAGCCGACAACGGAACACAGTTCGACAGCAAGCTCATCAAAAACTTCTGTGCAAAATTCAAGATCAAGAACTACTTCTCAACACCGAGTTTCCCTCAAAGTAATGGGCAGGCAGAAGCTTCTAACAAAGTAATTCTGGATGGAATCAAGAAGAGGTTGCAAGCAGCAAAAGGGAAGTGGGTAGATGAATTACCCAATGTGCTTTGGGCATATCGGACTACGCCGAGAAGATCAACTGGGGAATCTCCTTTTGCCATGGCCTATGGCACAGAAGCAGTCATCCCACTGGAGGTCGGCATCCCAGGGATCCGAACCCAGGGAGTTGAAAATGGGACTAATGACATACTCTTAGCCCGAGATCTGGATCTTTTAGAAGAACGAAGAGAGAAGGCTGCAATTCAGCTTGCAGTGTACCAGCAACAACTTGCCAGAGCATACAACAAGAAGGTCAACCCAAGAGATTTTCAGGTCGGCGACCTGGTCTTGAGGAAAGTGGTCGGCAACAAGAAAGATCCCAGGGAGGGCAAGCTTGGCCCAAACTGGGAAGGGCCTTACAGGATTACCTCGGTGCTAGGTAATGGAGCATATCGGCTTAAGGATAATGATGGCAAAGCATTGCCGAGACCCTGGAACACTTGCAATTTGAAGTTTTTCTACCATTGAAATGATTATTACTAGTGGCCGATGTCATATGATTGATGCTTGAAGACTTGAAAAATGAGAACCCAAGTGGAACTCAGGTTCACATTGGGGGCAGAGAGGATGCAAGGGAGCCGAAAAAAAAATTTAGCCTACCACTTGTTGAAATTTGTAGCAATTTACAAGTTGGTCTGGCCGGTACAAATTTAGCCTATCACTTGTTGAAATTTGTAGCAATTTACAAGTTGGTCTGGCCGGTACAAATTTAGCCTATCACTTGTTGAAATTTGTAGCAATTTACAAGTTGGTCTGGCCGGTACAAATTTAGCCTATCACTTGTTGAAATTTGTAGCAATTTACAAGTTGGTCTGGCCGGTACAATTTTAGCCTACCACTTGTTGAAATTTGTAGCAATTTACAAGTTGGTCTGGCCGGTACAAAGCTTTGCTTCGCTTGTTGAAATTTGTAGCAATTTACAAGTTGAAGTTAAGCCGAGATAATTCCTTAGCTTCACTTGTTGAAATTTGTAGCAATTTACAAGTTGAAGTTAAGCCGAGAAGATTCCTTGACTTCACTTGTTGAAATTTGCAGCAATTTACAAGTTGGAGTCAAGCCGATATATTGTCATCTGTGGAAATTCGCGCCAAGTATAGCCGATATCAATTTACAGGTTCATGTATATTGTTTAATTCTTGTTGAAGTTTATGTCGACTTACAAGTATACGATTGTTTATAACTTGAGTAAAGTTTATTGGTCGTATTAATTCTTGTTGAAATCCGACATGAGATCATATGTTTACAAGTTGATCAGGCCAATTTCAAAGCTTAGCTTCGCTTGTTGAAATTTGTTGCAATTTACAAGTTGAAGTTTAGCCGAGATGCTTCCTTGACTTCACTTGTTGAAATTTGTAGCAATTTACAAGTTGGAGTCAAGCCGAGATATTTGTTTCTCTTCGCTTGTTGAAATCTGTTGCGATTTACAAGTTGAAGGAAAGCCGATGTTATCGCCTATAATTTGAAACTATATATGATCATTTGTCGAAATTTGCAACAATTTACAAGTTGAGATTATTGTTTAAACCTTGTTGAAATTTGTAGCAATTTACAAGTGGATTACTATTTAAACACTTGATTATAATTTGAGAAAAGTTTGCGTGTTGAGATTTGCAGCAATTTACAGGTTACAGTTAGGCCGACGTATTACCATCTGTTGAAATTTACAGGTTGAGGTAACAGTTGAGATTACTGTTTAGCATTTGACAAAACTTGGTTAACCGTTGTTGAAATTTGTAGCAATTTACACGTTGGGCAGACTGAGATTGTTGTTTGAACACTCATTGGAACCTGAGAAAAGCTAACATTGAATATTATACGTTTTATGAAAGATTGCAGGACGGTTTTCTGCCGAAGTAAAATTTTGCAGGTGTTATACCCGTGGTATGTTACCCCGAGAAGATTACACAGAGAAGGAGGAGTATGAAAATTATGCAAAATATTCTAAGTATAAAGCTACACAGAAGCAGTAAAGAGAAATTAAAGACTGAAGCATTCAGATCAAACAGTTATACATAAAGAAGGCACTATTACCAAGCAAGGGTCAATTGTTCTTAAAGCAAAAAAGGCACATCGGCCATAAAGATTACAGTGTTTACAAAACATCAACAAGAAGAAAACAAAGTACAAAAGGAATCAGGGCTGTCCTTCAACTTGAACAGATGGTTGGGTTGGAACCTCGGAGGACTCTGGAAGAACCTCTTTGGTAACTTGTTGTTCCACAACCTCTGCGTTTTCTTCTGTCGCAACCTCAGCTTGTTTATCTGCTGCAACCTCGGCCTCCTTGTCTGCCGCAACCTCAGCATCAATCTCAGCAAGGGTTTCATCAACACTTCTCTCTGCCAAAAGAAGGTCAGAGGATAGCGTGCCGATGTCTGCCTTTTTGGGAGCAGCTTCAACGTCCTCATCTCCAGTCAAGTCCAAGACTTCTTCACCCTTGGAAGGAGACCTGGCCTTCCTTACCAGGGCTTCATCTTCTTCTTCATCTTCGTCTTCAGCCTCGGCTTCAGAATCATCTTCTTCAGCCTGGCTTGGAGGTGGAGGAAGAGGACAAGGAAGACGCATAGCCTTGGTCTTGCGCCATGGCGAGTCGGCTGGTAGATCAAGCTTTTTGGCCAAAGCATTCCAACCTAGGACGAATCCTTTGTTGCATGCTTGCTTGACCTGAAGCTTATAATCTTCAGCAACGTCGGCCATGCCTTGGTTGTAGGCAGCAGTGACTTCGGCTTTCTTGGTGGCCAGAGCATCTCTAAGCTCTTTCTCGGCTTCAGCCTTCTTAGCCTCGGCTTCCTTTTTCTCGGCCTCGGCAACTTTTCTTACGTTTACAGCGGCCTCAGCTTTTTGAAAAGCAAGTGATTGGGCCTTTGTAGCTTCCGCAGCCTGATCTTCCAGCTTTTTCATTTTTAGTTCGTTGGCCCTGTTTTGTTTATGGAGAAGAGCGAACTCCTTCTCCATGTCTTCTAACCTCTTCGCAGTCTCAAAAGCCTGCATGGAGAAGGTATGGGCATGTTGGATGGCCTGGGAGAATACAAGGCAAAGGTTATTATAAACATTTCAAAAATTTTACAAGTATGAAAGGCAAATGGTCAACTTCAAAGACTTACTTGGACCGAATGCTGCATCATGAGAGTGTAATTCTCATAGCCACTCTTCTTCTCATTCTTCGCCATATCACCGTCCAGAAGGACAGCAGTGCTAAGTGCCACGCCAATTTCGGGATCGGCTGCACTTTCATTAGTGTACACTGGCCTGTCTTCAAGAGTAACTTTGGGTTCCCAGGGAACTTTGGCAACCCTGGACCCCGAGGTTGAGGTTGATGATTTTTGTTTCTTTGCCGCAGCAGACCTTGGTGGTTGGGCTTCAGCAGGTCTCTTTGAAGGCGCCGAAGTCGTATTCTTGGCCAGTTGAGAAATTGGCACTGCATCTTCAACGTCGGCAACGGTTTCAGTAGCCTTGGCCTTGGGTTGGGCCTTCTTGACTCTCTTGGGCTTCGGCTGAGGAGTTGTCTGGGCAGGATCTTCTTCCATGTCATCTGGAAGGTCGGCCAGGAGATTCAGCACCTTTTTCTGTGGTTTTTCCATCTGGGCTGCCTTAACCAATCTTCGTCGGCGCTTCTTTTCTTGGACTGGAACTAAATTTGGTGCCGAAGTTGATGGCTGGTCGGCTGGCTCAGAAGCGGAAGCAACTTGTTCTGTGGAGGCAGTTGGCGGAGAGGCTTTCTTCTTCCTCTGCCTTGGAACGTCGGCCAATTTTGAGGTGTATGTGGGGATGAAGTTCAGCAACAAGGGAGCTTTTCGTTGCTGAAGTGGAAGGTCTAAGAGCTTTTTCAGGTCGGGCCTGAGGAAGTAGGATTGGCGGAAGTTCTTTGGAAGTTGGCGAACGTCTGCAAAAGGAAACACAACATTAGAAACAGACAAAATTTTGTGAAAAAATTGAAGAAAACAACAACTAAGCAGTAATGATGGGCTCTTACCCTTGCCCTCCTTTATTGTTCGTGGGAGGGGGAAAAGGTGGACTTCCTCATCTGGGCCGAATTCCCAATTGCCAGAAACAATGAGGTAGTCATCTCCAGCCCCTTTGTTGGAGTCTGGAAGGTCGGCAACTATCTTATAAGCTGTGGACCTCGGCTTAAGGTAGTAAACAAAACCCTTTTCCCCCAGGTCAAGGCCACACATGGTGTAGCAGTACTGGATATCAGAAAGGGTGATTCTAACACCCTCCCGCCGAGATAAAGCTATTATGCCCATAAGGGTTCTAAAGGCATTAATGGAAAGTTGCATGGGGTTGAGGGTGTAGAAATGAAGAACTTCGCGGAAAAGGGGATCTAAGGGGAACCTAAGTCCACACTGGATGAAGGCTACAACAGGGAAGGGCATCTTATCACCATCAGGCATAATGGAGTCCTTTTCCTCCTCGGCTAGTCTGAGGTGGACATCGTCAGGGATGGAAAATTCCTGCCTAAAGTTTTGAAGTTTGGTTGGGGTGTCCACTCTGTCTCTCCACACACCCATGGTCTTGATGAAATAAGTGTTTGGCTACAGAAACAGAGTATTGCTAAAAGGTTTTAAGAACCTCGGCTAAAACCTAGGTGCGGATTGTTTCAATTTTTTCCTAAGGAAAGTAGGTTCTACAGCAAATCCCAAACCTAAATCTACGAATAAATGAGTATGAATGGCAAAAAATCTGAAAAACAGAAAAGCAAACAACGAAGTCTCAAAATCAGGAGAAGGTGGAAGACCAAGAACAAGAGGTGCAATAGTACGAGTGTTCATGTGCAAAATCAAGTGAACGATTCATAAAAATGGCAAACAGAACAGTAGATGCAAGGAATTTCAGAAAACAAGTAGAAACTGGAAAGGAGTGGGACGGAGGCTTACCAGAAATTGTGAGGCCGGGGTAAGTTTCGCCGAGGTCAGGTAACGGAAACAGCAGCAGCAATAGTTTCACGGAAATGGCAGACAAAGGCAATTGCAGGGCTTCGAGCAAGAGAAATGGCAGATTCGGAGGAGGAAGGAGCTTTGGAGAAGAAAGGGCTGAAGAGAGAGAGAGAAAACAAAAGGTTCGAATGCAAAAGTGAAAGAAGGAGAGAGAAACGAATTGTTTTGTTAAAAGTTGAAAGGGCGGCAAAACTGCAATAATGACGCCTAGGGCAACGCAGGCGTCAGACGGCGCTGCAGTGAAAAGACGGCTCGTGGGCGCGTCAGCAACACGGACCACTGAAAATGAAACACGTCATCGGAACGATTGAGAAGTGATGCATGACAGCTCATGCGCGAATGGGAATCGATTGGAGTTTAACGAAGCCATGTCGGCCTGAAGTAAATGATCTCGGCTGGAAGTACTTAAGCCGAGGTACGAGAAAGAAGTTCAATGTAAGTTCCATCACCTCAGTTGCCGAGGTAATAGAACTTAGGGGGCAGTTGTGGGGATATATTTCTGGGACTCAACACGTGGCAAGGGGATGCCGACATGTCACCCGGGGTGCTATGTGTAACAGTAAGATTCTTGCCAAGGAACTCTACTATCTGCCGAGGTAAACTCAGGAGACATCTCAATCTGGGCTAAAGGCCTCGAACCTCGGCTTAACATACAAAGGCCGAACTACCCGCAGAAGAGTAAGCCGAGGTTTATATTATTAAATATTATCTTGGTTAGGTGGATGTCCAGCCTAGTGGAGAAAGCCGTGAGGCCATCATTTCACCAACAAGCTGGCCTTGAGGCCATGTGAAATAGCCACGAGGCCATTGGCGGCCATGTGCAGAAAGAATGTGCTTTTACCTGGAAAGCTGCCAAAAGTGCTTTGGTGGGCTGGCAAGGCAGCTCAAGAGCTGTAAGCTTCTCCATCTCCATTCCGTTGTATATATAGGGGGAGAGGGAGCTTTGGAGAAGAGAGGTCTGAACAACATAGGGAGAGATAACAAGTTAATTGTAACACATACGATTACGAGCTTAGAGAAAGTTACTGAGAGTGAATTGTAATTCCTATTATTACTCATAGTGAAACACCTCGGCGCACCCGTGGACGTAGGCAATTATTGCCGAACCACGTAAATCCTTCTTGTCTTTGTGTTATTGCTTGTTCCATCTATTCTGCCTGTGCTACTACTGCTGACTTACTAAGATAGGCAGTGTGGCCGAGAAAAATAACCCACACAGATGGTGGTGAGAATTTTAAATGAGCCTTAAGCTTTAGACAATAGACATTTCGTTAGTGAAAATGAATTATGTCAGTAATCTAACAACACCTTCTATAAATATTATTGACAAAGAAAACCCGTTTCACATTTGTATAGCAGAATTCTTGATAGGCATAAAGGGGTATTATCCTAACTACTTAGCCTTTGCTAAATGGACCAGGCTGCCTAGATGACTCTATTATCGTAAATACTTCTGTTATTAGGGAAGCAACATAGATAGCTTCCAGGTTCTACAAAATAAGCATACCACTAGAGTGCAATCGTCTTGTTTTGCAGAAAAACACATTCTTCCTCTTTTTTTTTATGTTTTTTTTTTTTCCTTTTCTTCCTTCGCTTTTGTTCCTTTATGACAATAATACACAAAGCCGGAAAAATAAAAGTTATCTCTGAACGATGTAGTATTACTATAGATCTTTTGATATTAACAGAACACATGACATCTAACACTAACTGAGCACATGTATGTATTGTATACGGTTACTAAAGCAGAATAGTGTTTTGTCTTCCCTTCATTTTTTAATTTAAGAGTAGTTTCATTACATTTATTTATTGAAGTCTTATAATCTCAACTAAGCATAAACATAACATTTCCGCTTTAAATGTAGTGGCTACATGTCTCCTGAGTATGCAATGGGAGGGCTTTTTTCAGAAAAATCGGATGTATTTAGCTTTGGCGTTTTGCTACTAGAGATTGTTAATGGCACAAGGAGTACCAGTTTACATCATTATGATAAAAAACATCATAACCTCCTTGGTTATGTAAGTGCACTAATTTTACCCTACCTTGCTTTCAAACATTTTAGTTACCACCACCATGTATGGTTCTTTCAATTTCATACATTGACCTATGTGAAACTTCTATAGGCATGGCAAATGTGGAACGAAAGCAGGTCGTTAGACTTAGTGGATGAAGCATTGGCCGACTCGTGTTCCCATTCAGAAGTAGTAAAATGCATACATATTGGACTTCTTTGTGTTCAAGATCACGCTATGGATAGGCCAACCGTGTCTACTGTAGTTCTTATGCTAAGTAGTGAAATGGAAATTCCGCAACCAAAACAACCTGCATTTACTATTCAAAGTTTGTTGGACTCTGATCTTCGGTCACAATGCAACAATATATGTTCCACGAATGGCGACATCATATCAACTATTGAAGGGCGATGACCACTCACTAAATTATACTTTGCATAAGTTGGTATAAGACTGAGGATTTGCCTGCCTTGAGGAGTGACAAGCAAATTTAACATACTTCTCAATGATGGAGTTTGTGCAGCTCATAAGAAGTTTTAGACAAAAATTGTGATAGTAACGGGTGTAGCATCTGATATTTCACTCACGATCAACCTGTTCATAGACACATTCATTCTCATTGATATATGAAAATTGCCTAAATTTAGTGGTTGTGTTTATATTGAAAATATTTTAGACTGTAAACTAGATATCCAAGAGTTTTTTGAATTTATGAAAATTGTAAGTTGTATTCTTTTGTGGTTAATACTCAACAGGCAACCGATGGCGAAATTTTTGCCATGAAATTATGGGCACTTGTTATAAAGTACATGCCAAAACATCAAACTTGAATACTCATAAACCAAACCAAACCAAACCAAGTCTTAAGTCCCATCAAATGGGGTCGGCTACATGAATCCTTCTTCTCCACGCAGCCCTCTTAAAGGCCATTTCATTAGTCAAATTAAGTAGATCCATATCTCTATTTACAATGCTAACCAACGTTAATCTAGGCCTACCCCTTCCCCTAACACTTCCATCTACCGTTACAGCATCACATCTCTTTACTACTATCTCTGTTGGTCTCCGTTGAATACGACCAAACCATCTCAATCGATTCTCTCTTAACTTATCTTCTATCGATACTACTTCTACTCATTCCCGAATACACTCATTCCTAATTATGTCTTATCTTATCTAGTCTTGCCACACATCCACTTTAGCATTCTTATCTCAGCCACACTCATCTTATCTACATGTTATTTCTTGGTTGCCCAACACTCCGTCCCATACAACATCGCTGATCTAATAGTTGTTCTATAGAACTTACTTTTAAGTCTAGTGGATATTCGTTTATCGCACAGTACCCCAGACGCACTTCTTCACTTACACCATCCCACCTTAATCCTATGGGCCACATCCGCATCAATCTCCCCCACTGTTATGATAATCGACCCTAAATAACGAAAATGTTCACCCTTAGGCAGTTCTTGGTTCTCAATCTTCACTTCTCGGTTCTCAATCTTCACTTCTCCTCTGCTTTCATTGTTACTGTTACTAAATTTACACTCCATGTACTCTGTCTTAGTTCTCCTTATCCGGAATCCTTTAGATTCAAGAGCTTTTCTCCAAATCTCTAACTTTGTATTAACTCCTTCTTTAGTCTCATCCACTAGCACTATATCGTCTGCAAAAAGCATACACCATGGCACGTCATCCTGGATATTTTTCGTCAACTTATCCATAACTAAAGCAAAAAAGATAAGCACTTAAGGTAGATCCTTGGTGTAACCCTACAGTGATAGGAAATTCATTTGTTTTTCCAGCAGGCGATCTAATAGTGGTCACCACCCCTTCATACATGTCCCTAATCACATCAATGTAACCTTTTGCCTCCCCTTTCTTCACTAACACCCACCATATTATATCCCGAGACACTCTATCATATGCTTTCTCAAGGTCAATAAACACCATATGAATGTCTCTTTTCTTTTCTCTATACTTTTCTATTACTCTCCTCAAAAGATAGATCGCTTCCATTATTGACCTGCCAGGCATAAACCCAAATTGATTCTCTGACACCTCTGTTATATCTCGCAATCGGCGTTCTATCATCCTCTCCCACACTTTCATTATAGGACACATTAGCTTGATTCCTCTATAGTTGTTGCAATTCTGGATATCTCCTTTATTCTTATAGATTGGCACTAAAATACTCTTCCTCCACTCATCAGGTATGTTCCTAGTCAACAAAATTTTGCTAAACAACCTAGTCAACCAAGCAACCCCTTTTTTACCCAAACACTTCCAAGCTTCAATAGGGATCTCATCTGGTCCTAAAGCCTTATTTGATTTCATCTTCTTAAGTGCAATCTCCACTTTCAAAGTTCCTAATCCTGCGATAGAACCCATAGTCTTGGTTTATCGTATTACTAGCTATTTCTTCCCCTATTGCCATACCTCCATGTTCCTCATTTAATAGTTTCTCAAAATAGTTCTTCCATCTTTCCTTATTCTCTTCATCCCTCACCAATACCTTAGAATCCTCACTCTTGATGCACTTAACTTGATTAAAATCTCTCGTTTTCCTTTCCCGTATCCTAACAAGTTTGTATACCCTCTTCTCTCCCTCCTTACTATCTAGTCTAGTGTATAGGTCATCATAAGCTTTCAACTTAAACTCTCTCACTACTTTATTGACCTCCTTATTAGCCAATTTATAGCTCTTAAGGTTTTCCTCAGTTTTATTCTTTTGCCACTTTTTAAAACACTCTTTTTTTGCCTTAACTACCGCTTGAACCTCTTCCCTCCACTATCAAGTTTCCCTAGAGCTGGGTCCCGTTCCTTTCGACTCTACAAGCACTTCCCTTGAGATTCCCCTCATACAATTGGCCATCAAGTTCCACATAGTGTTAGCATCATCTTCTAAGTCACAAGTACCTTCTTTATCCATTCGATTCTTAAATATTTCTAATTTATCCCCTTTTAAGTCCCACCATCTCGTCCTATGACGGCCACAATCCTTCCTAGCTTGGTATTTCCCTCTAAAATATAAATCTAGTACCAAAATCCTATGTGCATTTTAAGCAGTCCACTTTTCTCACTAAGAAGTAATCTATTTGGCTCTTAACTGACCCACTCTTAAAGGTTATCAAATGCTCCTCCCTCTTTTTATATACAGTATTGGCCACCACCAGGTCAGAAGTCAACGCAAAATCTAAGATACTCTCTCCAACCTTATTTCTGTCACCAAAACCGTATCCACCATGCACTCTTTCATAGCATAGTTTATTTATGCCTATATGGCCATTAAAATCTCCACCTATAACCAGGTTCTCTCCTACGGGTATCTCCTGTAAAATCTCATTCATTTGCTCCCAAAAATCCTTCTTAGTCTGATCATCTAATCCTACTTGAGGGGCGTATGCACTAATAACGTTCACTATATTCCCTCCAATAACTAATTTAACTAACATAATCCTATCCCCTTTCCTAATGACCGCCACTACATTCTCTACAAGACCCTTGGCAATTAAGATTCCTAACCCATTCCTGCGTCTATCCTTACCACTATAATATAGTTTAAAACCAGTATCCTCATGCCAAAGATATTCTTGAAGAGTTTACATTTGATGGAAAATCTCAATTAGCAAAGATAAACGACTAGTTCATGATGAAATTGGGCCAAAGAAGCCTTTCTTGTTTTGACTGGCAAATCTCATATTAAAAAATATTTTCAAAACTAACAAAAAGTGGTTTGAGTCAAAAGTCAAATTTTAAAGTTTAAAAAAAATAAAAAAAAATTCTCCAATCAATTTAATTTTTTTGCATGAATGATCTACTCTATAAATTTTACAATATAAACAATTTGAATTATTAAAAAAAATTAAGACATACCCACACGAGACATCATAGCAGCTGACTGAGATCACAACAGAACTCCAATCCACACTAAAATTTGTTGAATAGAATTACATTTTAGGGTCTAGTGATATTGGGTTTTGTGGAGTTTACTATAGGACTTATTTCGACTATTTGAATCGTTTATTTTATCGGATTTTACGTATAGATCATTCATTAAAAAAAAATGATATTGATATGATAATCAAAACTATATAATTTTATTAAATTTATCTTTAAAAAAATGAATGTTCTATTTTAAAATTATATATCGATTATTTTTCTTCAAAAAATAATAAAATTATATAGTTATAATTATGGAATCAATCTAATTTATTTTGTGAATGTATAAAACTCGACAAAATAAATGATTTCAATTGTCAAAAGGATTCCAATAATGAATCCACTTAGGATTATTTTGGATATGATTTATATGCTGATTTTTTTACTTATTATGAAAAGACGTGCAAGAAAATAGAACGATGATATGACAAAAATAAAGGGAGATTTATTAGAAAATCTCTTTTCAAGTGTTTGTATTTCAATTAGTCTATAAAATATTCTTATATTTTAATAAGTCCTATTATTTGAACATTTGATCTACCAAATTATAATTCTCATATTTAAGGTATTTTATGGACATTTCTACCGTTACAAATATTTTTTGAATGGTTAGCAATTTAGTGATGTGAACTTTCATATTTTACAATGTGAATATTCACATTGACACTATGAACATTCACATTAACAAAATGAATATTCACACTGACATGTGAACATTCACATTAATGGTATTCACATTCACATTGATGGTGTGAAATTCACATCACGGAACATTCACACTGTAAATGTGAATACTATTACGAGTATTTTGGTAACTATGTCACCCATAGGACTTACTGGAATATAAGAAAATAATGTGTATTAAATAGAACATAAGTAAGTCAAAAGAGATTTATGAAAAAATGCCCCAAAAATAAACTAATAAACAAATAAGTAGCTTATTTATGTGCTTCCAAAAAAGGCGTATACCTAATAGCATCCTTCAATTTTAAAACTTAACCCTACATTTTATGATAAGTTATTTGCTGGTCCTAAGATATGATCACATAATATCTCAGGTGAAATATGATTGATGTAAAAATGAGATTCATAATTTTATATTGAGTAATTAAAAAAATTATGATTGATCAATAGCAAAATCACATAGTGCCCGAAGAATGATAATTTTTTCACATTTTACTTTATATTATCTTTTCTAGTCACACAATCAAATCAATCAAATCCCAAAGATGTCACTATCTTGGCAACCAAACATCCCCCACCTTGGAAAACTATCTGTTAGTTTTGGGGCGCTACATAGCCATTCCCCACACCAATAACAATTCACCATGTTCACTCCTATTTTTCAATTACTCAATGTAAATTTGTGGGTCTCACCCCTCCACCAATCATAACACTATTGAGACATTACGTAGTGGTATCCCAAGATCAACTGATAACTTCTGCCTACCTTGAGTTAAAAAATATCCCCTACTCTCTCCTACTTAAGGGAAAAGCTCTTTCTATATCTCTTCATATTTTTTTTATGGATTCTAATTAGGACATGATCCAAATCTTCTATTTCATAAGTTTTGCAATGAATGTCATTCATGCAAAAAGGGAACTTCATCGGACAAGTATAAATATGAGAATAAATCGCATTTTGTTTTATAAAATAGATAGTTTAAAGGGCAAAACACCAATAAATCCTAAATTTGACAATGTTAAACCATTAGGTCCTGGCATTTTTTTTAAGGATGGATAAGTACTGTTTCAATTGTAAAGACGTTAGTACCCATGTTTTGGGCGCGTAGGCTTCGACAATTGAGGGTAAATGTGGATTGGTATTGATGTTCAATTTACGAAAAAGTCCAACAAGTAACTTTAGGGTTTTGTGTGATCGAATCTGTAACGGTGAAGATGGTAGGGTTTGGATTTGGATTTTGGTGTATCAGTGATTTCCGGCGCATGTTTGGCGTGATTCTGATTTTGATTTGGTAATGTCTGACGTTAATTTCCGAAGTTGACAAGGGTTTGTAAATCCTAGTTACCCAAACCAACATTCGATTGTCTATGTCCTTCGTAATACGTTGTCTTGATCGTAAGGATGGGTGTGATCACCATTTCGTGTATTTCTATAACGGTGAAGATGACATATACACATTGCCATCACAGAATAATGTCGTTGGATAACATGGCTCCAGGTATGAATTGTTTGGGTTTCTGAACTAGGGGCTGTGTTTGTTTCTCATTATAGATTTGGTGAAAATAGACCTATTACGCTATGTTCCATGTGCATTTGTTTATATTGATTGTGTGTATACGGTGTGGTGATGTTGTGTTTTGTAATGTACATTATTGTTCGTTAATGTCAAAACGGGAATGGAGATAGGGTTGCTTGTTGTTCTGGCTGTGACTGACATTTCGTTGTAATATGGTGGTAATGTATGTTGGTGTATTTGTTTGACTAATCCAAACATGGGTGTTGGTTATGTTGTGGTAATATATATTGGTGGGCCTGTTGTTTTTTGAAAATGTGGGTGAGGGGCCACAGTTTTTTGGGCATTTACAAATGATATTGGTTGATAATTTTTTGTTTTGACCAACACATGGTGTATGTGGTAAAAGTAATGTGTTTAGTACGATATTATGCGTGATATGGTGTGTGGTCCCCTATTTGGGTATGGGTTTGAATGAGTTAATTGTTGTTGGCATTATGTTATTGTTAAATGTTTCGCGATAGTGTATAATTTGGGTTGCACGTATTTGAAAGATGACTGTTGATATAAGATGTAGTGGCATTGAAATGGTGTAAGTGACGAATGGTGTGTGTGTTAGTGTTTTCATGGAACTAAGATCTGTGCATGTTTTTAAAGTTGGGGCCACTAAATGTTGGATTTTGTTAGGTAATGGCGGGTGATTGGACATAGTAAATGTAAATTGGTGTTCCACGTGCGTGTTGTGTTGAAAAAATGTTGTAGTTTGCATAGGTGGGATGTAAGTTTGGTTGTAATTTTTTGTAAAGTAAAATTTAGTATAGTGAATTTGGAAGGTGTGTGTGTGGGGCTAGGGTATAACAAGCTAATGTGGTAATGTTACATGTGTTACAGGTACTTCAAGTCGGGCAAATGGTAGACGCACTATTCGGGGGAGATCTCCATGGTCACGTTCTGCAGGTCAAACGTCGACCCGTTTGGCAACCAAGAGTCAAACACAACTGCCATTCAAAAGATCTAAAACAACAGCACGGACTGTTCCAAAAACTGTTGTGGATACATCAAAATTAATGTACCAATCGAATGTTGCTAGTGCAATCAAAACTATGTTAGAGCTTGAGTTTGGTGACAGGCATGTGAAATAATTGCAGAAGACACTGCTTTGGATCATGATTGACGCAATCCGAGTACATAAGTTGGATCCGAAATCATTTAAGAAGTGTGATGCAACCGTGTGCTGTATAATTCAGACGTACGATCCTAGTGACGAGAAGTTTCACATCGGGGGAAGAGGACTGCCACTGCAAAACAATGACATCTGTTTGATTTTTGGGATACAATGCAGGAAGGATAAGTTGGATTTGGGGCATGGTGGTAAGGGTCCTTCAGATTTTATCCAACGAAGATGCCTAAACGTCAGTAGAATTTATGCCAATGTTATCAAAGACTTACTCGGGGTGGCAATGCATGGAAAGACAGAATGTGACAAAGAAGATATTGTGAAACTAGTGTGCCCATACATATGTGTGAAGTTATTTTTCGAGATGACAGGCAAGTCCATCGGGTGGGCATTTGTGCTGGTGATCGATAAGTTGGACATGTTGCGCATGTACGATTGGACAGTGACAATCTGCAACGCACTGATAGGTTCGTTGAACGAGACGTATAGTAGGCCGGAAAAAGTTACCAGCTGTGTAGTTGCTTTACTAATATGTCAGTATTTGTTTAGTAGTGTAGTGTCAATACATTACAAGCCGTACCGTACAAAAGTTTTGATGTTGTATGTAACATTATTAAGTTTTCTCCTAGTTGCAGTTCCTCCTTTGTGAGCACATAACCATTGTGGAACTTGACAGGCGCAATGTGTCACCACAATTTTATCGATGAAACCTTGGGAAATTCATAGGGAAATTGAAAGGTCTGGAGCAATCGGTGGAGGGTTCCGTAAAGGTATGCCTTACAATTTAATGCTAATAAGTGCTTCATGTTTGGGGTAATGTGTAATTGAAATTGTTTAATTGTTTTAATTTGTTTGCAAGTTAATATTGAGAAACTTGGTGGGACTATCATCGACCGGTATTTTGTCAAGGTATTAGCAGATGTAGGTGTGGCTGTTGAACGTAGTGAAGCTATGTTGGAGGTAGAGCCAGTTAGTATGTGGACTGGTGGTGTTAGTAATGTGGTTGGTGAGAAGCTTAACGTAGGAGAACCCAGTTTTGATTGCTAGCAGCTAGATTCGCCGCATGGAGGTGAGGTTGAGTTGGCTTCAGGAATGAAAGAAGAATACATTCCCACCACGAAGACTTCTGGTAGAAAGAAAATGGATGGGAAAATGTTGGCAGCTAGGGAAGTATGGCCGGTATTGTTCCTCGACCTGCTAGACCTGTCAAGTACACAACCTAATAGCACTATCTGTGATGAGACAACAGATGCAAGTGAACGGCTAAATAAAGCGACGAGACGAATTACAGAGCTGGAGTCTAAAGTCTGAGAAAAGAATTCACATGTTCATGAGTTAGACAGTAAGGTTAAAGCCACGGAGAGGATAATTGATGCACAAGCCAACAACATATTCATCGACTTCGATAGTGTACTTGTGGCAAAAGATGCCAAGATTGCTCGACTGAACACACTAGTTAGGAAGTTGGAGGAGAGAATAACGACATTGGAGGATGATGTTGAGGAGTGTGAGGTTCATGAAGTGACACAATTGGTTACGAAGGATAATTCCAACCATCATACGATCGGGAAATTGTTCCAAAAAAAGTAATGGGTTAGGAAATGTGCTGAGTGGTGATAATGTTGAACGTTTCGGACGGTATGGAGGGAAATATGTGGCAATTGTGAAGGGGTCAGAAAAAGCTGTGAACGAAATAGATTGGGTGGCACAGTTGGGTGTTGAGCATGTTGACTGTGTAAAAAATGACATTGTGGCAGTGACTTGTGGCGTGGGAAGGGGGAATGTTAGGCAACGTTGTTGGCATAGATGTTGGTTTAGACTGAAGGGGAGAGGGCAGATGTACTAGCCCTAACCCGAAGACGATGTCCTTGGTGAGAGAGTGAAGTGCAAGGAACGACGTGAGTTCAGACTTACCGATTACGAGTACCCAAACTTTGTGTGTCGTGGCAAGCAAAATTGGAAGATGGGCACGAAGGGGGCGGTGAGTCCGGAAGTAATATACGATGTTAAGGATGTAAGAGTGGAGCAAAAAACATGGCACGATTTTGGAATGACCAGGAAGCATGCTGTGTGGACCATGCTCTCAAATGACGACACAAAGTGCTTGAGACTGTTTATAGCTTTGATGGCGATGGGTAAACATTAATTTTGTAATAATTCACTGCGTAATTAATTTTGTAATCAAATTAATTGCTAACGTACCAAAATGTGTAATAGTCTAAAATTGTGTAGTACTCTATTCGTGTGTATTTGTCTAGTTAGAGTGAAGTACATAATTTTTGAAGTTGTTTTTGGTCTGATTTTCGTAACGGCTTACATGTGGACCAAATTTTAAACCCCGACACCGTTGCTGTTTCAGCTAATGTAGTTGCAAATTTGAAGTAGTCCAATGCATATGTATTTCAGCGAACAGCTTCAACATTATGATTTTTAAAAAAAACTAACGCCCCTCCAATTGGGTGTAGGTTTATCATATGAGATGGAGGTGACAACGGTATACAGGTTCGGTTTTCAGATGTTCGTGACTTAATGTAGCGGATCTCGATTTAAGGGAACGTAAGTGAAATTATGCTACATGTTTGTGATGTGTGAATGTGTATAAAATGATGGTGGTCACTTATTTATGTGTGAGAAGTTATTGGTTGATAGTGATAACGTAAATGGATTTTAATGTAGGTGATTGACGCACATGTAACCGTGTTCATGGAGGTGTAAAAAGCTAGAGTTAGCAACAATGAAGATATAGGGACTTCGTGCATTTTTAGCAGCGTATGTGCGGTACGTGTGTGTGATTTAAAGGTTGAAGTTGTACATGTCCATGTGACATTGCACACAATGTGGTACGCTTTGAAAGTAATGATATTGTTAATGGTTTATTGTTTTGGAAAATTGTAACAGGATGTGATGCGGAATCCAAGTGTGGTGTCAAGGAAGAAGTATCTAAACGTGCAAACCAATGGCGCGATAGGGCATAGATAAACCCATTAATCGGTGTATCATGCTAACCATTGGACTATAATGGTGAACGATGCGGTCAATGGGACATGGAAGCATTATAATTCTTTAAAACCTAGGCGAGGGATGCAGGATGAACATTATAACGAAGCCTTGAAAGTGGTAGGGAAGTTACAGTCAATATACTTGTACGAAGTTACTGTATTTGTTTTTGTTGTTTTGCAACGTGTAAGATACACTAATTGGGGATTTACCCAATTATGTTGAATGTGTCTGTTGATTTCAATTTTATGTACAGCTTCTACGTATAACATGTATGAAAACATTGATTTTGTAGAAGCAGTGGGTGGAAGAATATTATTCCAGATTCGGCAAACAACGATTGGCATCTGGCAGTGGTAAAATTCGTAATTTCGACAGGCCACTTGTTTCAGTCATTGACTGCCCACAGCAAAGTCTGGATACGTAAGTTGTGATGTTATTTTGTAAATGTCTATACGAATTATGGAAGTGTGTAGTTGATTGGTTTTGGGGGAAGGAATAAATTACGGGTTGTGTGTGCTGATTGAAATTTTTTGACAACAATGCACTATGTCATGCATGGGTAATATACATATATGTAGTTCCACAATGTTTCATTTTTGGGTATGATTTGGGTTTACATTAAGTCCTAGTTTGGGCTTAATCAGCATGGTAGTAATGGTTTTTCATATCCGAAATAAAGTTTGCGACCACCAACAACTGTTGAAGTTTCATGTCTTAAACTTATAACAACATTGATGTTGTTATCGTAAATTAATTGAGGGTGCATTATTGGTTCAACATAGAATAAGATTATTAGTTTGTGCAATGTTGTCTTGGGTGATATATCTTGTACCAATAATATTGTCTTTGTTCTTAATTTTTGTGAAACTGCATTATTCTCCAAACATGATGGTGTTGAAATATTTGTTTTGTTGTGACGTGTCAGGATGGATTGTGCGATCTTTGTGTGTTACATCATCGGGAAGTACATGGAGGGTGGCAATATTGGTAGGATGATGAACGAGAAATCGCCAAACGAGCTACGTGCTTGTTTTTGAATGACCCCATTAGAGGCCTCCGTGCGTTGACACATAAATGACACTGTCCTGCCTCACCAGCCCACCGCATTTTAATTTATGCACGGGTTGTCGTTCTGAATATTTTTTTTGTCCATAAAGTAGTTGGTGGACATAGGCATTGGACAATTATTGTTTTTGGCATACCATATGTGGACGTGGTGTTTTATGATTGTGTATGATGACGGTTTGATTATGGGTGCTAATGTTGTTTTTGTTGATGCATTTGAACCACATAATACAACAAAATGTTTTGTTATGGCTTCGAACATTTGGTGTGGTTTAGCAAATTATGATGGCTGGTTTGTTTTGACGAACTATTGATTGTTTATAGTATGGGTACGTTGAGGTCATGTCAGTAACGGTAATGCAGTAAATAAATCTCAATGTGCGATCTTGTTGAAAGTTGAGAGTCACGATTAACAACAATATTGTATTGGTGGTAATACAATTATTTGAATCCACGCAAGTACTTTGCAAAGATGATGTGGACATAGCTGTCAAATGGTTGGGGGTTGAACCATCAGAAACTTGTTATACTAGCACGCATGCATAGCGTACAAAAGTTAACATTTGGACATTGTGATCCCCTATCCCAAACAAGGATGTAAGGAAAGTGAACAATGGCATCTTCATGGTTTTCAAGGTGCAAAATTCAACATTTGGACATTGTACAATGTTTGACATAAATGGGTTGCATTGTGAATGTTGTATGAAATATGGCGTAACGACCAAAAAAAATTAAATGGTGAAATATACAATGCAACAAAATTGTGAAAATAGTTTCAGTCCGAATGAACAAATTTATTGTACTAAAACAAATGTACAAAATCAATATATTACGTCTCATAAAATTCTAATGACGTAGAAGCATACGAATATGGCCGGCATATTATTTCTAAAAAATAATATAGTGTTCAGCCATTATTTGATCAACGGATAGGGATGAGAATTGGGCGACAAAAACGGCGAGCATACTACATTGGTTCCTTACATGTTTTCCTATTGTGGTGACCCATCTTGCCACAACGACTACACCAAATACGTTGAATAACCTCACCCTTTGATGGAATTCTTTTTCGCTTGGGCCTACCAAGAGAACACTTGTAAATAGGTGGCGCAATGAAATAGTCTTGAGACGGTGAACTTGGGTTTTTCCACCGTGGAAATTAGGTGGATAGACCCCGCATACGCTGTCCAATACTCCACCACTTTGTAAAACGATTCTATGTAATCGTAAATGTTGTTTCCACTATTTCGAAAAGCAATAACCGCGTGTGAACATGGGAAACCATTCAGTTGCCATTGGAAACAAGAAAATGAGAGCCTGCAAATGTCGACTAAAACCGATGGGTGCGAACGAACCTCGAAAATATTGTCATCCGTCCGACTAACAATCCACGACCTGCTGTCTTCAAAAGCATGAACCAAAATTTTTTCCTTTTTTGGGCAAATCTTACCTACCCACCCAGTGGATTTGACTTTATGCTTTGACATTTGTTCTATGATTTTTCCCCTAATTGCATCCATAAGCTGAGTAATGGGAAAGTGACGAGCTTCCCGAATCTAGTTATTGAACGACTCGACAGCGTTGGACCACATCTCGCCATATCTACGACCTCTGCCGGTCAAAAAAATGGCAATACGCTATGTGTATACTACACAACTGTTGGTGTGCATTGCGTAGTGTGAATGTGGACCAAAATTTTTACGTAAAGTATGCGTTAGCCTAATGTTCAGGATCCACATCTTTCAGAAAATTTTCAACCACCGCTGGGCTACACTGCTTCAGAATCTCAATTTTGTGATTGAAGAAATTCACTGTAGGGACGTAAGCACATTCTCGTAACTTCCACATGAGTCCAATTTTCTAATCAGCATTAACATATTTCTGTGAAGATTATTGTATTTTCTGTTAGTTATTTAGGGTAGTTTCATCTATTAGATTATTAGGGTTTATTTCATTTAAGTTATATATATTGTACTCAATGATTATTCGATATATACGAAATAGATGTTCTTTGTTATCATGGTATCAGAGCAGGTTCTGAGTCAAACCTCTAGAAGCCCTTGAGTCAACGTCTTCTTCCCTGTGATTGTCTAGTTCGACTGAAGGCTTCTAGCGACCAACAGTTCTCTCGCAAATGCCTCTGCCTGGCTTCGAGACCCGATTGCCCTGTCTCGCACCTGCCTCTTCTGTTTTGCTTCATGAATTTCGTTCATGGTTCTCTCATTAATTTCGACTCCAAGTCTTCGATGTCGTTCGTCGTTCTCTCATCAATCGCGACTGCCTGACTCTGCTTTGATTTCTCTCTGGTCGTTCATGGTTCTGGTCGTTGGGATTGGGACTCTCTCCTTCGCCCTTCCTCATCGTGATCTCTGGCTCACTGTATCTCTCTGACTAGTACTACTCTCTCTCTCTTTTCTTCGCACTTTGTCATCGTGGTCTCTGGTTCAATGTGTATCTGTGTCTGGTACTATTGTTATTTGCACTGGGTTGTTTGATTACAGCAATATGGCTGATGATAAATTGCAAGCCATCACCACTAAGTTGGATGGCACAAATTATTCTTATTGGTCTCATGTAATGAAAAATTTTATCATGGGTAAAGGTATGTGGAACTATGTTATTGGTGTAACTACTTGACCATTAGAATCCAAAGAAACTGAGGCTGATGTTGCTAAATGGGATAAGGAAAATGCACAAATTCTTACTTGGTTTCATAATTCAGTTCAAACCACCATTGGTATGAATTTCTCCAAGTATTTTACTTCTAAACAAGTTTGGGACTATTTGAAAACTATGTACCTTGAGTCTAACTTTGCAAAACAGTATGAACTTGAGATGTCCATTCGCAGTGCTAGTCAGAAAGATAAGTCCATTCAGGAATTTTATAATGAGATGACTACTTATTGGGATCAGCTTGCTCTAATGGAACCATCAGATTTGCAGTTACTTGACAGTTATACCAAGTATCGGGAGAAGCAACGTCTTGTTCAGTTTCTTATGGCCCTTCGTGATCATTTTGAGCCACTTCGGGGCGCTATTCTTCATCAATCCCCCTTGCCTTCTGTCGATGGTGCTGTCCGTGAGCTTATTGCAGAAGAAACTCGCTTTAAGGTGGCTCATGGTACTCCTTATTCCCAATCAGTTTTTGCCACTCCTCCGCTCTTGCCAACCCCACCATCTCCTTTATTTCAAGTTACTGGTAAGCCCAAGCCTCGGGTTTCTATGGATGAGTGCAGCTTCTGTCATCAGAAAGGTCATTGGAAACATGCTTGTCCTAAGTTGGTGTAGCCCAAGGGCCGTTCACTTGGTCCACCATCCTCTAAGCCGACATCTTCGGGATCTCGCTCATCTGCCGCCTTTTCTGCACCAATTTTTGAGAATGGTCTATCTTCCAATATGCAGTCTATGTTTGAGCAGTTCAAGTCTTTCATGGTGGCCAATCCAACTCTTTCGTCACAGGCTTCCGCTATAACTACCACTCAATTAGGTTTGTCTAGTTCATCATCTTCAGGTAATATCCATACTTCGTGGATCTTTGATTTTGGTTGTTCACATCATATGACTCCTGTTGCATCTCTCCTTAGTAATTGTGTCTCCCCTCCTTCTCCTATCACTATTGCTACTGCTAATGGTTCCTCTATGCCTGTCTCCTCTATTGGTTCTATTTCCTCTTCCTATTTGTCTCTTTCTCTTGTATTTTATGTACCTTACCTCTCACTCAGTCTTATTTCTATTAGTCAATTATTTGATTCCGGTTTTGATGTTGTTTTCTCTTCCTCTTATTGTGTTGTGCAGGATCGGGTCTCCAAGAGGCAGATTGGGATCGGGCGTAGAGTTGGAGAACTATATATCTTGGACAGCTTACATGTTCCTTTAGATGTGTCTTCTACTGCATTGTCTTCTTTTTGTTTAAACAATAAGTCTTCTTTATTTTATATTTGGCATTCTAGGTTAGGTCATTTGTCGAGTGATCGTTTGAGGATGTTAGTTCAGTCTGGACATTTAGGCCATTTTCCCATTGCTGATATTTCAGAGTGTCGTGGTTGTAAATTGGCTAAAATGTCTGCTCTTCCCTTTAATAAAAGTAGTTCTATTTCATCTTCTCCTTTTCAATTGGTTCATACTGATGTTTGGGGTCCTTCCCCTATAGTTACTAAGGGAGGTTCGCAATACTATGTGTTTTTTATGGATGATTACAATCGGTTTACATGGGTTTATTTGATGACACGAAAATCTGATTTTTACAAAATATATTCCAATTTTCACTCCATGATTTGCACTCAATTTTCAACCACCATTAAAGTTCTCCGTTCTGATTTGGGGAATGAGTATTACTTGTCTGAGTTTGAGGAGTTTTTAGCTACTCATGGTACTATTCATCAGTCTTCTTGTTCAGACACTCTTGCCCAAAATGGTCGAGCTGAGCGGAAACATCGCCATCTCCTTGATACAGCTCGTTCTTTGCTACTCTCATCCTTTGTCCCTTCTGTCTTTTGGAGAGAAGCTGTGCTCACTGCTGCATATCTTCTCAATCGGATGCCTACTCCTCTTTTCTCCGGCTCATCTCCGTATGAGCGTCTTCTTGGTGTTACTCCCAATTATTCTCTTCTTTGTGTTTTTAGCTCTATATGCTTTGTGCTCATTCCTAAATGGGCGCGCTCTAAGCTTAGTTCTCGTTGTGTCCTATGTGTCTTTTTAGGGTATAGCATTAATCAAAAAGGTTATCGGTGCTATGATCTTGCCACCAAAAAGCTTTATGTGTCTAGGCATGTCACTTTTTTGGAAAAACTACCCTACTACACTATACCTTCCACCCCTGTCCCTATTACCAAGGATGAATTGGTTCACATTGACCCATTTCCTTCTGATGTTTCTTCTAATGAGTTTGTTTCTGATCTTAAGATCTCTACCTTGCCTCTTCCTAGTACCTCTAATATCTCGCCAGCTCCTCCCTCTCCAGCTCCCGCTTCCCCTACTCCTCTTCTTGTTTATCAGCGTCGCAAAGCACTTCCGAACTCGCCTGTCTCTAGCTCTACTGTCCCTCCAGCTGTTTCTTTGGATCCCGCTCCTCCTGCACGTCGTTTTCCCACGCGTGATTGTCGTGCTCCGAATTGGTATGGTTTTGGTAATACATGTTTTTCCCTTTCCTATCAGTCTTTTCTTTTTTGTCTTCATACTTATTTTGAGCCTTGGTCCTACAAGGAAGCTTGTCATGATCCCAATTGGATTGCTGCCATGAATGACAAGTTAACTGCTTTGGCTAACACTCAGACTTGGGATTTGGTTCCATTACCTACTGGCAAGAATATTGTAGGCTGTAAATGGGTCTATAAGGTCAAAACCCTTTCTGATGGTTCTTTGGAACGATACAAGGCTCGTTTGGTTGCCCAGGGCTTTTCTCAGGAGTATAGGATTGATTACGATGAGACTTTTGCCCCCGTTGCCAAGATGACTACTGTTCGCACTCTTATCTCTGTTGCTGCTGCCCATCACTGGCCTTTGTTTCAACTTGATGTCAAAAATGCCTTTCTGAATGGGCATCTTGCAGAAGAAATATATATGTGCCCTCCACCGGGTCTCTCACACCCTCCTGGTGTGGTTTGTCGTCTTCATCGTGCTCTCTATGGTCTTAAGCAGTCTCCTCATGCTTGGTATGAGCAATTTCACTCTGTTGCACTTTAGCTTGGGTTTTGCCCTAGTCATCATGATTGTGCTCTATTTGTTTGGCGTACTTCTGTTGGCCTTGTTCTTCTTCTCTTATATGTGGATGACATGATCATCACTGGCTCTGATTGTAGTACTATTGAGGAGGTTAAGCATCAGTTGTTTCAGGAGTTCGAGATGAAAGATTTGGGGTCTCTTCGATATTTTCTTGGTATTGAGGTTGCTACTTCTCCTACTAGGTATGTTATTTCTCAGACTAAATATGCCTGTGATATTCTTTCTCGTGCCAATCTCACTAATGATAAGATTGTCGACACTCCTCTTGAGTTGTATGCTAAGTTTTTTGTTTCTGATGGCGTTCCTCTTGAGGATCCCACTTTGTATCGTGAGTTGGTTGGGTGCCTTGTTTATCTCACCGTTACTTGTCCGAATATCTCCTATGCTGTACACATTCTCAGTCAGTTTGTTTCTGCTCCTCGCTCCACACACTGGGCTGCCTTACTCCGTACTCTGCGCTATCTTCGGGGCACTTTGTTGCAATGTCTGCTGTTATCTGCCTCTTCGGACTTGACTCTCCGTGCCTATGCTGACGCTGATTGGGCTGGTGACATCTCTGATCGCAAATCCACTTCTGGTCTTCGTGTTTTCCTCGGCGATTCTCTCATATCTTGAAAAAGTAAGAAACAGTCTGTTGTAGCTCGTTCCACTGCTGAGGCTGAGTATCATGCCATGGCTTATGCTACTTCCGAGATAGTTTGGCTTCGTTGGCTTCTCTCTGATATAGGCATCTCTCTTTCTGATCCGACTCCGTTATATTGTGATAATCAGAGTGCTGTTCAGATTGCTCATAATTCAGTCTTCCATGAGCGGACCAAGCATGTTGAAATCGATTGTCACTTTGTCTGACAGCATCTTCAGGCTGGCACTATTTCTCTTCCTTTTGTTCCGTCCTCTCTTCAGTTGGCTGATTTTTTTACGAAGACTCATATTGTTGCTCGTTTTCGTTTTCTTCTTGGCAAACTTTCGATACTTTCTGCACTCGCATCCTCAGTTTTAGGGGGGGTGTAAAGATTATTGTATTTTCTGTTAGTTATTTAGGGTAGTTTCGTCTATTAGATTATTAGGGTTTATTTCATTTAGGTTATATATATTGTACTCAATGATTATTCAATATATATGAAATAGATGTTCTTTGTTATCAATTTCATCCGATCTCGGAGATTCATCTGCAGATATAGCAAGCAAAATGCATGGTGTGCCGTTAGTAAGACGGTTCACATTGATTGTAACAACCTCGCATTCCGGTCGGACACAAAAGTTAAAGTCCTAGAACAATCTACAACTTCGGACAAATGACGTAAGAACCACTCCCAATTACATGAATTTTCAGAATCAACACTAACAAATGCGATAGGGAATAATCCTGCGAAAGATGCGTTAACATAACATATAGGCTAACAAAAAGTTTGTTCCAATTAGTAAGATAAAAAATAAGATCAAACATCAATATAATCCACAATTTGTGGTGTGTGACAATGGTGTAACATAACCATGAATCTTTACAATAGAACCATTATAAAAATATCCGCCATACCTTGGTTCCCATCCTTAGTGGTAGCTACGAGCAACGTCCCCTTGAACTTACCCTTTAGAAATGTTCCATCCAAAAAAGCGACAGGCAATTGTTGAAGCCATCTATGCATGCACAGAAAGATATAAAATACCTTACAAACCGTCTAGTTTGTTGATCGAAATCCAAATTAATATAACTATGTGGGTTGTTTTGCATAACAGCATAACTACACCACCTGAGTTGGTCAAACGACATAGCATGATCACACCAAATACTTCATTCCTCGCTTTTTTCACCCCCAACCAAGCAACCCGGTAACTAACATTTAATCCATATCCGTCTTTCATGTCGAAGACCACATCCATTGGATGCATGAGCGGTTGTTCATGCACGCGACATGCTATAACATCGGACACCAAATCTGACCTAGTTCGTGGGTTCCTATACGTCCATACAGCAGCCCCATAAGAATGAACACTATTGAACCTTTTCAAACACAAAATCTCGTTCGAAGCAGGCACCCTTGCATGAACCAACCATTCACATCTAGTTGATGTTGCGAACTTACATACAATAGTGACGTGTACGGAATCATTTTTCACGTACTTAAACTGAAACCCACATTCGACAGTATACTTGCGAAGAACCGTCAGGAATTCATGCGCACCCCCCAGAAAAGATTGACCAACATTAGTAATACCAAACACCCATTCAGCAAACAAGAACGTCTTCTTTGTATGAGGACAATATGAAGATAACAAATCAGTTCGATCTTCCAAATCAAGCATCCGCCACTCCATGTTCTCACACCTCCCATCATCGGTTAACACAACTAAACCACGTTGAATGGCCGACACATTACTCCGCATTTGAATTAGCGTGTCAATATGATCAAGACTGAATGACTTTGCTAGTGACAACATATTTTGCACATCATCATCGCAATCAACCTTAAACTTATTATAGCCAAGAATGGTGAACAATAAATAAACCAACCCTGGCTCAAAGATATCAAACTTGTCGCAAACATTGCCAACCAACTAAGCAAATGTGAAAGTTTGGTTAATACGCAACACTGCATTCGTCGAACTGAATGTACACACCAACAACACTGCGAACTCCAATGGCTGCCAAAAACAAAAAACAAAATTGAACTTAAAACATCCCACACACAAATTTATGAACATAAATTGGTGAATGGTTTAATATATGTAAAATCAATCGAGCAAATGCCACAAAAAATTAACCCAATTACACAGCACACCAAACTCAATGTTGTATTGCCATGAAATTAAACCCATATTGGGCACCCCCACACAATGTTATATTCCCCCAGTAATTTATTGCAAATGACACACGGGAAGAAGAATAAAAGAACATAACAATATGAAACCCACAAATAGGCATGGTTTTCTACTCCATTGACAAATGCCCAACATTGGAACACTATCACAACTAAACGATACACTATAAACAAACATCAATTTGGCAAACAAAATTGATGTTTACCTCATGTACACATATGAACCCCGCCCCTACGAGACCGAAACACACATCAACAAACCACCAAAACCCCCAGCCGACCACCAAATTAAACATCCGAAAACCAATCTCAACATCGAAATACCACATTCCGGCCGCCGGGGGGGGGGGGGGGGGGGGGGGGGGGACATCAAAAAACAACATTCAAAACTCTTTAAAACCAAAGTAAAAAAACTGAAATAAAACCAACCTGACTGGAACATGAACAGCACATCAATCGTATACCCCAAGAAGAATCAAACATGAAGACCCCAAACACCCCAACTTATAAAACGAAATCAACAAAGCTGCTACAAAAAAGGAATATTACAACCTACCTTACCCCACAAACAAAAACCGAAATCAACATTACCAATTGGGAAAAACCCACAAATCCACGCGCCACTGCTACAAAAAAGGAATAATACAACCTACCTTACCCCACAAACAGCAAGGAAAAAAAAAAATCGAACTATGGGCAAATCAGGAAACTGTATATACAATACAACAAACAAATCTATCATATCTAAAATAAGAGGAACTAAATGGTTTAGAAAAAAAAAAAAAAAACACTCCGGATTAATTAGAGCAACATTTCTCTAGATAGGATTTATGAGTAATTTTTCCTAGTTTAAATTTAATTATATTTATTATTTATTTTATAAAATAAGATGTGATTTATTTTTATACTTATAATTTTTTGTATAAATAACTTTTATTATTTATAAGATAAGTGATTCAAATTATTAATACAAATTCAGATTGATAAAATTAAAAAAAAATATATTGAGATATGGAGGAGGGAAGCGTATCCCCTCCCTAACCCTATGTTTGGGAACTTATGAGAGAAAAGAAAAGAAATGATTACTTAAGTTATAAGAGAAAAGAAAAGAAAAGAAATGATTGTGATTTCGCTCCTTTTTGTTTGGATAATGAAGAAATAAAAGAAAAGAAATGATTGTGATTTCTCTCATTCTTGTTTGGTTAGATTTCATTAAGAGAAAAGAAAAGAAATTATTTATGTTATATTACTAAAATAACTTTTTTATATTTTTAATCATTTTATTTCTTTTATTTTTATAGGGACAAAAATGGTATTATGAAAAGAGTGGTTTCTTTTCTCTCCCAATCTCTCCACTTTTGGGAAGATTGAAAATGAGGCTTATAAGAGAAATGAGTTTCTCTCTATTTCTCTCTATTTTTTCCCATTTCTCTCCACTTAAGTTATCCAAACAAGTAAGAGAAATACATTTCTCTCCATTTCTTTTCTTTTCTCTCCAAATCACTCAATCCAAACATAGTGTAAAACCAGCAACCACCAAATAGCCATAGCCACCAACACAAACTCCACAACCAGAAAATCCTAAACCCAACTCTTTTTCTTTTCTCTCACAACAAAAAATCCTAAACCCAACTCAAGCCAAGTCCTGAGCTTTGCTTCTGCTCCTATGGATCTTCCCAAATTTTCGGTTTCGTCTACGGCCACGTGGCAGTCGCAGCATTCCCATCCGCCATGGCCACAGCCCCTCTATATGCATGTTGGGTTCTCAGTACCATGGTCGAGCACCACCAGAGTTAAGAGATGGATGGTGAGTCTTGTTGTTTCCAATTTTTTTTTTTTTTTTGCATTTGCTAATACGACGATGTTAATCATTATTATTATTATTTTTTTTTGAGTGTTGAAAATCGTCTTAATTCATACAATTGAAGGTTCAAAATTGAAATTCTCTCATTATTTCTCTTCATTTCTCACGCTTACTCAGCTCATTAATCATCAAAGTAAGTGATGAAAAACCATTCTATGAATTACATTTTTTCATTTAAAACTAAAATAAATAAATAAATAAAATTAGATAGATGAGATGAGTGGACTGGAACCTTTTTTTTCTATTGAAAAAAACTCTGACTTGAGTTTATATAATAAATATTTTTTATTTTTTTATTTTTTTAAATTGTAAATTTTGCCAACCGCCAATATATATATATTCAGTTTTGTGGAAAATTTCAAATTGCGTTTGGTAGAGTTTTTTAAATATGATTTGAGAATAGAGTTATATTTTAAGTTTGTGAGTTTTAAAATTATGATTTGAGTGTAGAAAATTTGTTTGGTGAATAAATTTTGAAAAGAGTTTTGAATTGAGTAAGGAATTTTTGATGTGACATATGATATTTGATACAAAAACTTATAACTCATAACCAAACACATAACTCAAAATTCTATTAAAGTTCATAAAAAAAAAATTTAAAATTCAAAAAATATTTTTTTATTGAATATATAAAAATTAACATGTGTCAATTGTCAAAAAAAAAAAAAATTTTGCACTGTCCCGGTGGACCGGTGAGACGACCGGTTAGTCCAAATTTTTTTCCTTTCAACCGTGTTTTCAAAAGTAAATGTAGAATTAATTTTTGAATATCATAAACAAACGACATGTTGAAATCAACCTCTAGAATTCCGGAGCTCCACCAACCACCAAACAGAGCCTCAAAAACCCCAATCCTAGTCTTGACTCTTGAGTGCTGGGTTTCCAAAACCATCAACATTATTTTACTTGGCATTAAATTTCCACAATAATTTGTTGAAAGTAGTGGTGGCGGGCTGCTGGCGTTGGGGTAATGAAAAGAAATTTGCAGGTGTAGGAGTTGGGTGGCGGTGGTAGCTTTGGAGTGCGAAAGGGGAAATTATTTAATAATTTCGCAACACTATGCGGTCATATTTTAAGTAAATTATCAATTATTTAGTCCTATGTTATTTTCTTATCCCAACATAAATCGTGAACCCGACTCATTTTTACCAATTAAAATCTTATTTACTGTACGTGTTCATATTCTAAAAATACTAAATAATCATCCGAAAGGAACAGAAGAGAGTGGAGGGCATGAGAGTAGTGGGCCTGTGATGCGTTTGGCATAGAGACAAGAAATTGATGGGATATCCTGTGTTTGTTTGTCGGGAGAAACAAATAATTGTTTCAATTTTTTAAGGGAAAATTTGACATTGTGATATCATAAAATAAAATGCTGAGATAAGCTTTATCAACCTTATTGACAGTCCATTAACAAAGGGAGGCGACTGTTGTGACCGCTGAACCGTATGTCCCTTAGTTAAGGTTCGGAGACGGCGGATATAACATGGCATGTTGACACAATAATATATATACACAATAAATTACAAACACTACTCGATATTTGTTTAAAATATAAATTATTTCTTGTGATTTTGAAAATTATATTCTATCCTTGAAATTTTTAATTTCATAACAAATAATCCCTTTTATTAATAAAACATCAAATTAATTAATAGTTTTTAATGATGTTAAAATTTTATTTCAACTAATAATTCAAGTAATTTTATTATTATATAGGACAGCGGTTAAGAATTTTATTTTTTCAGTTAATTTTAATAAATAAATTTTTTTTTACAAGGGAATATTTGTAATTTTTTAAACTACAAAGGACAATCCGTATTTTAAGTAAATCTCAGGAAGTGCATTTATAATTTACTCATATATATATATATGCATATATCTTTCAAAAGTAATTGAATGGTACAACACAATATTAATTTTTATAATTTTATATTATTTTTATATCTTTACATCTCCAGTGTTTTGGTCAAATTTATAGTTAGTTTCATTTGCATCTAAGTGATGGCTACATATGTCTCCCAAGTGTTCAAATCATGTCTTTGTATAAAAAATAAAATAAAATGCTTGTTTTGACGAGTGTTCGATATGTGTCAGAAAATTTTCGAGGAGTATTGATGTTTGAAAGAAATGTGACACAAACATATGTTGGGTCTGTGAACCCTCATAAATATTATTCACTGAACCCTGAGTCTAATAGAGGGTTTGGAGGCCTCCCCCAAGGGGGAGGGAGGGGGAGGGGGTACTTTGATAATTTCTCTATTGCTTCCGTATTATCCTAATTCTATACTTATAAATAGATGAAGGGGCACCTCTTGCTGGTTAATAGAGTTGTATTATTTTTTTGATTATAATATAAACCATAGCAGCCAGACATAACTTTATTCTGGAATGAACCACATAAATCTTTGTATTCTTGTGTGTGTGTTTGATTTCTTTGATTTGTTTATTTTTCTTTTTTGCTATTTCATGTCACATTTCTTTCTTAGAAGTATTTATGCTTCTTAGGAGATAACATAGTTTTAAAAACTACAAGGAGGTTTTTGTAATTGTTGAAATTTCTAGGGAGTTTTATGTAATTTAATCTATAAAAATTAAACTAACATGAGTTTATCTCTACATAAGTGGTTTTGGATTTTTTTGAAGATGCTTTTTGCATTGTTGGCTTTGATAGGAGCAGTGGGAACATTGCAGCTTGATAAAGTTGACGTAAATCTAAGGAAATTTATATATTTATATAAAACCATTGATTTCCAGCTTTCTATGTCATGGCATGTGTAATAATATTTTATCCATTTGATCTGAAGAATGCCTCAGCCACCATCATTGTTTTTCCACAATATTATTAATTTCTTCCATCAGGGGGTGTTCTAGAAAGTTGACTTCGTTTTTTTTTTTTAATTGCACTAGTGGTGATGGAGATAATATTATTTATATCCGTTTAGTGTCATGAATATTACTTTGTATTTTTCTTTAGTTGTTATCCATTTGACCTGAATAATGCTTCAGCCGCCCTGAATTCATTTTCATAAATTACATAAAACCACTTTTTAAAACTATTTGGAAATGACTTCCATGAAGGTAGTATAAGTCTCCACCCTTGTGTTTGTTCTTCATTCAATTGCCGCAGCAATGCAATTGGATCCAACTTTTTAGTTTCCTACTGATAGAGTTGTCTCAATAGCTAAATCATGGCAGGCATTGTTATCAGTCCCGTTTCGTACCGATGACAGAAATGGTACATTGTCCGGGATTGATAACTTCAATGGCAGGTAAGGGTTTGGAATGTGGATGACAAAAGGCTTAGCTGTGGTTGATTTGCTAAAGCACTCAACTCGGCTGTAGACAATACAATATTGCAGGTGACAAAGGAAAATGGGTATCAGAAATAAAAGTACTGCTTGTGATGTTCTGTCGCTGTCGTTCTCGTTGCTCTTGTATTTCTTAATATTTCCATCAGTATGTGCAACGGATACCTTGACTCAGTCCCAACAAATCTCAGTAGGACAAAATCTCATTTCTGCAGGCCAAATATTTGAGTTAGGCTTCTTCACTCCCGGCAATTCTAGTAAACAATATATAGGGATATGGTACAAGAACATACCTGACTGCAAAGTTGTGTGGGTGGCGAACAGAGAGAACCCGCTTCAAGCTACAGACTCTGCTTCAAGTCTCACAATTGGCAGCGATGGAAATCTGAGACTATTTGATGGCAAGAGGAACACTGTTTGGTCTACAAATAGCTCTGTCCAATCAAATAGCACAATTGCCATGCTTTCTGACATGGGAGATTTTGTTCTCAAAGATAATGCCCCGGGATTTATCTCATGGGAAAGCTTTAAATATCCATGTGACACTTTTTTGTCAGGGATGATGATTGGAATGAACAACAACACGGGAGAGAAACGATTCCTGTCTTCCTGGAAAACTGATGGTGATCCATCACCTGGAAATTTTGTTCTTGGACTTACACCAGATAGACCGCCACAAATTGTCTGTTGGAATGGTTCCAAGACTTTGTGGAGAGGTGGTCCGTGGGATGGATGGAAGTTCATAGGTATACCAGACAGCGGACAGGGCTATGTCAATGGACTCAACCTTGTACCGGATAATCAGAAGCAAAGTGTGTATCTCTCATTCAACGTGTATAACACCTCTGCTGTCACAATTATTGTCATGACACCAGCAGGAACAGTGAATACGATGGTGTGGGCTGAAGAAACGAAGAGCTGGCATGTTAATTGGGTGGCACCAGCGAATCCATGTGATGTCTACAGATATTGTGGACCAAACGGGGTTTGCAACAAGAACCGGTCCCCAATTTGTGAGTGCTTAAAAGGGTTTGTACCCAATTCAACTGAGGATTGGAACAAAGGAAATTGGACAGGTGGGTGTGTGAGGCGAACGGAACTCCTATGCCAAAAGAACAGTAGCAGCTTAGCTGCAGCTGGAGCTAAAAAAGATGGGTTTTGGAGAATGAGTGGAATGAAGCTGCCTGATCAGTATGATTATTTGTTCAATGAGGTTTCCTCAAGTTGTGAACAACGATGCTTGAGTAACTGTTCTTGTATGGCTTATGCATTTGTGACTGGAATCGGGTGTATGGTTTGGTCTGGAGGCCTCATTGATGTCCAGCAGTTCTCAATTAACGGGAATGACCTTTTTCTCCGCCTTGCAAATTCAGAGCTGGGTAAATTCAATTCTGCCCATAATATATATTGCGAATGAGTAATATTGCCAATCCTTATATATATATATGTTTGAGTCTTCATTTTCTCTTTATTTTTCCAGGTGAAGATCGTAAGAAAAAAAGAGAAATAATCATTATCAGTGTAACGACAATTTCTGTGGTTCTCCTCTTGGGTGCTGTCACGTTTGGTTCGTGCATGTGGAGAGCCAACCAAAGAGGTAAGAATGCTCTACTGCTTGTTTACATTGATTACATTGAACAACCAATCATCGTTACTTCATCTTCTAGTAAATGAACTAGAAATATTCATTTCTTCCGGAAAGGCATACCAAAGATTTGTCTAGGTAAACAATGACTGTCATTCCATCGAAAGTAGTTTGAATTCTACCTTCATCCGGTCCAAACATTAGTCTGAATTCTATTACAAATGACGGATTCAAAAGCATTTTCTTCTTCTTTGGTTTCTGCAGATGCTATGAAAATTCCTTGGTTTTTGTGTGGATTAATGCTTAGATCTACATAATCATTGTTACATGAACCATAAATCATGAGAAACAGAATCATTGTTATATGAACCATAAATTATGAGAAACAACATGGTTTTACAAACCAAAAAAAAAAAAATAAGCTGCCAAACACAGAAAAACTAGTTACAATCCTCTTATTAGGTTTTTTTTTTCTTTTTTGAAAATATATAGGAGGTGGTAGCCTGGGGGAGAGGAGAGACAAGACTTGAGCCCATGACTTTCTAGTGAGGTGCAAGGTTCTGGTCAACTTGGGTAGCCCCAGTTGGTTCTTTTATCAGTAATTGCTAAGTCATAAATTTGGTGGTTTTGTTGCCTAACGATCTTTGTTTTAGAAAAAGAGTAAAATAAAACGCAGGGTTGTAAAATTTCGGTAGTCGTAGGACATGACCAGTTCCTTATCTATGATGTCTCAAATTCTCTATTTACTATATATGACATATAATAAATATATAAAATTATGTATTTGCATGTGTCCCACGTGTTTTGTCTTACATTTCTTGAAAATTTTCATGTCAGCATGTCAGTGTCTTGTCAGTATCATGTCACATATCTGTGTCTGCATCATTATCCCATCGATTCACAATGAAACATGTTGTCTTAATTATGATAATCAGTTATTGTTAAAATATTCCAATTCTCTTGGTCTTCAAGCTTCATCTGAGAAGGCTAATTGATTTTTTGTCACATGGTTTAACCTTGAACATCAGCAAAGAGAAGAAACAGGATAAAAGGATTTGATTTGCCTGATAGAATGGACAACTCACAAGATAATCTCTGGGGAGGCCATATGATACATTCAGAGTCATCGGAGCTACCACTGTTAGACTTTGATAAAGTATTAGTTGCTACCAATAACTTCAGCAGCACAAATAAACTTGGGGAAGGAGGATTTGGCCCTGTTTATTGGGTAAACAAATTCTTTTCTTTTAAATATTTCATACTACCATGTACATGCACCTGTGATATACGTATAGTTATGTAGTAATCAATAAAGTTTGTGGACTGTGTAGGGAAAACTAGAAGATGGGCAAGAAGTAGCAGTGAAAAGACTTTCGAGTCATTCAGGGCAAGGCTCGAAAGAGTTTAAGAATGAGATCATATTGATCTCCAAACTGCAGCACAGGAATCTTGTTAGGCTCTTGGGTTGCTGCATTCAAAGGGAAGAGAAGTTGCTGGTTTATGAGTACCTGAAAAACAGAAGCTTGGACACTTTTCTGTTTGGTTAGTTTGACTTGGCAAAAAAATTCCCTCCCCCCGCCCTCCCTTATAAAAATTGCATTTCATGCTTATTTTTCGTAGATTAAAGTTTCATTAGGAATATTATAATATTGACTAAAATCCCTACGATTCTCCATGAAATACTTGCTTGTTTTCACTTTTCAAAAAACACTTTTCAGAAAATTCTACTTTTTTATTTTCTGTGTTTTTTTGTTTTTACTGAATTTTTTTAATATTTTAAACAATTTTTTTACTTTTTAGACACACCTAACATAAATACACCTAAAAAGTAAAAAAATTGTAAAAAAAAATCTTTTAAAAATTCATTAAATACCAAAAATACAAAAAAAATATAAGAATTCAGTACACTTTTTATATTTTTATGTATTTATTAATTTTTTAAAATATTTTTTCACAATTTTTTTACTTTTTGGATACATCTAAGTAAGGTGCATCTAAAAAAGTAAAAAAAATGTTTAAAATTTAAAAAATATTCACTAAAAATAAAAAAAAACACGAAAACCAAAAAAGTGAATTTTCAAAAAACTTAATTCAAGAAACTCAAACCAAACATTGTTATGCCAAGTTACTCTCCTTAAACAAAATAATCCCCCTGTAGGTTCAAGTAGGACTGAACCATATGCGAAATATTCCCAAATTAACTATCTTAAACGGACACATTGTTTTATTGAAAAGGAAAACACCATAATTTACAGTCTCATTTTTCACCGTCAATTGTTTATAGTTCATTCACTACTGTTACTAAAGAAATGCCAAAACTGGGTTTTTCCTTGTTCTCTTATTCTCACTGCTGATATAATGTAAGGGGAGGACTGACCTTGATGAATGCATCTTTTTGACTGTCATGCTTTTGATTAGATGCAAAGAAAAGGGTGGAACTTGATTGGGCTAAACGCTTCAACATAATTCAGGGAATTGCTAGAGGACTCCTTTATCTCCATCGTGATTCTTGTTTAAGGGTTATTCACAGAGATTTGAAGGCCAGCAATATTCTCTTGGATGATGATATGAATCCCAAAATTTCAGACTTTGGGTTGGCACGAACTTTTCGAGTTACGCAAGAGTTGGCAAATACTCACAGGGTGATGGGAACATTGTAAGGATCCTTTCTTTCCTGCTGCTCAGTTTTGCCGACTATTTTCCCTACCGATGTAGTTATGTCAAAGTGTCTACAAATAACAGTATTGTTGAGTCAGTCACTAGCAGAGATTGCAACAGGCTCCCTGTCCCTGATTAGTAGGTGATCCTTAACTAGTGCTATGCAAACGGGCTGCGCATAAAATATATCTTGGATTATGATGGAGGTGAGAGTTTTAAATGAGGCTTAGGCTTTAGACAATATACATTACATTACTAGTGCTATGCAATGGAAAAATCTTGGCCTAATAACCTTGAAATTATGGGTTCAAGTCTCGAGACAACCACTTTGTGCACTATGTCAAAGGTTAGGTTTGTACCCAATCTTTCCCCTCGCAAACACACATTAATATGTACTATGTGAGCGTTATTTTTTACATTACATTAGATAGATACTGTGTGTTCAACCTTTGAGTGTCTCATCTATTGAAATCAAAATCTGAGGCAGCTGTATGGGACAATTTGGAAATGAGACCAAAAAAAAAAAAAAAAGTGGCAGTTCACACTAATAGTTGACTGTATTATCCTAAATACCGTTATTAGTGACAAACTGCTCATGTATTGAATCATAATAGGTTACAAAGAAAAACAAACGGCAAAACAAAAAATTATAGGGTAAATTACATTTTCGGCCTCGAATTTTCATTCCAATTTCACTTTGATCCCTCGTCTTCCAATTCCAACAATTAAGTTCTCACTTCAAACTTTGTTCAAATACAGTGCTTCTGTCACTCACTGTTTAGGTAAAAAATTACACTTTTGACTCTTAAACTTTTACTCAAATTTCACTTTAGTCTTTATGTCACAAATTGTGATATATGATAAAGAAAAAATTGGTAGGACAAAAATCACCTAACCTTTATAAATAGCATGGAGTGCTCTCTTTCTCACCTCATCTTACTTTGTCCCTCCCTCCCTCCCTCTGATTAGCCATCGTTCTCATTTCATAGACCATGGCCATTATTGTGAACTTATCTCAACATTTTGCAGACAAAGTAGATTGAAAACAATGATCTCAATAATATGCAGCAAAGGCCTTCTTCTATTAGTTAATGTAACATAGATAGCTTCAAGAGTACTCCAAAATAAGCATTTCCCTTGGACTGCAATTGTCTTGTTTTATGGAAAATACTTATTTTATTTGCTTCTATGTTATTTCTTTTCGTCCTTTTTGGTAATCCATTTTCTTCCAACTTCTATTTGAACTTGGGGCAATTCATCTGTGATCAGTAAATAATTCTTTTGCCTTCCCCTTTTCATTGCTAGAATAGCTACATAACATTTATTTATTGGTAGTTATATATCTCATGTAAGAATAAACGTTACATTTTCTAATCAAATGCAGTGGTTACATGTCTCCTGAGTATGCAATGGGAGGGTTATTTTCAGAAAAGTCGGACGTATTTAGTTTTGGTGTTTTGCTACTAGAGATTGTTAGTGGCACGAGAAATACTAGTTTACATTACCAGGATCAATATCTAAACCTCCTTGGTTATGTAAGTGCAGTAATTTGACCTTAATTTGCTTTTAGAAACTTTAGTTGCCTTGATTATGTGGTTCTTATAATTTCATATATTGACATAAGTGGAACTATTCCAGGCATGGCAAATGTGGAACAAGAGAAGGGCATTAGACTTAATGGATGAACCATTGGATGACTCGCTTTCCCAAACAGAAGCAATAAGATGCATACATATCGGCCTTCTTTGTGTTCAGGACCATGTTGCGAATAGGCCAACCATGTCAGCAGTAGTTCTCATGCTAAGCAGCGAAATAGAAGTTCCACAACCAAAGCAGCCTATATTTACTACTCAAAGTTTGTCAGACGCTGATCTTCGATCACAATGCAATAGTATACGTTTCATGAGTACTGTCTCTAAATCAATTATTGAAGGACAATAACCAAATTCAATGACGATTCACCTGGCTTGATGACTAACAAGCAAAGAATGCAGATTGTGTGACAGAAACTGTTACACGTAAAGAGTTTCATATTCATCAGAATTGTGAAACTGACTCACTGGTGTAGCATTGGATATGTTGCTCAAAAACAGCTTGTTAGTTGACATGTTCATTCTCATTACGATTTTAGGTATTATGAAAATTACCTAAATTCAATGGTTGTGTTTATTTTGAAAATATTTTAGACCGGCGCTTTAGTTTTTGTATGAAATGAAAAAATTTAGTGCATTTGGAATCGTTTTTATAGTTGCATAGATAATTATGAGGGAAAAAATGATTAATTGATGTATATGATGTGGTATTTTAATCTTTTTGTGACTTTTAATTTTTTTTAATAGCCAAAAAGTCATGAGCCAAACCAACGCTATGGCAAGAGAGCTTCTAATGAATAAATTTTTTTGGGAATTTTCTCTTCCTGTTGAATTCCAAATTTTTCTTGTTGAATTCCAAATTCCTATAATGATGTTTAAGCCCCTACATGCTTTTGTTTTACATCATAATCAATGTAGTATTTGAAAAACGTAAATCACACTTTTAATCGCTGTAGTTTTGACTTAAATTTTATTTTGATGTTTATTATTTTAATTTGGGAGGATGGATTTTAGCTAAAATAGCCAATAAAGACCACACACACAAAAAAAAAAGAAAAAAGAAAGAGAAGAGTTCAAATAGTTAATAAGACAAAATATCATATTTTACACATTAATCAATCAATCATTTTTTCTCGCGCAACCATTTATTTATCTATAAAAAAATTCACAAATCATCTCAAACACAATTTTTTTTTTTTTTTTTTTTTCATTTCAAAAAATAGTCAAAACATCAACTAAGATAACCAAGTTCCCAAACAAGTGCTAAAAATTCAAAATTAAGTACTGAATGTCAAATTCTTTTAAGATAAAAAGTTGTTTGATAAAAATTTAAGTGTTCAATTAAAATAAATTGTTTAATATGTAAAAGATCAAATTTAAAATTTATTATTTTTGGATTATATATTTTAATTTTTATATTGTGATGGTAATGGAGGTGATGACAGTGGCTTTGGTGCTAATGATGTCAATGGTGGTGGAGATGGAGGGATAATGGTTGTAATTATAGTGGAGAGGTAATGTAGAGGAGATAGAAAGGAAATAGCGGCGATGTTGGTTAGTGTGGTGGTAGAATGATGGTGGTGATTATGCCAATGGGGTGGTTGTGAGATGTGAACGGTTGGAGTAGTTGTATTGGTGACCATGGCAGTGGTGATTGTGATGGTGATAATGGATGGTGGTGGTATCGATGACAACGGTAACAATGGTGATGGAGGTGGTGATAATGAAAGGGGTGGTAGCATTGATAACAGTAATGGTGGCGGTGGTGGTGGTTGTGGTGATAAGGTTATAATGGTGTACGTCAACGATTATGCATAAATATTTATAAATTCAACTAACATTAAGTAAGTTTACAATCAATTAAAAATTTCCTAACTTTTAACTTATATTGTAAGAATTATTTAAATTTGTAAATGATGCCGATTATGATTATCAAATAAGTTTAATTAGTTTTCATTTAATATATTTAGTTTTAAGTGCTGAATTAAATTATCAAATATTATCATCACCTTATTGACATAACACACTTAATTTTAAGTACAGAGTTTTAAGTTGGGTTTCATTTTGAATTCAATAAACCTTATCATTATTGAATACAATTGTTGTTACATAACACATTTAATTTTAAGTACAGAATTTTAAGTTGGGTTTCATTTTGAATTCAATAAACCCTATCATTAATATGATTGCCGTCATACATTTCGTAAAAATTTATATTTGTTTTGGATTGATGTATCTACTTTTTCATCATCAAACAAGAACTGGCATTATATTCCAAGTTCTAAAATGGTATCTAATCCTCTAATGAACTTTATCTGCATAATTAGAAATCATCATCTATGATATTGTTGGGTGAGATTTTGTAAAGGTATGTTTGGAGTATCGATTTAGGTAGAAATTTTAAAAAGAAAAAGGAAAAAGGTATATAAAATATAGTTATATTTTATTCATATTTTATTTGTCTTCTTTCTTTCTTTTTTTAAATATCTATTCAAATTCATACTCTAAACCCAACCTAAATGTTGTCTCTTTGAAAACATTTGATAAACTGGGAATGATTATGTATACCTGTTACTCAAATTTTGTTAGGCAATGATGGAGAGTGTCTTAACATAATTTCACCAAACACACAATTGTGTGGTCCAACGCCTGGATAGATTTAAGGATTTTCAAATTTTTTAAAGGGCAAATTACATATATCCCCTCGAGGTTTAGTTAAATTACAGATATTCCCTTAAGGTTTGAGAAATTACAGATTCCCTCCTGAAGGTTGTATTTGCATAACAAATTAGAGGGCAATTTGTTATGAAAATATAAACCCCAGGGGGTAATTTGTTATGAAAATATAAACCTCAAGGGGGAATCTGTAATTTCTCAAACCTCAGGGGTATCTGTAATTTAGCTAAACCTCAAAGGGGTATATGTGATTTGCCCTTTTTTAAATGTGTAAAAAAAAAAAAAAAAAAATTATACAGAAAAATTAAAGGGAAAGAGAAAGTATAGAATTAAATTAAAGATGACAATTTCAAAAACATGATTGTAATTTTTTGATGAGTGCAAAGTTATTATAATTTTAGAAAAGTAAATTGTCTTATCACTACTCATACTCCTAGAATTGAAGTTGCTACTATAATTACAATTCATAACTATTTGAAAACTACTCTTAATAAAGGAAAGAAAAATTAATCTAATTAGTCATCATGACTTTTTAAAACAGTATTTTTTTTGCTATTAATGACTACAATTTCTCAACATATTTTATTTATCATCTCACTCATATATTAACACTGCAATGGTAATAAATCAAAACTTCTTAAATCAATATAATATTAACATACAAGATAATAACAAAATGTCATAAAAAAAAAAAATGTAATTGTTATAGCATTATAATTTTTTTAATTTTTAGTCTTGAAAATTTCGGGGGTTCTTCTAAATGGGCCTAATGCCATTGCTTGAATGGCTAAGATAATTTGGGGGGACAATCTATCTCAAAGGAGGTAAGATTCAATAGTTCTTTACATAAGGGCTTAATAGTCTGGACTGAAACTATAAATCAGGCCAAACAAACAGAAGATTGAGAAGAATTATGAACACACATATTCCCCTGGTCTAATCAGAATCCTATCTAGTCCTCCAAATAAACATGGTCTAAGGTAAGGTAGAATAGTTAGTTGCATGATAAACATATGGCACACTATTCAATCAACGGCCTACAACTAACTTTTAACAGAACACTAGAAATATTGTATGTATCAATGGCCTAAAAGTACATTATTTTCTTCGAGTATATAATATTGTTTACAATCAAATTTGTTGTTGCTGTTACCACTGCAGCAACTGCGTCAAATTCTAAATGCAAAGATAACAAAGCATAGATAGTTCTCTCTTCTCAGCAATAGCTGCGTAAGATTGTTGATAAAATGTCCTCATTTTGGCCTTAAGCGATAGGCTAAATAGCCCAATGGTTGAGGTACCTCTACTTCTCAGTTATCGCCCGTAAATTGTTGATAAAATGTCCTCATTTATGGGGCATATATTGTCACTTTGCAAACCAAGACCAGAGTCCAACAAGCTTCGGAAAGTAAATGTAGGTTGTTTTGGCTGTGGACCATCTGTTTCACTACTTAGCATGAGAATTATAGCCGGCATGGTTGGCCTATCTGCAACTTGGTCCTGAACACAAAGAAGGCCGACGTGGATGCATCTCATTACTTCTGATAAGGAGAATGAGTCAGCCAATACTGGATCCATGAGATCTAATGCCCTCCCTTCATTCCACAATTGCCATGCCTGAGATAGTCATTGAATTATAAACCTATGGTCAAAAAGACAAAGTGAGGCATAAGGAAATTGTGAAATATTTCAAAGGAAAATTACCCCCCAAAAAATTGGTAACTAGATATACTAATTACGCTTTGATGGAGAATAAAAAATAAGTTACTGTAGGGATGGAAACTTGCAAAATAATTACATATGGGTGAAAAATTGTGTTGTAAAATGACGAAAATTACCCCTCCCTCTTTTCTCTCCTCTTTCCTTAATTCTCTTCCCTCTACAACAACCCATCCCCGCCGGTCAACTTTAGGGTGAGGGAGGCTAGACAGAAAAGAGGAGGGAGGCATCGGGGTGATGTAAGGGTTGTAGAGGGATTGCGGTGTGCTGGGAGGTCAGGGAAGGATGGTGAGGAGCTAGGGAGTTTGGAGGAGAGTAGGGAAGGAACTAGTGGCGACAGGAGTGGTTGGCCGGGGGGGGATGGAGGTTTGAAGGAAGAGAGAAATAAGAGAATGGGGAGAAGAGAGTGGAGAGGTAATTCGATCATTTTACAAAATATTGTCACCAATATCGTCACCCATTTGTAATTATTTTGCAAATTTCCATCTTTAATATAATTTTTTTTTTTATTCTCTATCAAGTTGTAATTAGTTTCTCTTTCTTTTCTTTTTTTTTTTTTTTTTTTTTTTTTTTTTTTTGATAACCGAGTGTCCGGGCCAGCTTTCGCGCACCTCGACTAATCTCGGGGCCCTGAAGTTAACTACCGGGCAAACCTCCAGTGGCCCCAAGGTGTGACTCGAACTCGAGACCTGTGGATTTTATCCTCCAAGCTTTACCGCTCGGCCACTTACCTTGGGGTTAAGTTGTAATTAGTTTCTCTAGTAACCATTTTTTGGTAATTTTTCCTTTCAAAATGGCACGTTGAGTAGATAATTCACTTACATAACTAAGAAGGCTTAGATGTTTTTCATGATTTTGGAAACTGGTGTTCTTCTTCCCGGAAACAATCTCTAGTAACAGGACTCCAAAACTAAAGACGTCAGATTTTTCAGAAAATACCCCTCCTAAGGCATACTCAGGCGACATATAACCACTGTATTTGATTGGAATATAACATAGTGATTAGTGCTTGAATGTCAGCAGTTACAGCACAATTGCTCCATTTTTGATGTGATTAATTCCATTTAGTTGTGAAAGTGAAAGTAGAGAGCTTCAATCAATTCAAGGAAACAAATGAAACTTACAATGTCCCCACAACCCTGTGAGTGTTTGCTTGCTCTTGTGTCGCTTGAAAAATTCGTGCCAAGCCAAAGTCCGATATTTTAGGGTTCATATCTTTATCTAAAAGAATATTGCTAACTTTCAAATCACGGTGTATAATTTTTAAACGAGAATCATAATGGAGATACACGAGTCCTTTAGCAATACCACAAATGATGTTGAAGCGCTTAGCCCAATCAAGTTGTGCTCTTCTTTTGGAATCTAAGAAGCACAACAATTTAAAAACAATACACGAAGGTTAATGTGCTTCTTATGTATGACAATGCAACTTCAAAGCATTGCAATGTTGATACCCAGCATGAATAGCAATGAATGACCAGATGCAACAGGCTCGAAGAAATTAGAATGGCAAACAGGAAATAGAACTCCCATGTTTTAAAAAAACCATCTGTATCATGGGCATGTCTTGTTTGATGTTGCTTTGGAATATGGTCCTCAAAGTACGCACTTGATATTATTTTGATCCTCAACATTTCAATTGTGTTAATTTGGTCCATAACTTACCCAATTTCTGTTTAAATGGTCCCCAACACCGTTTCTATCCAAATTCTATAACAGAAGCAGGGTCATTAGGACAAATTTAGACAAAAATTTGGACTGAAACAGCATTAAGAACTATTTAAACACAAATTGGATAAGTTGGTGACCAAGTTGACACAATTGAAATATAAGTAACGAAAATGAAACACGGCATATAATTTGGAGACGAATAGCGCATTCAATCCTAAATAGTTTATTTTTGTGTGAATATGCATACTTAGAGACACAGAATTAATAAACAAGTATGTATGTGTCACCAGTTACTTTTTTTTTTTTTTAGATGGAGTGTCACAATTACTTTGAAAGGTCATTAATGTGAATGTGTGTGGTAATCTATTGGTTTTCCCTTTGATGGGATTCTCCCTTTACAGCCGTTTGATTCCATATTAGAGCATATAGGATTGGGGTATTACTCCAAATAGCGTCCAGCTTCATAATATGTAGGATTTTCAAGCCCATAAAATCGTAGGATGTTGAATACCGAAGGGGGTAGGTATCGACAATCCCACAAAAGTTTATCCTGCTAGACAGTCGATCCAATGGTCAATCCCATCACTATTACTCTAACAAATCAAACATGGCGTTAAGGAATTCTAGTTTTGATCTTACTTACATTAGGCAAATATTTAGTGATCTACATTTGATTAGACATTGCAGTTCTTGAACAGAAATTGGAGAGTATAATGAATAGTAGTACTAGTAAGAGCTAGTAGAAGGCACAGATTACTAACCAAAGAGTAAAGTGTCCAAGCTTCTATTGGGCATGTACTCATAAACTATCATTAATTCTTCTCCATCTATACAGCAACCCAACAACTGTACAAGATTTTTATGCTGGAGTTTTGATATCAGAATTATCTCATTCTTGAACTCTTCTATGCCTGTCCAGAACATCTTGATAGTTTTTTCACTGCTATTTCCCGCCCATCTTCCATTTCTCCCTGTAATGTTTGCAATTATTGTTACATTTGTTTTGCTAGAAAATATTTTGTTAGGAGAAACATTTTTGGGTAAAGTAAGCCATTAGTCCTTATAATTTAAGTAAAGTGCCGCTTTAGTCCTTGCAATTTCAATTTGAAAATTTTGAACCCCAAACTTCCAATTTAGTTGCAATGTTGTCCATCCGTCATGCACCGTTACCATTTTAGATGGAAAAACAACACATGCAAAACTAGACGGATCAAGCTGGAAATCAAAAGAAACTCTAATTTGACACTTGTCTTTTTCCCTTAAACATTCTAATAGTAAGTAGCGGAGGGATCACATTGCAACAAAACTAAAAAGATAGAATTAAAATTGTTCAAATTGAAAATATAAAGACCAAAGTAAAACTTTGCACAAATTAGAGCAAATTACACTTTACCCCCCTCAACTATCATTGTTTTTCAGTTTACCCCCTTCTTCTCCTGAAAGTTTTCAATCTAACAATTATGCATATTTTCTATTTGTTTTGTTAACAGAATAGATACATAATGGTTAGATTGAAAACTTTCAGAAGATGAAGGAGATACATTGTATCAATTTTTAGTTTGAGAGGGTAAAGCGAAAAACGGTGATAGTTGAGAGAGCAAAGTGTAATTTGCCCCACAAATTAAAAAGGAACAATGATCTAATTCACCTTTTGAAAAACATGAAATTACCTTGAAGACTGGGCCAAATCCACCTTCCCCAAGTTTGTTGTTTGTGCTGAATTTCTTGGTGGCGGCCACTATTTTCTCAAGGTCAAATATTGGTAATTCTGATGGTTGGTGTCTCATGTCACTTCTAGAATTTCCATGTTGGCCAGCTCTTGTAGGGTTAAATATATCAGAAAAGTGAAAGTGATTGTTTCTTTTTTTCTGCTTTCCTGGAATTTGAGATTGTAACATGACAGTTAAGTTATGGCTTATAATCACTCATAATCATGAATTCAGGTTTCCTTTTCTTTTTTTTTTTTTGGGGGGGGGGGGGGGGGGGGAATTTTGGAAACAATTCTGTTTTTTCTTTTAAATATAAAATTATCAAGAAGTTTTTATTTCAATTTTCAAAAAATAAATAATGAAAATGATAGCAAAAGCGTTATCCCAATGGGAATTGGGGATGCTGTTGTGAGCAACTCACAGCAGCTTCCTGTGGTGCTCCGATGGAGGTCTTTCCCAAGTCTTTTTTAATAATTTGAACCGTTCATAGTGTATGGTTCGTTGATTAGATCATCCATGCCAAAAATCAAATTAATTGGACATCTATAACATTTTTTAAAAAATAAACGGTTAACTTCATCTTTATAATTTTTTAAAAGTAATTAGTATCTGATCATGGGGTTACAGATTTTTTATTAACTTGATTTTTTATTATCAAAAAAGACTCAGGACTCAGCTCAAAACCCAAGTCCCACAGCAGCCTCCCAAGTCCCACCCAATGACACTAGACTCAACTCTGATACCATGGTAAAGTATTCAACTCAAAACCCATTAATAATTAGTGGAGAAACTCTTACATTATATTAACTAAAGTTTGGGTGGCTTGAATTGGCCATGTGGTATTAAGTCTAATATTAACATTTTCAAGTATGGATTGGAGGAACTGTCCTTACCTCTTTGGTTGGCTTTCCACTTGCATAAACCATAGGTTATGGCACCTAAGAAGCCAACACCAGAAATAACTGTCAAACTGATGATGAGTTTTGCTCTTTCTTTCCCATGACCTGTAAAGAAAAACAAAACAATTAAACAAAACAGAACTGGAAAAATCAATGGCCAATTCAGAGAATTTCCAAATGAAAATTACAGTCACCTAGCTCTGAATTGGCAAGACGGAGGAAAAGATCCTCCCCGCCAAGCGAAAACTGCTGAGTATCCAAGAGATCTCCAGACCAAGTCGTACATCCTATTCCGATTATATATGCATATGCCAAGCAAGAACAATTATTCAGGCACCAAAGATCACACTGTGCCTCATCATCAAGTGGTACATATATAGAAAGATGAGGCAATTTCACCGCGCTCAACTTCAAAAACCCGTCAATTTTTCCACTTCCTGATGAGGAAGAGTGATTGTTGTTGCTCTTGGTACAAAATAATTCACTTCGTCTCACACACCCACTCATCCAATTTCCACCATTCCATTCCCTATCAGAGTTTGGCACAAATCCTGTCATGCAGCTGCAAATGGGAGATTTATTTTTGTTACAAATCCCAAAAGGTCCACATGCTCCATACACATCACACATGCTGTCTAAGGCATTATTAACAGTATTCCATTCGTTCATGCCCTCATTCCACTCTACAAACGTCAGGGCTCCGTTTGATGTCAGATTGATTAATCGAACATAAGATGTGTTGAATAAAGTGAAGGTAAAAAAGTACTGATCATCATTTTGCAACTGTGGTACAAAATTAAACCCGTTTAAGTATGCCCCATGCAGATCCGGCATCCCAACAAACTTCAATCCATTCCTGTTGGCTTTTTGGCTTTTCGAAGGATAGTTTTGTAAATGCGAGCGTGCCAGCAAGGATCAATCAGTCCTTACAGAAATTATAATTGCCAACCAATTTATCAGACGATTGTGTTTTAGTTCTTTCAGCCTCAATGAAGAGGACTTTTACTGGTGGCTTGACTTAGGAGAAATTAAGAAAAAATAACAAGTAATATGAAGAACAATCGCAGTATTTCATTAAAAATGAACACTTACAATAGTCCAAACTCAGCCTCGAAGAGGTTTACAGCAACAGTCTACTTGAATCTACTTGAAACTACTCCTAGGAATCGAAGTGCAGTGCAGGTATTTAAAGGACAAGTATTTAAAGTGCAGGTATTTAAAGTGCAGGAAATGTAAAACTGGGAAAGAAAATATAAAGTAAATGACTGGTTTGTATGATCTGAGTCTGGGCCTTTTTTCCTGGGGACTTCCTTGCTATTTATACTTGCAAGGATGACCTTCGAACTGCACTTCAAACCGTCGAACTGCTCCTCCATGATTGCTGATCATGCTGCCTTAGAAGTAGTTCCACTACGCCATCACTTGCAGTTAAACTTCCCTCTTATATTTGAATTTGAATATGAGTAACCGTTGAGGCCACGTCATCTTTCGTCTCTTTACTGATCTGGTGCTACTCGGATCACGTGAGAACCAATTGTCATCGCCACGTGTACGATCAGGATTGAAGACGTGAATCATCTTCCCATAATACCCTTATTCTGCCACGTGTCGAATTGTTACTGGCTTTTACAAAATATATAGCCAACAATTCCACAACCCGCTTCTCCAATACAGAACCGAGTCTTTCAAAACATACGCTTCTGGTGGCTTCGTCGTTGCAATTCCAGCAACAAACTTTCCAGGGGACGGGTCATCTTCCGATTTCCAAGAAGACATGAGCAATTTCTCTCCTGTTTTGGTGTCCATTCCTATCATCATGCCCGGTAGGAAAATGTCACAAGGATGGCTAAAGCTCTCCCACAACGACTTTCCTGACACACCGTCTCTCAGTACCAAGCTACCTTTGTCAAGGAGGACCGCAACAGATTGATTCACAGAAACGGAGATGTTGGTTGACCACAAAATAGTATGGTTCGCGTCAACAACGAGTAGATTTCCATCGTCGCCAATTGTTAGACCGGAGGTGGAGCTTGTGATCATTAGTGGATTCTCTCTGTTTGCAACCCAAACAACTCTACGGACAGAAATTTGCCTGTACCATATGCCAACATACTGCTTGCCAGAATTTCCAGGACTAAAGAAGCCTAACTCGAAGATTTGGCCAGCAGATATGAGAGTTTCTCCCACTGAAACTGTTTTAGATTGAAAAATTGTCTGTTGCACTGCCTTTTTGCAATTCAACAACACTGTTCAAAAGCAATAACAAAGCTAGGAGAATTGCATAGGCAGCTATAGTTCTAGTGTCCATTTGCCTTGGACAATGTTGATCTAGACTGGGAAATAAACAAGGAAATTTGAACCAGCTCAATGAGACAATACCGCCAGTTTGGTAGAGCTTATAAGCTGCTTATTTTAACTTTTAGCTTAATTTAAGTTAAAATATTGTGTTTAGTGTAGCTTAAATTAACCAGCTTATAGCTTAAATCAAGTTATTTCTTAACTTATCTCAAAAGCTGGTCAGGAGTGTTTAAATTTTGACTTAAGCGCGCTGTTGGTGTGGGAGGCTAAAATTACTTAAATGTCCTCGTCAATACCTACATATTAATATTAATTAAAAAATAAAAAATTGTATATTTCTAAAGAAAAAGAAAAAAATCAATATTAATTAAAAAATAAATATTAATTGGTATTAATTATTAATAAATTCATATTGTATACTTTTATATTAATTAAAAAATAAAAAATTGTATATTTCTGAAGAAAAAGAAAAAAAATCAATATTAATTAAAAAATCAATATTAATTGGTATTAATTATTAATAAATTAATATTGTATACTTTTGTAATGAATTAATTGTTAATTATTAATATTAATTGATACTAATAAAAATTAATTATTAATATTAATTTATACTAATTAATAATTTTAGTATTAATTGAGACTAATTAAGCCATTAATTGATACTAATTAATAATTTTAGTATTAATTGATACTAATTAAGTAATTAATTGATACTAATTAATTTATAATGGAAAAAAATTGTAACAATAATACTCCCATTACATTTTTATCAAATGTATCAATTTTTATATTAATTGATACTAATTAATACTAATTATATTAACTTTTATTAATGAAATAAGTTTTTTAAAATTAAAACTGAAAAAAATGACAAAATAATCATTTTTATATCATATAAGGGCAGAAAGGACAATCATACAGTAAAAAGTTATTTTACAACTCATTAACCAAACACTATTTTGCTGCTTAAATCCATAATTTCACAGCTGTACTAAACAGGTTAACCGCTTATGTTCACAGCTATAAGTCATAATCTATTAAGTTATAATCTGTAATCACTTTTCCACAGCTCTACCAAACAGGACCAATGACTTCCAACCAGTTTGTCAACAAAAATTGGCCATGTTTAGCAATCACGTAATATAGTCAAAAAGTCACTGTAGAAAACTCTACTATTCTCTCTATTTCAATTATAGTTCATATTTTAATTCCCTATAGTTTATCATTATGCGTCAACAAGCAGAAATGGCTTCTCTTAGCATTTGACTTTTTTGAAAATTTCATATTTACCCCTGAAAAATCCTTTCTCTAATGCTATGTTTGGTTGGAGGATTTGGGAAAGAATTTGGAAAGGAAAATGGAAAAGAGTGAAATATAAATAAAATATACCTACATTTTCACATAGTTTCACACACTTTTTCTCATTCTTTTTCTAAATTCCTTCTCAAATCCTCCAACCAAATACAGCATAAGGAGGTAGTCGGAATTTTTCGACCGAAGGTTGTTTCTAACATGAAGTTATTGCTGGTGGTGGTTATCAGTGGCCAGAGGTAGAAGTGGCTTTGGTCGGTGTTGGTGATGGATGGTTGGTGGTGGCCAAATATAGTTGGAGAGGGACAAAGAATGACAATTTATTTCTAAACAAGTTAAACAAATCTTTTTTATTTTTGGATAAATTACACTAATAATATTTACATTTTACTCCTTGTATTATTTTAATTTCTACACTTTTAATCAATGTTATTAATCTTGTACCATACTACTAAGATGGTAAAATCGGTCTCCACGTTCTCAGTAAACCCAAATTGCTTTTTCTCAGTAGTGAAGAAGATGATAGGGTGAAAGGGATTGGGAAGAGATAGAGACCAAAAGGTGCAAAATTGAAAACGTAAACGGGGAATTGAGAGATAATTTTTTTTCTTTAATTAATTAATAATTGCATTTAAGTAGTCAACCATTTTGAAAAGACAACTCATCATCTACTCATCAGGACTTTTCTTCATTTATTGTTTTGTTGAAAAAAACAAATCTTTGCTGCAAAATTTTCAAATTACTTTTCAAAATTTATAACTAAATACACAATTTAAAATTATTCAAAATTTAATTCAAAAATGAATTTTAAAGTTTATAATCAAACATACAACTCAAAATTCAATTCAAAACTCTTTTGATGATGTAGTGTTAAAGATGGTTAGTGATAGGATTATTAAATTATTTTTATAAAAAAATCTAAAAAAATAATTTTTATATTTAAAAAATATCTTATATATATATATATTCAAATAACAGGTTGTAATTGCAACAACAACAACAAAAAAAAAAGTTGTACTGTTCCGGTCAACTGACTAGACGTCCAGGAGGATGTCCAGGTGGACAATTGGGTAGACCCAATATGCTCTTTTCAAAATTTAAAATTCAAAAATTCCTTTCAAAACTCATAACCAAACAAATTTTCTCTTTTCAAAACTCAACTCACAATTCAACACTCAAATCACAACTCCAAAAAGATAATCATAATTCCAAAACTAAACCAAATGCAACCTTTGTTTTTTTAAATTCTCCTCACACTCTAAGATAATTTTTATTTATTTTTAATGTAAAAAATAAATAAATAAATAAATAATTGGGATCTCTAATTTAGTTACTTTTGGATTTTAGCGTGAAAATTTTATTCTTATGTATCAAAAAATTTATTCAATGCTTTTCAAGTCTAACTTCTGACGGTGTTTGAAATATAATGGCGGTGGAGGTGAGCAGCAGCAACAGGGATGACGTTGACGAGAACGACAAGTAGGGGTGTAAATCTGGCTCGGCTCGGGCCAGCCCATGTCGGACCTCGCGGGATCCTGTCAAAATTTGGGCCAAGCCAGGCCAGTCCACAAGCAAAAAAATTAGGCCCAGGCCTAGGGGTATTTGAGCCTTAGGCGAGCTGGTGGGCCAGTCCGATGGACCTGGGCTTGGGCGGGCCTAACCATATTTTTTTGTTTTTTTTTTAAATTTTTTTTACCAAAATTTTATTATTTTCCACTAAAAAAGACATTGGGCCTCGAGTTGGGCTTTGAGTGGACCTTAAGCGGGTCGGGCCCACAAGCTGGGCCAGGCTTCAAAATGATGGCCCGGGCCCAATCCCAGGGGCTCGGACTGGGTTCGGGCCCAAAGAGGCCTAAATGGGCAGGGCCCACCCCGAGCCATGGACAATTTTTACACTCCTAACGACAGGCTTTCAAGCAAATCTTGTTTGGTTTGAAGTAGATCTTGCTTTCTAAATTACATCTTTGAAAAGATTGGTAGTTTTTCTTGGCTTGTAGTTGATTTTTTTTGGCGATTTTGTTGTTGTTGTTGTTGTTTTTTTTTTTTTTTTTATTGTTTGTTTTCTTTTCGTTTTGTTATATGATTTGTATAGCCTTTTAGTTTTTGTATGTTGTTGATTTTAATATAAATGTTTTCTATGTTCTAAAAATTTGAAATGGTATTGAAAAATATACCGGTACTTACCGTACCAATGTTAAAAACAATATATTGTCCGATACGATATTAAAAACTATGCCTTTAATTTGCTCAATTATGACCTTTAATTTTAATTTTAATTTATATCAATTTAATCCAATTGATAATATCGTTAATTTTCTATGAAAAATTATTGCTAAATTGGTTGAGATTAAGTAAATTCATAATTTTACTTTTAAAGATTGAGAAGAATTATGAACACACATATTCCCCTGGTCTAATCAGAATCCTATCTAGTCCTCCAAATAAACATGGTCTAAGGTAAGGTAGAATAGTTAGTTGCATGATAAACATATGGCACACTATTCAATCAACGGCCTACAACTAACTTTTAACAGAACACTAGAAATATTGTATGTATCAATGGCCTAAAAGTACATTATTTTCTTCGAGTATATAATATTGTTTACAATCAAATTTGTTGTTGCTGTTACCACTGCAGCAACTGCGTCAAATTCTAAATGCAAAGATAACAAAGCATAGATAGTTCTCTCTTCTCAGCAATAGCTGCGTAAGATTGTTGATAAAATGTCCTCATTTTGGCCTTAAGCGATAGGCTAAATAGCCCAATGGTTGAGGTACCTCTACTTCTCAGTTATCGCCCGTAAATTGTTGATAAAATGTCCTCATTTATGGGGCATATATTGTCACTTTGCAAACCAAGACCAGAGTCCAACAAGCTTCAGAAAGTAAATGTAGGTTGTTTTGGCTGTGGACCGTCTGTTTCACTACTTAGCATGAGAATTATAGCCTGCATGGTTGGCCTATCTGCAACTTGGTCCTGAACACAAAGAAGGCCGACGTGGATGCATCTCATTACTTCTGATAAGGAGAATGAGTCAGCCAATACTGGATCCATGAGATCTAATGCCCTCCCTCCATTCCACAATTGCCATGCCTGAGATAGTCATTGAATTATAAACCTATGGTCAAAAAGACAAAGCAAGGCATAAGGAAATTGTGAAATATTTCAAAGGAACCCAAAAAATTGGTAACTAGACATACTAATTACGCTTTGATGGAGAATAAAAAATAAGTTACTGTAGGGATGGAAACTTGCAAAATAATTACAAATGGGTGAAAAATTATGTTGTAAAATGACGAAAATTACCCCTCCCCATTTTCTCTCCTCTTTCCTTAATTCTCTTCCCTCTACACCAACCCATCCCCGCCGGTCAACTTCAGGGTAAGGGAGGCTAGACAGAAAAGAGGAGGGAGGCATCAGGGTGATGTAAGGGTTGTAGAGGGATTGGGGTGCGCTGGGAGGTTAGGGAAGGATGGTGAGGAGCTGGGGAGTTTGGAGGAGAGTAGGTAAGGAACTAGTGGCGACGGGAGTGGTTGGCCGGGGGGGATGGAAGTTTGAAGGAATAGAGAAATAAGAGAAAAGAGAGAATAGGGCGAAGAGAGTGGAAGGGTAATTCAAACATTTTACAAAATATCGTCACCCATTGGTAATTATTTTGCAAATTTCCATCTTTACTATAATTTTTTTTATTCTCTATCAAATTGTAATTAGTTTCTCTAGTAACCATTTTTTGGTAATTTTTCCTTTCAAAATGGCACATTGAGTAGATAGTTCACTTACATAACTAAGAAAGCTTAGATGTTTTTCATGATTTTGGAAACTGTTGTTCTTCTTCCCGGAAACAATCTCTAGTAACAGGACTCCGAAACTAAAGACGTCAGATTTTTCGGAAAATACCCCTCCCAAGGCATACTCGGGCGACATATAACCACTGTATTTTATTGGAATATAACATAGTGATTAGTGCTTCAATGTCAACAGTTACAGCACAAAGTTACAGCACAATTACTTTACTTTTGATGTGATTAATTCCATTTAGTTGTAAAAGTGAAAGTAGAGAGCTTCAATCAATTCAAGGAAACAAATGAAACTTACAATGTCCCCACAACCCTGTGAGTGTTTGCTTGCTCTTGTGTTGCTTGAAAAATTCGTGCCAAGCCAAAGTCTGATATTTTAGGGTTCATATCTTTATCTAAAAGAATATTGCTAACTTTCAAATCACGGTGTATAATTTTTAAACGAGAATCATAATGGAGATACACGAGTCCTTTAGCAATTCCACAAATGATGTTGAAGCGCTTAGCCCAATCAAGTTGTGCTCTTCTTTTGGAATCTAAGAAGCACAACAAATTAAAAACAATACACAAAGGTTAATGCGCTTCTTATGTATGACAAAGCAACATCAAAGCATTGCAATGTTGATACCCAGCATGAATAGCAATGAATGACCAGATGCAACAGGCACGAAGAAATTAGAATGGCAAACAGGAAATAGAATTCCCATGTTTTAAAAAAACCATCTGTATCATGGGCATGTCTCGTTTGATGTTGCATTCTTTGGAATATAGTCCTCAAAGTACGCACTTGATATTATTTTGATCCTCAATATTTCAATTGTGTTAATTTGGTCCATAACTTATCCAATTTGTGTTTAAATGGTACCCAACACCGTTTCTATCCAAATTCTATAACAGAAGCAGGGTCATTAGGACAAATTTAGACAAAAGTTTCCAGCTATGGACAAATTTAGACAAAAAATTGGACTGAAACAGCATTAAGAACTATTTAAACACAAATTGGATAAGTTGGTGACCAAATTGACACAATTGAAATACAAGGAACGAAAATGAAACACAACATATAATTTGGAGACGAATAGCGCATTCAATCCTAAATAGTTTATTTTTGTGTGAATATGCATACTTAGAAACACAGCATTAACAAGTTATGTATGTGTCACCAGTTACTTTTTTTTTTTATTTTTTTTATTTTAGATGGAGTGTCACCAATTACTTTGAAAGGTCATTAATGTGAATGTGTGTGGTAATCTATTGGTTTTAATCTTCTCCCTTCACAGCCTGTTTGATTCCATATTAGAGCATAGGATTGGGGTATTACTCCAAATAGCGTCTGGCTTCATAATATGTAGGATTTTCAAACCCATAAAATCGTAGGATGTTGAATACCAAAGGGGGTAGGTATCGACAATCCCACAAAAGTTTATCCTGCTAGACAGTCAATCCAATAGTCAATCCCATCACTATTACTCTGACAAATCAAACATGGCGTTAAGGAATTCTAGTTTTAATTTTTATTACATTAGGCAAATATTTAGTGATCTAGATTTGATTAGACATAGCAGTTCTTGAACAGAAATTGGAGAGAGTATAATGAATAGTAGTACTAGTAAGAGCTAGTAGAAGGCAAAGATTACTAACCAAAGAGTAAAGTGTCCAAGCTTCTGTTGGGCATGTACTCATAAACTATCAATAATTCTTCTCCATCTATACAGCAACCCAACAACTGTACAAGATTTTTATGCTGGAGTTTTGATATCAGAATTATCTCATTCTCGAACTCTTCTATGCCCTGTCCGGAACATCTTGATAGTTTTTTCACTGCTATTTCCTGCCCATCTTCCATTTCTCCCTGTAATGTTTGCAATTATTGTTACATTTGTTTTGCTAGAAAATTTTTTTTAGGAGAAACATTTTTGGGTAAAGTACGCCAGTAGTCCTTATAATTTAAGCAAAGTGCCGCTTTAGTCCTTGCAATTTCAATTTGAAAATTTTGAACCCCAAACTTCCAATTTAGTTGCAATGTTGTCCATCCGTCATGCACTGTTACCATTAGATGGAAAAACAACACATGCAAAACTAGATGGATCAAAGTGGAATTCAAAAGGATCTCTAATTTGCCACTCGTCTTTTTTCCTTCAAAATTCTAACAGTAAGTAGCGGAGGGATCACATTGCAACAAAACTGAAAAGATAGAATTAAAATTGTTCAGATTGAAACTATAAAGACCAAAGTAAAACTTTGCACAAATTAGAGCAAATTACACTTCACCCCCTCAACTATCACTGCTTTTCAGTTTACCCCCTTTATCTTCTGAAAGTTTTCAATCTAATTGTTATGTCTTCATTCTGTTAACAAAACAAATAGAAAATATGCATGTAATGTGCACATATCATATTTTTCGTCATAAATATGACTTGTGCACATTACATGCACCTTTTTCCATCTGTTTTGTTAATTGAATGGAAACATAAATGTTAGATTGAAAATTTTTAGAAGATAACGGGGATACATTGTATCAATTTTTAGTTTGAGAGGGTAAAAAATAATAGTTGAGGGGGTAAAGTGTAATTTGCCCCACAAATTAAAAAGGACCAATGATCTAATTTACCCTTTGAAAAACATGAAATTACCTTGAAGACTGGGCCCAATCCACCTTCCCCAAGTTTGTTGTTTGTGCCGAATTTCTTGGTGGCAGCCACTATTTTCTCAAGGTCAAATATTGGTAATTCTGATGGTTGGTGTCTCATGTCACTTCTCCTAGAATTTCCATGTTGGCCAACTCTTGTAGTGTTAAATACATCAGAAAAGTGAACGTGATTGTTTCTTTTTTTCTGCTTTCCTGGAATTTGAGATTGTAACATGACAGTTGAGTTATGGCTTACAATCACTCATCATCATGAATTCAGGTTCCTTTTTTTTGCAAATTTTGGAAACAATTCTGTTTTTTCTTTTAAATATATAAATATATATATATCAAGAAGTTTTTATTTCAATTTTCAAAAGATAAATAATGAAAATGATAACAAAAGCTTTTATCCCAATGGGAATTGGGGATGCTGGGGATGCTGCTGTGAGAAACTCACAGTAGATTCCTGTGGTGCTCTGGTAGAAGTCTTTCCTGAGTCTTTTTTGATAATCTGAACCGTTCATAATGTAAGATTTGTTGATTAGATCATCCATGCGAAAAATAAAATTGATTGGACATCTATAACTCTGTAACAAGAGCACATTTATTTTTAAAAATATAAATGATTAACTTCATCTTTATAATTTTTTAAAAATAATTAGTATTTGATCATAGGGTTATAGATTTTTGATTAACTTGATTTTTTTTTAAATATTAACTGTTCAGATTATCAAAAAAAAAAAAAAACACTCGGAAAATCATAGCAGCATCACCAAGTCCTATCCAATGACACCTAACTCAACTCTGAGACCATGGTAAAGTATTCAACTCAAATCCCATTGACAATGAGTGGAGAAACTCTTACTTACATTATATTAACTAAAGTTTGGGCGGCTTAAATTGGCGATGTGGGATGAAGTCTGGTATTAACGTTTTCAAGTATGGATTGGAGGAACTGTCCTTACCTCTTTGGTTGGCTTTCCACTTGCATAAACCATAGGTTATGGCACCTAAGACGCCAACACCAGAAATAACTGTCAAACTGATGATGAATTTTGCTCTTTCTTTCCCATGACCTGTAAAGAAAAACAAAACAAAAGTGGAAAAATCAATGGCCAATTCAGAGAATTTCCAAATGAAAATTACAATCACCTAGCTCTGACTTGGCAAGACTGAGTAAAAGATCCTCCCCGCCAATAGAAAACTGCTGAGTATCCAAGAGATCTCCAGACCAAATCGTACATCCTATTCTGATTATATATACATATGCCAAACAAGAACAATTATTCAGGCGCCAAAGATCACACTGTGCCTCATCATCAAGTGGTACATACATAGAAACTAATGAAGCATGGACACAGCAAAATCGGCTCCGTGGCGGTGTCGGACACGGGGACACGTACGGACAAGCCAGATGGCGTGTCCCTTTAATTTAATTAAAATTTTTTTTTTTGTATGGGACATGCCGGGGACACGCACGTGTCCAGATCTGAACACGGCGAGGACAGAGACAGAGGAGAGAGAGTGTGAAGGAAGAGAGTGAGAAGACAAACCTTCGACTCCAGTCGTCATCGTCGAACATCTAGTTGACTCAAACCATCGATCGAGTCTCGCTCGCATCGAACCATCGAACCATGTCTCGCTCGCGTCGTCTTCTACCTCTCTCTCTCTCTCTCTCTCTCTCTCTCTCTCTCTCTCTCTCTCTCTCTCTCTCTCTCTCTCTCTCTCTCTCTCTCTCTCTCTCTCTCTCCGTCCCAGCTTTCTTCCAGCTTTCTTTCTTATATCTTAGAGCATATTATTTATATTTTATCTTAAAATATTATTAAAAAATTCATTCTTTACTTTAATAATTACTTTTTCATTTATTTTTTCAAACAAATTTCTTATTCTTTCTCTATTATGTTGACCAACTCTATATATTTTTTCTTTATTTTATTAAAATATAATTTTTCATTATAAATTTAAAAAAAATAAAAATCATAAATGTATATTACAATCTCTAAACAAATCCAAAAAAAAACAAAACAAAACAAAATAAAAATATAAGGGTGCTACAGTGACTCCCTACAAATATACAGGGAGGCACTATATCAATTCTTATTTTAGAAGAGTATTTAAGGGAGTTGCTGGAACTGTATAGGCGCCATCAAATCTGTTAAAATAGGTAAGGAGGTGATATAAGGGTTCTATTAGGGATGCTCTTATATATGTACTAGTGCATGCCCGTGGAAAATATTGTTGGGATTAAAATGTAATTTATAAAATTATTGAATTAAAATGTAATTGACTATAAATAGATACTCTGTTTGGTTTTGAATTTTCAAATGAATTTTATAATTATATTTTGAAAAGAGTTTGTCAAATTTGAAATTTTATTTGATTTTATATTTTAAAAATAATTTTTACAAATTTATAATTCAAAATTTGCTTGGTTTTGGTGTTTTCAAAAATAGTTTTTAAATTTGCAAATTGTATTTTATTATTTTTAGTGAACTTTTTAAATATTTTAATCAACATTTTGCAAAATTATAAAATTTAGAGAGATGTTATTTAATCAAAAAATTAGACCCTCTCTGTCTGTATTGCAAACTTAACAACAAATATATAAAAATTGTCCAATTGAATTTAACAATAAATTTTGTTAGAAAATTTTATTTTTAACAATAAGCAAGTTTCAATAATATCATTGTGATTGCATTTTTGTTTGTCAAACAGAAATTGAAGTGGCAAAAAATGGTGGTGTCCATGATTACTAATGGCGGAGGTAATGTGATAGAAATTGCTGGAATTTATCAAGAAAACGTGAAAATAGTGATGATGCAATTACTTTTTTATACTCGTACAAATGCAAACAAAGACCATATCATCAAATATTTACTACTGTAGTCTTTTTTTTTTTTTTTAACCCACCTACAATTTATAACAGAAAATAAGCACTTTATTACCCTGACCAACAACAGTACCCAATTAAATTTATATATTTTACTTTGGTGTCGAGGGAGAAGGCTTCAGATCAGAGCTGGTGGGGTAGGGAGTGATATTTTGGCTAAATGTCATAAGACTCTGTACTTTCCTACATCTTCATTTTGGTTTTCCCCTTTTGCTTGACACATTTTTAACTTGGATCACGAAACTCATCACTTTTGCAATATGTATTCATCAGAGTAGCCGAAACAGTTGCATATAGTTCTCTAGTTGTGTGTAAACTTGGTGCTTTTCCTATTTCTCGAAAAATCATATATTTTTTTTAGAGAGTGAGTTTTGGTTGAAATAAAGAAGAGAGATATCATGGCTATAGTTTTGCATTAATTTTAATCTAATGGATGAAATCTACCAATTTCTATGGTTTGGTGGTTAGTTTACTGTGCAGAAAATTAAATAAATGAAAAATAAATAATATGCTATTGGTAAATAAATAACGTAAACATGGATTTTCAAAATTTATAGGTAAACGAAATAGTAAAAAGTAAACACATAAATGCTAAGAAAAATTGAAGCACAACAAAAATATAAGATTTTAAACAAACACCAAAGTGCAAGTCCCACAACATAGAAACATTAAAAAAAAATCAGACGAAAGACACTAGCCATTGCTCTACAATAGAAAAAAATAAACAACACCAACCAATACTTTGCAATACAAAAAAAATGTCAAATAACAAATTAAGCACACCAACCAATACTCTGCAATACAAAGAAAATAATAAATAAATAAAGCACATCAACCAATATTGTACAATAAAAAAAATAACAAATAACAAATTAAGCACATCAATCAGTGCTCCACAATAGAAAAAAAAAATGACAAATAAATAAAACACACCAGTCGTGCTTTGCAACACAAAAAAATTACAAAAATTGTGTAATGAACAATTATTTAAATATACAATAGACACTAAATTTACACATTATTCCATGTTAAGCATATGTGACTTCTCTTAAAATATGCAAAGATACTAAATTAAATCGTTGCATTTAAATTTAGTGAATTTTCAAAGGCACTTTACGGTCTATACTGAATAACCACCCATAAGGTCCAATCTTTTACATTGATAAAGACTTTACAAAAATATTAGAAATCCACTAAACTACATATCAGTAGGAAGCTTTACAAAAGTGGTTAACATCAAGGATATACTTTACAAAATATTTGCCATATAATGTCTTCAAACTTATTGTTTTACAAAAAGTACTTGGACGCCTCTAAAGTGATTGGATGCCTCTAAAGTGATTGGACGCCTTCAAACTTGTTCTCCATCACATTCTGAAATGTCCATGCATCAACTTCTATGTACTTTTTCCAGTGAGGAGCATGCACAACAATCTAATATTTAAAAAACAATAACATTAGCATATTGAAACAATACGAAAAATAGATATTGAGACAATATGGATTAATGATACTTTATTAAAATTCCATCGGAGCATTGTAGTCTTATTTATCCTCTTGAGCTCCATTGCTTTTTCAACCCAATCCTACAAAATTCGATTTGATCATAATTAAAACACAATTTTAATTAAAATACACTTTCAATTTATTTCCTTCTTTCATCATTTGTGTTCTTTTTTAAACCTTAGTTACTTCCCTCTTCTATTTGGAAAATTTGATATCTTTGTAAAAGATCCTTAATAATGTTTTCAAGTTTATTATTTTTTAAGGATGCATAATTTATTGAAAATTAGTAATATTAAGGATTAAAAGCACCGTGCTCATCTTCACAAATTGTACCGTAAAAAAAATTACACATAGATTATGCATGCTTCAAAATATCACATTCTCCCATACTCCAAAACAAACTTGAAAAGAACCATACCACTTGTGCATTTTTTATTCCCCTTCTTGAGTAGTTTTCCTTTAAGCTTCTTATTTGCCTTTGCCTTTCAAAAAATAAGCAAAAATTATTAAGAAAAAACATGGGAAGCAAATAAATTTGATTAGTGGGCTTACCCCACGAACACAGAGGACGTTGAAATCCCGTTCATTATGAATCACAACACTGACATTTCTGTTTTGAAGAAAATGAACCCGTGTATATATAGAAAAATTATATGAAGAAATGTAAATTAAATAAAAAAATTAGTATAGAGATCTAATATTACTGTTTCCTCCAACATATCATCCACCTATAAAAAAATAATACAAAAGCATTTGATTATGAGAAAAATCTTAAATAATAAGTAAGAAATTAAGTCTCGATTCATAAAATATAAACTAAACATACATAATCAAAAATATGAATGTTGTCCATGATTTGAATTAAAATGAACTCCAAGATTGTTGAAATGGTTGAAACACCACAGATCTGTAGTGAAAAAATAAATCATTTGATAGTGCTATAAATAGATTGGGTTTAAATACCAATGGGTTGTACAATGACTGTTTGATTACTTAATTGTGCCATAATTTAAGTACAACAAGCTATTTCTTTCTCACTATAATTCTAATTTTCAGCAATCAAATAAAAACAAAAGATCACAGAACACTACTTTGCATGTTAAAAAAGGAAATCCAATTCACACATTTATCAAAATGACCCAAATCATTTATCAGAACACTAATCATATTTGAAACACTTCAATCTCATTTATGCTTTAAAGGTACACTGAAATGAGATGAAATTAAATGAAATGGTTATTCCTTGCACTTCCCTATGGAATGATCATTCCCTTATAATGGTTAATGATTACTCCATTTGCAATGAATTTTTCATTATTCTTTTAGTCAACCAAACATGAGAAGTGTAAGGAATTTTTGCACTACACACTACCTTAGAGTTTCATATGACATTTTATTCCAGAAGATTAAAACATAGGGAAAAGAAAAACAGGGAAAGAAGCTCAATCAAACTGCCAAATAAATAGTATGGAAGTATATTTTTCCTTCCTCTAATCAATCATCAATTTGAAGACACTACAAGTCGAAATTCCAAGCTAATCTAAATATGCAAAATTCTTTTCAATCCAGTACACTACCTCTATGGTAGTGATGTTGTACATACAATTGGTTGTTGGGTGAGTTTTGGTCCAAAGTCTACCCTTTTTGGCACTAATTTTTTTGCCAAGCACATCTTGTAAGAGAGAGGTTACATTGCAAGAAAAAAAAAATATAGGAGAAGTAGAAAGAATCAAATCTATGTAGAATTAAGTTAGAAGTTAGAGTTAAAGACACAAAATACAAGAGAAGCAAATCAATTTCCAGCAACACATAAAACAAATTTTCAAAAACTTCAATCCCATCCCATTTAGACTATGGCTCCGTTTGTTTGGGGTTATAGAGAGGGGATTGGGATTGATAATGATGTGGGACCTACTATATGCTATGTTTGTTTTGAGAGATGGGGAGGAGACTCCTAATCCCTTGGTATTAGGGTGGGAAATTCTATTTCCAACACCCTGATAAACTCAGTTAACACACTTAATGAAAAAATAGAGTAATGACAATTATATCCTACTTGAAATTTACTATAATAGTCATTGATCAACACTCCTATTATTATATATATAAAACGTTGATTGCTTTTCTGCAAATCGAACACCATCCAAGATTGCTGATGTTGAAATTTTTATAGATATTGATTGCTTTTCTGCAAATCAAACACCATTCAAGATTGTTGATATCAGACTTTGACTTTTATCTGATTAACACAGAAGTTACGTGTTCTTGATAAGATAATTACTCATTCACAAGTTTTTGCCCAAATTTCACGAAATCAGGATTTCTCTGATCAAAATCCATCTGGGTTTAGTCTAATTCCAAATTAAACTACGTTTAATGCTAAGTTTTCATCTGGGTCTTTTTTGATTTGATCCCCAGGAGAGAAAATGGATCAAACCCTGAAAACCCTAAATCATACCCATCAAAATTTCAACCCACCCATTGAATCTGGTGATTGTGCTGTTAATTTCTAGTCTCAATCACTCACTTGTCACCAACAATTTGCAAATGTATCTCATGTTGAATACCCATCTTTCAAGAAGCCCAGAACCTCTGGATTGATCAATGAACCGACTACGGGCATTCCCTTGAGGACTGAACTATGCTTGCAATTCAAAAAGGGTCATTGCACTTTTGGGGACACTTGTCGCTTTGTCCATGGCATAGGGATTGGGGGTACCCGAAAGCTTGTGCCTCATAGGCAGGAATTGATGGCCAGAGAGACCAATGTGATTAAGAATGGGAATGAGGATCATAGAATTATCAGTGCAATGAAACTGTGTAGGAGGTTTTGTAATGGGGAAGTATGCCCATATGGTGAGAGATGCCATTTTCTTCATGAAGCGCCCGGGAAATTTAGGAAGAGTTTTGCCATAAGTATTGGGATCCAGGAATGGGTGTGATCAATTGGAATATAAGCCATCTGTGCACTCAAGTTTGGATGCTAATGGAGTGGCTCAGAAGCCAGTGTTTTGGAAGACTAAGATCTGTAAGAAGTGGGAGGGGTTGTTTGTAATTTTAAGGATGTGGGTTGAGATAATTACTTAATAATGAAATTAATAGAGATGTGTATTGAGAAAAGATTTGTCCTGAGTTTATCTGGGTGTTGGAAATAGAATTTCCCTATTAGGGTAGGCCTTAGAAGGGGGATTGGGATAGAAGAGGTGGATGTGGTATTAAAAAAATAGTCCGCTGGACTCTTTATATATATATATTTTACATGTTGGGAATTTTTTGTTTGAACATTAATGTTTAATTTTTTATATTTTTTGTTAAGTAAAAATCATTGTTTTATTTGATTTATTTTTTTTTGGAAACTTTTTATTTTATTTTTTATTTTTTATATGTTGGGCATTTTTTTTAACATTAATGTTTAATGTTTTTGTATTTTTTTTTATTTGTTTTATTATTTTATATAAAAATAATTTAACAATCCCTACACCAATAACTATCATAAAAACAGACACAATTTTACTTAATCCACTTACTATCAATCCCCTCACTAACAATCCCCTCACTATGAATCCCCTCCATTCTACCTCTGAAAACAAATAAGGCCTATAACTCTATAGTTTCTGAAAGTCTATATAAATATAAAAAAAATGGCTGGTGTAGATTATAGATATAAGTAAGACATTTCCCAAAGAACTTGAAACACTTTTAAGCAGGACATATCCCTAATTATTCCAACAAAAAAAAAGAAGAAGCCTATTATTGACAAAAGTTATAAAGTTAATTCATATATCATGAATAAACTATATCAATGAAGGAATTAATAAAAAATCACATAGATATGCAAATGCCAAACTAATAACCTACCAATCATTTTTCGCCACCAAATTTTATTAAAATTAAACAATTTATCAAAATGAGTTGTGTTTCCAGTTGAAACTATCAACAAAACACATCAATCACTTACTACTTTGCTTCGTAGAATCTATTTATTAAAATTAACAAATAACAAAAGATTTGCACATCTACACAGTTTGAAAACAATAATTTGACTCCAAACATTAAATAAAAATAATGAATCAATATAAAATTTTTAGGTATTGGTAACACAATCTGACTCCAACAACATCAGAAGAAAATATTGATGAATCTTACTATTTTTCTTACAAATTAATAAATCCTAAAATTTTTAGATATGTCACGTTACCCCAGCCTGGCAAAGAGTGCAGCTGAGTAGAAACATATGTAGTAGTAAAGTCAACATATATATACTTCCATCCCTAAAGTAGACAAATAGATAGAAAAGCAAACAAAAAATATATATTTCATAAAGTCAAGCTCCATACAGCCAACAAATAATTTCATCAAAAATAATTCATCCACCGGATGGTCAACCGCTAAAACATCTCCAAGATGTAACTAAGTTAACCTTTTTTTGACAAAAGATAGATATGAGAAAGAAATATTTCAATGTACATAAGAAAATATTATGAGAATTATTAACCTTAAAAAAATCTAAGAATTGTCTTTCCAAGATTTTTTCATTTTTGGGAGGAACCAAAAAAAAATGTGATTGAAGAGTAAATACTTGTTTTAGATATATCATGTACAGACATTAAAAATTATTGGTTCAAAATATTGGTATTATATAATTTTTTTTTCTTCTATAAATTGGTTTTGCTTCCTCTTTTATCCCTAGTATTCAAACTATCTGTCATTCAATTTAAGAAAAGCAAAAACTGCTGGCTGGGGGTGAACAATTCATGTGGTGTCAGTGGGTTAAGTATTACTTATTGAAGGGTAGAAGTTTCTGGTATATCAAAGTTCCTAGTGACCCTTCTTGGGTCTGGAGGAAGCTGCTGGGTCTGAGGAGTATTATTGCTCCCCTTATTGAATATCTTGTGGTTAAGTATTATTGCCCCCCTTATTGCCTCCCTTATTGATGACATGGCACCTTGCTGACGTGCCAGTCGTTCAACACTAACATGGCGGATAGTCAACGCTGATGTGTTGTCTGACTGAGTACTGACGTGGCACGAAATATTTTACAGAATATTTCACAGTGATATCACGATGATGTCAAAGTGATGTCAGAGAATATACTTTCACAAAATATTATTTGGCTCGGTCCATCTTCTTGGCTTGAATGGTTGACTTTTTTAGACCAATTTTGACCGGCAATTGGAAGAGCTTCTGATGTCCGTTTGAAGTGAATTTTTTTTCCTTTCAAATTGCTCTACTCGACGAGAGCTACACAATGGTGTATTCAGAAGTTGGTTTCGACAACTTTGAAATCTAGCAGAATTCTAAAACAGAGATGCGGAAGCTCTGTTTTGCATAACAATGCTTTGATACTAATTATTGTGCCAGTGGGCTTCAAATATGAATACACAAAACAAAGATACACAAGAATAACAAAACAAATTCTAATTCACTCAAATGAATTCAAAATAAATATAAAATCTCACAAAAAAAATGCAAAGGGAAGGTAATCCCTCCTAACTCACAACCACTCTTAAATTCAAATATTTTCTATATCTAATACAATACATTACCTTCCTATTGATAGGTTTCTGAGGAGGATGAGAGACGGAAGCAGTGACGCCAAAACCACCGTGTTTCAGACGCGTTCAGAAAGCTTCATGGTGTCTTTCATTGTTGACCAACTAAGAACTTTAATTCAAAACTATCTTCTTCAATAGCTTCGGTATCATTTAGGAGTCTCAAGAACAATCTAGAGGAGAAGAGGAGAAGTTGATCTTATACTTCATGGAGAAGCAAAGCCAAATTTTCAACACATACAAATAGAATAAAAAGATATCAAATCAATGGAATCTCAGTCTCTTTTGAAAAAGTGGTTCTTCTAAATGGCTAAGAAAAAGCAAATATGGTTCTATTGTGTAGATTGTGGCTGGAATTCAATTGCAAGGTTGTTATTATGACCTGATCGGGGCAAAGTTAAAAGAAGTAATATTTTTTATTAAATTTTTACTAAATCAATAAATTCAAAAAGGTTAAAATTTTGTTTATAAATATTTTAAAATGTTAGGCCTTTCTTAACTTTTCTAGTCACCAAAAAAAAAAAAAGAAAAAAAAAAAAAAAAAAATCTTTTTAACAGCCTCCCAATTCATATCAACTTTTTTTTTTAATTCTAAATATATATATATATATAACCAAAGAACTACTTAAAAGTCTCCAACCCCCTATAATTGAACAGAAGCATTGCATTATAAGAATTCTAGCTTACTGAGCTCGATCGTTGATCCTTCACTTTTTTCTTCTTCTTCTTCTTCTTCTTCTTCTTCTTCTTCTTTATTTATTTATTTTTTTTAATTTTATTTTATTTTAATTTTACTTTTTACTCCTAAACTATTATCAAATTATTAACTTAATTCATAAACTATCGAATAAATCTATTAAGCCCCTTAAAATATATAAATTAAAGTTTACTTAATTCCTAAATTATCAATTAAATCTATTAAATTACTAAAGTTTTTAATTCAAATCCATTTAGTTCCTAAAAAGATTATAAAAATAAAATATAAGTCTAAGTATTATAAACTAGTAAAATACTCTACCTAATTAAGATTTTATTCCAAACAATCTTAATTTTTTTCTTTAAAAAGTATTTTATTGTGTTTTAATGGGTATCAAAGTTTAATTTCTTAGTCTTGCCAATAAAATTATATGTATGAGTATTGGATATATTAAATAAATAGAATTAGATAATTCAAATAATAATATTGCATTACAAATAATAATTTTATCAGTTTATTAAAAGAGCTTCACAAAAATCTTAAAGATAATCAATTAGAAATTATCAACAAAATCCAACATATAATACTAGATAAAATAATCATTTTAAAATTTGAACGACTTAAATCTTACAACTAAGAACTCATTTGTTTTACTATTTTCAACAAATTACACCCCATAACCAATTTGATGGGTGTTTGGTGGTATATTTAAATTGTTCAAATTTGAAAATAACTTTTCTAACAGTAAAATATTATTCTGATTTACAGTAAAATGTTACTGACTACTAGAGTAACAATTTAGTGTCTTTTTAAAAAGTGCATTAATAACAAAAAAAACATAATATCAATTGAAGGAAGCTTTACAAGTTCACAAACAAATCAACAACAAATAACAATTCAAATCAACAACAATTCAACATAGGAAGCTCTACAAACAATAATCAATAACTAACAAACTCAACAAATATTCAAACTAATAGCGGCATTGAGGCCTTCAATCAGAGCTTTCAATTCCTTCGCTTGGTGGCTCATTTCATTACAACCAAACAAGGCTTTCGCAACTCAAAAATCAAATAGTCTCACAAATCGCAAATTTCTGAAAGCACGGTGTCACTGAAAAGCAATACTCAATTCACAAAATCCTCTCATCCATGGAGTTGAAATACATTCAAATCTATATGCATTGAAAGAAGAATGGAGGCATTTCTAGACTTCCCTACCCAACTTCCACTTGGTGCATATATCCAGGGCAAGATTGTCTAGAAACAAAGGAAAAAAAAAATTTATTTTGTCTTTTATGAACCCACTCAAAAGTGATATTTTTCCGACCAAATTTCTTAATCGCCAATTGTCACATTTCGCGACCAAAAAGTTTGATAGCCAATTATTACATTTCGCGACCAAATGTTTTGGTCGCCAATTATCACATTTCGCGACCAAAAAAATTGGTCGCCATTTGTTACTTTTCGCGACCAAAACTTTTGGTCGGCAAAAGTGATTTTCCACAACCAAGAGCTGTTTTGGTCGGCAATAGATGTATTTTTTGCAACCAAAACTCTTGGTCGGCAATTGTCATTTTTTGCAAAAAAAATTTATTTTGGATGTCGTGACTAATAAATTGGTCGCCAAAGCAGGAAAACAATACACCTATAATTCCTAATAATTCATTCAATCCATAATAAACCTATAATTTTAAAGCATCATTCAAATTAACTGAATCATTAACATTCGACACAATACAAAATTCATTAACATTCGACACAATACAACTATTATAAGTTTTCATTCACAAGTCACATCCATCTAGCATAACAATTTGAAACATAACTATTTATTATCCATGCGCAGCTATCAACAAATAAAACTACTAATATTTGTTATCCATACACATCCATCCAAAAATATTTAATCCTCCCAAAAATGCTTATACTGCCAAGTAGTCTTGTACAATTTACCATGAGTTTTCTTCACCAGAAAATTGGCTTTCTAACTGAGCAAAGCTCCAAAAATTATAACTGAACCTGATCAGAAAATCCTGCCCCACGAGACATGACAATTGCCCATCTACTTCCTGCAGTAGCCATGGCAGTTACATAGAATCCTTCCCTCCATTTTTTATTTATCCACTTGAATGGAAATGACTCGCTCACTTTATAGGATTGCTGTAAATACTGGGTACCTAGGTTTTAAAGTAGTGAAAGTGAGAACAACAGTAAGTGAAACATTACTAGAAAGGAACTAAAATAAATTATTGAAACATTAGCTTACCTAAAAACATCTGGCCGTTGATCATAATCAACATGTAGACCAGTAGAACCATCACGCCACCTGGTTGCTGCATGTCAAAATGTGTTGTCAGAATAATGAAAAACTGGCATAAAAGGAATTTTTCTTTTTTATCAATTTCGGAACTCATGACACAACCAAATAAACACTAAGACCAATCTGTCTAAAGTGACTTACAACTTAAATTCCTGAGCAAATGAATCCATTGGAGATAATGTGCCAGATGTCAAAATGATGGATCCAACACCCAACTGGGAAAATTCTTCCATGGCAATTCCTGGATTAAAACACCACCAGCTGAGTGTTCTAGAAGCCTTACCTGCGGCATGAAAATCAATGAAAATATATGAGGTATAGGGCAAGAATGCATGTCTTCAATTGCATAGAGGAGCAAGTCTACAAGACTAGACCATTCCAAAATTTGTTGCTTTAATACAAGGCAAAGGAAAAACTTCACAATGTTGTTCAAAAAAAAAAAAAAAAAAAAAAAAAGGAAAAACTTCACAATGACATAATTCAACTTTTCATGACATAATTTCATATAGGCTTCAGTCAAGGATTGGAGATGCCTTGCAGCCAGAGTGAATTAAGCGAACCTTTAGTTTGAAGACAGTTTGCTTGTTATTATTCTTCAACATAGTCCTAATTTTTTATTAGATCCAGAGAATTTATTCCATATAAATGATTTTCTGTGCATATACGATCACATACATGTTGTAAACATCAGTGACAAACTGATAATTCAAAAGAAAGAGAAAAATAAATAAATAAATATGTACATCACAGAAATATAATATTTAATACACATCGGCCATGTTTGTTTGGGCGGACTGGATTAGCATTCCCATGACTAATAGTCCTAGGACTACGAATCCGTTGGATTATGTATCCTATCTTAACTAATAGTCAAGTTTAAAATAATTAGTTCGTACTTCAATTGTTTAACCAAACATCGGATTAATAATTTTATTGGACTATTAGTCCAATCCCAAGCTCATGTCCACCCAAACAAACATGGCCATCAAGTATATCAAATTAAGTTAAGACTCAAACTTTAGAACAAATATGTCTCCCTATCACCTTTAAAAGCAGCTGCAACACTAGCTTCAACTTCCTGAACATGAAGCTTAGGAAACAAAAAAATAAAAATAAAATCAAGTCAGACAATTATCTCATGGAAAAAACTCCAGCTATAAAGTTACAATGCATATAATATAGTTGCCCTACCTAACTATACGATTAGTTAAAAACATCATTATATCCAAACTTACACGATAATATTGAGCATGAGCTCTACCACCATCTCTGAAAATTATTTTAAGAATGTCACCCATACTATCCAGCCTGCATACAGTTCCCTTCATCTTGTGTGGCCCTCCACTATCAGTGACATTTGCATCTAAAGAAAAGAAAAAGGAATCCAGGTCAAAATAAACCAAAATACATCAGAGGATAGATAACAAAAAAACTAACCATCCATGTTCTAAATTATGAAGTTGTTCATCCAAATATTGATAAACAAGAAAGACATATATGAAAAAGAGTGACTCATTATTTTGATTATATTGGTGTAACAAAACTATATGTCCCACACATAAAACCATTAATAACAATTAACTTGGAGAATGCTGAAACCACAACTGTCAAGGCTATGTGACTGTTTATAGCTTACGTTCCTCAAGAAGCATAATAGCTTCTTCAACTGTACCAATCAGCATTGTGGCAGTTTTATATGTGATGTTCAGATCAGCAAGTAGTTCATAAATGTAAGGCCCAGGCTTGGTAAAACCAAATTCTTTGGATTCAATAGGGACTTCAGCAATCCGCTTCTCAAGTTTTAAAAGAAGTGCTGCCAGAAATGCATGATTTAACTCAGAAAATTGATCACCCATGAATATAATGAAAAAAAGAAATAGATAAAGCAAAAATGACTCAAAATATAACTAAATATATGATAAATCAACTTTCAGTAAAACAAGATTTATTACTCTAAAATCAACAAGCTGGTTTCTGAATCAGCCAAGGAACTAGTATAAATGCTATTAGAACAATAAAATATACATCATGAAAATAATACTATAAGAACAGGAAAACATGCATTATGAAAGTAGTGATAAGGAATGGAAACATCTATATAATTGATTCGGTCAACCAATTTAATTTACCTCTGAGAATTGCAAAATTATCGGGATTACATGATTTGTCATTTGAATTATCCCTCCTTGCAATAGAAAGGTCTACACAGTTTTTTTCTTCAGAAATGCAAGCTGTAAGAATCCATGAAGGCAAGTCAAAAGACGCAGCATCTGCACATAAGCTTTCCTGGATTTTAAACGACATTTTAGTTTTTGCCAATAACTAAAGTCAAAATATATTAAATACAAGTTAAAAAACCTGCATGATTTACAGTGAATAATTAATTTTTTGTCACATACATTATAGAAATTATGAGAGTAGATGAGCAGGGGTGAAAAAAAACTATAAGCACAGATACTCCAAAAAGACACCGTATGTATTGGATATGCATGTGAGATACGGGTACGTGCCCAATACATGTCAGATATGTCCAAGAAGAACCCAACAAAAAGACACAGATACATTTCTTTGTTGGTTGAGCCCCTAGCGAATTCCTCCACTACCAAAGCAAGCACTTGAATCCTTAACAGTTGAATGTAAAACACACTTGCCTTCCTCCTCTGCTTCAGGAACTGAGGCAGAGGAACTGAGGCTCTGTTAATGCTGGTTTCTAGAAAATTAACATTGTATCATTGCCTTTGTTTACAAAATCCATAATTTTAGGAAAATGAGTTCAGGAAGTTTAGGTTCAATGATTGGATTGGAGGATCTTAGCTTAATATATAATTTGTAAAAAATTTAAAATATTTAATTTTTCAAATGATCTTGGCCACACATGTCTTTTTTAGATTTTGTTGTATCTCTATATTCGTATAGTATCATATTTGTGTTTATTGGAAAAAAGTAGCTCACAAGGCCAGGAGACATCAAAAGTTAGCGTCTTTACTTACCAAGTTGTGAGCTTCATCAAATATCAATATGCTATTATTCCACTTAATCGAAAGAGATTTTCTATTCCCAGGATCAATAAGGTAGTTATATGGCGCAAACACTATATCAGCAACCTTGTGGAGCTCTCGTGACACATAATAAGGACACCTACAAAAAGGTGTCAACATTGACAATCACGAGTAAACATGAACTTATTATTTAACTTTTTGATATTAAAAGAGAACAATATGTAAAAAACTTACAGTCCACAGCTTTTTCCAATATTGACCAACTCCTCTATGTCAATAGGTTCATCTCCAAGACCGGGATTTTCCTTCATAAATTCTACAAAAGAAAAATGGAAAGGTTTTCTGTTTTAGAACAATTGATCCACTGAACATCAAAAGGAAGCAGAAGTTTCATTGGATTAGTACATATCATAAAGAGCCTTCTGATTGACAAGAAAGAGTCCATAAGAGCATTCAAGATTATTAAGCCATCACTATTGTGAGCATCAGGAAATCATGTTATTTGATTCAGCTAAACAAACTCATTACCTGCTCCAATCTATCCTCTTACATATATTTACTTTAAAAGCTCATAAGTTGTGCATTGAAGCTAAAGAGAGAAACCAAACAGAATATACATCATAAAAAACAACCATGTGTTACTCATATAAAATTACCTGCAACACGAGGAAAATGGCGGCAATATCGCTTTTTGCGCTTTTTGCAAAGGGAATGGCAGGCATTTGTCTGGGTTCTTCCACGGAGCAAACTCACTTCTTCATGAATGCATAATTGCTCACGAGATCCTAATACTACCATTTTGGGCCTGCATGTTATCTAACATTGAGCAATTTAAAATTTCAGTTTTTTATTTTTATATATAATTATCCAAAGCACTGTTAGTGACAAACCAACAACTTCAAGAGAAAAGGTATTACTTGCATGGAAAATTCTCTATGTACTCAGTTAAAGAAATACCATAACTCTTGGTCAGAATAATTACAAGTTCATCACAAAAAGGTATGACATCTGAAAGGAACATAAAAGCTCTGACCATGTGACAGGAATGACCATCTGGTAATTACAAACCTGATTTAGTGTTTGGTTAGTCAAACCATTTATAAACATGCTACAGCAAGCCAAAATTTTATAACAGAAAGTAAGGCCAGTCTCTTACAGAAAATCAAATGTAAGAAGTAAAATTTAAGGTGTGCTCCCATTAGAGACAGGGATGGTTCCAGAAAGGTTATTGCCAGTCAGATCCAACCAATAGTTGATTAAAGAGATTACCCATTGAAGTTTTCTAATAAGCACTTTTTCTAATGGGCAGACACATTCCCAGCTCAATTGCCCATGTCGCAAATTGCAGGGATAAGAAATCAGTTTTAAGTGGGTAAAATCGGGCACAAATACCCTAATAAACCATAAATTGCACTGCAAATTCAAGCAGCTGTCCACCTGCTCCAAATTTTATAGCTCTCTTCTAAAGAAATGTTACCTAAGATAAATCCCTCACCTCTCCAAACAGAAGCATCAATGTAACTGAAAAAAAAAACATTTTAACATAGACCAAATCTTCTTTCTTTCTTTCCTCCAAACATTTTAACATAGACCAAAAAACAAACACCTTATAGGCATGCCAAACACTAAGGAGAGACCATATGACTACTATCATTGATACATACAAACACTCTATTGCGTGTGTGTATATATATATAGATGTAGAGTTCATCAATACCTGGTAAGGAGAGGCCAAACACACAAGCACACACTATATATGTACCTGGTAAGGATAGACCAAACACACAAGCACACACACACACTATATATATAGAGAGAGAGAGAGAGAGAAAGAGAGAGAGAGAGAGAACACCATGCCACCAATACCACTTAAAAATTGAAATGTTTTTTGAAAAACGAGATGGTGAGGTTGGACAATGAAGGGGCAAAGATGTGAGAAGTTGAAAATTATAGTTAGGGTTTGGAATTGGGGAAACGAGAGAGAGAGAGAAAGAGCGTGTTTATCTGATGCAAGAGGTCTGAGATTGAGAGGATTAGCAATGGTAGAGTGTAAGCGGCTCCACACACTACCACCGAACATCCTTCCTCTCTCCGCCAAACCCATTGCTGCTCCGCCGCTGCTCCTGTTTCGTTTCGTGTTAGCGCCTTGTTCGAGTTTGCTCTCTGCTTTGGCCAGTTCGGCGCCGACCTCACAGTGGGAAACAGAGCGACACGACCATGGTGTGAGACATTTTTGGTGGTAGTGATTTTGAATGGTGGCCTAGGGTTTGTGTTTATGTGAATGTCAAAGAGAAAGAGAAATAGACAGAGAGCAAAGAGAGAAACAGAGAAGGGCAACGGTGAGAGAGAGGGAGAGGGAGAGCAAGCTAATATTTTTATTTGTTTGTCTTCTGCGTTTCAAATTTCCCCCCCAAACTTTTGGTGACCAAAAGATCAAATTAGTCGCAAAAACATGTTCTTTCGCCGACAAATTTTTTTAGTCGCCAAATCTCAATCAACGGCTATTAAAATATTAGTCGCTAAAAGTACTAATTTGACGACTAATTTTTTTTAATTGCTGAAAATAAGTTTTTCGCGACTAAATTTTTGGTCGCCAAAAACTATGTGACCTTCCGCGACCAAATTTGTAGTTGGTCGGCAAAAGTATACCACTTTCTGCGACCAACTCATTTTTTTGTCTCCAAAATATAACCTTCTGCGACCAATAATATTTGGTCGCCAAATATAAGATTATTCGCGACTAATTAATATTTGGTCGCCAAATGTCATTTTTTTATAACTAAAATTTTTTTAGCCGGCAAAAATATCACAAAATGTGTAAATTCTTGTAACATGCATCTTTGCCTAAAAATTTTGAATCTACCACAAGAGCTTTATAAAATCTTTATGAAGCCCCCCTCCTTACTTGGTAGTCCGATCTCCATATTGTGCCATCATTTTCTTTGAATAATGACAAACTTTTTACTTATATCATATTAGGTTTGTATTATGAACAGAAATTTAGGGTTTGTTTGGTTTGAGTTTGGGAGATGTGTTTTAGAGATAAAAAGTACGAAAAGTTGTTTGGTTTGATTTTTTTCAAAAGATGTTTTGGAAAATTATTTTGAGAGAGAATTTTGGAAAAAGTGATTGATTTGATGTGTATGAGAGAGAGATTTATTTGGAAAACACACAAACCAAACAAGTTTTGGAAATTTTTTTTGGAAAAATTTGTTTAATTTGATTACTTTTAAAAACTTATTTGTAGAGAATTTTTCCCAAATTTTTTTCAGAAACACAAACCAAACGAACCCTTAATACTTATGGTATTTATTTCCATCTCGTTGAGATAAATAAAATTGTGCCTTGGTTTCAATGCCGATGCAAGCCTTCTAAACAAACATTCTCCTTCAATCTCTGAAAAGTCCACAACCAGCCATCCAAAATTGATTGCTCACATTATTTTTTAAAATTTTTGACAGTTTTTTATTTTTATTTTTGAGCACTCAAGTCAAAGTTTATTTTTTTAATTCTTAGATTAATAAATCCAAGTTTAAATTTTTTTTGGACTAAAAGGATATTATTTATCCAAAATGACACTTAGACCTCGTTTGGGAATATATTTTTTTAGTAACATTTTAGATTTTTGATTAAAATATGATGTAAAAAAATTAGTATACTTAGGATAACATTTTATTTTTTACGAAAAGATATATAAAAAGTAGAAAGAAAATAAAATCTTTAACTTTTTGATATAAATTGTTAGCTTTTTGATTTTGTAGTAACTTTTTGATTTTTAAACTAAAAAGTATTATTGTCAAACGAGGCCTTATATTTAAAATTTACTCATTTGTCTATCTATTCAAGATTTTCACTATTTTTACACGTATCACCTATATGTACAACTTTTGTTTGGGAAGTTGAGGGTGGGGCTTTTTTGACTAAAATAATCACAAAAAAATAAATAGACTTTTTAGTTTAATAAGACAAAACATTACATTCAACTCATAATCATTATATTCTTTCTTTCACAAAAAGTCAAAAAAATTAAAAAGTCCTTTTGCAAACCAGACTTTTTAGCCAAAGGCTAAAATAGCCAAAAAACCAATCCACTTCCCAAATGAACTCACAACTATCTATTCAAATATCCCACTATATGTATATATATGTCACCTTTTTATTCACTTCTCTATTCAATATTATCTATTTGTCCGTCTTAGTGCCAATAATTATCGCTACCACTGACAACTTTTTTAGCCAATTTTTCGACAATTTTTCCAACATCATCGACTTTTCAATGGATATCCATCTCACCAAAATAAGATTAATTTTTGAACCTAATGTCTAACACACTCTTCAACTTGAATTTACTTACAATTTTTTATTTGATTTAAAATTCTATAAAAAGTTTAAAAATTATTTATTTAAAAAAAATACCAAAAAAATTAGGGTATATTACAAAAACATTCATTGAGATTTGCTTGAATTATGAATTGTCTCTATAATTTAAAAAATTACAAATATCCTATTGTTAGAATTTTTTATTTAACAAAATTATTTGAAAAAATGAAATTTTTAACTGCTCTCTTATACAATAATAAAATTATTAAAATATTAATTAAAATAAATTTCTAACATCATTATAAATTATTAACTTGATAATTTATTAATAAAATAATCATTTGTTATACTGCCAAAAACTTTAGGGAGCGAGATGTAGTTTTTAAAAGAAAAAATTAGTCTAAAGTCCCTATTTCATTTTTAGTAATGAAAGAGATTCACAATATTATTTTATAATGTCTAAGATCCATCAATCTTAACATCTATATATCACAGAAAAATTTGGGCTCTATTTGGAACGATTCTGAAAATCGTTTTCTACGATTGAGTTCGCATATGGTGTTTGGATAGAGTTGTGAAATTAATTTTCCACAACTCTGCAGAAAACTCCGTCAAACAGAGCGCGATTTTCAATTATTTTTTTTTTCGAAATTTGGCCTAACCGGTCGTCTAGCCGGTTGACTGGAACAGTGATTTTTTTTTTTTTTTTACAATTGATATGTTAATTTTTATATATTCGAAAAAAATATTTTCTGAATTTTTTATGTGTTTTAAAATAATTTTGAGTTGTATGTTTGGTTATGAGTTATAAATTTTTGTATTAAATATCAAATGTCACATCAAAAATTTATCACTCAATTCAAAACTCTTTTCAAACTCTTTCATCAAACAAATTTTTCGCACTCAAATCATAATTCTAAACCTCACAAACTTAAAATACGACTCATACTTTCAAATCATAGTTACAAAACTCTACCAAACGCAACCTTGATTTTCTCAAATTTGAAAGCAGCAACAGCAGTAGTTGTAAGCGCGGCGGTGGCCATGTCAGAGCCAAGCGAGTGTTGCCTCCGCAGCGGGCCATAACTAGATGAAATATCATCCCTCTGTTTCCTTCACCTACCACTCCCTCGTCTCTCTTCTACTCCTTACCTCCTTGCCAATACACTTGCTTCTCGCTCAAATCTCTCTCTCTCTCCTTGCCAAAAGCAATTTTATAATGTGGGTGTTTGGGAAGTTGTTATTTTAATAGGCTATTTTAATTTTTGGCTATTTTAATAGGTTAAAATTTTTGTGTTTGGAAAGATAGTTAGATTTTTTTGTAGTTAGATGTGATGTTTGTGAGAAAAAAAATGAAAAGATTATAGATTTAATGTGATATTTTGTCTTATTAACTATTTTAATTTATTTTATCTTTTTATAAATTTTAGTCTAAAAAATTCTAAAAAAAAAACCCTTCCCAAACACCATTGCTGACTCAACAGGGATCGGTTCTCAGCTTCTGCTCTATCAATTGGAAACGGGAAAAATGGTTAAATCATTTCACGTGTTTCAAGGCATTAGAGTCCATGGAATTTTGTAGCTCTATTAATGGCAATGGCAAAGACAATCCTTTTCTTCTCCAATTGACTTCAATATTGTTGTGTTTGGGAAAAGGACGGTCAAACTGTTTACCTTAGCCATTCAAATGGATTGCCAATTCCAAGATCAACCACAAGATTTTATTCATTAGCCCTGTTTGGTGCAGTTTAAAAATTACTTATTTCAACTTTCAACTTAATTTAAGCTATTTTGATGTGTTTGGTTTAGCTTATAACTTATAACTTATAGCTTTTTGGAAGTCAAAAATCAGCTTATTCTTTGAGTGGGGTAGGAGATGCTTAATTTATAAGTCAGAAATCAGCTTATATTCATAGTTATAAGCTATAAGCTGTTTAGGCATAAGTTATAAGCACTTTTCCACAGCTCTACCAAACAGGACTGTACGGGGGCGAAAAATCCTTTGCTCTCCGTACGCCTTGAACGTCAAGCTTCCGTCAACGGCGTCTATCTCTGCAACACAGAATCGGTGAGCTGCCCGGCGGTGGTGTGCCGGAAAAACCCTCCGATGATCAAGTCAGACCACTTTGAGGAAGAAGGAGAATTTCAGAGAGAAGGAGAGTTGTGATTGAGAGAATTCGCATACCTGTAACGTTCCTCTTCCCCCCTATTTCTAAGCTGGCCATGCAGCCCAAGATCGTGCACGCACTACCTCTGTTGTCCTTTCCTGGACAGGTAGCAATGTGTGCCTCTCACCACCTTACGCGTGTAGAGGTTTTGTCCTCCAACCAGTACACACAGAGCTTTTACAACGGTATTGAGGCGTTCGTGGAGCAGACGTCCTCTCCTTCACGCTATTGGCCCAGGTGGCACCCTTAACCAAGGTACCCTGACCGGCCTATCACTTGTGGGAATTTCCATTACACAGCAATCCGCCGAGCTATGTATCGCCGAGCTATCACTTAAGGCAGCCGAACTATTATTGATCGGCTCCCCAGGTCCAGCCGGTCTGAGGCATGCCGGCCCCAAACCGTCTTATCTTCGATCTCGGTCACGCGAAACTGCCTATCTCGAATGATCGATCCGGGCGTACCAACCTCGGTGGCATCCTTGGTATAGCTCGGGCTACTTCTTGGCTCGGTTACCAACCTCGGTGGCCGATTGAGATTGCTCGGCTGGGAAGCTGATGCACGGCCGGCCCATTCCTTCGACCGCGCAAATCATACTGCTGGCCGTATTGGTGGCCAAGTTAGCCCATGGCCGTGCAATCCGTGAACTCAGCTCGGCCGTACTACGAGGTGCAAATCTTCCCTCTCAATTGCCCCTTAAACCCATCCGAGCTATCGTGATTGGGTTTACCGACGCGTCCGAGCTATGAACGAGTTGCATCCTCACCAGGCCGAGCTTGAATAAGGCAATGTCCGCCGCCGAGCTATTGTAGCATTGGGGACACTTCTTCCGCCGAGCAATCTCAATCGGCCGGCCAATGCCTCCAGTCTCGTCAAAGGTCGTACTGCCGTACTGACAGCCGCCTTTTCAGTGCCACGTGGCGCCTCTTCATTGGGTCGTGCAGCCAGCTGTCTGGCACGCGCAGAATTCAAACGACGCAGCCATTTGGGTTCCCCGCCCTTTCTTAAGTAATATCACATGAAGGGACAAAGCCCTTCACTTTCTCCCTGTCACCTTCGAGTTGAAAATCCTAGGCCCCAAAGCTACCGTGCCCCCTCTGCCATTGCCGTTTTCAAGCCCCAACTCCGTTTTTGCCACTGCAGTCCAGTCTTTCGAGGTTGGGACCACTCTCGCCTGCGTCACTGGTAAGCTACTCTACCCCTTTGCTTTATTTTCCATTTATGTTCTTCGTGCTCTTGGGGTTTTTTATTACTGTTCTTCGTTTCTTCGCCACTGTGCTTGGCATTTCTCGTTTTTGGTTGTTCTTATGTGGCCTCGACGATTCCACACCCTAGGGAAACTGAAACTGAAACTGGAGGAGTGGTGGGGGTTTTTGCGCCCCTCGAGCCACAAAACCTCTGAGCAAACCCTTAGAACTTTGTATGAACTGTATGAACAGTTCGAATCTGGGCTGAGCCGAGCAAAATGCCCACTTAGATCCTCTGTGAGAGCAATAACCGAGCAAAAAATTGTTTGTGGCTTCATGTCCAGGTCACACCCGAGATGAAAACTTAACCCAAAACGCCACGGTCCTTGATGGTATGACCGAGCTAAATGCTACTACTCTGACTGTAGTGACCGAGCGTTAACGACCGAGCTGGACATAACCGGCCAAAACACGAAATCCTTCACTTAGCTATTCCGATAGGAGCCGTGCAATATATGCCGTGCTAACCCTTGGCCTCATTTTTTAATATGCAGAACAAATAGGACCGACCAAGCCCTTCAGCATTACTTCTGGTGGAGCTCAAAGTCCGAGCGAACACACCAACATTTTTGACCGAGATAAACCTTAGATCAAATAAGACCGAGATAATGGGGAAGTACCGGTTCAAGGTCAGTTCGCCCGGTGCAATGGCGGAATTCCGTAGAGATTATAATATTCCCGACGACGTAGTTCTAGAGCTCGCCAAGAAGGGGGACACACCGTGGGGGGACTTAGACCGGTGCCCCTTCACGGTTGTTTCCATAGTAGAGGGCGGCGTACGCTTCCCGGTCCAGCCCTTGCTCTGCGAGTTTTTAAGGCAGACAAGGCTTTGCCCGAGCCAGGTCTCGAATAACACATATAAGATAATAAACGGCGTCGCCGAGCTGAACCGCAGGCTCAGTCTTAATCTCGGCCTTGCAGAAATTTTCCACCAGTATAGCTTAAGTAGGAATAAAAGCGGGCTCTGCTGGTACCTCAAAGTGAAGAAGGGCCGAGCAAAACTTATAGAAGGCAACCCGGACAAAGAAACGAATGACGACGATTTTTTGTGGGTGTCCGGTAATTTTGAAGACACCGAGGCACCCATACCGGGGTGGTACATTAGGAAAGACTTTGGCCGCGCTGGTAAGTAGCCTGGCTGACCGCGCAATCCTCTTTCTGTATTTCAATACCATTTTGCTTAGCCGGACTAACACTTGGTCTCTTCTTGCAGATAAACACTTGGCAGCGGACTATCACCAAGCCAATCCCGAAGCAATCCGAGCTCTGCTCCGTGTCCCCGAGGAAGAGAGAGAAGCCTCAAAACTGCTCGGCTTCGAGCAAACATATCATTATCAGGCACCGCGCAAAAGTCGCGTGACTGATTTTCTGCGCGCTCCATCCCCAGAGCCCGATCCAACTCTTCCACCGATCAGATTAGTTCCCTTGATAGCCGAGCAGGAGATGGCGAAAATTAGAGCCATCAAGTCGATGATAACCGGGGAGGAAGGCGAGTCTCAACCTCCCGAAGCAACCGGGGGAACATCCTCCACCCCCGCCGGTCAAACAGAGGCTGTTCTTGCCCTTGCCAGCGAGCAACAGGCTGGCCAGCCAAAGAAAAGGCAAAGGAAGGAGAAGGCCGGGCAAAGCCTTGTGGACGAAGACTCCACCGAAGTCGCCTCTACCGAGCTCGGCGACCAGACCGAGCAATCACTCGCCCGCAAATCCAAGGGTAAGGGCCCTGCTGCCCCCCCGGTCTGGGCGCCCGAGTTCGTCTACTAGGGCCGAGCAGTCTTCGCCGAGGACTCGGTCTACGAGGACAAGGACTACTCACTTGGTTTCAACTTGACCAAGGGGTTGATCCTGCCCGCGGACATGAAGAGGCACGACGAGCTGGCTGACCTCAAGGTCCTTCGCTCGGCGGCGAAATCGATTGTGCTGGTAAGTTCTCCGCTTTTTTGTCAAGTTATTGTTCGGTTTTTTTTTCGGTTTCCTCATGTTCGATTTTGCGCTTGTTTTCAGGCCGCGCAAAAGAACTACCTGGCGCACGACCATATGATCAAGCTTCGTCAGAGCCTCCGAGATGCTATCGCCGAAAACAAGGCGCACGTGGCCGAGATAGCAAAGCTCAAGGCCGCGCAAGAGGAGGTTGCGTCCGAGCGGGATGCATTGAAGCTGAAGGTTGACCAAGCTGATGCGGACAAAAAAGAGGCCGCGAAGAAAGCCAAAGCTCGGTACCTCGCCGAGCTCAGGAAGCTGCGGGATGCCAACAAGGACGCGATGGACAAGGCGGTTGACACCGCAGAAGACCGTGGATATGCTCAGGGGGAGAAGACCTATGAGCGACAGGTCCAAGCGACCAAGGACATCTTCTTCCAGTGCGGCTGGAAGGCTGCCGTGGAAAAAGTTGGCCTTGGTCAGGATTCTGACATGTTCATCAATCCTCCCCCTGCCTATATCCCGGTCTACCTGCAGGCGTATTCCAAGGCCGAGCAAAACCGTCTTATTGCGGAAGTGAGGAAAGAGGCTGAGGAGGAAGCTGCCGCCGCGGAACAGACCGAGCAACCTTCTCCCGAAGCATCTCCAAATGCTGAAGATGAAGTGATTGATCGGGAGGTTCTTACGGTGGAGGCTGACGACGCCGAGGAAAACCTACCCGAGGAAACAATCGTGGCCAGCGAGCAGGCGGAAATATCGGCCGAACAGAACCTTGCTCTGGATTGAAGACCTCTCTGCCTTTTTTTCTTGTTTTGCTTGCTTTTGTTTTCTTCTCTTTCTTTTGCATGTAACCGGGCTATGCCCCCCGATTGTACCGAACTTTGTTTGTTTATCAATGAAATCTCCAACTTTTTGCTCGTTCGATTTGTATTTCTCTTCATTGCACGTCCGTCATCTATTTATTGAAATGTGGATAATTCCGAAGTGCCAGGTCGGCTAAACTGCACAATCACAAGCCCGAATTACCCGGGTCACTCTCAAACAGATCTGGCAGTTCGGCCTTGTAAAATTTAATTAAGCTGACTTCTAAACCTATCCGAGCAAATTCTGCTCGGTTCTAACAAATTCTCAGAATTATAAAATTCCAATGTCAATGTGGCCGAGCAAAAATCAGCTCGCCTTGTGAGTTGGCTAAACCGCCAATACTTCCTTTCTGCTGAGCAAATTCAGCTCGGTCTTAGTCTGTTTGGACAACACATCAACACAAGAATTTCGCCGAGCAAAATCCGCTCATCTTTCATATTGGACAATTCACCAACATGCTAGATTAGCCGAGCAAAATCAGCTCGGCTTCTACATTGGGCAAATCACCAATGTTTCAGTCAGGTTGGTCACGCCGCCAACATTTCCACTGGGCGAGCAAAACCAGCTCGGCCCTAATGCGCATTGTTCCATACGCAACTGTTTGTGCGGTCTGCTCCCATCCCGGGGAAAACAGTCCGGTCTGATTCAAGTTGGTCTAATTGCCCCTGGCATTCTCATGTAACTTGTGCCTTGCAGAGGTGTAAAATTCCAAATAACAAAAGGGGCTATTTCTCATTACAAAGCATTGCTATCTTTTACATTCAATGTCAAAAGGCTAAGAGTCTAGAAAAGCTAAGAAAAAACATAAGGGAATTACATCTCAAAAGTAAAAGACCTTAAGATTGGCGGCATTCCATGGTCTGGGGATAGCCTTGCCCTCTAGATCTTCCAGATGGTATGCCCCTTTGCCAGCAAGACCTATCACCTTGTATGGTCCTTCCCAATTTGCACCTAGCTTTCCTTCGCCAGGGACCACCGTGTTGCCGAGCACCTTCCTTAAGACCCAGTCCCCAACCTTGAACAGCCTCGGATGCACTACTTTGTTGTATTTTTTGGAGAGTTCTTGCTGATAAGCCGCTAGGTGGATCAGTGCACGCTCTCTCCTTTCTTCAGCAAGGTCTAGCTCCAACGCCACTGCTTCATTGTTCAAGTCTGGTTGGAAACTTTCTGAACGGATGGTTGGCATACCAATTTCCAGTGGGATGACGGCCTCCATGCCATAGGCCAAGGCAAATGGCGTTTCCCCGGTTGACCGTCTTGGCGTAGTGCGGTATGCCCAGAGCACATTAGGAAGTTCTTCAACCCACTTTCCCTTTGCCTTCTCAAGCCGCTTCTTCAACCCGTCCAGAATGGTCTTGTTTGAGGCCTCTGCTTGACCATTCGATTGAGGATAGGCCGGGGTTGAATTGTAGAACTCAATCTTCAACTCTTCGCAAAATCCGCGAAAGAGTTTGCCATCAAATTGAGTACCATTATCTGAGATGAGCGCCCTGGGTATGCCGAAGCGAGTGATCACATTTTGCCAAACGAATTTCTTAACGTCCTTCTCCTTAATGGTTGCCAGCGGCTCGGCCTCCACCCATTTGGTGAAATAATCAGTGGCGGCGATGAAAAACTTATGATTGCCCGGTGCAACTGGGAGTGGTCCAACAATATCCAATCCCCAAAGTGCGAACGGCCAAGGACTTGTGAGCGAGAGTAACTCCCTTGCCGGCTGGTGGATCTGGTGAGCAAATTTCTGACATTTTTCACATCGGCGAACGTATTTTTGCGCGTCCGCCTGCATACATGGCCACCAATAACCCTGCGAGATTGCTCGGTAGGCTAGAGATCTACCCCCAGTATGGCTGCCGCAGATGCCTTCATGGATCTCATAGAGGAAAGCTTCCACCTTAGAGGGGTGGACACACCTCAAATACGGCCCCGTGAAAGATTTCTTGTACAAGGCGCTGGAAGGTGAGAGCCAAAACCGCTCTGACTTTGCCCGGATCTTGTGGGCTGTCTTCTTATCTTCTGGTAGAACTTTATCTTTCAAGAAGGCGATGATGGGATCCATCCATGAAGGACCCAAGTCGGTGCAGAGTACCTCGGTCGGTTCTGGTTCCTCAATGCTTGGCCGAGGTAAAAATTCAATCATCAAAGGATTGGGAAAGGCTGTCTGAGTGGAAGCGAGACCAGCCAATTCGTCAGCCATGTTGTTTTCTTCGCGGTTGATCTGTTCCACCCTTATCGCGGAGAACTTCTTGATCTTTTCTCGGACCAACGCTTGATACTTGGCCATTCTTTCATCTCTTGCCTCATACTCCCTTGAGACCTGATTGACCACCAGTTTTGAGTCGCTGAAGACCACAAGGGCTGTTGCTTTCATTCTCGATGCGCTTCTCAGCCCGGCAAGGAGGGCCTCATACTCCGCTTCATTGTTGGAAGCTGGGAAGCCGAGCGTAATTGCTTGCTCTATAATGAGCCCATCCGGTGAAGTCAGCACAATTCCTAACCCGGCCCCATGTCTGTTGGAGGCCCCGTCAACGAAGAGCTTCCATATCTCGCCAATGAACAGCTTCCAGCAATCGGAGGGATTCTGGGAACTCCGTAAATCAAAGTTCCTGGTTGGCTCAATCTGGTCTCTTTCCTTACCCTGGCTGGTCTCGCCTTCCAACGAGCCGACGACCTTGGGTAGTCCGGTTGAGTTTTGCTCTGCATCCTCTTGTAGGCCATCATTTGTTCCCGTTGCCAGAACCATGGGTTGTGCTAAATCCGCGCCAACCAAGTCAATCGGGCAGGCCGGGTGCGTCCCAGGGGCAAATTCCGCCACAAAGTCCGCTAGTGCTTGTGCCTTAATCGCGGTGCGCGGTCTGCACTTGATGTCGTATTGGCCCAATTCCACGGCCCATTTCAGAATTCTCCCAGTGAAGTCCGCTTTTTCAAAGAGCACCTTGAGCGGGAACTCGGTCAACACTACGATTGTATGGGCATGAAAATAGTGCGCCAGCTTTCTTGATGCCATAATTAGTGCCAACGCCAATTTTTCCAAGGGGAGGTATCTTGTTTCGGCTGGGAGCAGAGTCTTGCTTACATAGAAGATTGGTAGGTGCTGGATGCCTTCAGCACGAACCAATACGGCGCTTACCGCGTGTTCAGAAACGGCCAAGTACAAGTACAACTCTTCGCCCGATTGGGGCGTGACCAAAATTGGGGCTGAGGAGAGATAAGCCTTTAAGTCTGCAAGCGCGCGATCGCATTCTTCATCCCAAAAGAACTTGGATTTCAAAGTTTTGAAGAAGGGCCTGCAACGATCCGAATACCGGCTGATAAATCTATTCAGCGCGGCTGCCATCCCGGCAAGATGTTGCACATCCTTCGTGGAGTTCGGGCGCTCCAACTCTTGTATTGCCTTGATTTGCGATGGGTCGGCCTCAATTCCCCGGTTTGTGACCAGAAAACCTAGGAATTTCCCAGTGCCAACTCCAAAGGCGCACTTAGAGGCATTCAGGCGAAGCTTGTGGCGCTTGAGTATGGCAAACATTTCCGCTAGGTCAGCGAGGTGCTGGGACTTCTCCTTACTCTTCACCACCATATCGTCAATATAGGCCTCCATAGTTCGGCCCAGGAGAGGAGCGAACATTTTTGTCACCATTCGCTGAAAGGTTGCCCCGGCGTTCTTCAATCCGAACGGCATAACCTTGTAGCAGTATAGGCCTCTGGGGGTGGTGAACGACGTGATCTCTCTGTCCGGCTTGTACATGGCTATCTGGTGGTAGCCGCGATATGCATCCAAGAAGCTAAACCTCTGATGGCCAGCGGTTAAGTCCACCAGCTGGTCAATCCGAGGTAAGGGAAAGCTATCCTTTGGGCAAGCTCGGTTGACAGTCTTGTAATCAACGCAGACTTGCCACTTGCCGTTCTTCTTAGGAACCACCACCGTATTAGATATCCACCGAGGGTACTGCACCTCCTCTATCGCTCCAGCTTCCAACAAATTCTTCACTTCTTCTGCCACCACCTCAGCATGGTGCAAGGCTGAGCGGCGCGTTCTTTGAATAACTGGCCGTGCATTGGGGAAGACATTCAACTGGTGGCAAATGAAACTTGGGTCGACGCCAGGCATATCGTAAGGCGTCCACGCAAAAGCCTCCAAGTTGGAAACCAAGAAGTTGACATATTCTGCCCGCTCGGCACTGGACAATGAGGATCCCAAAAGGAAGAACTTGGTTGGATCATTCTCATCAATGCGCACTTCCACCAAATCTTCGACCGATTTTTCCTCGGCCTTCCTTCCCACATCTTCAAGGACCTCCTTCCCTTCGGGCCCCTCGATCATTTGGACAAACCCTTTGGCTGCTCGGCTGCCATTTACCGCAACGAAGCATTGTTTTGCCATCACCTGGTCTCCCCAAACTTCTTCTGTTTGTCCGTCGGATGCCGGAAAGCGCATGACTTGGTGGAAGGTTGAAGCAACCGCTTGCATGGCGTGCAGCCAGCCCCTGCCCAAAATCAAGTTGTAAGTGGATGGAACTTTGAGCACCCAGAATTCCACTTGCTTCACGACCGAACCCGCTTTGACCGGCAAAATGATCTTCCCAATCGGCCATTCCGGCTGAGAGTTGAAACCGACCAAAGGGGACGTTGCAGGGGCCAAGTCCTTGTCTTCCAACTTCATTTGTTTGAACGCGTCATAATACATTATTTCGACCGAACTCCCCTGGTCGATCAAAATTCTCTTGATATCGAAATCCTTGACGCGTAAAGTCACCACCAAGGCATCATTGTGCGGCATCTGAACCCTTTCCAAATCTTTGGTCGAAAACGAAAGGATGTCTTTTTCCTCGGTCTTCCCCTTCTTTACGGCGGGCTGGACAGAGAGCACTTCCCTCATGTGCTCGGCCTTCTTTATCATTCCCCTAAGCTCGCAGACTCTTGCTGGTTCAATGATGCCATGGATGCCGTTGATTACACCTTCTGGGGGTGCTTCTAGGGCGGCCATTCCGTTTGGCTCGGTTTGACCAGTTGGCGCGGCCTTGACTCCCCCATCAATATATTGGTCAAGATGTCCCGCCGCCACCAACTCCTCCAAATGCTGTTTGAGCGGTAAGCAATCTTCTGTCCGGTGCCCCCGTTCTTCATGGAAGGTGCAGCGATACTTTGGATTGAAACCCCGTTGCGCGCTCCCCAGCTTGGCCGGCCAACGAACAAAAGGTTCCCCTCGAATCTCGCTCAAAATGCGATAGATGGGAATTTTGAAGACCGTGGTAATCCCTGTCCGCGCCTTCAATTTTCTCTTGGCATCCTCGGCTGCGTCGCGAGGTGTGTCAGCTCGGTCATTCCTGCGCCCCTTGTTTCGGTCATCTCGGTTTGGTCCACGGCGTTGATCTTTTGACCGGTCGCTCGGGCGGTTATCCTCCTGCCCGACCGAGTGGACTTTCCCAGCCACCTTCCTGTCCGCCACGACCGGATTCATCTTCTCGGTCGCAGAGGCAGCGTCTTCCTCCACACGGATGTGTTCATTAATCCGTTGCATCAAGGATTCCATTGTCGTAGGTTGACGCATGGTGAGCGAATCTCGCAGCCTATGTCCGACTGGAAGACCTCGCTTGTATTGAGTGATCGCCAGGTTGGTAGGGCAGTCGAGAATTTCGTTGTATGTTTCCCAGTATTTGGCGTTGTAAGCCTTCAGCGAACACCCAGACTCCATCTTGACGCCTAGGAGATGATCGACCTCCTTTGGCGTTCGAGTGTTGGTCTTGAATCTGGTGACGAAGGCTTCCGCTAGCTGCTGCCACCCCTCTATACTCCCCTCCGGGAGCCTTTCGAACCACTTCAAACCCAGCTCTCCCAAGCTTGCTGGGAATATGAGGCACATCAGGGCGTCGTTGCGCCGGTGGCCTGCCATGACTTGCCGGTAATGACTCACATGCATGTACGGATCCGTCTTGCCGTCATACAGAGTGAACTTTGGCTGGTGGAATCCGGCGGGAAGGGGTGTACCCTCGATCTCTGGAGACAACGGCGTGGCTGTAAGTCTCGCCAGCTCCTTGTCCACCTGAGCAGGGGCCATGACTCCGGGCGCCGGCATCACCACCTCTTCGCTGCGATGGATTGGGGCACTCAACCTCTGTAGCGCCGGCACTCTCTGAGCCTCTCGACGACGCGCTCTCTCCTCCAACACATCCCTCAAGTCCCCGGAACGTGTGGAGAAAGAAGATCGCGACGTCGGCGTCGGGTGTGAGGGATGGTAAGTGCTATCGCGAGTGAGGTATCTGCCCCCTCTCTGGTCGGAATCTCCCACCCCATAGTTCCTGGTGATGGAGATAGAGTGAGTCCTCCTCTGGCGACGACTGCTAGAACGAGGGAAGGAAGTGCGCTCACTGAGGTTGCCCTCTCCAGCAACACCCTTCCCCTTAATCTGGCGCTTCAGCAGCTCCATCTCAGCCGCCATCTTGCGAATGAGGGCGTCTTGGTCTTTGAGTTTGTGCTCCAGGCACTGTGTATGGGACTCCCCTCGGCGCCGGCGGCCTTCTGGACTCTGCGAACGATCTGAACTCCTCCCACGCTTGTCGCGCGCTCCTCGCGAAGAAGTTTCTAGGCCCGCCATGGCTGGAACATTTGGGAGGCCATCTCTCCTTCGAACATACTCCGGAGTAACACCATCGACGACGGACAGCGGAACTTCTTCGTTGTTGGCCATGGAAACGGCTGAAAAAGCTCGAAGAACAAGGGTTGATTATCAAAGACTTCCCACAGACGGCGCCAATTGTACGGGGGCGAAAAATCCTTTGCTCTCCGTACGCCTTGAACGTCAAGCTTCCGTCAACGGCGTCTATCTCTGCAACACAGAATCGGTGAGCTGCCCGGCGGTGGTGTGCCGGAAAAACCCTTCGACGATCAAGTCAGACCACTTTGAGGAAGAAGGAGAATTTCAGAGAGAAGGAGAGTTGTGATTGAGAGAATTCGCATACCTGTAACGTTCCTCTTCCCCCCTATTTCTAAGCTGGCCATGCAGCCCAAGATCGTGCGCGCATTACCTTTGTTGTCCTTTCCTGGACAGGTGGCAATGTGTGCCTCTCACCACCTTACACGTGTAGAGGTTTTGTCCTCCAACCAGTACACACAGAGCTTTTACAACGGTATTGAGGCGTTCGTGGAGCAGACGTCCTCTCCTTCACGCTATTGGCCCAGGTGGCACCCTTAACCGAGGTACCCTGACCTGACCGGGCTATCACTTGTGGGAATTTCCATTACACAGCAATCCGCCGAGCTATGTATCGCCGAGCTATCACTTAAGGCAGCCGAACTATTATTGATCGGCTCCCCAGGTCCAGCCGGTCTGAGGCATGCCGGCCCCAAACCGTCTTATCTTCGATCTCGGTCACGCGAAACTGCCTATCTCGGATGATCGATCCGGGCGTACCAACCTCGGTGGCATCCTTGGTATAGCTCGGGCTACTTCTTGGCTCGGTTACCAACCTCGGTGGCCGATTGAGATTGCTCGGCTGGGAAGCTGATGCACGGCCGGCCCATTCCTTCGACCGCGCAAATCATACTGCTGGCCGTATTGGTGGCCAAGTTAGCCCATGGCCGTGCAATCCGTGAACTCAGCTCGGCCGTACTACGAGGTGCAAATCTTCCCTCTCAAGGACCATTCTCATTTGAATTTATTACGCTTGTCACCGAAATTTGTCATTGGGTTTTGAATGTTTGCTTTTTGAAGGAAGAGAAGAAAGAACTGTCACTTAACATTGTAATATTTTTTTGGTATGTTTATTTTTATTTTTATTTTTATTTTTTGTCATGTTTAATTTTTTTAATATACCTAATTTTTTTTGACATGTTTAATTTTCTTTAGTTTGAATTCAGATAAATTCTTGTAAAAACTAGAGAAATTCTCTGAATGCAATCCAGAGAAATTCTCTGGATAAATGGGTTTTTGAAATTAAAGTTCAATTATGAAAAATTGAACAGTTTAGATGATGTTCTTTTTCCCTCTGTTTGGTTGTTGACAGAAGGAAAAGGAGAATTCAATTTTAATGTTGTCAATCAAAATTCAATATAATTAAGCAACCAGTTGAATTGGACAACATAGTGGTGAAATATCTGAAATTTAAAATTTTGTTATTGATCTGAATAGTGGCTTTATGTTTTTTTTTCCTGTGTGTTGAAATTGCTTTGGGTCTGTTTGGTAACCATTCCGTTTTTAGTTTATATTTACAAAAATTTAAAAGCTGTCATAAAAACTTGTTTGATAATTTTTTTGATTTATAAACGGTTGTCTCAGTTTATAAATTTGAGGAAAAAACGTAAACTCAAAAAAAAGTTTACGTTTTCAGTTTTCAATTTTCAATTTTTTTTTTCAATTAATTTTTTTTTCAAATAATTTATTTTCAATTATTTTTTTTTCAAATAAGTTTTTTTTCAAATTAATTTTTTTTTCAAATAATTTTTTAATTATTTTTTTCAATTATTTTTTTCAAATAATTTTTTTTCAATTTTTTTTTTCAATTTTTTTTTCAATTATAATGTGTGTGATCCCATTGTCATAAATAATAAAAATAAATATAAATATTTTAGGCCTGAACAAACATATTTTTTAGTTTATGTTTTAAAATTTTTTTTAACATTTTGTTCAAACCAAACGCGTTTGTAATTTATGTTTTTCTAAAAATAAACAAAAACCAGTTTATAAAATTTTTGTAAACATAAACAAAAAACGTAAATGTTATCAAACGCTACCTTTGTGTTGGCTTTTTGATCAATTTTCTCTAGTTGAGTCAAAATACAATTTTCTTTGGTTTGATCAAAATATAGAGAAAATTATGAGCAAACCAGAGAATTTGGAAAAGATGAGAAATGAAGGTGGAAGAAAAGTGAGAATTGCCACTTAACACTCGTGTGTGTAATTTTCTTTGGCATGCTTAATTTTTTCTGCCATGTGTAATTTTCTTTGGTATATTAAATTTTTTCTGTCATGTTTAATTTTCTCTGCCATATATAATTTTCTCTGTCATGTGTAATTTTCTCTGATTTGAACCTAGAGAAATTATCTGGAATCTTGAGAAAATCTCTAGACTGCAATCCAGAAAAATTCTCTGGAAAGTTCGGAGAAATTCTCTTGATCGAATTTTCTTTAGATTGAATTTTCTCTAGAAAGTCCAGAGAAATACTCTGGATCAATGTTGAGAGACCTTAAACATTATGAAAATATTGAATGTCCTTTATGATATAAAATCTTGATACTAGGGATTCTAAAAAAAATCTCATTTTTAAAACTACAATGAACAATTCTTATTTTAAACAAATATCAGGTCTACTTATAATTTGTACAAAAAGAATTATTGTCAAACCAAGTAAAGTTTAGCAAGAGACCACTAAGGTCTATCTTAGTTGGTAAGGAAGTTTGTTTTTTTCCTTACAGATCAAGGTTCAAATCTCCTATTACTCAAGTGAAAGTCCGCCGAAAAATCCGCCGGTTTAGATGATCAGTTAGTTTTCTCCAATTTAACTTGTAATGGTAGACTCTAAAGGTCATGCCTTGGGATGCTCTGAGCATAAAAAAAATAATAATAAAAAAAAATAGCAAGACAAATCCCATTGATTATTATTCAGCAAAGTCGTAGCCAGCCACATAGTCATATCGGCAATTTTGATGGACTTAATCAAACCATAACACGACATGAACATGATCTTTGAGATTGAAAATGATACTGCTGACTGAATCAGTGTACCGACAAATAGTAAAAATATACTTGTTCACTAAAAAACAGATGAAGAAGAATCAACGATCCAGCTTCCGTAAGCTAGAATGTTCTTTTTCTAGATGGGCACCACTGGTTCCATATCCAATTATTTAAATTTAAATTTTTCTATATATTATTAATAATTAGTGATATAATTTCAAATTACAATATTTTAGAATTTTTAATTTCTTTCATAATAGGGAGAAATAAATATCACAAGTATTGAACTCTTCTTTGTAAGAATTGAATTTGTAACATCACGTTATAAAATAATTCGACACAGTCAGTAGGTAAATGCTTTGATTGTTATTTTTAGGAATTCACACTCTCAAAATAATGTTCGCATTTCCAATTAAATTATATAATAACTTTTTAAATATAATTTTTTGGTCAATTTTTATCACTCGAATTAGGGGGGTGCACAACTCAACTTGAATTGTTTTGGGGGAAAATTATCAACCAAATCACCTTTAGCTAGTTGATTGAATATTTTAAGAGTTAAGCAAACAGTGTGAACGGATTAGAAAAACAAAATAAAAAATATATATAGTGAACATACAGCTTAATTTTTTTACTACTCACCCCCTCAAACCACACGAGCTGGTTTGGGTCGATTTGGGTTGGTGTGGTTTGATAATTTTTTTGCACATCCCTAATTGGAATAATTTTAGACAAGAATAAAATGAGTCTGAAAATGAAACAGAAATATCCATTCTCATTCCAATGCTTGGTGAAACAATAGAATCAAATTAAAAAAATATATACGAATCAACTCAGTTTTTAAAAATTTATAAAATTTCAAAGAGTGGTTTTTCGGAAACATTTCGAAGACACTTTAGAAATGAGTTTGATTTTATTCACAAACTTAAAGAGTGTGTAAACAATACACATATTTTGATTAGTTGAGAATATTGGCGTTTACTATTTTGCAGGGTGTCATTATACTTTTTTGATATGAATTCATATATTTAGACTAATCACATTTTGTGTATAGAATCCTTAGCACAAAAACATTTGAAAAATGATAAGAAAACTGCCTAGAAACACACTTCCCATAATTTCTACTATTTTTTATGCTCTAAAATCTTATTTTTCAACAATAGCATATAAATTTTCCTAATATAGGTCTCTATATTTTGTTATTTTTAAGTTATTCAATCTTATACAAGTGTCACTTAACATTCTAAAAACCTTATTTTCCCAACAATTGTATATAAGTTGTCCTAGTAAGTTTCTATACTTTGTTATTTTTAAGTTATTCAATCTTATACAAGTATCACTGAACATTTTTCATAATAATTTTGGACTACTTTTAACACTTTTTATAATAATTTTACATTACTTTTCTTATATGGTTGATGCATTTTAATGGTTTTGCATTTATTCTCCAGAAAATTTTTAAGTGTGCAAGTGTATATCATATGCACTTGCGTAAGTTCTAATTAATATACGTAGTTACTTTATAAAATCACGTGAGTTTTCACAAACATACGTAAGTTAATCTATAAATATTTGAGAAATCATAATTTACGTAATTTTGCGAGATAACTTATGTATATTTATGAGAATTTACACAAACACATATAATATGCACCTTGCACTTCCAAACATTTCTATCTCCGGACAATTCTTAAGAGCTTGTTTGGGAAGAAAAAGCCCCAGGCATTTTGGCTAAAATAGCCACCAAAAAACAAAAAATCGGCTTTTTAGCCTAATAAAACAAAACATCACATCTAACCCATAATCATTATATTTTTTCTCTCACAAAAGTCAAAAAAGCTAAAAAACTCATCTCAAACGAGACTTTTTAGCTCTAGACTAGAATAGCAAAAAAGCTAAAATGCCAACCCATATCCCAAACGAACACTAAAAGTGTGACTCATTTATCTTCAACTGCTTTTTATGTCACAACAAATTTTAATATAAAAATGAACAATGATTGAGACTCCCACAAAAACTCCCCACAACCCCCACATCATTTTATGTGAGAGAGACAGAAAAAAACAAAAAAAACAAAAAAATACATAGACTAATCACACACATTTGGGAGTCATGGGGTCGCCAAATTGGGGGTCCAAACTTTTTCCTATAAAAATAGCAATAATAGTAGATCGAAGACACATGTCGTCATGTGTCTCACCAATGATCTTTCACAATTTGTCACTATTATTCTTATTTTTTTACTATTATTCATTTTTTTTTTTTGGAACATAGTAAATATATAATCCACTGTCATTAATAAGCACACAACTAACATACAATAATGATATATCTCTTTAATTTTGCACTCCTAATTCTACCTCCAATGATGTGACGATCCCACATTCCTCCCATTTCATCTTTAGCCCCCCTCCAATTTCGTATCATTAGAAGTAGAATTTGAGGGACAAAATTAAGAGATAAATCATTTTTCATTAACATAACATTTGAAAAGATAGTTCATTCTAAGTATAGAATCTACCATATAAGATTTAAATTTAAATCCTATATTTTCTTTTTGAGTAAAATTCATAGTATCAATTTTGAGTTCTTATTTGAGTCTTAAAATTAAAAAAAAAGAAAAGAAGATATTTTAGGAATATGAAATTACTGAAACAATCGCAGAAATAATTATAAATGTGAAACAAATAGCGAGACCAACTATATATATAGGTTTCACCTTCTATCTTGCTTGTATGTTTATTTCTATATTTTAACATTGTATTCCTATTAGGAGGTTGAATCTTTTATTGTAGAATTCTAACGGTGTAACAACTTAATTACACCTAATTTAGGATAATGCCACCAACATTTAGGTTTAAACATAAATTGCGCCAACCATATCTTGCTACTACCATATGTTTCCAGCCAAAGAAGGGTCAGAATCAAATGATTTTTCAGTCACTGTTGAAAAATCAATTATTGTATAATGAGCTGTAATTTATTAAAAAATATCACAATTTGACTGAAAAATATATTTTGTTTGACGTGCCCCCCAAGTCAGTCTATTCTACTTCATTTGGTAGGGACATTACGCATAAAAATATAACCCTTTAAAAAATTTATTGGTATATTTTTTTTAAACGTAACATAACGTAACATTTAAAAAAAAACTCATTAATGTACTTTTTTTCATATGTAATACCTTAACGTAACACATAAAAAATTAAAAAAAATTTCTTATTGTATTTTTTTCAAGCATAACACTCACAATTTGAAATTATATTTGCTCAAAACTTACTAAGAAAATTTTGTACTCCTTTTAGAATGGTTTGAAAAATTCCACATCCTTTTTATGAGTGTTACATTGGAGTGTTATGTTTGAAAAAAGTAGAATAATGAGTTTTTTTGTGTGTTACATTGAAATGTTATAATAAGAGTATTTTTTAGAGTGTTATATTAAAGTGTTATATTTGAAAAAAGTATACTAAGAAATTTTTTTTTTTTTTGAGTGTTACGTTTGAGTATTATATTGAAGTGCTACAGTTTGAAATTATCATTTCGTTTGGTAAGCCTCTCAAATTATAGTTCCACCTATTAATTTGAGTGTGTTGTTTGTTTTGCGTTTTCAAATTATAATTCTATATCTATTTCTCAAAACTCAATTCAATTCAAAACATAATCATTACTTTTCAAAACTCATAACCAAACACATAATTTAAACTCTTTCCAAAACTCAATTCAAATCAATATTTTAATTTTTTAAAATATTTTAAATATTTTAATATTTAAATATGTTACGATTTTTTTAATTTTTGAATATTTTTTGAATATTTTTAAATATTTTAATTTCAAAAAATTACGATTTTAATTTTTTAAATTTTAAAATATTTTATAAAAATAAATTCAAACTCTATTTTATAAAAATATTTTTAAATATTTAAATTTTTTTGTTATATATTTGATTACGATTTGAGTGTAGAGTTGTGAAAGTAGTATGGAGTTTCGAGTTATGTGTTTGGTTATGAGTTTTAAAAATAATTTCTTAATTGAGTTTTGTTTTATGTGTTTGGTTACGATTTGAGTATAGAGTTGTTTTTAACTTTAAAATATTAACATTTTAAATTATTTAAAATTTTTGAATATTTAAATTATTTAAATTTTTACGATTTAAATTTTTTAAATATTTATTTAAATTTTTTACTTATTAAATTTTTTAGATTATTTAAATTATTTAAATATTTATGATTTAAATTTTTTGAATATTTATTTTGAAAAAAAATTATTTCCTTTGTAGTATTTTCAATTAAAAAATTGATTAATGTTATTTTCTGTTAATAATAAATTTTTTAATTGAATTTTAAAAAGAGTTTGGTTATAAGTATTTATCAGAATTTTTAATAGTGTGAAAATAGTGTGTTTTGTTATGAGTTATAACAATTTGAATTAAGTTTTTAAAACTCTTTCCAAAACTCATGACCAAACAAATTTTCTTACTTTATATGTCAAATCAAACTTTCAAAACTCAATTCCACACTCAATTCAGAACTCAATTCAACACTCAAATAAAAAATCATAACCAAATAAATTTTTTACACTCAAATCATAATTTCATAACTTATAAACTCAAAATATAACTCATATTTTCAAATCATATTTATAAAATTATATCAAACGTAACCTAAAATTTTATAAACGGTATAAGAAGACTTGATTATTTTGAAAAGTCTCAAGTTATGAGCACCTAGTTATAATTATTATTATTATAATATAACGTATATAATTAAAAATTATTAAAATATGTAAATAGGAATACATTTATGTCCAAGTCAAGTCCTCAGTGCCAATTCGTCTTCTTCGGAGTAGAAACAAGGCCATTCCGTCTTCTTGGGGGTGGAAATTATTGTGTCGTTTTTGAGAACATAGCAAAAAGTTATGTTTTTGGATAAAATATTCAAACAGCATTGATAGAGATCCTCTCCAATCACCACCTCTACCACCTCACACACACGTGGCGGGTGATGATTGGAGGAGAAGGAAAAAAAAAAAAAAAATTGGCCAATGGAAGAGAAAGGGGGTCAAAGGGGGTGGGAGAGAAAGGAAGTTTGAAACATTTTTCATATTCAAAAATGTAAGTGCCAAAAACGCAACAAAATCTCTTTGGGAAGTGTCAAAAATGTAGGTGTAAAATTACAAATTACGGCCTATGACAAAAAAATAAAAAAATAAATCTCTTATGTTGGGTAAGGGTATTTTAGTCATTTTAATTTGATTTGACACCATAAACAAATATTAAACTAAAAAGTAAAAAGTCAGCTTTTTACCAACTTTCCAAATCACTTTCTAAAAAGCTAAAAACTTGGTAAAAAGCCAAAAGTCAACTTTTTACCAACTTTCCAAAACATCCCATTGTCTCTAATCTTTGGTGTGTCAAATTCATATTGGACAAAGACTAATAATAGAATTATCAAATAATTTATAAAAAAAAATAAAAGCTCCGTTTGGTAAGCCTCTCAAATTATAGTTTTACCCATTGATTTGAGTGTGGTATTTATTTTGAGTTTTTAAATTATAATTCTACACCCATTTCTCAAAATGAAGATTTACTAATAAATCCCAAAATTTGAACTTATGAACCAATTGGTCCCATTTTTATTCTATGAAACCGTTTAGTCCCATTCAAATGCGAGGGACGTAATTACCCTCATCTAACCGTTGCTGATGCAGCTGTCGGGTGGAAATTGGGTGAGGCACGTGTGTCGCTCACGTGCGTGATTAGTGAATAGATGTGTGATGTGTTGCATGTGATACACTGGTAGGGTGTCACAGAATGACAAAACGCTGTAAGGGGTTTTTTATTTTGGGCTGGGTTGGTGTATTTGGGGGTTAACACACACACTGATACACACCAAACCCAGCTTTGTCTTCTCTCTCTAAGACACCCTGCGCATAACACACACACACACTGATACACGCACACTATCATGTCCGACAGTACCTTTCTTGCCAAACCCTTGTGGTTGTTTGCCGCCGAGCTCCGCAACACCACCGCCGCTTCCGGCGTTGCCGTCTCCTCTTCCGGCAACTCATTTCTTTCCTCTTCCTCCACCTTCACCTCCACCTCAGATTTTTCGGGTAACACCACTAGAGTAGAGTCGTGTTCCGGCAAAACCACCACAAAAACTATCTTCACTCTCCAGAAAATCAGCCTCTCTCTCCGCCGCCATAGTTTCCAAAACATCGGCCGATGTTTCGGTTCCTCGGCGACCCATTTTCTCTCTCTTCTTACCTCTGGTGTTCTTCTTCGACTGTTCTTCGCTCACCAAATGTTCTTCAAAGGCTTCAATGGCTTGGTGAATAAGTTCACGGTTAGGCGAAGAGGCCCACCTGAACCAGAAACTCGTGTAACAGTCGAAACACTCTCTCACATGGAGACCCAGCCACACACATATCTCCTCTCTCTAGCAGACACAAGACACCATGCACACAAAACACCATTAACACACACCTACACTCATACACACCATACACACAACATATACACACACACATAGAGCACAGCACACACCAAACCCAGCTTTCTCTTCTCTCTATAAGACACACCCCAGCGCATAACACACACACACACTGATACACGCACAAACACACAGTAATGGCTTCAACACTGATACATACACAGAGCACACAGACTGGGACATCAACACACATGCATCTACTGGCTCTCTCTCTCTCTCTCTCTCTCTCTCTCTCTCTCTGTCGGTGGATTTTGGGAGTGAAAAAGATTAACACAGACCTCTCTCTCTCTAGTTGAAAAACACACAAAATATATATATCTCTCTCGTGAGGGATTAAAAAAAAGGGAGGGGATAGACACACACACAAGAAGGCAGCAGTGGCTCTCTCTCACACACAAACAGCACAGCAGACACCACCGCTGCCATTACCCATCACCACCACTTTCCTTCCGAATCTCTGAGGGTGTGCCACATAGCCGTCGGCAAGGAAGACACATTCAAATTCGAAAACCCTACCTCACAATTGGTGAAACGTATTTGAATGTATCACCAAAATTAGCCAAACCGGAATGGGCAACGTTTCCAAAAAAGGAACTGATCCAGCAAAACAATACCACATTAAACCAAGGGCACTCTCGTCCACACAGTGAAACAAAAATGGAAAAAAAAACCAAAAAGGACCAAATCAACTCACCAGCAGGACTATTTGGTATAATAGAATAAAAGTGAGACTATTTGGTATAACAGTTTATGAAGTAAGATTTATTGATAAATAATCCTTTCTCAAAATTCAATTCAAAACATAATCATTACTTTTCAAAGCTCATAACCAAATACATAATTCAAAACTCTTTTCAAAACTCAATTCAAATCAATATTTTAATTTTTAAAATATTTTAAATATTTTAATATGTTACGATTTTTTTAATTTTTTAATTTTTGAATATTTTTAAATATTTTAATTTTTGAATATTACGATTTTAATTTTTTAAATTTTAAAATATTTTATAAAAATAAATTCAAACTCTATTTTATAAAAATATTTTTAAATATTTTAATTTTTTTGGTATGTATTTGGTTACGATTTGAGTGTAAAGTTGTGAAAGTAGTATGGAGTTTCGAGTTATGTGTTTGGCTATGAGTTTTAAAAATAATTTCTTAATTGAGTTTTGTTTTATGTGTTTGGTTACGATTTGAGTGTAGAGTTGTTTTTAAATTTAAAATATTAAAATTTTAAATTATTTAAATTTTTTGAATATTTAAATTATTTAATTTTTTTGAATATTTAAATTATTTAATTTTTTGAATATTTATTTTAATTTTTTACTTATTAAAATTTTTAGATTATTTAAATTATTTAAATATTTATGATTTAAATTTTTTGAATATTTATTTTGAAAAAAAATTATTTCCTTTGTAGTATTTTCAATTAAAAAATTGATTAATATTATTTTCTGTTAATAATAAATTTTTTTAATTGAATTTTAAAAAGAGTTTGGTTATGAGTGTTGATCAGAATTTTCAATAGTGTAAAAGTAGTGTGTTTTGTTATGAGTTATAACAATTTGAATTAAGTTTTGAAAACTCTTTCTAAAACTCATAACCAAATAAATTTTCTTACTTCACATGTCAAATCAAACTTTCAAAACTGAATTTCACACTTAATTCAAAACTCTATTCAAAAATCATAACTAAACAAATTTTCTACACTCAAATCATAATTTCAAAACACACAAACTCAAAATACAACTCATATTCTCAAATCATAGTTAGAAAGTCTTACCAAACGGAGCCTATATATTTGTCCAAAGTTTACTAAGCGGTTTTTGTATTCCTTTTGAAATATTTGACATATTTCAAGTAATTTTTGTATTCTTTTTGAAATATTTTCCAAATAAAAAAGATTTCCATACAAAAATGTATCCTAAATTTGATTCTCATAAATTGTGTACATTACTTTTCTAGTACAAAAGAAAAAAAAAAAGAAGGAAACATAATAGAAATAAGGATATAACCGTAAATCTAATTTTCAAATAATATATTAAATCTACATTTTCAAAATCAATGCAACTAATTGGCCTATAAAAAAATCTTTAAGACTAAATGAATCATCATTTCTCAAAATATGATTTATAAATAAATTTTTCTAATTTTTTTTGGGAATATATGTTATAGAATTTCGCTTATTCAGTTACTTTCCTTATTTCATACCCCCCCCCCCCCCCAAAATAATAATAATAAAATAAATAGTTGAGGTCAAGGAAACATTTTGCTTTCCTCTGAGAAGAAAAAATACCAATCAATTCTAAATTAGCAATGTTAGGTATCATACAAATTTTTTTTATGAAAATAATTATAAAAATTCAGTAATGCTACAGGCTCCAAAGAGATGACCAAATGAATGACCAAAAATCTAGTTGGACTGCCACCTAGGATTAGTGGGCCCTACCACTAAACAATTTATTCCTCTCATGTGATAGAAAGAAAGAAGCAGAAAAAACAAAAGGAAAAACAAAAAGGCGCCAAACCCCTTCAACTCCTTTCAGGCTTTTCACTCCATTGAGAAAAGCATAACCATCACTGAAGAAAAAAAAGCCTCCGTGGAAAGAAGTTGATCATGTAAGTTCTTAATTTGTGTTATCTTTTTTTTTTTTTTTTTTTCTTTTTTTTTTTTTTTTGGGTATGATCTAACTTGTTAAAATTATAAATTATAATTTATTTTTAAATTTTTGGAAAACTTTTTTTTTTTCTAATTTTTGTAAGGAATTATATATTTTTAGGTTTATTATTTTTTGATTGAACAATGAATTTTTTTTTTTTTACTGAGAAACTCATATTCTAATATTGTGTTTGGTTCATAGATTTGAATTAGATTTGAAAAAAAAAAATTGTGTCTCACCTTTTTATTTTTCATTTTCGAATTCCTAACGATTTGGTTGATTCATAAACTTAAATAAAAATTTAGAAAAAAAAAATGAAAAGGTGGGAAAAACATAAATGAAATATATTTATATTTAATCTATTTTTTTATTTTATTTTTTTAAATTTATATTTCATCTAGTTTTTTGTTCTCTGTGAAAATGTCAGGAGCTTCTAAATCTTTTTTTTTTTTTTTTTTACAGAGCAACAAAAATCAACATCTCAACTATTAATTTCAACTATACATTTTCATTTCCATCCTTTTGTAAGCACTTATTTTAGGATTTTTGTTTTTTAGAGTTCAACCTCTCATTTCTAGTTGAATATTTGTGGATCTTGTTTGATTTGTGCCTTTTTTTTTTTTTTTTTGGCTCTCTCTTCCTATTTTGAGGTGTTCTAGTTGTTTGTTGAAAATCAACTGAAAATGGTAACTTTGTTTATTTAGTGGCACCTTCAAGGTGTTTGTTGAAAGTCCTCTGAGAAATTGTAACTTTGTAACTTTGTTTATTAAATGGCATGTCAATTGATTTTTTTTTTTTTTTCTTTTTGATAACAGGAAAAAAATTCCATGCTGTAGCATAAGATCAAACAATGTCGATGCCTTAAAGTTTCGGAATAGACAATGAAAAATGAGAATGGCGAGCACTAGTTCAAATATCGAATTTTGCAGAAAAGCTTGATAGATTGTACTTGACATGTGTTGATGCTAGATGCAATTTTTTGACATTTTAATTTGAGTGTTTCTAATAGAGGTGTTGGTCTAGTAAATGCGATGATGAATGAAGTAAGAATGATGGTTTAGAGACTTCACTCTAGAAGATGAACCAAATATTTTTTGAATATTGCGGGGCATTATATGAAAGTGTACAGAATTTTTTTATATATTATTTTTTTAATCTTTAAAATGTACACAAATGTATGTAGTCAATAGCAGTGTCTATGAACTTATGAATGTAAAACAAGATCAAATGATTATGTATCTTTTTGTAATGAAGTTGTGTAATTTTGGTGTTATTTTTGTGGTTAATTTGTTTGTGTTGCTAGTTGGTTTATTATTTGTGGTTGACGGTGGTTGATTGAAAAGTTGAGCATTGCAGAAAAATTGCAAAATTTTATATTTTAACATTGAAAAAAAGTTCAACATTTATGGTTAAACAATCCTAAAACTTGAAGAAATTTCTGCAATAACACTCACCAAATTAATGATGATCAAATGATCAAAAATCTATTTCAGATTATGAATTAAGACTATTACAATCTGTCAAATTCTGAAGCTTCATTTAAGATTCTAAATGTGATTGTTCCAAGAGTCAAATTAAAAACAAAAGCTAGAAAAGTATTTCCACCATGTACATTAATCATATATCATACTGTAACAACGCCCGCGAGGGACCTCGCTACAGCTCGGACTCGATTTTTGTTGCGGTTCCAAATCTCGAACCAAAGAGTCCAAATCCGGCAAATCGTTTTGAGAAAAACAGATTTTTTTGAAAGAAGTGCCAAACATGGACTGCTTTGCCAGATAACAGAGTCGCCACCTAAATATTTTTTAAATGGGAAATTTAGGAAACCCTGACTCGGTGCCAAAAGGCCACGTGTCCGTCATCACCAAAGTTGGCTCGGGAACTTGGGTACGATTGGGGAAGGTCACATCGTGAGCACCCCCGCTCGCCCGGTCAAAGACCGGCCTCTACTAACCATGATATCTGTTTTTGAAAACATTGTATGTTCTTATTCCGGTTATTAGCCTAGGTTACTATGTGATGCTCGCAGCAAACAAGTATAGACTGGGCCGTCTGAATTGGAACAAAACATTTCATGTTTGTTTGTTTGAAAGATGGTTTGATGGTGCTACCCGCAGGTAGGCTAAAATGCGGATTTGCCACCCTCGAGTGGGCTTAAGAAAATCAGTGATTTTGCCACTATCTAGTGGGCTTAAAACAAACAGTTGATGAATTGCTCCAATTCAGATAACTCAACCTCCACCCACAGGCATTCAAGGCAGTTATATCATATAAGCATATAGCCTCATGGTAAGCATGCTATTCTGGCAACACTCACACGCATGCAAGGATGCTAAAGCATAAAGACTCACCGAGTACTCCAAGCCAAAACAAAAACCGATTAGAAATCCATGCATGGTTCCTAAGTATACAGAATTGCCTAATGCAACACATGCAAAAATGCAAACTATAGCAGGCTCGGCTATTCTAAACATGGCATGTGAAATGCAACAACTAACATGTATTCAATTTGGAATTGAAATACAATGCAGTTTGTATGATGCGCCGAGCCCGGTGCGTGCAAAACAGATGAATGATGCAAACATGCTGTCATACTGTATGCTAATTGAAATATGCCCTATATCTAACCATCCAAAGCGGGTAAATAAAAGGGAGAAAGAAATGGGGGTTGGAAGACATACAACACACTCACACACCCTTATTACAGCATTGCCCTCGCGCAGAGGGTCCGAATAAATATACAGTCCGAAATGAAAGAATAGTACAGTCCGAATATACAGTCCGAATATTACAAATTTCTAATTAATTAACAAATTAATTACAAAAGAAGTAAAACTGGCATGCAAGCCAGGGACTGCCTTGCTTCTAATGGATGATGTATGCTGGGCTGCCTGGCGCGGAAATCCACTGAGATGCCCCAATTCGCCTCTGTTTGCAATTTTTCTCGAAATGCGTACCGGACTCCGAAAAGGTGCTGATTCTTGATGTTGCTGCAACAGAGAGCAGGAAAAGGGCATAGCAATGTATTTCACAAATATATGCATGCCTCGATCCTCGTGCCACCAATCACGCACATCGATGCATGATGGCCGAGGAACCGAATTGCACAACTCAATATCGGATGAATGCGGATGGATGCTACAACAAGAGCCTAACCCCATCATGGGTAATCCGGAGTATCGGCGACTTGGGAATTGAGACTCGTTCCGCCACTCGGAGTGCGAAACGTACCTCGTTTCCCGTGCAATATGCATGATATGCATGAAATGCAACTAACATACAATCCTAGCATGCGCAATGCTATGAAAATGAGATGCCTCGAAATGCGTGTCCACGGGCACGCAAACCGAGGCGATGCGGAATGACATGCGAAATGTAATGATGGGCTTATACCAACATGAAGGGGGCCTCAGCCACACTCACATAGGATGCCGGAATGATAAGAATGAGATGCCTCGAAATGCGTGCCCACTGGCACGCAAACCGAGGCAATGATGAAATGCAAATCGAATAAAATAGAATGCCTCAAAATGCGTGCACGCGGGCACGCAAACCGAGGCAGAGGCATACGCAATGCCAAGCGAATAAAACAGAATGTCTCGAAATGCGTGCACACGGGCACGCAAACCGAGGCGAAGGCATACGCAATGCCAAGCGGATAAAACAGAGAGCCTCGAAATGCGTGCACACGGGCACGCAAACCGAGGCGATGCTAAAAATGGAAATCGGATAAAACCGAAGTGCCTCGAAGTGCGTGCACACGGACACGCAAACCGAGGCGATGATATGCGATGTAAAATCGGATAAAACCGAAGTACCTCGAAATGCGCGCCCACAGGCACACAAACCGAGGCGATGATATGCGATGCAAAATCGGATAAAACCGAAGTGCCTCGAAATGCGCGCCCACAGGCACATAAACCGGGGCGATGATATGCGATGCAAAATCGGATAAAACCGAAGTGCCTCGAAATGCGCGCCCACAGGCACACAAACCGAGGCGATGATATGCGATGCAAAATCGGATAAAACCGAAGTGCCTCGAAATGCGCGCCCACAGGCACACAAACCGAGGCGATGATATGCGATGAAATGGCATACGGGATGCAACAATGGGCTTACACCAACATGGGAGAGCCTCAGCTCACTCACATAAGCTGCCGTCGGGTAAAAACAAAGTGCCTCGAAATGCGTGCACACGGGCACACAAACCGAGGCAATGGCATACAAGCATGAAAATGCAAATTGGGCTTACGCCAACATGAGAGGGCCTCAACCACACTCACATAGGCTGCCAGAATGATAAGAATGAGGTGCCTCGAAATGCGTGCCCATTGGCACGCAAACCGAGGCAATGCAAAAATGATACAAATGGCATGGGAAATGATATGCAAGCATGGAAATGGAATTTCAGCACCTAAATAAAGGGGGAAACAGCCCCGAGACAATTCGAAATGACATTCGAAGCATGCATTCATCCCGAAAATGCGAAATTAAGCCCCGAAATGGCCTATAGCCATGCTATACATGCAAAATATGGTCATGGCAGCAAGAAAAGTAGCAAGGCAGTCCCAAATATAGCATTTTTTCAGTAACAAACTTGGCCAAAATGCAAGCATAGATAGATCAACAATAGCATGCAAAGTTAGTGGCCAAAAGAGGAGTATAATGGGAGATGGTATATACAAACACCGAATGAACAAACTTTCTTCTAAAACATTGAATATTAGCTAAAAATAAGCACATATGCAGAAGATGACATCCTCAAAATCAGAACACAATCATGCTAAAAGATCCATGCAAAATAGGCTCCAAATAGGCTATAACAAGAGACATGCCAAACTATACACCAAACAGCAAACTTTTCTTCATGAAACATGTAAAGGGGGGTCAAAATAAGACCAAAGTCAGTAGGGGTCGAAGTCCCAAAAACAAATAGAAATAGGTCAAAAATTGCATACAAAATATGGCATACTTGATGAAATTTGAAGGAACTAGTATATACAGTGGCCAAATGAAGTTGAGCTACTCTACAATGTTGTAGAGGGGCTCAAAATAAGCAAGAAAGCACTAGGGGTCGGACCCCTAAAAAACAACACAAATAGGTCAATTTTAGCATGCAAAAATGTGACAAACTTAGTGAATATTGAAGGAACTAGTATATAGAAATACCAAATGAAGTTGAGCCCTTCTACAATGTTGTAGAGGGGCTCAAAATGAGCACAAAAGCAGTAGGGGTCGGAGCCCCAATTCTCAACCAATTGGAGTATAGAAATGAATCAAGAAAAAGCCCTAAAAGTTGGTTTTGAAGACTTACCCTTGAAGACTTGTCTTTCTTTGCTTCTTGGCTTGGATTTGTAGCTTCTCAACCTCTGAAATTCACTTCCTAGCTGCTGGAATCAAAGTTGGAATGGTGAAGCTAGGTGTTGGTGAAGGAATCAAGCAACACTTGATGAAATTTTGGAGCTTTTGGCTATGAAAATTAGGTTTTTTGCTATGGAGCTCTTGAAGCCATTTTTTCTAACCTCAGCCAAGGGGAAGGAGGGCCCTTCAAATAGACAAGAAATGGGGTGTAAAAGGGGAGGGAAAGCACCCAATCTTTCCCTCCCGAAATATCTCCTGGATGCCCCGGGATATGTTGGAAGATATCCGGACAGCTGGGACAGGCTGGAAAGCAGGAAGCTGGCCGGCCAGGTAAATTTGTGGGAGGTGGCCGGCCGGCCACCCCACCTGGTCGGCCAGCTACCCCTCCTGGCCGGCCGGCCATGGCACAAAATTGAAGTGAAGATTTTCTGGCCGACCACCATGCAAGAGTGTCCTCCCAAGTGTGTAGAATAAGGTCCCAGGGTTGGAATCTGGCAACGCTAAGCAGAAGTCACAACATAGAGCTTGAAGGAGAGGCCCAAAAATGAAACCAACAATTGCTGGCCGACCACCAACTTTTTGTGTCCTCCAAGATGTGTAGAACAAGGTTCCAAGGTCGGAAATTGGCAACACTGAAGCAGGAGCCACAACATAGAGCTTGAAGGAGAGGCCCAAAAATGAAACCCTGAATTTCTGGCCGACCACCAACCCTTAGGGTCCTCCTAGATGCCCTCATCACAGATATGTAGCTTTGGTTGGAAGAAAATACCCCTAGGGTGTTCAACATTGGCCCGGAAGTGAGGAAAAACGGGCTCCGGAGGAGCGAAACTGGTTATCTGGGATAATTGCTGGCTTCTCACCCCCCAGTGATCTTCCTGATGTTGAAACAGAGGTACCTGCCAAGTTTGAACAAAAAACTAATGAGAAATGAACACTCGGAGCCAAAACCGAGCAATTCGGGATCCCGAAAATGGGCTGCAGGTGCCGGAAGTGGTGTTCAGCAGCGAAGTGGGTATCTGCAACTCCAGTGTCCCTCGGAATGACAAAACAGAGGTTCCTGCCAAAAATCAGAGAAAACTGATGCAAAATGAATGCTCGGGGCCCAAATCACGCAGTTCGGGGTCCCGAAAACCGGCTACGAACACCGAAAGTGGCATACGGCCACGAAGTGGGCATCAGGGGCCCCAGTGTTCCTCGAAACATTAAAACAGAGGTCTCCGCCAAAAACCGGAGAACTCGGAGATGGTTGGGCGGTCCCGAGCCGAGGCACACGGCCTAACGGCTCCGAAAACCGGGAACCGGGCTCCGAAATGGGCAAAATGGCCTACGGCCACGAAACGTAGCTCACGGCCACCGGGAGATAGTCTACGGGACCACTCCCTTCCCTCAAGAAAGAAAACAGAGAAAACCGAGTCTGGTTCGCAAACCGAGACAAGGCACAGAAGAGGGTTCGGAAGTCCGGAGGCAGGGCGCACGGCCGCAACTCTGAGACTTCTGAACGAGCACAGTATGCAACATCACCGAGCGCTCAACTGGTGACGTCTGAGTCTTAAGGTCGGTCAAAAATGGGGGTGTCTACAGTTGCCCCTCTTTGACAGAACTCGGAAGTCATAACAATGACGGGAGTGAATGTCAAAGCCCAGAGACGACCCATTTTGACAAGGCCGAAGACTTAGACAATCATACGAGATAAACAGAGAATGTGTGCCCGCAGGCGCGCCCGCAGGCAGGGGGCAAAATGCAAAATGATAGGCGCGGAGCCAAGCGATCATGCAAGTGCAACAAGCTGTAATGAAGCAGGTATTGACAAATAGATGCAACAGTTTTAAGCAAGAATGCAAAGCGAACAACTACATTTCATGCAGTTAGGGAATGCGGAGAATCATTCAATTCTCGTCGCGTCTCACACGAAGAAGATACGATACCTGCGCGATTCGTCTGGTCGCACCAGCCTCAAATGAACCGTACATACAATATCGTGCCTGCAAAAGAGAGAAATTCAACAAGAACAATATGCTAACAACATATATTCAATGCGATTCCTGTGATTCGAAAAGTTTGACACACACAGTGTCGATGAACGGATGCAACATAACGCGAGAAAAGTGCGTGCGCGTCAACGCTGTGTTCAAGCACAGAAGTATGGCACATCAAGAAATCATGCATGACAATACAAAACATTCATGACAATGCAAATTATAAGCCAAATAATGCAAAACGAGCACAAATCAGGATGCCCAGTTGTTGCACAATAACGAGCTGGAAAACGCGCATTTCGGCGACGGCAACTCGATCGCGGCCTCTGATTCACCTCCCGGAGAGGTCACAACATGTTTAAAAAAGATACACTCTGATTTTGATGAATAATGACGAGACACATGTCAGGAATTGCAGTTAAAGTTCCAGCGGAGCAATTCGGCGCCAGAAAGCGTACTTTTCTTCAACTTTTTCAGGTCCCGGGAACTCCGATTTTCCTCAAAATTTGCAGAGAGGTAGGGAAGGGGTAGGGAGCATGGTCGGCCAGCCCATTGCCCTAGGAGAGGCCATCGGCCAGGGGAGAAAAAGGACATGGCCGGCCAGCCAGGTTAGGTGGCCGGCCGGCCACCTGCCAAAAGCAGGGGCAAAATGGTCATTTTGCATTTTCTATATATACACACCTCCAATGCCATCCGAAATCACTCCCCCAAGTGTGAAATTCTCTCCTCTTGCTCTCTAAGCCATTTTCTCTCTCAGATCTGCATTTTATACGCGTCCCTCGGCCTCCCACGCAAGTTGTTTTTGCGAAATCTTTCAGATTTAAGCACTTTGAAGCGACTAAATTTCGACTTTGGGGCTTCTCTTCTCATTTTCACCACTTGAGGTAATTTTGTTTCAATATTTGGAAAATTTTCCCGGGGGTTGACCTTTTGTTGACTTTTTCGTTTCCCGAGAGTTGACTTTTGTTGACTTTTTCCAACTTTGGCCCATTTTGCTCATTTTTGCTCCTCTTTGCAGATTTCTTGCAATGGCGGGTCATTTCCCATTCGGTGGAGGTCTTCCAGGTGCCGGGGATGATTTTGATCTCATGACATTGCCTCCGAGAGTTCGCCCTTTCATTCCCGATCGATATGCCCCAGCGGTTCATAGGCTTCCGCGGGCCACTTTTCGTCATTTCACTGAGTTTAACGACCGAGTACCAGGGGATCTTCTCCTACGAGAGCCAGAGCAGCACCTCTCTTATGATGCAGAGGTATTTTACTTTAGTCTCTGTATTCCTCGTGCATTTCATACTTTGCCATGCTTAGACACACAGTTTAGCTTACGACATAGTACTTGCATCCTGAGCATGTGACTAAGCCGCTTGAATTTCATGAACACCTGGCACATTGAACAATTGAGAACGCTCAGTGCACATTAATTAGAAATTGAACACACGGCTCAAACATTGATTCACCGAAGACACAGCCCGAAGTTGAAATGAGCACACAGCACATATTGACTAAAAGTAGAACACGGAGTCCCAAAGCTCAGATTTTCTGAACGCACAGCCCACTGATTAAAAGTAGAACACACAGCCCTAAACTTTGATGCACTGAACACACAGCCCAGATTCGAAGCGAACACACAGCCCACTGATTGAAAGTAGAACACACAGTCCCAAACTTTTGAAGTGAACACACAGTCCCAAACTTTTGAAGCGAACACACAGCCCACTGATTGAAGCGAACACACAGTCCCAATTTGAGTAGAACACACAGTCCCAAACTTTTGAAGTGAACACACAGTCCCAAACTTTTGAAGCGAACACACAGCCCACTGATTGAAGCGAACACACAGCCCACTGATTGAGTAGAACACACAGTCCCAAACTTTTGAAGCGAACACACAGCCCACTGATTGAAGCGAACACACAGCCCACTGATTGAGTAGAACACACAGTCCCAAACTTTTGAAGCGAACACACAGCCCACTGATTGAAGCGAACACACAGCCCACTGATTGAAGCGAACACACAGTCCCAATTTGAGTAGAACACACAGTCCCAAACTTTTGAAGTGAACACACAGTCCCAAACTTTGAAGCGAACACACAGCCCACTTATTGAGTAGAACACACAGTCCCAAACTTTTGAAGCGAACACACAGCCCACTGATTGAAGCGAACACACAGTCCCAATTTGAAGCGAACACACAGCCCACTGATTCTCTGAAATTCGAACACGCAGCCCAAAACACTTTATTTGCACACAGCTCATTTTCACTTCATTTGCACACAGCTCATTTTCACTTCATTTGCACACAGCTCATTTTCGCTTCATTTGCTGATCTACGCATTTATTCTAAATGCAGGTTCACTCTCGCACAGTGCGAGGGTATGGCTCCGTCACCGCGAGGGAGTGGTATTTTGAGCTTCCGGAAGCTGTCCGGGGCTTGGTTGACTTTGCAGGATTCGGGCCATTCTGCAGAGGGTTATCTCATTGCCTCATCAGTAGGACTCTTTTTGCTGCTCTAGCGGAGAGATGGTGGGACACCACCAATTCTTTCCATTTTTCTGCAGCCGGGGATATGACCATGACCCCACTGGACTTCGTTATACTCACCGGCCTAGACGTAGGCGGTGTACCCATTCCCTATGACGAGGATATGGGCCAGTGGGAGGCTGCTTGGATGCACCTATTGGGGACACACCCGCCTGTAGACAGAGGTTCGGGGAGAGTCTGATACTCCTGGTTTGCTTTGCACTTCCGGCGGCCACAGATGGAGCCCGGTACTCCTGAGGAGGCGGAGCAGTATGCCCGCGGTTTTCTCATGTATCTCCTCGGCACCACCTTGTTCGCTGATAGAGGGAACATGGTAGGATTATATCTACTGAGCGCTCTGGTAGACCTATCACAGGTCGGTCAGTATGATTGGGGTGGCGCTGGCCTGGCTACCCTTTATTGTTACATGAGCGCAGTCTCTCGCGGGCGGGGAGATTTACTCGGCGGCTACTGGAGAACCTGGGAGGTACATTCTGCCCTTTTGATTTACATTTTTGCTTCTCATTACTTGTTCACTGCACACACGGCGCACTTTGCACTCTGTATTCTGCCTTTAGCACCTTGTATTCACATCCCGCACTGCTTTTCTCAGCTATGGGTATATGCATATTTTCCCACATTAGCCCCGGAGATGGAGGTGACAGGACCTCCTATGACCCCGTATTCATTGATGTTTGAGGGCGAGCACTTGCCGAGGCCTCGAGAGACTCTCTTCTCTCTGCGGCAGTACTTCGACACTGTTCGAGCGACAGAGGTATTTTAGAACTCTCAGTTCTTTTTCCATTTTCATCTTTGATCTGCTTTGTATGTTCTGATTTCTGATTGACTTATGCACTGGTTATCCGCAGATCACTTGGCAGCCTTGGGCAATCTTCGGCGATGACCTCGAGGATCAGTACCCCGGAGGGTCGACTAGTTCCCAGTATAGGTTCCTGCTTGAGGGACCAGTGGGTAGAGTTTGGTTCCTGGGGGAACGCTTCCAGCGCCAGCTATGGGGGGGGAATTCTCAGGACCCTCCTGCTGTGCCTCCAGACACCATGCGGACTGCTGATAGATTATCTCCTGAGGAGGTCAGCAGTGCTATGCAGGGCAGTGATGCTTTGATACATCTCCTTGAGGGGAGCTACGCCACCTATCGCCGCATATATCTGATGCCCCCCTTGACGGGAGTACGGGCTCCACCACGGAGGTCCGCGGGCGCACCATCTTCGAGTCGCGCTCGTGCTGCAGACATCCCTTCTTCTAGCAGGGCTGGCACATCTAGGGGTAGAGGCAGTTCGATTCCTCCGATCCCTCCGACTCTTGATCACCCTGGATGGCCAGAGATGCCGACTGAGTTGACGTGTTGGCAGTATGGGGCTACCTCCCCGATTCCGATCCCTATGGAGCCTCCGGCGCCTGGTCACAGATACGTCAGTGATCCTGACTCACCACCGGTATGTTCTACCTTTCTTCATTGTCACACAGACATTTTGACAGTTGCTTATTAATTGATGAATCGAGCTTGTATCTGCAGCCTCCTCGGGATTACATAGATCAGATGCTCGGAGTGGTGGCCTCACTCGAGGGGATGGTCCTGCGTAGAGAGGCACAGATGTCCATCATGGGCTT
>CM069909.1:124459843-124695114 GCA_036172215.1 Camellia granthamiana | reverse complement strand
ACAGAAAAAGGCCATGGCGAAGTCATGTTGTACAGCTTTGACGGCGGAATGTTCATACGGTTTGCATGAATCTGACATTTGTGGCATCGCCGGACGAAACCAATACAATCCTCCTCCATGGTGGACCAATAATAACCTTGTCTAAGGATCTTGCGTGCCAACATCACCCCATTCATATGTGCACCACATTCACCCCCGTGGATGGCTTCCATCAGACGCTTGGACTCTTCAGCATCAACACACAGTTTATGCATTCCCAGATGACCTCTTCTATACAGCTTACCCCCACAGATGATGAACTGAACCGACATTCTTCTAATTGCCCTCTTGTCTTTGGCATTTACCCCTGGCGGGTATGCTTCTTTCTCCAAGAAATTCCAGATATCGTAGTACCAAGGGTGTTCGTCCTGAACTTCATCTATGGTTGCAATCGACTCATAAGCAGGTACAAATTTCTGGTCGATGATGACTGGACGCATCCGGACTCCACACGGGATGTCTATCATTGATGATAGAGTTGCTAAGGCGTCTGCGAACTTGTTGTTCTCTCTTAGTAGATGAGCGAAATTCAGCTTCTCAAACCGAGGAATCAGCAAATCCAAGGTTTGGTGATACATTATCATATTTTCTTCTTTTACTTTCCAGTCTCCCTTAGCTTGAGACACAACAAGGTTCGAGTCCCCAATGACGTCCAGCCGTCTTGCCCCTAGTTCCAGGGCTGCTTCTAAACCAGCGATGCACGCCTCATATTCTGCTTCATTATTTGAGACTTTGAGCCGGAGTTTGAAGGCTAGAGGGATACGGGAATTGTCAGGTGCTATCAGCAACACTCCTATCCCATACCCATGTTGATTTGACGCTCCGTCAAAGTACATTGTCCAAGTTTCTTCGTCGATATGCAGAATTGCTTCATCTGGGAATAGATACTCAACTGCCTCATCCCCCTCAACCGGATGGTCGGCAAGGAACTCTGCCACTGCTCTTCCCTTCACTGACTTGCGTGTGACGTATGTGAGATCAAATTCGGAGAGCAACAGCAACCAACGGGCTAGCCTACCCGTAAGCGCTGGTTTCTCGAAAAGATATTTGATGGGATCGAGTCGTGAAACCAGCATTACAGAGTGAGCTAACAGGTAGTGCCGCAGCTTCCTGGTAGCCCATACCAGAGCTAAGCAAGCCTTTTCCAGTGGTGTATATCGGGTCTCATACTCCAGCATTTTCTTGCTCAAATAGTAGATGGCTTTCTCCACCCTATCTTCAGATTCTTGTGCAAGCATGCAGCCCATTATGGTTTCAGTCACTGACAGGTACAAAATCAACGGTTTCCCTGGTTCTGCTGGCGATAACACGGGTGGGTTCTGTAGATATTCTTTAATCTGTTCAAACGCTGCTTGGCATCGGCCGTCCCATTGGAACTTCTTTCCTTTCTTCAGGAGACCAAAAAGTGGTTCACAAGTTAAGGTTAATTTTGAGATAAACCGTCTTATGAATTGCACTTTACCCAGAAAGCCTCGCACCTCCTTTTCAGTCCTTGGTGGGGGCATTTCTAAGATGGCCTTGATTTTGGAAGGGTCGACCTCGATGCCCCTTTGTGTAATCAGAAACCCCAGCATTTTTCCCGCTGTAACACCAAATGTACATTTCTGAGGGTTCAGCCGCAACCGGAATTCCCTGATCCTTTGGAAAAACTTTTGCAAGGCGGTGTAGTGGCCCTCTCTTTCCTTGGACTTGACAATCATGTCGTCCACATACACCTCAACCTCTTTGTGGATCATATCATGTAGTATTGTGGTCGCGGCCCGTTGGTAAGTAGCTCCAGCGTTCTTCAACCCAAACGGCATTACCCGGTAGCAGTATGTCCCCCACGGGGTGGTGAATGCAGTCTTTTCCCGGTCTTCGGGTGCCATCACTATTTGATTATACCTGAGAAGCCATCCATGAATGAGAGCAAAGCGTGCCCTGCTGTGAAGTCCACTAACTCATCGATGTGCGGTAGGGGAAAATCGTCCTTCGGACTGGCTCGGTTTAAATCCCTGAAGTCTACGCACACCCGGATCTTGCCATCTTTCTTTGGCACCGGAACAATATTGGCCAACCAAGTCGGATATTCAGAGACTAGCAGGAAGCCTGCGTCAATTTGCTTGGTGACCTCTTCCTTGATCTTAAGAGCCCAATCCGGGCGGATCCTTCTGAGCTTCTGTTTGACAGGTCGGGCCTCGGAGTCAAGGGGGATCCGATGCTGTACAATCTCAGGATCGATCCCAGGCATGTCTTCGTAGGACCACGCGAAAACATCTTTGAAATCTTTTAATAAAGCGACTAAGCGCTCGCGTTCCTCTGAAGACAGCGTGGACCCGATCTGGACCAGCCGCGGGTCCTCCTCAGTACCAATATTCACAAAAATGATTTCATCCGTTAAGGGCTTAACAAATCTCTCTTGCTCCTGCTCAATTAGTCGTTGTAAAACCGGAGGAACTTCGTCCTCGTCGTTTTGATCAAAATTTGAAAGTCCTGATTTAAGCAATAAATTAGGGGCACAGAAAAGTACTCGGAAACCACATTCACCTCATTCTCATTAAGTGCGTCCAAATCGTCCAATTCTTCTGTTACAACAGACTCAAAAGAAAAGGAAAAAGACGACCTGGACAGGACTGTGGCATCCGGGTTGACACCCCCAGGAGTACCAGACTCAGACTCAGTCGAGCTGGAATCTGATTCCGACTCACAGGACTCGGTGGAATCAGACTCCGGCTCACTACCTGACCCGGTGCTGCTGGATAGGAATCCCTCCTCATACTGCCAGGTGAGGGAGGGTGCGATTGATGCATCCAAAATAGCTGCTGGTTGGCTCGCGGCCATTTCATTCCCAATCATGGAAACCACGGCGTTATTCCCCAAGCAATCTTGGTCGATCAGAGGATCAGAGAGGAGACTTGCCAGTGCTACCCCCATTTCCAATTCAGTGCCCTCAGGCTCCTCTGCCTTATTCTGCTCAGCCTCAGTTGTTGGGTCTGTCTGCTCTGTGGCAACGTCATCCCCGGATAGTTGCAGGTCGAAGAAGATTTCGAAGCCTGGTACACGCTTCTTCTCCGCGTTTAACCATGGCTCTGGGAAGCCGCAAAATGGAAAATCTTCCCCCTCCCGGACGAAGCGTCCGTTCAGGGTACCCCAGATGGGCCTGTGCATTAAATCAAAAGGCTTCCCAGCCTGCTTCGCTCTGGCTCTGCCGGCCATTTCCTTTCCTTTCCTCGCCCAGTCTTCTTTGGTGGGCAGATAACCCAGTCCAAAGGTATGTGGATTATGTGGCACTTCGGCCAATGCTGCGACGCCTTTCCGGCCGCTTCTTCCCAATCCCATCCCCGGGATATGCTGTAGCTTGTTCATGAGGTAAACGGCTTGAGCGCTGACATACAAACCTTCATTCACAGCCATTATGTTCTGTACCACCCGGGCCTCAACCAAAGTAAATCCCGATATAAACATATCCTCCATGCCGTGTTCAATCTCCAGGACTGGCGTAGATACCTCCGGAGGGGGATGGATTGATGAGTTCCCAAAAACAATGGCTACTCCCTTTCCATAGGGGTATTTCACCATTTGATGTAGAGTAGATGAGACGGCCTTCACCTGATGCAACCAGGGTCGCCCCAAAAGCATGTTGAAAGATGCAGGGACCTCCAAGACATGAAAATCCACTTCGTGTTGTCCCGGCCCAATCTTGGTTTGGATTTTTACTGTCCCCAGGACATCCCTGCTTGTATTGTCGTAGGCTCTGATTACTTGAGTAGTCGGTGTGAAGTCCGCAGGCTTTAACCCAATTGCATATGCCGTCCTGGCTGGGCAGACGTTGATGGCGGACCCGGTATCAACAAGTACCACCGGAATCCATTTATCTCTGCATTCTACAGAGATGTAGAGAGGTCTGTTGTGATCCACGCCCTCAGGCGGCAATTCCTTGTCTGAAAAAGTCAACGCCGGGGAACCTCCTCCCGGAAAGACTAGCCCAACTAGCTGTTCAGGCGTAGTTTCGATGGAAAGTTTAGCTCTGTCCATGGCAGATAAGACAGCCTGCCGGTGCACCCTCGAAGCCATAAGCAGTCCCCAAATGGAGATGTCTGCCTGTATTTTCTTTAGCTGCTTCAGTACAGCCTCTTCTTCTACTTGCTTCTCTTTCTGTTTCTCTGCCTCCTTATCTTTCCCTGATGCCTCGGGTTGATCAAGGTGTGGGGGCTTGAAATACCGCCCACTTCTCGTCATATGGTCCACCTCTTCGAGGTACCAGGTACTGTCTGGTTGGCCACCTGCCCAGTCTTCGTCTGTGTGGGCGAGATACAAGTCATCATCTTCCCACCACATTCCACCAGCATCTAGCAAACACCTGTCTGGTTCCGGGTTGTTTATGCTCTCAGCATTTTCCTCCCTCATGCTCACAGCATGTTCAATTTTCGTGCTCGCAGCACTCTCAACTTCCTCATGGTTCTTTGCTTTTCGGGCTCTCTCAGAATCCCATCTTTTCCCTTGTTCCTCCAACAACAACTGTGCGGTTTTCAAAATGTTTTGTTCCTGAGCGAAATTCTTCGTACCGGCGCTCTCCGGCAATTCAATCTGATTTTCGGCCCTTCCGGCCACAAATGGTACTTTTGCCCCTGCTGGGCGTTGTTCTGACTGAAACTCCACAACATCCGGCTGATCATCCAACCACCCAATGGCTTCTGCCGACTCCTCGTATTCGTACCAGTTGATTGATGCATCCCTTGGTTCCTGATCGTTGAAGAGCTGGAAATTGGCAAAGTCCTCCTCCACCGCAGTTAGATCACCCCTCGCTGATTCAAGCTTGTCCCCCCGGATCATACACAACTCAGCCTGTTCCGACAATCCCGCATTCAGCTTTGGTTGGCTTGCTGACAAAATATACCCACTCGGATCATAAGCTCTGCCAGCTAAATTCTCAGTTTGCTCCACCCCAGACTCAACTGTTTTGCTCTCCTCAGAAGCCTGCCTCGTTCCATCCTCGGTGGTCACCACCTTTAGCTCAGGTTGGGGTGTAGAGGTGTCCATCATGCACAAGTCCGTGCTATCAGGGAGGATCACCTCTGGCTTGGGTAGGTGGGAGGGAGTGATATAGATACTGGGATCATATGAAGCGACCCCAGTGTGGATGAGGTTGACTCTTTTTGGTGGATCTTGGTTGTGTTTGGGGAGTGGGTTGTTTGTGACGTTGGGTCCTTGGGGAGGTAGAATGATGTTTTTGTCAATGAGATCTTGAATCTCATGACGCAGCCTGTAGCATTGGTCGGTGTCATGACCATGCTGTTGGTGGTATTGGCAATATTTGGCTGGGTTATGGGAAGGGGGAAGTGGATTCGGTAGAGGCCTCGGTTCCAAGGGTTTCAGGTGCCCCTTTCTGACTAGAACCCCGAGGACTTTAGACAAAGGCATATAGAGTGGGGAGAAGGTTCGTTGGCCCCTGGGTTGGTACCTTGGGGCTTGATTACTGCTCCCAGAGGCATCAGAAAAAGGTGTGGCCGCTGCGGACCTTGGTTGGGGAGGGGGAGTGGTGGTGACCATTCCGACCTCTGAAGTTCTGGTATTGGAAGAGCCACTCGGGCCCGCATTATTACCACGGTTGAATGTTCTCCGGGGCTGATCCCGATCTTGGTCAAACAGACCCTGTTTCATCGCATCCTCTATTTGCATCCCCATATCATGCAGATATGCGAAAGTGGGGAAGGGAACTACAATCATCTTCTTCATTAACGCCGGTTGGAGATTGCGCACAATCATCCGTATTTGGTCTCTGTCTGTTGGCCTTAAGGTCATCATCGATGCCTTCGCCCTCCACCGGGTCACAAAGTCAGAGAAAGATTCCTTGGGCTCCTGCCTCGTTGTCTCGAGATCACGAGTTGTGATCTCGATCTGCGTGTTGTATGAATATTGTGCAAGGAAGGCCTCAGCCATCTCATCCCAGTTTATTTTCACCTGATCTTCCAGTTTTGAATACCAAGTAGATGCCACACCCGACAGGGTTCGACCGAACAAGGAAAGCTTTTGCGGTCGGGTTAGGCCCATTGGTCTTAGAACGTTTGAGAATAGCCGGAGGTGAACCATAGGGTCCCCGGATCCATCAAAGCGATCGATCTGGGGCATCTTAAATCTGTCCGGCAATGTCACGGCCACATCAGTATAGCCGTCTTCAATATCTGGGATGGCCTTCACCCCTTGAGACTTCTTAAAGAGCTTCTCCAACTTGCTCAATTTCAGAGCTGTCTGGTCTACCTCGAACTCAAATGGAGAGTCCGGGTGGTTAGGTGTAATGTTTTTGGACAGTTGTGGTAGAAGCGGGGGCGGAGCCAGCCCCGTTGGAAGACCCGTGTCCTCTTGAATGTTTGGGGGGTTTGGCAGAATGTTCTGTTGATTCGGGAGGGTATTCTGGGCAGCCTGGGCATTTTGCGGGTTTGGAGGGGCATTCTGGCCAGCAGGTAGTTGCTCAGGTAATGGGGCCCCGGGTGGAGGAGGAGCCTGATTTGAGGCAGACGCTGCGTTCTGCTGTTGTAATCTGGTGATCAACTCAGACTGTTGGGCCATGACAGCGGCCTGTTGTCTGGAAAATTCCGCCTGGCGGATAGCATCATCTTGCATTTGCTTCATGCTTTCAGTCATCTGGCGCATCATCGCCTCCATAGCTGTATTCTGTTGTTCCATTTGAAGAACCGGCAGGCGTATCTCTATAGCAGAAACAGGAAGCTCAACCCGACTATCTGACACTATAGTAGACTGCTGTTCTGGTGATCTGTGCTCTGATATACTGTGCCTTCTCGGCCTCCTTCTGATAACAGGGGGTAGTGAGTGAAACACTGGATGTCCGTCAACTAGATCCTCGGATCGGTTGAGTCGGCGACCTCGTGTCCAGATTGCTTGGGGGGTATCGACGGGTTCGGAAGCAATTGTGCTACAAACGGTCCCTAGCAAAAAGATAAATAAAGCGAAAAAGAAATAAATAACCAGAAATAAAACGGGCAGCATAACGGCTTAAATTGAATACACCACACACAGTCGGGTATACAACAACACACAGTTGGTAAGCTGGCTATACACTGTCCTCAAATACTGGTCAATATTCCTGTATCACTGTTCTGATAAACTGAATCTGATATCCGCGGACAACTGATTCCCAAATACTGGATAATGCCCGCAGGCCTGATTCCCAAATTCAAAAACTGATGCCCGCAGGCCTGATGCCCAAACTCATACTGATACATGCATTCCCTGTAGAGGCACACTCTAACAAGCACATAACAGATAAATGAGAGCCAAAACACCCCTATGTTGGGGTAGGGTTTCCCTGTCCTATTTTGTCAGGAACTAGGGTTTTACTACGCACACAGCGTTTTCAAACAACCTATAAACGGGTAAGCAACCTGTCCTAGTTGGAATGGTCACTATGGATCCGAATATGCACTAGGTCGAATGGTCAAAAAGGGTGCCCCGGTAAAACCGGGGTTTGTGTTCCCATGCTGTCAGAGCCCAGAGCCGATCAGCCTTACGGACATGACTTGACAAGACAAGCCTCCGGCAAATCGTTCGGGAATGGCATATGGCAAACACGGTGTCCTAGGCGCACTATGCAAATGCAATGCAAAGAAACACACAAGTGTAGTCAAAAGCAGATATCATGAGTTCGAGTCAAGTTCTCTAAATCCCCAGCAGAGTCGCCAGAAACTGTAACAACGCCCGCGAGGGACCTCGCTACAGCTCGGACTCGATTTTTGTTGCGGTTCCAAATCTCGAACCAAAGAGTCCAAATCCGGCAAATCGTTTTGAGAAAAACAGATTTTTTTGAAAGAAGTGCCAAACATGGACTGCTTTGCCAGATAACAGAGTCGCCACCTAAATATTTTTTAAATGGGAAATTTAGGAAACCCTGACTCGGTGCCAAAAGGCCACGTGTCCGTCATCACCAAAGTTGGCTCGGGAACTTGGGTACGATTGGGGAAGGTCACATCGTGAGCACCCCCGCTCGCCCGGTCAAAGACCGGCCTCTACTAACCATGATATCTGTTTTTGAAAACATTGTATGTTCTTATTCCGGTTATTAGCCTAGGTTACTATGTGATGCTCGCAGCAAACAAGTATAGACTGGGCCGTCTGAATTGGAACAAAACATTTCATGTTTGTTTGTTTGAAAGATGGTTTGATGGTGCTACCCGCAGGTAGGCTAAAATGCGGATTTGCCACCCTCGAGTGGGCTTAAGAAAATCAGTGATTTTGCCACTATCTAGTGGGCTTAAAACAAACAGTTGATGAATTGCTCCAATTCAGATAACTCAACCTCCACCCACAGGCATTCAAGGCAGTTATATCATATAAGCATATAGCCTCATGGTAAGCATGCTATTCTGACAACACTCACACGCATGCAAGGATGCTAAAGCATAAAGACTCACCGAGTACTCCAAGCCAAAACAAAAACCGATTAGAAATCCATGCATGGTTCCTAAGTATACAGAATTGCCTAATGCAACACATGCAAAAATGCAAACTATAGCAGGCTCGGCTATTCTAAACATGGCATGTGAAATGCAACAACTAACATGTATTCAATTTGGAATTGAAATACAATGCAGTTTGTATGATGCGCCGAGCCCGGTGCGTGCAAAACAGATGAATGATGCAAACATGCTGTCATACTGTATGCTAATTGAAATATGTCCTATATCTAACCATCCAAAGCGGGTAAATAAAAGGGAGAAAGAAATGGGGGTTGGAAGACATACAACACACTCACACACCCTTATTACAGCATTGCCCTCGCACAGAGGGTCCGAATAAATATACAGTCCGAAATGAAAGAATAGTACAGTCCGAATATACAGTCCGAATATTACAAATTTCTAATTAATTAACAAATTAATTACAAAAGAAGTAAAACTGGCATGCAAGCCAGGGACTGCCTTGCTTCTAATGGATGATGTATGCTGGGCTGCCTGGCGCGGAAATCCACTGAGATGCCCCAATTCGCCTCTGTTTGCAATTTTTCTCGAAATGCGTGCCGGACTCCGAAAAGGTGCTGATTCTTGATGTTGCTGCAACAGAGAGCAGGAAAAGGGCATAGCAATGTATTTCACAAATATATGCATGCCTCGATCCTCGTGCCACCAATCACGCACATCGATGCATGATGGCCGAGGAACCGAATTGCACAACTCAATATCGGATGAATGCGGATGGATGCTACAACAAGAGCCTAACCCCATTATGGGTAATCCGGAGTATCGGCGACTTGGGAATTGAGACTCGTTCTGCCACTCGGAGTGCGAAACGTACCTCGTTTCCCGTGCAATATGCATGATATGCATGAAATGCAACTAACATACAATCCTAGCATGCGCAATGCTATGAAAATGAGATGTCTCGAAATGCGTGTCCACGGGCACGCAAACCGAGGCGATGCGGAATGACATGCGAAATGTAATGATGGGCTTATACCAACATGAAGGGGGCCTCAGCCACACTCACATAGGATGCCGGAATGATAAGAATGAGGTGCCTCGAAATGCGTGCCCACTGGCACGCAAACCGAGGCAATGATGAAATGCAAATCGGATAAAATAGAATGCCTCAAAATGCGTGCACGCGGGCACGCAAACCGAGGCAGAGGCATACGCAATGCCAAGCGGATAAAACAGAATGTCTCGAAATGCGTGCATACGGGCACGCAAACCGAGGCGAAGGCATACGCAATGCCAAGCGGATAAAACAGAGTGCCTCGAAATGCGTGCACACGGGCACGCAAACCGAAGCGATGCTAAAAATGGAAATCAGATAAAACCGAAGTGCCTCGAAGTGCGTGCACACGGACACGCAAACCGAGGCGATGATATGCGATGCAAAATCGGATAAAACCGAAGTGCCTCGAAATGCGCGCCCACAGGCACACAAACCGAGGCGATGATATGCGATGCAAAATCGGATAAAACCGAAGTGCCTCGAAATGCGCGCCCACAGGCACACAAACTGAGGCGATGATATGCGATGCAAAATCGGATAAAACTGAAGTGCCTCGAAATGCGCGCCCACAGGCACACAAACCGAGGCGATGATATGCGATGCAAAATCGGATAAAACCGAAGTGCCTCGAAATGCGCGCCCACAGGCACACAAACCGAGGCGATGATATGCGATGAAATGGCATACGAGATGCAACAATGGGCTTACACCAACATGGGAGAGCCTCAGCTCACTCACATAGGCTGCCGTCGGGTAAAAACAAAGTGCCTCGAAATGCGTGCACACGGGCACACAAACCGAGGCAATGGCATACAAGCATAAAAATGCAAATTGGGCTTACGCCAACATGAGAGGGCCTCAACCACACTCACATAGGCTGCCAGAATGATAAGAATGAGGTGCTTCGAAATGCGTGCCCATTGGCACGCAAACCGAGGCAATGCAAAAATGATACAAATGGCATGGGAAATGATATGCAAGCATGGCAATGGAATTTCAGCACCTAAATAAAGGGGGAAACAGCCCCGAGACAATTCGAAATGACATTCGAAGCATGCATTCATCCCGAAAATGCGAAATTAAGCCCCGAAATGGCCTATAGCCATGCTATACATGCAAAATATGGTCATGGAAGCAAGAACAGTAGCAAGGCAGTCCCAAATATAGCATTTTTTCAGTAACAAACTTGGCCAAAATGCAAGCATAGATAGATCAACAATAGCATGCAAAGTTAGTGGCCAAAAGAGGAGTATAATGGGAGATGGTATATACAAACACCGAATGAACAAACTTTCTTCTAAAACATTGAATATTAGCTAAAAATAAGCACATATGCAGAAGATGACATCCTCAAAATCAGAACACAATCATGCTAAAAGATCCATGCAAAATAGGCTCCAAATAAGCTATAACAAGAGACATGCCAAACTATACACCAAACAGCAAACTTTTCTTCATGAAACATGTAAAGGGGGTCAAAATAAGACCAAAGTCAGTAGGGGTCGAAGTCCCAAAAACAAATAGAAATAGGTCAAAAATTGCATACAAAATATGGCATACTTGATGAAATTTGAAGGAACTAGTATATACAGTGGCCAAATAAAGTTGAGCTACTCTACAATGTTGTAGAGGGGCTCAAAATAAGCAAGAAAGAAGTAGGGGTCGGACCCCTAAAAAACAACACAAATAGGTCAATTTTAGCATGCAAAAATGTGACAAACTTAGTGAATATTGAAGGAACTAGTATATAGAAATACCAAATGAAGTTGATCCCTTCTACAATGTTGTAGAGGGGCTCAAAATGAGCACAAAATCAGTAGGGGTCGGAGCCCCAATTCTCAACCAATTGGAGTATAGAAATGAATCAAGAAAAAGCCCTAAAAGTTGGTTTTGAAGACTTACCCTTGAAGACTTGTCTTTCTTTGCTTCTTGGCTTGGATTTGTAGCTTCTCAACCTCTGAAATTCACTTCCTAGCTGCTGGAATCAAAGTTGGAATGGTGAAGCTAGGTGTTGGTGAAGGAATCAAGCAACACTTGAAGAAATTTTGGAGCTTTTGGCTATGAAAATTAGGTTTTTTGCTATGGAGCTCTTGAAGCCATTTTTTCTAACCTCAGCCAAGGGGAAGGAGGGCCCTTCAAATAGACAAGAAATGGGGTGTAAAAGGGGAGGGAAAGCACCCAATCTTTCCCTCCCGAAATATCCCCCGGATGCCCCGGGATATGTTGGAAGATATCCGGACAGCTGGGACAGGCTAGAAAGCAGGAAGCTGGCCGGCCAGGTAAATTTGTGGGAGGTGGCCGGCCGGCCACCCCACCTGGTCGGCCAGCTACCCCTCCTGGCCGGCCGGGCATGGCACAAAATTGAAGTGAAGATTTTCTGGCCGACCACCATGCAAGAGTGTCCTCCCAAGTGTGTAGAATAAGGTCCCAGGGTTGGAATCTAGCAACGCTGAAGCAGAAGTCACAACATAGAGCTTGAAGGAGAGGCCCAAAAATGAAACCAACAATTGCTGGCCGACCACCAACTTTTTGTGTCCTCCAAGATGTGTAGAACAAGGTTCCAAGGTCGGAAATTGGCAACACTGAAGCAGGAGCCACAACATAGAGCTTGAAGGAGAGGCCCAAAAATGAAACCCTGAATTTCTGGCCGACCACCAACCCTTAGGGTCCTCCTAGATGCCCTCATCACAGATATGTAGCTTTGGTTGGAAGAAAATACCCCTAGGGTGTTCAGCATTGGCCCGGAAGTGAGAAAAACGGGCTCCGGAGGAGCGAAACTGGTTATCTGGGATAATTGCTGGCTTCTCACCCCCCAGTGATCTTCCTGATGTTGAAACAGAGGTACCTGCCAAGTTTGAACAAAAACTAATGAGAAATGAACACTCGGAGCCAAAACCGAGCAATTCGGGATCCCGAAAATGGGCTGCAGGTGCCGGAAGTGGTGTTCAGCAGCGAAGTGGGTATCTGCGACTCCAGTGTCCCTCGGAATGACAAAACAGAGGTTCCTGCCAAAAATCAGAGAAAACTGATGCAAAATGAATGCTCGGGGCCCAAATCACGCAGTTCGGGGTCCTGAAAACCGGCTACGAACACCGAAAGTGGCATACGGCCACGAAGTGGGCATCAGGGGCCCCAGTGTTCCTCGAAACATTAAAACAGAGGTCTCCGCCAAAAACCGGAGAACTCGGAGATGGTTGGGCGGTCCCGAGCCGAGGCACACGGCCTAACGGCTCCGAAAACCGGGAACCGGGCTCCGAAATGGGCAAAATGGCCTACGGCCACGAAACGTAGCTCACGGCCACCGGGAGATAGTCTACGGGACCACTCCCTTCCCTCAAGAAAGAAAACAGAGAAAACCGAGTCTGGTTCGCAAACCGAGACAAGGCACAGAAGAGGGTTCGGAAGTCCGGAGGCAGGGCGCACGGCCGCAACTCTGAGACTTCTGAACGAGCACAGTATGCAACATCACCGAGCGCTCAACTGGTGACGTCTGAGTCTTAAGGTCGGTCAAAAATGGGGTGTCTACACATAACCATTCAAAAAAATTGTAGCAACAAAAAGAAGCATCCATACAAAATCATAAAATGCTTCAAATCTTTGGTCCCTCTTCAACTTTATCTTCTTCTGGTGATGGCATGGAAGTAGGAGCTAAATCATAACATGCTCTCCAAGGTGGATGGATATTACTCTACAATAAAAATAATAGAAATTATAAGATGCATATTTTAAGAAATTGTACCTAATAATCTATATAAAAATAAATAAAATAAAATGGAGAGCTTGTTATGTACTTGGGATTCACTACCATTGAAGAAAATCGAGTTCGTGTCAAAACCTTGTCCTCCTGTACTTGATTGAAATGGATATCTTCCACCTAATAGCATATTTGGATGACCATAATATGGATGTATCCCAGAAAAATTTGGATAGGCAGACATGTTTGGCTACATTAATGATCCCCTATTAAAGGCATACTCTCTCCACCAATATATTGTGATCGTTGCATTTCAGTCTCCTACATTGATAAAAATATTGCATCCATTATACTTTAATCCTATTGACATCATTGTATTTAAAATAAATAAATGTCTTACATCTAAGGTAAAACCCTCTTGTGTTCTAGTCACACCAAAACCCGTAGTAGAGGTTGTAACATGAACATTTTCAGTCTCTTTAAAGTCCTATTTAAGCATGAAAAATAAAAAGTTAGTAACAAAAAAATAATCAATAAAAGAAGTAAAAAAAATGTATGATAAGGCATAACTCTCTCCACCAATATATTGTGATCGTTGCATTTCAGTCTCCTACATTGATAAAAATATTGCATCCATTTTACTTTAATCCTATTGACATCATTGTATTTAAAATAAATAAATGTCTTACATCTAAGGTAAAACCCTCTTGTGTTCTAGTCACACCAAAACCCGTAGTAGAGGTTGTAATATGAACATTTTCAGTCTCTTCAAAGTCCTATTTAAGCATTAAAAATAAAAAGTTAGTAACAAAAAAATAATCAATAAAAGAAGTAAAAAAAATGTATGATATTGATTACCTTCACTACATTTCCCTCATTACAAGTGGTGGTCTTTTGCTTCTTATTTCTTTCCTTCTTTTTCTTAACAGCTTTTTCAACGATGGATTGCTTTCTTTTCAATGGAGGTCGCCCCTTTTGACGAAGAGCCAATGGATCAAGAATGGCGCTACTCTCTTTTGGAATTATTATCCCATCACCACATGAGGGAAAACCATTATGAATACTAGTAGATCTTGGCTTATTGCTACCATAAACATCTCCAACTTCTGTGAACTCCCATTTCAATTGTTGTATCCGTTCAATCATCTTGTCACACTTATCGTCAGTTTCAGCCCCTAAATCGGCAACCTCATAAAAGGCATTGCAAATTTTATTAAATCGATGCGCTTCAGGTTTGGTAAAACAATTGGCATAACTAATCCGAACTTTCATGTGGCTTCTTTTAACATTTTTATCCCATCTCCTCAAGATGTATTTCTCCGGTACTTGGTCAGTCTTTCTATGCATGAAGACTGTGATTTGATGCTTGCATAATATTCCCCTAAATTCAAATAATCGACAATTGCAATTAACTTCTTTTGTATCATCCTTAAAAACAACAATGAAAGTTGCACGTTGATGACTCTCTCCAACTTTGACATATTCATCAATTGTATATTCTGAAATGCCACCATCTTCTTTACATGTAGTCAAATCACAATAAATCTTTCCTAATATCTCTCGTTGGGACTCTTTGAATTTTGCTTTCGTGTAAGTACTTTGAAATTGCTTCTCTATCTCATAATGACTTATACATGGGATGCATGAGCTAAAAGAATTGAATTCCTCAAGATTTTCATTTTCCACCTTTTTTGCCAATGCATTCTCATACTGTTCAACAAACTGTTTCAAAGTGGTTTTCAAATTGATATAGCCATCAAAAAAGGCATGCATGCTTTCACTACGCTGAGTCGTTGACATTTTTGCCCAAAATATATCTTTGACAAAAGCTGGCACCCAACGATGTCTCTCTTCATACAACCCAAGTAACCACTCATTACTTTGAAGTTCAAACATCTCAATGAACCTATCCCCATCTTTTTTCAAATTCTTCTTTGGTCAATGAATCATAAACAACATTTTGCATTTCAAATTTGATTGGTTCATATTCTTTGTACTTTCTCAATTTTTCGGGCACCTTTTTCATGATGTGCCACAAGCACCACCTGTGTCGTGCATTAGGAAAAACCTTTGCAATAGCCTTTTGCATAGCTCTGTCTTGATCTGTGATTATTGCACTCGGAGGGCTTTCAAACATGCATGTGAGCCAAGACTGAAATAGCCATGTAAATGACTCTGTGTCTTCACTTGAGATTAACTCACATCCTAGCAATATCGATTGTCCATGGTGGTTCACTCCAACAAAAGGAGCAAATGACATGTCATATTTATTAACCAAATATGTCGTATCAAATGTTACTACATCACCAAACTCACGCCAAGCCGCTCTACTCCTCGTGTCTGCCCAAAATACATTCCTCAATCGGCCTTCTTCATTCAAATTAATCATGGAAAAGAAGTTAGAATTGTCAGATTGCATTTTCAGAAAGTAGTTTTGCATTGCAATAGCATCTCCTCCCTTGAGCTGTAAACATCTTATTCCATTAAGATAGTTTCTCGCATCCTTCTCCAAAAATGTTAGCTTCTCATGTCCACCTCCCTCAACTACAAATGAATTAAAATTTTGATTCATTTTGATGCCAGCTATATCATTCAATTCAAGCCTTTGTTTGACATGTGGTTGAAGTATCCGATTGCATTTGAAGAATCAAGTTTTCCCTGGACTTAGTCCATGGTTATGGTCAAGATTAACAAAATTCAACCTCCATTTTCCACTAGTGCATAGATTTGCCGTGACCCTTGCCTTGCAATTTGTCTTCAATTGTGGTTGCAACTTAACAAGGTTGCTTGATCGGATCTTTTGCTTTCCACCGCGATTACAAGTAATTGTCACATATCTCATCTCCCCATCATTTCCTTTACTAGAAGTTCTTTTGCACACGGCAAAACCTTTTTCTTTTGCATATCTTGTGTAGAATTTCATAACCTCATCTACGGAGTCAAATACCATCCCCGGCTTAGGATCCTCTAAATGTTCTTCTGCATTTCTTATTTCATCTGTTTGATTATCAATATTATCTTCAATCACTTCTGCACTTGCTTTCTCCATTTCATTCTCAATATCCTCCTTATTACATTCTGTGTTGCCATAATCACTTGTTACTCTGTCTTCCATCCTTTTAAAATATAACAAAGAATTATAAACATCATTTTAAAATTTGGCAAACATTTAACCCACCAAAATTGAACATAAATAGTGCATTATTATTTAGTACAAATCTCTCAAACCAAAAAATAATCTTCCAAGACTTTTGACAAATATTAAAGTTAAAATAAATATTTTATTTATATAAGACAGAGGAGTACAAAAAGAAATATAACCCAATTCCATCAATTGACATTAAGACAGAGCACCACATATTCAAAAATAAAATAAAATAAAGGCAGAGCAGCACAACTTTCATTAAGATTGAAAAAGAGAGCACAACACAATAATATTGTTCACTGTTTCAACCCTTTTTTTTTTTTTTCTTTTAAGACTTTTAACAAATATTTAGGCATGTTTGGTTTATTGATTTGAGTAAAAATTTAAAAAATAAAATAAAAAAATAGATGAAATATAAATATATTTCATTTATGTTTTTCCCACTTTTTCATTTTTTTTCTAAATTTTTATCTAAGTTTATGAATCAACCAGATCATTAGGAATTCGAAAATGAAAAATAAAAAGGTAGGACACAATTTTTTTTTTCAAATCTAATTCAAATCTATGAACCAAACACAATGTTAGAATATGAGTTTCTCAGTAAAAAAAAAAAAAATCATTATTCAATCAAAAAATAATAAACCTAAAAATATATAATTCCTTGCAAAAATTAGAAAAAAAAAAGCTTTCCAAAAATTTAAAAATAAATTAAAATTTATAATTTTAACAAATTAGATCATACCAAAAAAAAAAAAAAAAAAAAAAAAAAATATAACACAAATTAAGAACTTACATGATCAACTTCTTTCCACGGAGGCTTTTTTTTCTTCAGTGATGATTATGCTTTTCTCAATGGAGTGAAAAGCCTGAAAAGAGTTGAAGGGGTTTGGCGCCTTTTTGTTTTTCCTTTTGTTTTTTCTGCTTCTTTCTTTCTATCACGTGAGAGGAATAAATTGTTTAGTGGTAGGGTCCACTAATCCTAGGTGGCAGTACAACTAGATTTTTGGTCATTCATTTAGTCATCTCTTTGGCGTCTGTAGCATTATTGATAAAAATTTTGTGATCTTTGAATTACACGTAGAATAAAGCACCACATATTAATTAAAGTAATTCAAAAATCATAAATCTTTCATAATCATTTTCATGATTCCTAACTTTTTTTTCATTTCCCAGTATCTTTAAACATGAGGGACATCATACCTCCTTCCTTCACATGTTACAGAGGGAAAGCAAGAGATAGATAGAGAGAGGGAGAGGCCTCAGAGTGAAGAAGAATGAGAAACACCCAAAAACTCCATTGTTGCTCTACTTTATGTCTCTCCACCATACTCGTCATCACTCTCTTCTCAGTCCCTGCCACATCTTTCGACACCATCACATCAACACAACCCCTCAGACTCAACCAGACCATCATCTCCCCAGGCCAAGTATTCGAATTAGGCTTTTTGTCACCTAGTAATTCCATCAAACAGTATGTGTGCATTTGGTACCACAAAATTCAAACCAGAACAATCGTCTGGGTCGCGAACAGAGACAACCCACTCACAAACCCATCTGGGTTCTTGAAGATCAACGAAGATGGCAACATCGTCGTTGTCGATGAATCTTCAAATCTCTTATGGTCATCGAATCAAACAATCTCTTCAACCAAGAGAAACACAGTCGCACAGCTTTTGGATTCTGGAAACTTTGTTCTTCGCCGAGAAAATGATTTGAATCCTGAGAATTATCTCTGGCAAAGCTTCGATCACCCAACGGACACTTTGTTGCCGGGAATGAAGCTCGGATGGGATGCGAATACTGGGTTGAATCGGTACTTAACTTCATGGAAAAGCAACGACGATCCATCGACTGGTGAGTACTCATTCAAGCTCAACATCAATGGCTTCCCTGAGGTTTTTCTGAGGAGGAATAAGGTCATACAGTATCGAAGCGGGCCGTGGAACGGGCTTAGATTCAGTGGGGTTCCAGAGATGAAACCCAGAAGCTCTGTTCTCACATTCAGCTTCGTGATGAACAGAGACAATGTATTCTATTCATTCGGATTGACAGACAATTCTGTATATTCTAGACTTTTGATGATGTCGACGGGTGTTCTTCAACGACATACATGGATAGAAACTAGTCAATTATGGAATCCATTTTGGTATGCGCCGCAAGATCAATGCGATCGATACAGAGAGTGTGGAGTTTATGGGATTTGCGATACTAATGATTCGCCTGTGTGCAAGTGTATGGAAGGGTTTGAGCCGAGGAATTTACAGGCGTGGGGGTTGAGAGATGGGCATGATGGGTGTGTGAGGAAGAGGAGATTCAAGTGTGGTGATGATGGGTTTTTGGGGTTGAAGAATATGAAGTTGCCGGAGAGTTCGAATGCGGTGGTGGTGGATTATGGGACAATGGATTTAAATGATTGTGAAATGGTTTGTCAGAAAAATTGTTCTTGTACTGCTTATGCGAGCAAAGATATCAGCGGTGGTAGTGGTGGTGGATGTGTGATTTGGACGACGGAGCTGGTGGATATGAGGCAGTACGCGGCGGGGGAAGGTGGGCAGGATCTGTATGTGAGAGTCTCGGCTGCTGATTTAGGTATGTTTAATTTTAATTCTCGTTATGTTTATAATTCTTGTTTGTTTTTATGTTTGAGTTTTGAGTTAGGAGTTAGGATTCATATATATATACATATATTTTTGCCATATAATAAGATTTTAGAAGTTAATAAATTAAATTATAAAAAACTACAATTTTTAAATCGACTCAAACGCTAATCCCCTTCTTTGCAAAGAACAGCTGCATGCACCACTATTTTTCCCCTATTTTGTTGGGTCTGTTTGATACAGCTTAATTTTAACTTATTTCAGCTTTCAGCTTAATTTAAACTATTTTGATATGTTTGATTTAGCTTAACAATACAACTTATACCTTTTTGTAAGTCAAAAATCAACTTATTCTTTGAGTGGGGCAGGAGAAGCTTAATTTATAAGTCAGAAATCAGCTTATGTTCATAGTTATAAACTATAAGCTGTTAAGGTATAAGTTATAAGCACTTTCCCACAGTTCTACCAAACAGAGCCGTTCATAGGAAAACGACAGGACAAAGCAATGCATATCTTGACTCAGTACTTAAGCGAGTCAACTCAATCACAAAGTTTAATTAGTGATTTAAAAAATATTATTTTGAATTAGGTTTATCTTTAAGTTTAAATTTGAATTTTACGGCCGTGTTTTAACTCATGGTACTCACCACAGCGTCTACACGTGTAGTGTGGCGGTTGGGCCTACCCACCCTATTTGTTCCGTGATCAACTCATTTTATAGAGTTTTTTATTTTTTATTTTTTTTATATTATCTAAAAAAAATTAGTTATCATTTATTTTTTATATTATTTTTCATTTTATTGAATTTTTTTAAAAAGATGATAGTTTATTTTTAAAAATATATTTGTTATCAATTTTTTTCAAAGATATGAATTTAAAATTTTTTCATGATGATATAATTATTTTGATTATTGAAATGAAACTTGTGACAGTTCTTATGAGTACGATGAAATTCAATTTAAATTTAAAATAAGACATTTTATTTTTTTATTACAAAAGTAACGGCATACATAATAGATTTTTCATCATTTGTTTTTTTAAATCATTAGGTATAAAAGTAGTGTGATTGGGTTTTCAAAACTTATTTTTTGTAATTTTTAAAAAATTAAAATTAGTTTGATTAAAATAAACACAAAAAAAAAAATTAAAAATTTTATTTTCACACTAAGAAAGAGAAATTATATAAAAATAATATAGTAAGTGTTTTGATTTTTTTAATATATTTTTTTAACCAAATTAGTTTTTAAAAAATTAAAAAATAAATAAATAACTTCTCTGCAATTAGACTTTTCTTTAGGCCCCGTTTGGGGAGTGGCTGTTTTAGTCAATTAGCCAAAAAGTCACTCTTTAGTCAAAAAGTCAACAACCCATACCAAAAAGTCAACAATTACGGCTTCTCTCTACTTTTTGCACAGCTTTTCGTAATTAGTCAAAAAGTCATCTCAAATATACAAATTTTTTTAGTTACCTTTTTAATCAATTAACTAAAAAATTACTAAATTAACATGTTCCCAAACAAGACCTTAGTCGAAATTCTATGAGAGAAATCGTATATTTCACAATGGGAATCCATTGTAAGAGAAATCTTTTCACTTTACTTGTTTGATAACAGCATCACAAGAAGTCACTTTTTGAAAAGGTACTTTATGTGTACTTATATCATCTAGATTTATGAGATCTACATTTACTATTAATCTAGACTATATACTATTTTTTTTTAGAAAAATGGGTGAGACCTCCTTTGTGGAGGACCCCCACAACCTCCTTATTGATCTACACTATTCATGATGTGTGGAGTTCACTCATGTATGTGTAGGGTTCACATCATAAATGGTGTGGATCACAAAAGAGGTTGTGGGGGTCCTCTACAAAGGGGTCTCTATCATTGCTGTTTTTTTTAATACATAAATTCATAGGTTAGACGTAGAGTGAAAAGGAAAAGAAAAAAATCAAAATCAACTAAAGTTTGAAATTTTATTGCTGGTGTGAACGAGACATTTATGCAAGATGTCACATATTTCTTTTTTATTTTCATTGAGTGATAATGACAAACATCATGCATTCATTGTCTGCATTTGAAAGCAAGAATGAAATTTCAATGTCCCATTTATTATCCCTTTTTTTTTTTTTTTTTTTTTTTTTTTTGGTTGTACATTTTAAGGTCACATTTCACATAATCATAAAAAGTAAACATACTTACTCAAAGTGATATAAATTTTATCTAGAATTTAAAATGTGGTTAAGATTGAATTCATATATTTAAAACTTAGGCATAGAATGAATCTAAATCCTTTATTGATAAAATTTGAATATGTAATATTACTGTATGATAAAATAATCTTGTGATAATGTTACGCGATATCAAAATAAAAGTCCCGTTTATTTTAAGTTCTAACACTAAAAATCGATAATCTAAATACAAAAAAAGTAAAAATAGTCCTTAATTTCTAATATTTAAAATTTAATATTATTTAAATTATTTGTCTCATAAACTATAAAATAAAAATAAAAAAAAATTCACAAAACACGTTAGTACAGAGTCTTAAAATAAATAAAAAGAAACTTTAAATTACCCCACCATCTGAAAAAAATGTAAAATTTTTCATATGGTAAATTTTTATATGCAATGATTATCACAATGTGAAATGAGATTTTTTAAAGGAAAAATTATAATTCAGTGTAAGTTTAACAATTTTTTTTTAATTTTAAATAATGATAAATTTTACAAATATTAATAATTAAAATTTTAAATATTTTTATAAATTTATAATTAGTTTATAGAAATACTACTGAAATTGTAATTTCTCCTTGCTTTAACTGTGGTACCGTACCATCAGGCCATAACTTTCATTTTGGAAAAATTATTGGGTACAGATAGGGTACCACGTGGCATGTCACATGGTGTCTTCAACCAATCACAAACACTATAGCCTCTCATATTGTCTCTTCATCATCCAACACATAAATGTAGCTTACATTCACTCAACCAATGAAAAAAAAAGTATCACATGACATCTACCTTATCTACATTCAAAAATTTCTCTTTTTTTTTTTACCCCAGCTGCAGAACACAACTTTTTTTCTATACTAAAATTAACTTTTTTTTTAACTATATTTCCAAAACATCCCTTAAATGAGCCTGTCACGCCAGCTTTAATTGGTTGGTGTGTTCATTAATGTTTTCAAAAAGTATCATATTATATAAATTTGATAACGTTTTTGTGAATTTTATATTCTATTTATTATTATTATTATAATATATGATTATAAAAATATTACTATCATATTATTATATATAAATTATATTTTAAAAGTTTATTGAAGGATCCTAAATATCAATATAGTTTACTTGCACATAATAGCTGTGCATCATTTTCATTAGTTAATATAGTTTACCAAAAATTAAACTCACCTCCTTAGACTTTGTTTGGGAAGGAGGATTGGGTTGGATTTAGAGTTATTTTAATCACAAAAAGATAAAATAGACTTTTGAGTCTAATAAGATAAAATATTATATTTAACCCATAATTATTAAGATAAAATAGACTTTTGAGTCTAATAAGACAAAATATTATATTTAACCCATAATTATTATATTATTTCTCTTACAAAAAGTCAAAAAATCTAAAAAATCCTTCTCAAATGAGACTTTTTAGCTCCAAACTAAAATAGCTGAAAACTTAAAAAGTCAAAAAGTCAACCTACTTCCCAAACGAAACCTTAGGCCTTGTTTGGTTTGTTTTTCAAAAAATTTTTTGGAAGAAATTCTCTACAAACAAATTTTTAAGAGTAATCAAACTAAACAAATTTTTCCAAAAAAAAACTCAAAATTGTTTGATTATCTACTTTTTAAAATCACTTTCTCTCTCATACACATCAAATCAATCATTTTTTTTAAAACCCTCTTTCCAAAATAATTTTTCAAAATCATTTCTAAAAAAAGACAAATTAAACAAGTTTTCGTACTTTTTATCTCAAAAACTACTCTATAAACACAAACCAAAAGTTTGAAGGAAATTAGAAGCGCTAGATACTCACTCACAATTTAGATTTTTAAAATTCATCCATAATAATTTAATAAAAAAGATAAATTTTATATAATTAAGTGTGTGATAAATTAAATATTAATATCTATTATGTCATATCAATATAGGTCAAATTGTAATAGATTTTTTATGAGTCTTAAATATTTTTCAAAAAAATATTACTTTCTGTTGAGATTTTAATTCACATAATGTAATATTTTAATTATTTTTTTATTAATAATTTATTAGTTATATAAATTAAAAATAATAATATTATTATTTATTAATATATATATTATTTTAATATTTACCCATTTATTTCGATTGCTTTAATTTTATTAAAAATTAAAAAATGAAATTAATGTAATTATAAATATATATATATATAAGGCTCACGGTAAATCTGAAGAGAGATGATTAGATTACCCTTTAATTTAATATAATAGTATATAACAAAGGGAAAAAGTCATGTGTAATGCTTTACACTGTACTGCAATAAATCAAATATTTTGGGAGGGAGAAGATGTGTGGGCCCTTATGGACTCTCTGTTTAAGATCAGAAACTCAAGCAGGTAACTCCAGCTTTGCCACGTGTTGTTGCGGTCCAGTCACCGTAAGTTCTTAATATGGGCCCCATTCATCAAAGTAGGGACTGAATTTTTTTTTGTCTCATTATTCGTCATCTTTAGTCACAATTTATGTGGACAACAATTTTTTTTTTTTTTAAGGTCATAATAATATAAATAGGTGTTTTTATTTAAAATTTAATACTCAAATCAAACTCGGCCTCCTCAGCCATAAGATTATTATCACCTATAGAAGATGAACCTATCCCAAAAGACTCCCCCTTAACATGTGTCCGACTCTGGGAGACGGTCTTTTTGGTGAAAGGTTTAATAAGGAAGGCAAACTCATCATCGTCATAAATCGGGACCTCAAGTCTAGACATAAGACAGATGATAAGACAACCATAGGGCAACTCTAACTGTTTGTTTCCAATAACGACAATCATTTTGCGAAGGATAAGGGTGCCAAGGTTGATGGGTAAATGGTGATCAATGCAATATAGGGCATAAGCTTTCTCTTGGTTAAATTCAGAGCTATGAGTAGTGACAATGAGATTGGCGCATATTATGAGATTGAACAACCTAAACTTTTAGGAATGAGCTCATTCTGCTTGATGAGAGACCCTTGAATCCAGGTGCGAGGTGTACCACACAATGCAGTGGCCACCTCGTTGAAGTCATAATCAGGTTGAACAAAGAAGGGATACCGAGAATGAAGAACAGGACCAATGCAGAAGAGAGAACAGATTAGGTCCTTGTCAACAAAATTTTCGTTAGACCGAACCCAAGTTTTAAAAGACGGTCCTATATCATCAACACCTTCAATATTGCAATAAAATTCCCTAACCCAATCTAGGTTTTGATGCCCTAAGAAGGAAAGAACGAGGTCACCTCTGAAAGGCTCAAAGACAGACCTAATCGGAATGGTCTCAAAAGTGTTAGGCTGCACATTACGCTCAAGATGGACTGTTCGGGATAGGTAGGCTTCCCTATAGTTTTTGGCTTTGGAAACTGAAGGAAACTTGTCAAAGTTAAACTGCGGGCGGGTAGCGGTGGACTTCCTACGTTTGGCAGTGGACATGGCTAACCAAAGGTCAAAACATACACTAACCAAACTGAACACCCCCCAAAACCAAATCCAAAACAGTTAAAAAAAACATTAGCAATCGAAAACCAAGTTAGACAAAAAATCAATGAAATAAAATCAATACCCAAAACATGAGACCTACAAATGTAGAACAATGCAGTAGTATGAGAGAGAGGCACACAGGTAAAAAAAAAATGAATACCATAACTGAGAGAGAATCGAACCAAGTGAATAAAGTGTGTAAATCACCAACAAGCTTAGGAACCTCTATGAAAGTGTGTGAATCAAGTGAATAAGACACAAAACCAACATGACCAAGGCACACACTACAGAAAAACAAATCAAAGCACAAGTATGAAACAAACCGTAAAAACATGCCAAGAGAGTGAGAAAGGAAATAAAAAAAAAAAAAAACTTGGGTGAGAAACTTACCTGAGATCAATCAGTGGAGGAAAAAGAAGAGGAATGACCAAATTAAAGCCCAAGAAAGTTGCAAATAAAGCCCTAGGGGGAGGGGGGAGAGAGAGAGAGAGAGAGAGAAACAATCGCATAAAAGAGGGGAAAAACAGAGTCTGAAACGATGGGTGAACGAATTTATATTAGGGCTTGCCGCTCGAGCGTGAGACTCAACGCTCGAGCGGACTCACTTATGCATGTCCCTCCGCTCGAGCAAAGAAACGGACTCTCGAGCGTAAAAAACCTGATCTCAGAATCTCACGCACTCTGCAAAAGTACTAGATGAAGTAAAAACGCGCTCGAGCGCTACAATGTCTGCTCGAACGGATAAGAGAAATCACCAAAGGGAAAAAAAAAAAAAAAAACCACCCTTTTTAGCAGTCAAAAACAGCTCACACTTCCAAGTGGGAACTGAAACAATTAGAGGTGAGCACAAAAGCCAAAATGTGACAGTAAGATGTGATAATCCATAAACCATGAAGCCCATAAACTCGCAATTTTGACATTATTAAGCACAATATCATGAGCAAATCAGATAAAAATTGATCGATGAGCATAAACTACATAGGAATGCACAACCCAAAGTCAAACATGAGAGCTCACATAATGAAGATATGTATGTGCAAACCTGGAGAGGCCACAGAGCTAGAGTTAATCCTAATAGTGATCTGATGGCTGGACCTCCGGCAAGAGTAACAAAACATCACTAAGAAAAGTCAAACCATTAGGAATCAAGGGGTATTTGTTGAGTAAACGCGGAGGCTCCCCCTCAATCAATGAGTTACTTTTTTTTTTTTATTAATAATATTTGACTTTTCTTACCTGTGAGCACTCATTGGTGGCATGCACGCTCAAGAGTATTGAGACTAAACTAGAGAAGCATGAAATCAATAAGAATGACCTGGTTGGTGCCTCTAAGGTAGCCTTTTCCTAATGCCCGGACTTCAATGAACCGAGGGAGGAACCGTGGAAGTGAAAAACGATGGTAGATGGTTAAGAGACTCAACATCACCTATGACATGCCAGTATAGCTCAATTCTTCTGAAAATGTAAAAGCGACACTGCTAGAGGCTCATAGAGAACTTTGATCACTTGTGCGGAAACCCCTGGAACAGCTTATCTCAAGAATGTGTATAGAATGAGATCATGAAGTCAATGAGCATGGGCATTCAGAATGAGCTATGAACAAAGAAGAATGAAATCTTGCAAGCAGCATGAGAGGTGTTCATATGAGTCTAAACGCAGAGATGGCAGAATCAATGACAATGAGACTATAACATCCATTCACACATAAAGCCAATCACTCACACCCATTCACGTAACAGGTAACACCCTAGTGACTGAGCACTACACTCAAGGTATTTCTAAGGAACTCAAACCTAAGAAGATCAAGGGGTTTTATAAAAATATGAGCTTTTTGATGCTTAGTGGGTACATGTTCAAGAACAAGAAGGCCTTCTTCCACTAACTTTCGAATAAAGTGATGACGAATATCAATGTGTTTGGTGCAAGAGTGTTGGACAGGATTTTTAGAAATGTTAATGGCACTTGTATTATCACAGAAGAGGGTGAGAGTGTTCTGGTTTATACCATAATCATGAAGCATTTGCTTCTTTCACAACATTTGGGCATAACAACTTCCTGCATCAATGTACTCAGCCTCAGCGGTCAAAAGAGAGATGGCATTTTGCTTTTTGTTATGTCAGGTAACCAAATTATTTCCAAGGTAAAAAACCCCCAGATGTGCTCTTACGATCATCAGCACACCCTGCCCAGTCGGCATCAGAAAAATCAGTGATTTCAGCTGTAGTGTCGGTCGAGAACCAAATCCCATAACCCAATGTCTCATTAACATACTTAATGATGCGTTTGACTACAAGAAGATGAGACTCTTTAGGATAGGTTTGGTAACGGGCACAAACACCTACACTAAATATAATGTCTGGATGACTGGCTGTGGGGTATAAGAGACTCCCTATCATACTTCTCTAAGGGTAGGATCAACATCAGCACCAGAGGAATTTTTGGAAATGTGAATACTGGTGCTCATGGAAGTGCGTGCATGTTTGGCAGACTCGAGACTAAACTTTGACACAAGGTTTTTGGTATACTTAGTCTGAGAAACAAACATACCCGAAGGAGAGTATTTAATTTGAAGACCTAAGAAATAAGACAACTCTCCCATCATGTTCATCTCAAACTCATGTGTCATGCAATCCGAAAAATATTTCACAAGATGGTCAGCAGTGGATCCAAACACAATATCATCAACACAAATCTGAGCAACAAGTTATGAGACTTAGTATATTTCACTAATAAAGTCTTGTCCACACTATTCCTTTGAAAATCATTATCAAGAAGAAATGTAGTAAGTCTATCATACCAAGCCCGAGGGGCTTGTTTTAACCCATACAAAGCCTTGTCTAACTTGTAGACATGGTTTGGACATTTAGGGTCCTCAAACCCTTTTGGTTGCTCAACATAAGCCTCTTCTTTCAAGTACCCATTCAGAAAGGCACTTTTCACATCTATTAAAAACAATATGAACCCAAGAAAGCATGCAACACCAAGTAAAATACAAATAGATTCGAGACGTGCAACTAGGGTAAACGTCTCATCATAGTCAACACCCTCTACTTGAGTATAGCCTTGAGCAACCAACCTAGTTTTATGTCTAACCACCGTACCATTCTCGTCAGATTTATTTTTAAAGATCCACTTAGTACCTATCACATTCATGTCTCTAGGTCTGGGAACAAGAGTCCAAACTTTGTTACGTTCAAATTGACCTAACTCTTCATGCATAGCATTGACCCAACTATCATTTAGTAAAGCCTCTTTCATATTCTTAGGTTCAATTAATGAAACATAACATATATGAGATACCTCTTCCCGAATTGTTTTCGGATTTTCATTCGATTGGAGACACCTCCAATCACCTGTTGAGTCGGATGATTCAGTTTCACCCTTGCTGATGGTTTGAATTCTGGACTTGTAGTGACAGGAGCATCAAAAGTGGTGTCTCTTTGTGCACTCTTTGGATTTGGACTCACCTCAGAAGTTGATGTGGCTCACCTTCTTGAGTTTGGTCCTCTGCTTCTCCTTGACTTTGTCGTTCAGTATCCAGGATTGGAGACTCACCATTTTCTTCCTCATTTAATGCTGAAGTAGGAGAACCTGTGTCATCTATAACCACATTGATCGATTCCATTAAAGTCAAAGTACGTAGGTTATAGACACGAAAAGCTCTGCTAGAGGTTAAATACCCTAGAAAATACCTTCATCACTTTTGGGAGTTAAATTTGTCCAAGGGCTCTCTATCTTTGGAAATGTAACATTTACTCCAAAAAGTTTTGAAGTATTTTACATTAGGTTTCAATTCCTTCCACAATTTACATGGAGTTTGTAAAGGCCTTAAATACACACGATTTACAACATAAACAACAACATTTAAGGCTTCAGCCCAAAACTTTGGAGGAACTTTCTTACTAAGGAGCATGACCCTAGCCATCTCTTGAACAACCCTGTTCTTCCTCTCAACAACTCCATTTTGTTGTGGAGTAATCGGTACAGAAAATTCATGCTTAATTTCATGCATATCACAAAAATCCGAAAACGAACTATTTTCAAACTCATAACCATGATCAGTTCGGATTCTTATGATACGTCCAATAGAAACACATTGTTTATTTTGGATTTTAAGGACTAAGGCTTGAAAAGCATCAAATGTATCAGATTTTTCTCTTAAAAAATTTACCCATGAAAAACGAGTATAATCATCAACGGTTAAAAAAATATATCTTTTACCTCCAATGCTTTCAGTGCGAGTGGGTCCCATGAGATTCATATGAACCAATTCAAGAGGACGTTTGGTTGTGAAACTGTTCACCTTTTTATGGAGAGCACGAGTTTGCTTCCCAAGTTGACATGGACCACACACATGGTTCACATTCTTACCCATTTTGGGTACTCCTCTCACAAGCTCTTTGTTGGCAATCTTAGTTAGGTCTTTGAAATTCATGTGACATAATCTTTGATGCCACAGGTCAATATTACTTATGACGACCGAGTGACAAGTAAGATCATTAGAGGTAACAAACCCATAGCAATTATTAGATGTGCGAGCCCCATGCATGATAGTATTTTCTTTCTTATCCAAAATTTCACATTTATTTTTTGAAAATAATACTTCATAATGGGAATCACACATTTGACTAATACTCAACAGATTAGCTTTAAGGCCATCAACAAGCAAAACATTTTCAAGTTTAGGAAGACTAGCAATACTTATAGAGCCCTTACCAATGACTCTAGAAGTGCCACCATCTCCAAAGGTAACAATTCCTTCTTCATATTTATCAAGAGATGTGAAGTATGATATGTCACCAGACATGTGACAAGAGCACCCATTATCAAGATACCACATGTGTGAGTCACGTGCTTTCAGTGCAGTGTGAACAACGAAACACGTTAAGTCGTTCTTTCTAACCCATATCTTTTTGGTCTTAGTGGAAGCAGGACTGGCAGTCTTGTTAGACGTCTTAGCATTGTGAACACTCTCATGAATCTTGGTGTTTCGCCTAGACATATAAGGTTGTCTCCTAACCGAAGGAGTATTAGAATTTCTACCATTTTTAGATATTTTACCAAACAACTCAAAACAATAAGGACGAATGTGGCCATACTTCCCACAATGATGACCAACAAACACAAGTTTTACCTCTAGTTTGTCGATCTTACTCCCTTTGGGTTGATGAAGAGAAGTATCAACCTTGAGTTTTCCCTTTGCTTGAGTCTTCAGGTCATGTGATATAAAGGCCTATCTCTTTTGAAGTGTTGTAGCAGTATAACCTATCCCACTTTTATCACCACTCATTTGTTGAGACCCGATGATGCCTTCAAGTGTCTTTGACCATTTGTTCCACATATCAATCGTGGCTCTAGCAACTTTGAGTTCTTCCTCTTTCTAACCAATCAGCTCTTCCAACGTGGCTTGTGACATCTTAAGGATTCCAATCTTCTCTTCAAATGTAACATAAATGCTCAGAAGTTCATTCCTTTCGGTTTCACAAGCTAAAAGCTTTCCGCAGAGGTCTTGTCTGTCATTTGAGATCTTGATGACATCCCTTTTTGCAGCTTCAATCTGTTCCTTTAGCTTGACATTCTCGCTATCACATGCTTTGAGCTTGAGAGTGAGTTTGTCATTTATCTTGGACAAATTTAGAGATTTATCATAAAGCTTTTCATAGGCTTGTTGTAGGTCATCACCATCAATCTCATCATTGTCTTTCGAGGTTTCATCATCTTCTTTTTGCTCCTCTTTCTCGTGGACCTCATCCAGTCAAGCAACTAAGGCATGAAAATTGATAGATGGTGGTGAAGATGACTCTCATCTTTCATGAAATTGACTCAGAATGTCTCATGCATCTTTGGCCTTTGTGCAGTGAGCAATCCGTTGCTGTTCTTCGTCAGAAATTGCTTCACGAATGGTAGTCAGAACTCTTTGATTGCTTGAATTGTTAATGCTTTCAACATCTTCTTCAATGGCTTGCCAGCCCTCAGGGTTGTAAGCTCTCAGAAACATCCTTATTTTGATCTTTCAAAACAAGTAATTACTCCCATCAAAGGTAGAAGCACGGTGCATATTCTGACCACAAGTAAATTCCACTGGCTTTGGAGGAGGTTGAGTGACAGTAGACCAGAATGCCATGTGAGTACTATCTCTGTCTTCATCGGATTCGGTTTCTTCAGGTCCTTGCTCTGACCCGCTTTCATTATCCAAGTCACTGTATAGACTTTCTTCCGATTCTTTTTCGATGGACATTCAAGAGCAATATGTCCAAACCCTTGACATTCGTAACACTTGACACCTTGTCCCTTCACAGTCTTCTTTTCAGTTTTTGGAGCAATTTTTGGTGAAAAAGTTTTGGGTTTTTCATTACTCTTATCTTTTGAAATCGGGTCCTTGAAATTAGGCTTCTTTTTCTTTAAATTTTTTTTAAAACTGTTTAGTAAACATAGTCGTCATTTCGGACTCTAGATCGAACTCAATCTTAAGTGTCTTTGCAGTCTCATGAGCACTAGTAAAAGCCACACTATCTTTTTGTTTTTTCTTAGAAATCTGGTGGGCTTCATAAGTCTGCAAGTTTCTAACCAACTGATCAAGCTTGAGGGTATCAACATCTTGAGCCTCCTCAATAGCTGTAACTTTTGATTGGAACCTTTCGGGTAAAGACCTCAAAAATTTTCCAACAACCTTAGCTTCAAGGATTTTTTCACCGAGTGTGAAACAGGAATTCACGATGTCACTGAGTTTAGCATAAAAATCATCAAACGTCTCACAATCACGCATAAAAAGAGTTTCAAAAGAAGAGGTGAGACGTTGAAATTTTGACCTTTTAACAGAAGTAGTACCCTCGTGAATAGTTTCAAGAATATCCCAAGCCTCTTTTGCTATCTCACAAGTACAAATACGATGAAACTCTTCAGGTGTAACGGAGCAAAAGAGGGAGTTGAAAGCCTTACTGTTCCAACTCGAATTTTGATAATCGAATGTGTCTCATTTATCAGAAGGTTTGGGAATATCGACACCATCAATGGTGACAACAGGTTCACTCCACCCATAGATCACACAGTGCCAAACTTTCTTATCGATAGATTTTAAAAACGCTCTCATACGAGCTTTCCAATAAGAATAGTTTGTACCATCAAGTAACGGAGGTCTATGGGTCGAGTTACCTTCACGAATTGAATCCATACCACCAATCACACAAAATCACACTCTTATGGTTTTGATAAAAACAAAGAGTGACCTGCTTTGATACCAATTAAAAAACCTAAGTGATTCGTGATTAGATCAAGATTTAATTGTACCAATTCCCAAACAATTAAAATTGACAATTTAAATCATCAAGCACGTACGAAAGTGATTTAGATTGTTGTTTCAAAACAGTAACTTGACACAAATGATTTTTACGTGAAAAAATCACTATTGAAGCACCTCCAATTGTGATTAAAAAACCACGAGCGAAACGTCACAAATCAATCCACTATGAAAGAAAGAAAGAATATAAAAATACCTAAACAAATTACCCAAACTCTGTTAATTTGTCTTCAACGATTTGTATATCTTCCACCGCAACCTTCGTCTCAGAATTGATTAGATTGATATTGATGCCACAACATCCATGTCGACTCAACGACTGCGCACAGCTTCGAACACCTTCGAACACTCCACGGTTGAATCTCCAGATTTCACTGAAGAAGAACATTCTTAAAGATGATCATTCAAACAACCATTTGATGTGAATTATCAAACCATGTGAGCTTAATACTCAAGCAAACATCAAAGGAAAACTAGCAAAATAGTCCAAAAAGAAAACCTTAAAGCCCCAAAACAGATCTGGAAGCCTTAAACCTTAAAACGGACTTAAACACATATATATAGAAAACAAGGGCCGCATACCCCGCTCGAGCGCAGGACTTGCCACTCGAGCGTAGTCACTCAAATGCATGTGATAAAACAAAACTACGCTCGAGCGCTAGACTTCACGTTTGGGCGCAAAAACACGCCTCCCTATAGTTTTACAGACAAGCTAAACTATTGAGAAGATGCATACTCTACTCGAGCGCATCTTTGCTTGCTCGAGCAGGACAGACAAAAAACAAGGAAAAATTACAACTCAGTGAAATTAAGTTTGTTCACGGAATTGGCAACAAGTAGGGACCTAACAAGGGTGAAACACCAATAATTTCAAATAGTGATTTTATGAACTGCTTGGTCCTCTTTCTTTTTCTATAGGCCCAAATGTCCCATTATGGTGTGAATTACATAAAAGGCCACGAATAACCTGCGTGTGTTATGTATTGATGGATATATGTGAGTTTTCTCATAAGATTGAAATTACTAAACGTAACACTTCAAAAAAATCCCTTATTATACTTTTCTCAAACGTAAAACTCCAATGTATCACTAAAAAAACTCCTTAGTGTATTTTTCTCAAATGTAACATTCAAAAAAAAAAAAAAAAAATCATTAATGTACTTTTTTTCAAACGTAACACTCCAATCAATGTAACACACAAAACTCCTTAATGTGTTTTTCTCTAACGTCACACACTAAAAAACTCTTTAGTGTACTTTTCTCAAACGTAATAACGTAACATTCCAAAAAAAATTCTTAGTGTATTTTTGCCAAATATAACACTCTAATCAATGTAACACACAAAAACTATTTAGCATACTTTTTCTAAACGTAGCACTCCAATGTAACATACTAAAAAATTCTTTAGTGTACTTTCTCAATTGTAACAATATAACATTTCAAAAAAAAATCCTCAATGAATTTTTTCCAAACGTAACATTCCAATCAATATAATACACAAAAATTTCTTAGTGTACTTTTTTTTCAAATGTAGCATTATAATATAATACTCCAATGTAATACCAGAAAACATACTGACAAAAAATATAAATTTTCACACTCGACAACCAACACTTCAACCACAAATCTCCCCAAAAAGAATCTTTCACACGTCACATTTTCATTTTCATTCTAAAAATAAATCAAAAAATTGAAAAAATGAATCACAAAAGGACATTCATTTAAACTCAAATGACACCAAATTAAATAAATACAACTTTCCAAAATAAAAAAGGGCTAATTGGTTTATAAGAAATGGACTAAATAGACAAACATTTCTCTATATGAGATTTATAGGTAAATTTTTTTTAAAATAGTAAGTGCATTGATTTTTTTTTTCTTCACGAAATTAATTTTTAAATTTAAAAAAAAATAAAATTCTAAAAACCAAATCAAACATGACCAATAGTCACATAACCCACACTGCTTCATTTTCTGTTGTCACCAATCATCTCCTGTCAGAATCACTATCATACTATTTTAGCACATGTCAAACAAGCACTTAATCACATAACCCACACTACTTCAATTCTTATTGTCACCAATCATCTCCTGTGAGACTCGTTATCCATCCATAAGAAATGTACTAAACTGAAAAGTAATGATTGGATGTAGTTAGATTTCCAGCGACAATGAATCCTCTGTGGGGTAGATATTACAACAGTATTAATCAGTTTGGAGAAGGTGTATTTGTGGGTGGTGTGATGAGAATAATCTCCATGGTTTGGTTATGGTGATTTTTTAAGTGATGACTTTTGTTGCTAGATTTGTTAAAGACGAGAGAGAAATAAATAAATAAAAAGGTAATAGTAGATGTATAGAAAGGCATAGTTGGCATTTAAAAAATTATTTGTATTGATATCATGTTTTCCCATCTAATAAATAGACAATTGGACTAAAGGTTGGACTAAATTATTACACATTTTTATAAAGCAAGAGAGTGCAAGATATTTTAAAAAATAAAGGACGTGACATTGATATTTTGAAAAAAATATATAGAATGTTTGGTTTTAATTTTCAAAAAATAGTTTTTAGAAAATTCTACATTTTTATTTTTTGTATTTTAATGTTTTTAATGAATTTTTTTAAAAATATTTTAAGAATTTTTGTTTTAAAATTTTTAGACACACTTAACATAAATACACTTAAAAGTATAATATTTGTGAAAAAAATCTTTAAAAAATATACCAAAAACAAAAAAATACAAAAAAAATTATAAAACTTCAGTACATTTTTTTGCATGTTTGTGTATTTATTAATTTTTTAAAATATTTTTTTCAAAAATATCTTACTGTTTAGATACATTTAAATAAGGTGCATCTAAAAATGTAAAAAAAATTGCTTAAAATTTTAAAAATAGTCATTGAAAAAAAAACACAAAAAATAGAAAGTACAACTTTTAAAAAACTGAATTCAAAAAACTAAAATCAAACACATTAATACGTGTTAGTGTAATTTGCCCTTGTATCATTGGTGGTGAGCTTTTGATCTTTAATGATAAATTTCTTATTTTTAATCTCAAGTCACAAAGTCAGATCATACATTAGAGTTCTGGTTGAAATCGAATTGTGTTGGTAGTTGCTTAAACTTGCCCAAGTCGAACCCCAAATTTAAACTTTTCTGTTCAAATCTAGCCCAGTAAGTTAAACGTTGAGAGTTAGTTTGGCAACAAATTTTGACTTGAAAAAAATCATAAAAAATTAAAATTTTTAAAAAAATTAAAATATCACATCATAAATATTAAAGAATTACTTTTTTTTATAATTATTTATTTAGCTAAAAATATTTTTTTAAATACATATTTTTTTTTCACTCCATAAAAAAGTCAAAAAATTAGAAAAAAACTAAAAAAGCTATGTTCCCAAACAGGACATGAGTTTTTTTTTTTAATCTTTTCAACTAGGCTTATTAATTTTTTATATTTGTGGCATATTAATATTTTTGGGCAAAATTTATTGTACCATATTGTGGTTTGAGACCAAAATACTTTATCATTCTATGGTTCAAATATAGTCAAAAAGCCCTAATGTGATTTTAGAATAAAGTGCAACAGTTAACTCCAATAACAATAGATGTCAAATAACTGTAATACTCTAAAATCTTATAAATTTTTTTTTATTATTTTCTTTGTCTCTCCTTTTTCATAGACTTAATTTATAATTTCTAATATTAATTCAATAAAATTACAACTAATAATAAATTCTTAATTATTTATTGTAATTTTTAACAATTTATTCTAATTTTAATTAAATTATAATTTAGATCCCAATTAATCTGGTTTTAATTTAGTGATATTTTAGATCACAATTAATCTAATTTTTTTTAAAAATATTTATTGTAATTGTTAACAGTTTAATATAATTTTAATTTAATTATATTTTAGACTAATCCTTAATTATTGTTAATTTTAAATTTTTATTTAATTATATTCTAAATCAATCCTTAATTACATTTTATGTTTTAGATCAATTTTTTATTATATTTTAATTTAATTTAATTTTAATTAACCTATAAATTTAATTTCAGGTTTAGAGAAAATGGGGGTAACATTGTATTTTTGTTTTGTTAATTCACGTTATTCTTTTAGAAAATCAAGTCCACTCTAAAAAATGGTATGTATGATATACCTTCCATTGGCTTGAATGAAAAAACTAAAGGTAGCAGTTTATTTCAAAATTACATAGGGATTTTTTTGACAATAAATAACTAAATTACAAATGTACTTTTTTTTTTTTTGAATAAGTGATGCAATGCAAATTGCGAAATAATAATAATCTTTAAATCCGTTGATTCAATAGAAGAATGCCAGAAGTAAGGTTCCTCTCTAAACTTGTTGATTCACAATGAATACCAAGAAAAAAGGCTGAACAATGGTTGATTTTCTCAAAAAATACCCAAGGTTGGAGAAATAAAAGTATATCAACTCACAATTTCAGTAATCAACAAAAGCTTTCTTGCCCTAAGGCTTACCACCATTATTTATAATAGACCCAATTATTGAAACACAAGAAACTAATAAAATAGGAAATAAAATGAAAAATTACATCATATCAAATCAGGAAACTAAATAACTAAATAATTCTACAATATTCTATACTAAATTAGAATATTCTTAATCAAATATTAATTTTAAAATATTAAAATAAAAATATTTATATTATTAAGGGCAAATTACACAAATAGTCCCTATAGTTTGGGGCTTGTGTCACTTTGGTCCCTGACTTTTCAATTGTGACACATATGACCCTGAATTTTGAATCTTGTTTCAAATAAGGACAATTGAATATATAATTAGATTTTTCAAGGGTAAAATTGTCAATTTGATAAAATATAAACTAATTTGACAAAAATAAATGTCAAGCAAATATTTTTGAATTTTTAAAAATTATTTCTACCTACTAAAAATAAAATTATGTAAAATTGATAAATCTTTTGGACATTTATTTATTTATTTTTACCAAATTAATTTTTATTATGTGTTTGGATGATGATCATGTAAAATTAATTTTAAAAAATTAATCATGTAATTTTTATTAATTTTAAATAATTTTATCATTGGTGGATAAAAATATTTTTTTGACATTTATTTTTGTCAAATTAGTTTATATTTTATCAAATTGACGATTTTACCCTTGAAAAATCTAATAATATTTTCAATTGTCCTTATTTGAAACAAGATTCAAACTTCAGGGTCAAATGTGTCACAATTGAAAAGTCAGGGACCAAAGTGACACAAGTCCCAAACTATAGGGACTATTAGTGTAATTAACCCTATTTTAAAATTCAGTATGCATCATTCTCTCCCGCTTGAGAAAACTCGTCATCAAGTTTCTATTGTTTGAAATAATTTGAGAAGTCTACACTTGTTTGCATCAACCTTGTATTTGAGGTTAAGTTTCTTAAACCTAAATTTCAAAGAAGAGTCTTCCAAAATTAAACGAACAACTTTCTTCAATAAATTTAACCCACCTTCATCAAAGCACAAATCGGAACTGCTCAAACTCAAATTTGTAGAATCTTCATAAAATTTCTCTTCAAACGGATCATAGAAAATATTCTCCACATTGTAGATCGATTTTGAATGCCCTTGAACTCGTGTAAACCAAGTATAAAATTTGAATAATATTTTACTATATCAAACATACTTTTGTCTAATACTTGATATCCACATTGAATAAAAAAGGATTCAACCCAATCAAGATCACTTACATGACTCTAGTTTATGATTTCATTAGGCAAAATATGATCAAGCATATTATTAATTCTATCAATGAATGGTTCTTCATAAAAAATTGGTGGTTTTCTCCAATCCATAATTGGATTAGGAATAATTTTTGATGTGAATGGCCACTCAATTGTATCTTCTTCTTCGGTGACTTGGTTCACGTGATTTTGATAATTCTTTAATGTATGATCTCTCTTCAGTCTTTCACCATGAAAACTCAACAGGTTATAATCATTATCAATTACCTCCACATCATCCACACGAATCTCCCGAGCACCATCGCAAGTCCTAGGCATGGTGCAAGAACATTACAAGCTCTGATACTAATTGATGCAGTGCGAATTGTGAAATAATAACAATATTAAAATTCGTTGATTTAAACAAGAATACTAGAAGTAAGATTCTTCTCTAAACTCATTGATTCACAATGAATACTGAGAATAAAGGCTCAACACTAGTTGATTCTCAAAGAATCACAAGGTTGGAGAAAAAGAGTATATCAACTCACAATTTCATTAATCATCAAAAACTTTCTTCCCCTAAGACTTATAGCCATTATTTATAATAAACCCAATTATTGGAACACAAGAAACTAATAAAATAGGAAATAAAAATTAGAGCTAATAAAATGGAAAATTACATCATATCAAATCAGGAAACTAAATAACTAAATAATTCTATAATATACTAAATTAGAATATTCTTAATCAAATATTAATTTTAAAATATTAAAATAAAAATATTTATTTTTTAAAATTCAGTATGCATCAATAAGTAATTTTATAACAAAAGAAGAAGAAGAAGGATATACAACAAAATTCAACACACTCTGTGTAAGGAGCACAAAAATAAACAGAACCAAACTACTCCCACCAAAGGACACAAAACTAAGCCTACAAAAGGCATAAAACAACTATCACAATAAAGAGGATTCAAAATTTCCCTCTCGCACTTTTAGGTTATGAAGTTTATCTTTGAGTTTTCTTCTATTTTCCTCCTTAGAAGTCTCATTATTGGGGTCCCTTGGAGATGGACTCCCTATATGATTTGGAATAACTCTTGACTTATTCACCATTCCCAAACTCTCCCATTTCACAAGATTTAAGGACTTCTAAGGCTTTAGATATAGAGGGGTCGGAATCCCTCTCTTTGTTTATCTCTGTTGTTTAAGCTGGCACACCATCTCTCCTTTTTTTCTTCTTCACCACTTCCCAATGACAAAGGTACATATAAAGTTGTAAGATAATTTTTGACATTCTAACATTAAGATAATTTATGACTCATTTCCTCCACTAGACTATAACCACAAAAACATTAGCATACAACTCAAGTCGGCGACATGCATTATAGTTACTCTCAAATTACTAAAACCAAGTTTATTTTCCAACACCTCTTTAAACTTGAATTTTCTATTGATGTCCTGATTTTTGTTGTTAAAATACATCACTTTTGATGGTTTAGATGCAATATTTCTATCTTGAAATTCTTCACTCTGAATTGCAACAATTTTCATGGCAATAAGATATGCAAACTTTGATTTTTTATCTTTTTAAAAAACACCTTAAACATTTATAAATTTTCCTTTCACATTGGCTATCATTTGCCATCCATTCTTGATTTTTTTTACTGCTTGGATTTTGGAATTATTTATTTATTTATTTTTTTCTTGAGGATCAAAAAACTCTTCTATGTTCATCGAACTTCTGTCACTTAAGCCATTCTCTACACTCAATATCGTACGAAGATTCAGTATAAGAGTGTTTCCATCCCACTTTAGCACTTTCGGTGCGAGGTGAAGCCTAATGCTCAATTTCTTCAGAAATATGCATTACTCTACTGAATTTGCTACAGATACAATGCTAATTTAGTGGTTAGATGTTAGTTATTATTAACTGAATCATATTAAGAAAAATTCACCAGTTTAATGACCAAATTCAGAAAATCTATAGGTTAAAGACCAAAGTTAGAATTTGATAATAATTTAATGGTGAACAGTGTAATTTGTTCCTTAATTTTTGTTATCATTGAACTGTAAATCAAATGGCCATGATATAAATTGTTGTTAAATGAAGATCATTTGCTTTCTGGAGGAAGGAAAAGAAAAATAATTACAATCAGTATCAGCATTAGTCTATCAGTATTCCTAGTGGTAACACTGCTTGGTTCTTGTATCTACTACCAAAGGAGAAGGAAAGCAACACTTGTACAGAAAGGTAATTACAGTCTAGTGATTTCCACAATTCTTTTACAATTATAACCCACTATTAGTTGATTCTCTGTTATGTTCCTTTTTTTTTTCTCTCTCTCTTTCTTTCTCTCTGTAGAAGATAATGGAAATAGCTTAGAAGTTGAATTGATTGACTTAGCTGGAGGAAGATTTGGCAATGACTACAACAGTGAAAATTTGCAATCAGAGAAGCATGCGAAATTGCAAGACTTTCCTTCATTTCAGTTAGATATTATACTTGCAGCAACAGAACATTTTTCTGAAAAAAATAAGCTCGGAGAAGGTGGATTTGGTCCAGTTTACAAGGTACTTACGAAGTTCAAGACGAATCTTTGAATAATATAAATCATATATAGCTTATCAATTGTATACAGTGTGGATCAAGTGATTGACAATGCAATGTTAGGTTCAAAAGACCATTATTCGAGTGACTACATGACTTGAAATTTGTTTGTAGGGTACATTACTGGATGGCAGAGAAATTGCAGTTAAAAGGCTCTCAAGAACTTCCAGCCAAGGACTAAGAGAGTTCAAGAATGAAGTCATTTTAATCGCAAGGCTACAACATAGGAATCTTGTCAGACTTTTGGGTTGTTGCTTGAAGGAAAATGAGTCATTACTCATCTACGAGTACATGCCCAACAAAAGCTTAGATGTCTTCCTCTTCGGTTTGGACTCTTTCTAGTCTAATCACTTACTTTTGCTAATCAATCCAAGTTTAATGCAACCAATACAAAACCAAAGATCAATATGAACATATATAGTAATCAATGTGAATTTTATTTGTTTAATTGTTAGACTCAACTAGAGGTGAAAAGCTAGACTGGAAGAGACGCTTTCTCATAATTAATGGAATTGCTCGAGGCATACTATATTTGCATGAGGATTCTCGACTTAGAATTATTCACAGGGACCTTAAAGCTAGCAACGTTTTGCTAGATCATGAGATGAATCCAAAGATATCGGATTTTGGAATGGCAAGGATTTTTGGTGGAAATCAAAATGAAGCCAACACAAAAAGAATTGTTGGATCATAGTAAGCCTTTTCCTGTTTCCATACATTTACATGCGTAAATTTGTAATTTTTAGTTGAATCATGGTTTATGATAGTGTAGTATAGGAAAAAAGCTGTAAGAATTTGAGAATGAAACTAGGACTTCATCACATATAATCAGGGAGTTTCTAAAGTACATGTTTGTCTAACATGATATTATTTGTTCGATATTCTAATCTACAACAGTGGATATATGGCTCCAGAGTATGCTATGGAAGGATTGTTTTCTGTGAAATCAGATGTTTTTAGTTTTGGTGTTATACTACTCGAGATAATAAGTGGAAAGAAGAATAGTGGCTTTCATCTTTTTAAGCGCGGTTACAGCCTCCTCACTTTTGTATATTTCTATCTCTCTATCTGTTGTTCAATAAAGAAGCATAATGAGAAAAAAAAAAAAAAAATATATATATATTTTGATTTTAACTTGAATAATGTCACAGGCATGGAAATTATGGTCTGAAGGTCAAGGATCGGAGTTGATGGACCCAATACTGATGCAGTCATGCGTGGTAAGTGAAGTGTTGAAGTGCATCCATATTGGATTGTTGTGTGTCCAAGAAGATGCAGCAGATAGACCCACTATGTCTTTTGTAGTTGTTATGTTGGGAAGCGACACCGTGACACTTCCTGAACCAAAACAACCTGCGTTCTCGGTTGGGCGACAAATCTTAGGATTAGCTGAATGCTCACAAAATACTAACATACTCTCTGTTAATGAGATAACTGTTTCAGATGTATCACCTCGGTGACTTATATAGTATTAAATTATTCTGTTCCTGGTTCTGTGAAATGATTCATGGACATTCACACATTATATTGTTCAAATATTTTTGAGAGATGTATTGTAAGTTGGATAATTCAGATCTATTATAGGGTGCTAGTCAAGAATATTTACATATTAGAAAGAACAAAGGTGGTGTTTGGGAACTTGGGTTTGGGATTTTTTTTGATTTTTTCCACTACAAGACAAAAGTTTTACAAAACCAAAAAAAACAATTACAAACAAAATATTACATCCAACCTCATAATCATTTCACTTTTTCTCTCACAAACATCATATCCAACCACAAAAAAACCAACTATCTTCCCAAACACAAAATTTTTTTTCTCCAATAATATCCTACAACTAAAAAAACCTACATAAAAACCCATTTCCCAAACACCCACAAAATAAGCTTATTTTGCTTATATAGAATATTGAAGCCACTACTGTACAATTTGATCTTCATATGACGACTCATTATATATAAAAATAAGTAAATGTTACTCTTCTTTTTCAAAGTGGAAAGTTCAAGTCTGAAAATGGAATTCCTGATATGATTCTTGGATTGCAGGAAATAAATAAATAAATAGAAACAGTTGTATTTCTGGATTCAATGTTTTTTTTTTTTGCAAGGAATGTAAGAACTGCTAGAAAATTAAATTGACATAGTATATATGCACCTTACGTAGAATCTTTATCAAATTCAATTCATATGATAATGATTAGATTTTTTGTATGTTTTTGTTGAATAAAGTATGTATTAATGCTAATGCTGATGCTGATGTGATTTTCTCTACTATTTGTGAGATTCAAGAGATCTCTGTTCCGGTGATTTTCTAGGTCTTAAGCAATTGTTACTAACCCATCATAACAGTTTTAGAATAGGTATCGATATTAGTGATGCAATTATATATCCGTGAATATTGGTACTTGAAGGGTCTAAATATAAAATGGGTTGGATCCAAGCCTTTGGCCGGCCTAATCCATTAGACTCAAGTCCAGAGGAGCTGAGTAAACAAATGGGCCAGCCAGTTAGGCCCAATTACATCATCAACAATCCACCAAATTCCTCAAGCACTTGGGCCCAACCTGCAGTGGAAAGGTCAGTCCAGCAACAATGCTGGGTTGGGCCGAGCTACAGGACCTGATCCTTGGACCGAACCAAAAAGGGTTGAACCCATACAAAGATATTCTACTAGGCCAGCCCATCTCTACAAGCAATCTCATAGAGGGCCGAGCTGAGGCACAATGGTACTGAGCTAAAAGAACCTAACAGAGAAACGTGGAAGCTGTGAATGCATGTACATGGAGGATGCCACCTTAGCTGGTCCCCTCCCCCTAGAATCACAGAAACAGTTGATTGAGGGAATGTGATCTGTTACAAGCATGATTATAATGAGTATATACACCCCTTGTTAACAACCAGATGGTCCCCGACCTTGAGCAATGCTAAAGGAAACTTTGCATCATCAGAGCTCCATGAAACCATCTTGGGCAACAAGCAAGGAGTTCTATATAAACTACACTCACTTCACATTGAAGGTAACCGATCTAAGCTGAACCATACTCACTTAAGCACAACTCTCTACACTTGAGAGGACCTTTCTCCTTCTCCGATTACTCATTCCCACACCGGAGGGGTTATTCGGCCAACCCCGACCGGGCAGCTCTAACGGTGCTCCTTGTTGCAGAGTCTTAATTCCTAGATAGTCCAATCAAGTGGGGAGCTCCGATCCACAATCACCTAGTGCGGTATTCGGTATGCACAATACCGAAAAGTCCAAAAACTTCATATGTATTCGCTGATATTTAAAGAGAAAGATTAGAGTTGTACTGTCACGACTCCATTCTGTCCCTAATAGAATGATGCCATGATGGCCACTAATCCAAGATTATTGAAGGCCAACTTACAAAGATTTATACAAACAGAGCATACATATGGGGCATACATGTGCGGAAGCAATAAATTTAAATTTAAATAATCTATAAGAGCTATGCATAGATCAAATGAAATGACATACATATTAACATCGTTTTACAACTTGAATACAAATAAACTAAACTTGAAATTACAACTTGATCAAAAGGCTTCCTAAGCCCAAAACATACAAAAAAAAAAAAAAAAAAAAAGAACTATGAAGTTAAGAAGCATAATCTTCAAGATGCTACAAAACATAAACCAAAACAAACTTCCAACAAAGCTTAGGTGACACCGCTTTCTTGCTTATCATCTACATATAATAAGGGAGAGGGGTGAGCTGAAAACTCAGTGAATGATATAAGTAATAAAGGTTTGAATGAATGATATTCAAGATTTTGCCAAAACAATATGTATCTTAACATGCAACAAAACAAGGGATGAACCAAGTCCATCTATCACACCCCGATATTTACACCACGATATGCAACCAACCCACTATATGAACGATAAGAAAAGGTATACAATTCAATAATTGGGATCTATCACATTCTCATAAATTTCTTGTCAAGCTCAAGGTAATAAAATTACAATACACGGTAATATAAAAATATCCATCTTAATTGTCACAAGAGCTTACACCTTTCAAGACTAAGAGTCTTGATTCAAACAAATAAAATTCCTAACTCGACAAACAAGTTCAATGGCTGAAGGCGAACACCATCAAAGAAGCTTCGGCGCTCCACATTGAATTCCATTCGCTTTTTGACACTATCATGGTACACCTTCAACACCTGGATTTTTAGGATATCCAGCCCATAAAAGGGGAGTGACCTTTGATGCTCAGTAGGAAATAAACTTAACAACAAATAAGCATGCTCAAAGTGATTATGTTCATGCAATATCATGCCATGCATACAACTTATTTTTATTAGAAAACCAATTTGTAACATGCTAAATTCGTATTCCAAGTTTTGACCCAATTCGTTAACCATTGAGTTAACCATGAACCATCATTTTATAATTAATTTTCACGTTACATGTCACAAAAACTCCCCACATTTACTAGCCACCAAGCACAGTAGGGCAAGTGGGCACCTCTAACTTTTAGAAAACCTCCACATTTACCGGCCACCAAGCACGGAGGGGCAATTGGACACCCATTTCATTCTTAAAACATCTCCACATTTTCCGGCCACCGAGCGCGGAGGGGCAATTGGACACCTATCAATCATTGTAACTTTTCCCCCACATTTACCGGCCTACAAGCACGGAAGGGCAATTAGGCACCTTTACCAACATACCGATAACATCCCCACATTTTCTGGCCTACAAGCACGGAAGGGCAATTGGGCACCTTAACACACACAAAACATTTCAAAGTAACCCATTTTAATTAACTCAACACACTTGACCCCAAGGCCATGAAGGTACGATGAAATGCAATGCAAATGGGTTGCCAATATCATAGTTTGCCTAAGGTTCACATCATTACTACAAAAATAATTAACATGAAACATAAACAAGGAAATCTCAACAATTTCCATAATCATCTCATGTAGCAACATCAATTCCAAATTCTCCATTGTTCCAACATCATGTGAATATCAACTCAAAACGACTCAAATTCCACTTATAAACGCTACTTAAGTAAGTTATCTCATTTCCATTAAACTCCCAAGCTAAGGTTTCAAAATGATTTAATCCACAACTTCTATCCCCACACTAGTTTCATCAAATTATTAGGATTTACCCATTTCATAGTTCCCATGTATTCCAATACCATATTAATGTCAATTTTAACATAAAACTATCAATTAGTTCAAAATCCCCTTTTTACTCAACATTTCAAACCTAGGGTTTTAAAGAAAATTGGGGGTTTTCTTCTTTTCTTAGTTAAATCCTCAAATCATCAATTACTATTTATCAATATGCTAAAAACATTCAACACCCTTTGAAAATTTGAGTGAAAACCCCATTTGTAAATAAACAACTAGCCATTAATGTTTTCTAACCCACAATCAACTCAAAATTTCAAAATGTCACCAAAATCACTTTGAATCATAAATGTTTAAGGCTAAGAGAACTCCCTACCTCAACATTGAAAGCAAGGAAGCTAGATCAAGAGCATTATTTCGAAAATCCAAAATCTAATCGGTTGAAAATGTTGATCTTCACTTGTTCTTCATCTTTGATGTAAGATCCATGGTGGATTGTTGGTAATAATGGTTGAAATCAAAGTTTTGGGTGCTAGGTTTTCGGACATGGAGGAGGGGAGAAGAAGGGAGGATGAAAAAGTAGAGTTTTGGAGCCAAAAAGTCACTTTATAATGTCTGTTAGCGACCTGGTCGCTCGAGCGAAGGAAGCTTGGCTCGAGCATGGAAAAGAAGCTCTCAGATTCTCTGAAAACGCACTCTTCGCTCGAGCGAAGAAAGTCTCGCTCAAGCGAGCATGCTTCCAGCACAAAACTCAAAATTGAAACATGCATAACTCTCTCGTTTGGACTTCGTTGTATGTGGTTTTTGTGTCCAAATCGAAGCCCCAAAAACAAACTTTCCAATGATTCTGGCCTCACATCCATATTCAAAGTATGGAAAGAGAAAAGGGCAAAAGAGTGAAGGCTGGTCAAAAATAAAATTCAAACTTGGGGTTTTTGATCTAATTTTGCCTAAATATCTTGTTAAGGCTTCAATCAAGGTTCCAAACATCTCCCAAGGGTCCTCAATTATAATATTTAAATTTCATTTGCCAACCCATCAATACCAAGAGTTCGACAACCACATAAGTTTTAAGGTGATGAACACCAATTTACACCATTCCGATACGTGTTAGGATCCGAGTCATTACAATCTCCCCACCTTAAGAAATTTCATCCTTGAAATCAAAGTCTTTCAAAGCTTCAAGAGATGTTTACTAACATCTACATAATATAAGGGATGACATTCATTGACAAAACAAGGAAATAATTGACCCATAATCGATTAGACAAGCCCACCCATCGGTAGTAAGAGAGATATCTCAAACAAGGATACTAGTTGTATTAAAGTCTCCTAGCACACAAGGACTTTTCAAGAATGTTATCAAAACAAACAATATACTTGATACAAAAACTAAGGGATAATCATTCATGCTTGATCGAATATTTTTCCAAAACAAGCAAGCTTTATCAAAACATTATAACATAACATTATTAAAATTACCACTCACAATAGCTCTTTGGATATAGGGATTAAGGAAAAGATTCAAGACCTACAATGACATAGTAATTCCATTGAATGCACTTCAAGAAGGTAACAAGATATGCTCGAAGATGGTTATGAAATACACTCTCAAAACAAGCTTCAAATGAGTGAAATAGATCCCGGCATTTCTTTCGAAAATCAAGTCAAAACAAAGCAAAACATGTGTTGGGAGTCAAATCACTATTTTTCTTCTTAGAAAAGCAAGCTAGGTACAAACCATGTCTCGGAATGGATGCACAAAGATGAGTTGGGCCAAAATGGCCTAGCTGGGTGAACTCAGGAGGTCTTGGCCGAGGTGTGGTCTCCTTGGCCGAGATGTGGGTTGCCCACCTGAGATGTAACAAGGTGTCGACAAAGGTGTACTGTGGTCGGCCTAAGTGTGCAGTGGTCGGCCTAGGTGTGCATGCAAGGTAGACTAAGGTGCAAGTGATCATGCAAGGTTAGATGCAATGCTTGGCCTAGGTGTGAGGTCTGGACAAGAGTGGGTCTCGGTGACCACACTTAGGGAAATAGTGAAGTCTGGAATCTAGGTTTCCTCTTGAAGAACATAAAGAACATGGACATGAAGAACATGAATGCTAAAATCATAACTTTTTATTAAAAATTTGAGATTTCATGATATGAGTTCAAAAACATGGACATGGGTACCGATACTTGGAGATTCAAGAAAATAAACACAAAAATATGGAACTTGATACAAACCTTTGGATCAAAATATGATTTTTCCTCAAGAACACAAGAACATCACTTTTTCTTTCTAAAACAAAACTTTAAATCAATGCATGGCTCATGAAACATGCTAGATTATACAATGTGATTAGATTAACATAAAGAACAACAAGAGTAGATCAAGAATCCAACTTCAAAACACAAATCCAATGGTTCAAGGTATGAAAATCAAGCTTAGAAATCTAGTTCTCACTCTAAGAACTTCTTCTTATTCTTCTTCTTCCTAGAGCTTCTCTTTCTCTTAGAAAAGGATATGGAAAAGATATGGGGTGTGTCTGGTTTGTGTTTGTAGAGTAGTTTTTGAGATAAAAAGTACGAAAACTAGTTTGGTTTGCCTTCTTTCAGAAATGGTTTTGGGGAGAGAGTTTTAAAAAAAGTGATTGATTTGATGTGTATGAGACAGAGAGTGATTTTGAAAAGTAGGTAACCAAACCAAATTTTGAGATGTTTTTTTGGAAAAATTTGTTTGGTTTAATTACCCTTGAAAATTTGTTTGTAGAGAGTTTTTTCCAAAATTTTTTTTTGAAAAACAAACCAAACAAGCCTATGGGCTCTCAACTACTAATTTGACTTAAACCCACTACTAGGACACGTGGCATCATCTGATCAATCTCCTCAAAAAGATGCCAGAATGAAAAGACAAGAGTAGGTCAAAGTGTGTATAACAAGTAAGGTGGCATGGGCACTCTGACAAGGCACGGATCCTGGATCAAAACATAGGCTTCAGGCGAGTGAAGGATAAGTAAGGTCTTCCTAATCTCGACTAGGAGGGGTAACACTTGGCCTAGGTATGACACACCTTGGCCTAAGTTGTGCAAGTCAAGGAACAAGATTTCTAGGTGTTAGCTAAGGTGCACAACAAGGTTGGAAGGTTCAAGGATCATAGATCTCGAATGGCTAGATGATACACATCTCGGCCTAGATGATGCACATCTCGGCCTAGATGCAAGAGTAAAGGCGGAGGTCAACCACGATGGTTCCAAGATGATCCAACGGCCTAGTGTAGACACCCCATTTTTGACGGCCCTTATGACTTGGACATCATCGCTTGCACACCCAATGATGAATGTGTATATGCTTGTCAAGTGCTCGAAGTCCTCAGCAGAATGCCACAACTTTGAGCCCTCCAAACCTTACACACATGTTTCCTTGTTTTTGCACCAAAACCTTGGATCGAGCCTGCAACCTCTAGTGGCCTGCCGGCCACTGCTATGGGTTTCCGGCCATTTCTACTAGTTGCCGGCCACTGATGTGGCTTGCCGGCCACCAGTAGTGGCCTGCCAGCCACCAATGTGTTTTGCAGATATTTTGTGACAGTTGTGCCAGCTTTTTGCACAGATGCTTGCATCTGCTCCCACGTGTATGGTTGGATGTTTTTGAGTGAGGTTCATGTTTCTTTATATATAGAGGACCTCCCCTCTTGCTTTGAGGTTAGAAAAATTTTGGAGCAAGCAAAATTTTTTCTCTTTCTTTACAATTCTCTCTGTCTCTTGCAAATTTCTTCACCTTTGCCTATACACTCTTAACAAACCTCTCCATCTTTGAGCTGAGGTATCTTTAAGTCTTGTTTGAGCTCTTGAGGGTGTGTTTGCCTTGTTTATTGCTTGAAAGTGATCTTCTTTTCAAGAGGTATAAAGCTTTGCTTCTTTACTTTCTTTATTTACTCTTTTTCTTACTATTTTCCAAATTTTTTAGGGCTGTAAAAACGCTGTATTTTTGGGTTGAAACTTGGGTTTTAAGGCCAATAAAGGTTGAGGGGTGGTTCACCCTTCTTTACACCTTGCCCTCAAGGCCTTTACCCTTGTGTTTCCCACCCTTACACTCTTTTTTTTGAGCTTTTAAACATTGATTTTCAGAGTTATTTCAATGGCTAAAATCATGTTTTGAAGTACAAATTGGAGGGGTTAGCCTTCCCTCCTTGTATTTTGCTTACTAGCCTAGCATGATCTATGTTTTAGCTTATTATTCTAGTTATTTTTGTCGTAATTCCAGGATGTTTTAGGACTTATTATGATTGTTTTTAAGTGTTTATTGCATTTGAGCTTTGTTTTGCATGCTTGTAGTTTAATTGTCCTCACAAGCTTGGTGTTTTAGGCCTTAGACACCATCTTATTTAAGTTGATAGTGTTTATTTATGAATTTCCATACTTGTGATCACTCTTAATCACCTCTACAACCTCCCTCTTTTCTTGGTTTTTGTTTTGCTTTGAAAGTGGTTTCAAATTATTTGTTTATTTAAGCATGAGATTGAGATGTCATACTTAATGGTTTAATCCCTTTTAGGGTTCATTACCAACGATATGATATCTCTTTCATGCCCAAAGCAACATTTGGTTTGAGCGCTCTTTCTATTATCAAATTCACCTTTGGACTCAATTGATTAAAGAATGGATGGTAATCTAAAATGAAGTAATAAAATAGAGGCTAAAAAGAGCAAGATAATAATTTGGTTTGGGTTCAATCGGACATTAATTGAACCCTTGAGTCTTGAGTTGTTTCATATTCATTAGTGATGAAAACAGTTTAAGATTCAGTGTCAACTACTTCCCTTGATCTTTCATGATAGGGAGGTGGTTTTGAGAGTCTTGTTTTATTGCATTCATTGAATTTGCACAGTTGATTCATAAGCCATCATGCAATGAAATTGCATCTATTGGTGGTTTGTGAATCAAACTTACTACTCCTTTGAGCTGTTCAAATGATAAGGGGGTAAATTGTGCAAACAAACCCTTGAGAATACCCTGTCCCTGCTCTATTTTCTCTCTGTTGTAGTAGGACAATCCAGTCAGCAATGGCTGACAGGCCACCTTCAGTGGACGGCAGGCCCTCTGCCGGCCACCAGTGCAAAATCCAGCAGTGTACTTTTGAAGCAGAACAAAGTTGGTCTGGAGGTGGAAATTAGTGCAAATGTTCTGCTATGCAACAAAGGCAGTCAGCGACAGAAACAGTGGCTTTTTTGGGTGGAAACCGCATTCATGCATGAGCCCTCAATCGATCCTTGGAATCCGTGTTGTAAATATATTAGGTGTTGTGCTTAAAATAGTGGCTTTGTAATTAATTAGTCTAGAATAACTAATTCGTCTCGAGTGTAATTATTTTAATTAGCTAGATTAGTTAATTAATTAGTTCATTCAGTTTGTAATAATTAGTTAAGTAGTTTAGCTAAATTATTCATTTGTTGTTGTAATAGTTAGGTAATTAGTTATTTAGTTAGTTCATTCGGACCCTCCTGTGTCAGGGCGCTAATATTGTAATAATGTGTATGTCTTCCAACCCCACGTCTTTCTCCCTTTTATTTACTAGCTTATGATGGTTAGACTAGAACATTATGTTTTGTTTAGCATACTTCATGTTTGCATCCACTTGTCTTGCATGCATCGAAGCTCGGTTAATCATTCTAACTTGCATTGTCGTTTAAATACTTCTTTGAATACGTGCTTAGATCGCATGCTATCAAGTTGATTCATATGCCATATTAGTAGCCGAGCCTATTAGTTGCATTAGTCATATTGCTTAGTTAGGATCATGCATCTTTCTAACTTTATCATCTTTTTTGGTTTTGGAGTACTAGGTGAGCCTTTACTTGCTTTAGCATGTTGCATGAGTGTAATTGTTTCCATATCTGGCATGCTTGCCATGAGGCTAAATGTTTAATTGCTATAACTGTTTGAATGCCTGTGAATGAAGGCTAGATGCTCAAATTGGAATAATTTGAGTAATGTTCATATGCGATCACTTTTTTTAAGTGGTACATATTCGAAAACAATTTTCAAAACAAACATGAATCAAGTGACCTTCCCCTCTCGTACCTAAGTTCCCGAGCTGAGACAATCTTGGTATTGACAGACACGTGGCCTTTGGCACGAGTCATGGGTTTCCTAAATTTCCTCCAAAAATATTTAGGTGGCGACTCTGTATCTGGCAAAGCAGTCCATTTTTGGCATTTTGATTCAAAATTGATTTTTCAAAAGATTTGCCAGATTTGGAGTCTTTGGTGTTAATCTATTTCACATTGCACTTGTGAGATTAGATTCAGAACTGCGGGAGTCCGATACTGTAAGGCTTATTCGTCTTCCAAGAGGGGGAATGAAAAGTTGAGCTATAGTTTCTGGCGACTCTGTTGGGGAATTTAGAGAACTTGACTCAAACTTCATGACGTGAAATTTTATCTACACTTATATGTTTCTTTGCATTGCATTTGCGTTGGTGCATTTAAGTTATTGTGTTTGCCATCTGCTATTCTTGGACGGTTTGCTGAAGGCTTGCCTAAAAACTTGCCAAAAGGCTGATCGGTCACGGGCTCTGCCATGATGGGAACACAACCCTTGGATCTGGACTACCGCTGTACCGTTTGATCCTCCTTTCACTTCTCAGTGTTAGGTGTGAGATGTATATTAGGTAGTCTTACTGAGGTACCCTTCTGACTGTTTGGCCTAGTTGCATATTAAAAAGCCATAGAGACTATTCCAAACTAGGACAAGATGCTCACCCGATTACAGGATTGCGTGAAACCACTTTGTTTGAATAGTAAACCCTAGTTCCTAACGAAACTAGGACAGGGAAATTTTACCCCCTCATAGGGGTGTTTTGGCTCTCACTTAACTGGTATGTGCTTTATAGTGAAACTGTACAGGAATGTGCATATCAGTTGCAAGTTTGGTATCCATTTTGGGGGTAGAATTTAGTGTTGAGTGCAATCCTATAGCTTTGATTACATCTGTGTTGGTAACATCATTAGCTGAAGAGCTGTGCAGTTTCTGATTGCTGCTTTCTTTTTGATTTAATTCTTTTTGCTAGGTAGTTTAACACCATAGCTTCAAAAAGTTCGGATATCCTCCACGTGCTCTGAACCCGAGTCAGAAGGCTTTGCAAAATCGGAGATCTTGTTAGGGGACATCCCGTGTTTACTTCACTCCCATCGGTTACAAGACGGAGGTGAGTCAGGCAGAGTTCACTGATCCAGTTTTTATAGCAGTTACCCTTCAATTCACCTATATCCAGTTAGGCTCAGGGACACTTTTCTACTTCTAATCCAGCACGAGATTGCTCGCCTATTCCGATGACACAATATCTCCCAGTCAGTGTAGAAGAATTAATACATCATCTTCAGCAAACAATTGAAACCCTACGGCAAGATGCCGCTCGTCAGACTGAGGTCACAGCTCGTCAGACTGAGGTAATAAACATGCTACAGCAACAACAACCACAGCTGGCAGCGGCCTCTGCATCCCATGCACCTCCCACGGGTATCTCAACACCCGGAGCTACTGCCCATACTGCTAATCTCCAAGAAAATCAGGGCAATTTGGCAGAGTTGATCCCAACACAAACCTCCAAGACACTTGTGTATCAAACTGAGGCTCCATTTGAGTTTGAGGTTGACCCAACTGTGCTTAAGGTGAACAAGCCGGAGAAGCTATTCAAGAGAGCACAAGGTGTTAACTCCATCCCTAACATAGAAGACGGGTATACCGACTCTGCAGTGGCATTGCTAGATTGGTTCAACATGCCGTACATCGATCGATTTGACAGCTCCAGAGATCCCATGGTTCATCTACGGCTATTTTCAGACATCCTGCGACTGATGGGCTTGACTAGATTGCAGAAGCTCTTTCTTTTTGGCCGTACCATGTCTGGTATAGCAGCCATATGGTATGCGAAGTTGGAGGATTCTGTTAAGCAGAATTGGGAAGAAATGGCCAAGGCCTTTATTGTTTAGTACTCGTATAATACGCAGATCAAGGTCACAACTCATGATCTTGAGGTAACGCGCCAAGAGCCGAAGGAGGGCTTCTCAGAATTTGTGACGAGTGGAAGGCTAAAGCTTCAATGATGACCACAAGGCCTTCCGAGAAAGATCAGATAAGGATGGTAGTCCGCAATCTGCACGGGAAGTTGTTGTAGAAAATGATCGTCCTACCTTTGTTCACATTCACCGAGCTCTATGAGATGGGGGTTCAGATCGAAGACGCCATGAAACAAGGGCTGATTACAGATGTGAGCGTTGGTAGCGCAGCTACGAGGCCATCAGATGTGAGCGTTGTCACTACCACGACCAACACTACCAACCCTTTTGCCAACACAGCTCCACAAACTTCAGCCAACTTTGTCTGATCCCAGAGGACCTTTACCGAACTCTACATGACCCTATCTCAAGCCATGAAGGTGTTGGTCAAAAAGGGGCACCTTAAACCATTAGAGCCTTACCCACTGCCTGATCCTCTCCCATCCAAACACAACACAGCAAAATACTGTGCGTTTCACCAATAACATGGTCATGACACCGACCAATGCTTCCAACTGTGTCATGAGATTCAAGACCTCATTGACAACAAGGTGATCGTATCACCCCAGAAACCAAATGTAACTACAAACCCTCTCCCGGCCCACAATCAAGTTCCCCCACCTCAAAATCTAAACCTAATCCATACATTGGCCATCCCCTATGACCCCAACGTATATATTACCCCTTCCCACCTACCAAGACCGACGTTGTTCATTCCTAAAAGCACAGATTTGTGCATGATGGACACGTCTACACTTCAACCTAAGCCTGTGGTGGTGACAATTGCAGTGGAAGGGAGGCAAGCCTAAGAGGAAGGTATGAGTCCGTTGTCGGAGAGCTCTGAGGACTTGCCTAAGGGGGTGTACGATCTAAGCTGCTACATTGTGCTGATTGGTCAAATTAAGCCTAAATTGGTGTTGCCAACTCTGGTAGAGGTTAATGTGGTTATGGAGGATGGCCCGAGCCAAGGGTTGAATGATTTGGCGGAACTCAAGGAGGATTTAGACCAACTTGCAGTTCTTTGACGAACAAGATCAAGGAGATGTGCAGATTGGTTGGTTCAACTTGAACGGATCAACGGATACCTTTGGGTGGCTGAGTGATGAGCTGGACAAGGAGAAAGAAATTGAAATGAAACCAGAGGAAAAGGAAGCAAGAATTATTGTAGTGGCCGGAACGGTCGACGAAAAGGGAAAACTGCCGGAGAACGCTGGCGTAGAAAATTCAGCTCAGGAACAGGGCGTCGTGAGCACTGTGGACACAGAATAGGAAGCTGCACTGAAGCATTTTTAATAAGAGAGGATTGAAGACAATTAGAAAGCAGTACTGGCCTAACACCCTGTGGGGGATACCTGTGATGTGAAAGTGATCCGAACAGAGCTAGGCAACTGTTTGTTAGCTGCCGAAGGTGTGTGGTGGGATGATGACAATTTACATCTGGCTCATATCGATGAAGATTAGGGTGAGTGCCTTCCAGACAACACGTGGTATGCGGAAGATATAGATCACATGACAAGAAGTGGGCAGTATTTTAAGCCACCGCCCTTAGATCGAGCTGAAGCATCTGGGAAAGATAGAGAGGTTGAGAAACAGAAAGAGAAACAGATGGAAAAAGAGGCAATGTTGAAATAGCTTAAGAAAATCCAAGCTGACATCTCAATCTAGGGTCTTCTTATGGCCTCCCAGGTACATCGACAGACAGTACTGTCAACAATAGACAAAGCTAAATTGTCCATTGACATTACCCCTGAACAGCTTATGGGATTGGTCTTCCCAGGTGGCGCCAGGCCAACCCTAACCTTTTCTGACAAAGAACTGTAGCCAGAAGGCTTAGCTCACAATAAACCCTTGTACATATCTGTTGAGTGCAGGTAAAAATGGGTATTGGTGGTGTTGATAAACACTAGTTTGACCGTCAATGTCTGTCCTTCCCGCACAGCTTATGCAATCGGCCTTAGACCAGCAGACTTTGTGCCTATGGCCCAAATAATTCGAGCATATGATAATATGAGCAGGAAGGTCATGGGAACGGTGCAAATCAAAGTCCAGGTGGGCCCATCTCAGCAAGATGTCGAGTTCCATGTCCTGGATGTGCCAGCCACCTTCAACTTACTGCTAGGGAGGCCCTAGTTGCATCATGTGAAAGCTGTCCTCTCTACCCTCCACCAAATGTTGAAGTACCCTCACGAGAAAGAAGTGGCTATTATTTTCAAGAATTCATCCATCCATCCCCCACCAGAGGTAACTACACCAGTGTTGGAGATCACTCATGGCGAGGAGGATGTATTCCTCTCAAGGTTCAGTCTGGCTGAAGCCCGGGTAGTGCAGACCATTCTAGCTGCTGATGAGGGCAAGTATGTCAGTGTCCGGTCTATTTATTTTATGAACAAATTGCAGTATGTGCCAGGAATGGGACTTGGAAAAAGTGACCGGAAAAGTGTCACAGCATTGTCAGACGTGCCGGACAATCCACATGCCTTTGGTCTGGGCTATGTACCTACCAAAGAGGACTGGATCAAGAAAGGGGAAAAAAACAGAGGGCAGAGCCAAGGCCAAACAAGCCGGGAAACACTTTGAGCTCATCCACAAGCCAATCCAGGGAACGCTGAATGGCCACTTTGTTCATGAGGGAGAAGATTTCCCCCTTTTGTGGCTTTTTCTGAGCCCTGGATGAATTCCACGAAGCAACGTGTCCTCGGGTTCAAAATCTTCTTTGACCTGTAGTTGCAAGATAGTGATACCGAGGGAAAAGGCTGAACCAAGTTTTGAAGCTGAACAGAGCATGAAAAGTGACTCCGACAACAGTGAACTTGGAGTAGGGACAACACTAGCATGTCTCCTTACAGATCCTGCACCTGACTTAGAGAACTTGGGGGATAACCTTACCATCTCCATGATCAGGAAAGAACTGGGTGTGAACCAAACCAGCAGCATTTTGGATGCATCAAAGGCACCATCCCTAATCTGGAAGTTGGAGAAACGCTATCTGTTTAGTTCTGAGTCGAGTGATGAGCTTGAATCTAATTCCACTGAGTCTGTGGAGTTGAGATCATATTTCGGTTCTTCTGAGTCTGAGTCTAGTATTCCCGGGGATGGTAACCCGGATGCCAAGGTCTTGTCTAGGTCCTCTTTTTCTTTTGTTTTTGAGTCGGTTGTAACTGAGGAGTTGGAACTTATGAATGAGAACGCTGCCGATTCTGAGTATTTCTCTGTGCCACTTATTTATTATATTGACCAAGATTTTAAAATTTTTAATGAAAACAAAGAGGAAGGAATTCCCGTAGTTTTGAAAAACTTGATTAATTGAAAGGAGGAGAGGTTTGCGAAACCCTGTGCTGATAAAATCATTGCTATTAATATTGGTACTGAGAAGGATCGGCGTTTGGTCCAGATCAGGTCCACGCTGTCTTCGGAGGAGCGCGAGCGCTTAGTCGCTTTATTAAAATATTTCAAAGTTGTTTTTGCGTGGTCCTATGAAGACATGCCTATGATCAATCCTGAGATTGTATAGCATCGGATCCCTCTTGACCCCGAGGTCTGACCCGTCAAGCAGAAGTTGCATAGAATCTGTCCGGATTGGGCGTTGAAAATCAAAAAAGAGGTCACCAAGCAGATCGAGGCAGGTTTCTTGTTAGTATTTGCATATCCGACTTGGTTGGCCAACATCGTCCCAGTGCCGAAAAAGGATGGTAGAATCCGGGTATGTGCAGACTTCCGGGACTTGAATAGAACTAGTCTGAAGGATGACTTTCCTTTGCCGCATATTGATGAGTTAGTGGACTTCACTGCGGGCCATGTATTGCTATCCTTTATGGATGGGTTTTCCAAGTACAACCAGATTCTGATGGCACCCTAGGACAGAGAGAAAACCGCATTCACTACGGCATGGGGTACCTACTGCTACTGGGTTATGCCATTTGGGCTAAAAAATGCCGAGGCTACCTATCAGAGGGCTGCAACCACCATTTTGCATGACATGATCCACAAAGAGGTTGAGGTGTACGTGGATGACATGATTGTCAAGTCCAAAAAAAGAGAGGGCCACTACACTGCCTTGGAGAAATTCTTTCAACGGATCAGAGAATACAGGTTGTGGTTGAACTCACAGAAATGCACTTTCGGTGTAATAGCAGGGAAAATACTGGGCTTTTTTTATCACATAGAGGGGCATCAAAGTGGATCCTTTCAAAATCAAGTCCATCCTAGAAATGCCACCACCAAGGACTGAAAAGGAGGTGCGAGGCTTTCTGGATAAAGTGCAATTCATAAGACGGTTTATTTCCAAATTAACCTTGACTTGTGAACCACTTTTTGGTCTCTTGAAGAAAGGGAAGAAATTTCGATGGGATGATCGATGTCAATTCGCTTTTTGAGCAGGTTAAGCACATGCCTTTAGTCTGGGCTATGTACCCCACCTAAGAGGACTAGATCAGGAAAGGGGAAGAAAACAGAGGCAGAGCTAGGGCCAAACAAGCCGGGAAACACTATGAGCTCATCCACAGGCCAATCCAGGGAACGCTAAATGGCCAATTTGTTCGGAAGGAAGAAGATTTCCCCTTTTGTGGATTTCCCAAGCCCTGGATGAATTCTACAAAGCAGCGTGTCCCCGGGTTTGAAATCTTCTTTGACCTGCAATTACAAGATAGTGATTTCGAGGAAAAGGTTGAACCAACTACTGAAGCTGAATAAAGCATGAAAAGTGACTCCGACAACAATGAACTTGGAGTAGGGACAGCACTAGCATGTTTCCTTACAGATCCTGCAGCTGACTTAGAGAACTTGGGGGGATAACCTTACCATCTCCATGATCAGCGAAGAACTGGGTGTGAACCCAACCAGTAGCATTTGTGATGCATCAGAGGCACCATTCATAATCTGGGAAGCTGGAGGAAGGCTGTCTGTCTAGTTCTGAGTCGGGTGATGAGCTTGAATTTGATTCCATTGAGTCTGTGGAATCGAGGATCAGATTTCGGTTCTTCTGAGTCTGAGTCTAGTATTCCTGGGGGGTGGTAATCTGGATTCTAAAGTCTTGTCCAAGTCCTCTTTTTCTTTTGCTTTTGAGTCGGTTGTAACCGAGGCGCCGGAACTTATGAATGAGAACGCTGCCGATTCTGAGTATTTATTTGTGCCGCTTATTTATTGAATTGACCAAGATTTTCAAAATTTTAATGAAAACGAAGAGGAAGGAATTTCCCTGGTTTTGAAAAACTTGATTAATAGAGAGGATGAGAGGTTTGCTAAACCCTGTGCTGATGAAATCATTGCTATTAATGTGGGGTATTAAGAAGGATCTGGGTTTGGTCTAGATCGGGTCCACATTGTCTTCGGAGAAGTGCGAGCACTTAGTCGCTTTATTAAATGATTTCAAAGATGTTTTCACGTGGTCCTACGAAGACATGCCTGGGATCAATCCTGAGATTGTACAGCATAGGATCCCTCTTGACCTCGAGGTCCGACCCGTCAAGCAGAAGTTGCGTAGAATCCATCTGGATTGGGCGTTGAAAATCAAAGAAGTGGTCACCAAGAAGATCGAGGTAGGTTTCTTATTAGTATCTGAATATCTGACTTGGTTGGCCAACATTGTCCCAGTGCCGAAAAAGGATGGTAGAATCCAGGTATGTGTAGACTTCCGGGACTTGAACAGAGCTTATTCGAAGGATGACTTTCCTCTGCCGCATATTGATGAGTTAGTAGACTTCACTGCGAGCCATGTTGTAACAACGCCCGCGAGGGGCCTCGCTACAGTTCGGACTCGATTTTTGTTGTGGTTCTCAATCTCGAACCAAAGAGTCCAAATCCGGCAAATCGTTTTGAGAAAACAGATTTTTTTGAAAGAAGTGCCAAACATGGACTGCTTTGCCAGATAACAGAGTCGCCACCTAAATATTTTAAAATGGGAAATTTAGGAAACCCTGACTCGGTGCCAAAAGGCCACGTGTCCGTCATCACCAAAGTTGGCTCGGGAACTTGGGTACGATTGGGGAAGGTCACATCGTGAGCACCCCCTTTCGCCCGGTCAAAGACCGGGCCTCTACTAACCATGATATCTGTATTTGAAAACATTGTGAGTTCTTATTCCGGTTATTAGCCTAGTTTACTATGTGATGCGCACAGCATACAAGTATAGACTGAATCGCCTGAATTGGAACTAAACATCTCATGTTTGTTTGTTTGAAAATGGTTTGATGATGCTACCCGCAGGTAGGCTAAAATGCGGATTTGCCACCCTCAGGTGGGGCTTAGAAAAACAGTGATTTTGCCACTATCTAGTGGCTTAACACAAACAGTCAATGATTTGCTCTAATTCAGATAACTCAACCTCCACCCACAGGCATTCAAGGCAGTTATATCACATAAGCACATAGCCTCATGGTAAGCATGCTATCATGGCAACACTCACACGCATGCAAGGATGCTAAAGCATAAAACTCACCGAGTACTCCAAGCCAAAACCGAAAACCGATTAGAAATCATGCATGATCCTAAAATACAGAATGCCTAATGCAACACATGCAAAAATGCAAACTATAGCAGGCTCGGCTATTCTAAACATGGCATGTGAAATGCAACAACTAACATGTATTCAATTTGGAATTGAAATACAATGCAGTTTGTATGATGTGCCGAGCCCGGTGCGTGCAAAACAGATGAATGATGCAAACATGCTGTCATACTGTATGCTAATTGAAATATGCCCTATATCTAACCATCATAAGCGGGTAAATAAAAAAGGAGAAAGAAATGGGGGTTGGAAGACATACATCACACTCACACACCCTTATTACAACATTGCCCCTCGCGCAGAGGGTCCGAATAAATAATAATACAGTCCGAAATGAAAGAATAGTACAGTCCGAATATACAGTCCGAATATTACAAATTTCTAATTAATTAACAAATTAATTACAAAAGAAGTAAAACTGGCATGCAAGCCAGGGACTGCCTTGCTTTTGATGGATGATGTATGCTGGGCTGCCTGGCGCGGAAATCCACTGAGATGCCCCAATTCGCCTCTGTTTGCAATTTTTCTCGAAATGCGTGTCGGACTCCGAAAAGGTGCTGATTCTTGATGTTGCTGCAACAGAGAGCAGGAAAAGGGCATAGCAATGTATTTCATAAATATATGCATGCCTCGATCCTCGTGCCACCAATCACGCATATCGATGCATGATGGCCGAGGAACCGAATTGCACAACTCAATATAGGATGAGTGCATGTGAATGCTACAACAAAACCTAACTCCATCATGGGTAATCCGGAGTGTCGGTGACTTGGGAATTGAGATCCGTTCCGTCACTCGGAATACGAAACGTACCTCGTTTCCCGTGCAATATGCATGATATGCATGAAATGCAACTAAGATACAGCCTAGCATGCACAATGCTATGAAAATGAGATGCCTCGAAATGCGTACCCACGGGCACGCAAACCGAGGCGATGACATAAAGGCACGAAATGCAATGATGGGCTTACACCAATATGGAGGGGAGGGGGGGAGCCTCAGCCACACTCACACGGGATGCCGGAATGACAAGAATGAGGGTGCCTCGAAATGCGTGCCCACTGGCACGCAAACCGAGGCAATGATGAAATACAAATCGGATAAAACAGAGTGTCTCGAAATGCGTGCACGCGGGCACGCAAACCGAGGCAGAGGCATACGCAATGCAAACCGAATAAAACAGGATGTCTCGAAATGCGTGCATACGGGCACGTAAACCGAGGCGATGATAAAAATGAAAATCGGATAAAACCGAAGTGCCTCGAAGTGTGTGCACACGGACACGCAAACCGAGGCGATGATGTGCGATGCAAAATTGGATAAAGCCGAAGTGCCTCGAAATGCGCGCCCACAGGCACGCAAACCGAGGCGATGATATGCGATGCAAAATCGGATAAAACCGAAGTGCCTCGAAATGCGCGCCCACAGGCACACAAACCGAGGCGATGATATGCGATGCAAAATCGGATAAAACTGAAGTGCCTCGAAATGCGCGCCCACAGGCACACAAACCGAGGCGATGATATGCGATGCAAAATCGGATAAAACCGAAGTGCCTCGAAATGCGCGCCCACAGGCACGCAAACCGAGGCAATGATAAAATGAGACGAAATGGCATACGGAATGCAACGATGGGCTTACACCAACATGGGAGAGCCTCAGCTCACTCACATAGGAGGCCGTCGGGTAAAAACCAAGTGCCTCGAAGTGCGTGCCCGCGGACACACAAACCGAGGCAATGGCATACAAGCATGAAAATACAAATTGGGCTTACGCCAATCATGAGAGGGCCTCAACCACACTCACATAGGCTGCCGGCGGATAAAAATTAAGTGCCTCGAAATGCGTGCACACGGGCACGCAAACCGAGGCAATGCAAAAATGATACAAATGGCATGGGAAATGATATGCAAGCATGGCAATGGAATTTCAGCACCTAAATAAAGGGGAAAACAGCCCCGAGACAATTCGAAATGACACTCGAAGCATGCATTCATCCCGAAAATGCGAAATTAAGCCCCGAAATGGCCTATAGCCATGCTATACATGCAAAATATGATCATGACAGCAAGAACAGTAGCAAGACAGTCCCAAAAATGGCATTTTTTCAGTAATAAACATGGCCTAAATGCAAGCATAGATAGATCAACCAAAGCATGCAAAGTTAGTGGCCAAAAGAGGGGTATTGAGACAAGTGACATATGCAAACCCCAAATGGACAAACTTTATTCTACAACATTGAAGATGAGCTAAAAATAAGCACAATTGCAGAAGATGACATCCTCAAAATCAGAATAAAATCATGCTAACTATTCCATGCAAAAATGAAGCTCAAAAGGGGCTATAACAAGAGTCATGCAAAACAAGCACCAAATGACAAAATTTTCTTCATGAAATGTGTAAAGGGGGTCAAAATAAGACCAAAGTCAGTAGGGGTCGAAGTCCCAAAAACAAATAGAAATAGGTCAAAAGTTGTGTACAAAAATGGGCACACTTGATGGAATTTGAAGGAAGTGGTGGATATAATGGCCAAATGAAATTGAGCCTCTCTACAATGTTGTAGAGGGCCTCAAAAAAAGCAAGAAAGCAGTAGGGGTTGGACCCCTAAAAACAAGCACAAATAAGCCAAAACTAGCATGCAAGATAATGGCATAAAAGCTAGGTATTGAAACAAGTATATCATAGAAGCATCAAATGAAGTTGAGCCCTTCTACAAAGTTGTAGAGGGGCTCAAAACAAGCACAAAAGCAGTAGGGGTCAGAGCCCCAATTCTCAACCAATTAGAGTATAAAAAAAAGATCCAGAAAAAGCCCTAAAAGTTGGTTTTGAATACTTACCCTTGAAGACTTGTCTTTCTTTGCTTCTTGGCTTTGATTTGTAGCTTCTCAACCTTTGAAATTCACTTCCTAGCTGCTGGAATCGAAGTTGGAATGGTGAAGTTAGGTGTTGGTGAAGGAATCAAGCAACACTTGAAGAAATTTTGGAGCTTTTGGCTATGAAAATTAGGTTTTTTGCTATGGAGCTCTTGAAGCAATTTTTTCTAACCTAAGCAAAGGGGAAGGAGGGCCCTTCAAATAGACAAGAAATGGGGTGTAAAAGGGGAGGGAAAGCACCCAATCTTTCCCTCCCGAAATATCCCCGGATGCCCCGGGATATGTTGGAAGATATCCGGACAGCTGGGACAGGCTGGAAAGCAAGAATCTGGCCGGCCAGGTATTTTTCTTCAAGGTGGCCGGCCAGCCACCCTCCATGGCCGGCCAGCCACCCTACATGGCCGGCCAGCCAGGTGAAAAAAAGAAGTTTTGAATTAGTGGCCGACCACCATGCAAAGGTGTCCTCCTAGGTGTGTAGAACAAGGATCCAAGGTCGGAAAATGGCAACACTGAAGCAGGAGCCACAACATAGAGCTTGAAGGAGAGGCCCAAAAATGAAACCCTGAATTTCTGGCCGACCACCAACCCTTAGGGTCCTCCTAGATGCCCTTATCACAGATATGTAGCTTTGGTTGGAAGAAAATACCCCTAGGGTGTTCAACATTGGCCCGGAAGTCAGCAAAACGGGCTCCGGAGGAGCAAAACTGGTTATCTGGGATAATTGCTGGCCTCCCACCCCCCAGTGATTCTCCTGATGTTGAAACAGAGGTACCTGCCAAGTTTGAACAAAAACTAATGAGAAATGAATGTTCGGGGCCAAAACCGAGCAAATCGGGATCCCGAAAATGGGCTGCAGGTGCCGGAAGTGGTGTTCAGCAGCGAAGTGGGCATCTGCGACCCCAGTGTCCTCTGGAATGACGAAACAGAGATACCTACCAAAAACCGGAGAAAATGGATGCGAAATGAATGCGCGGGACCAAAACCGCGCAGTTTGGGGTCCCGAAAACCGGCTACAGGTACCGGAAGTGGCACACGACCACGAAGTGGGCATGAGGGGCCCCAAGGTTCCTCGGAATATTAAAACAGAGGTCTCCGCCAAAAATCAGAGAAAGCGGAGATGGTTGGGCGGTCCCGAGCCGAGGCACACGGCCTAACGGCCCCGAAAACCGGGAACCGGGCTCCGAAATGGGCAAAATGGCCTACGGCCACGAAAAGTAGCTCACGGCCACCGGGAGATAATCTGCGGGACCACTCCCTTCCCTTAGGAAAGAAAACAGAGAAAACCGGGCCTGGTTCGCAAACCGAGACAAGGTAGAGAAGATGGTTCGGAGGTCCGGAGGCAGGGCGCGCGGCCGCGACTCTGAGACTTCTGAACGAGCACAGTATGCAACATCACCGAGCGCTCAACCGGTGACGTCTGAGTCTTAAGGTCGGTCAAAAATGGGGTGTCTACACATGTATTGCTATCCTTTATGGATGGGTTTTCCAGGTACAACCAGATTCTGATGGCACCCGAAGATAGAGAGAAAACCATATTCACTACGCCGTGGGGTACCTACTACTACCGAGTTATGCCGTTTGGGTTGAAGAATGCCAAGGCTACCTATCAAAGGGCTGCAACCACCATTCTGCATGACATGATCCACAAAGAGGTCGAGGTGTACATGGACGACAAGATTGTCAAGTCCAAACAAAGAGAGGGCCACTACACCACCTTGGAGAAATTGTTTCAACGGATCAGAGAATACCGGTTGTGGTTGAACTCGCAAAAATGCACTTTCGGCATAATAGCAGGGAAAATCTTGGGCTTTTTGATCACACGGAGGGGCATCAAAGTAGATCCTTCCAAAATCAAGGCCATCCTAGAAATGCCACCACTAAGGACTGAAAAGGAGGTGCGAGGCTTTCTGGGTAAAGTGCAATTCATAAGACAGTTTATTTCTAAATTAACCTTGACTTGTGAACCACTTTTTGGTCTCCTGAAGAAAGGGAAGAAATTTCGATGGGATGGTCGATGTCAATTCGCCTTTGAGCAGGTTAAGCACATGCCTTTAGTCTGGGCTATGTACCCACCAAAGAGGACTGGATGAGGAAAGGGGAAGAAAACAGAGGCAGAGCCAGGGCCAAACAAGCCGGGAAACACTATGAGCTCAACCACAGGCCAATCCAGGGAACGCTGAATGGCCACTTTGTTTGAGAGAGAGAAGATTTCCCCTTTTGTGGATTTCCCAAGCCTTGGATGAATTCCACGAAGCAGCGTGTCCCCAGGTTCGAAATCTTCTTTGACCTATAGTTGCAAGATAGTGATACCGAGAAAAGGCTGAACCAAGTACTGAAGCTGAACAGAGCATAGAAAGTGACTCCGACAACAGTGAACTTAGAGTAGGGGCAGCACTAGCATGTCTTCTTACAGATCCTGCGGCTGACTCAGAGAACTTGGGAGATAAACTTACCATCTCCATGATCAGGGAAGAACCGGGTGTGAACCTAACCAGCAGCATTTTGGATGCATCAGGCACACCATCTCTAATCTGGCAGTTGGAAGAAGGCTATCTGTCTAGTTCTGAGTCGGGTGATGAGCTTGAATCTGATTCTATTGAGTCTGTGGAGTCGGGATCAGATTCCGGTTCTTCTGAGTTTGAATCTAGTATTCCCGGGGGTGGTAACCTAGATGCTAAGGTCTTGTCCAGGTCCTCTTTTTCTTTTGCATTTGAGTCAATTGTAGTCGAGGAGCCGAAACTTATGAATGAGAACGCTGCCGATTCTAAGTATTTCTCTGTGCCGCTTATTTATTGTATTGACCAAGATTTTCAGAATTTTAATGAAAACGAAGAGAAAGGAATTCCCCTAGTTTTGAAAAACTTGATTAATTGAGAGGAGGAGAGGTTTGCTAAACCCTGTGCTGATGAAATCATTGTTATTAATGTACGTACTGAGCAGGATCTGCGTCTGGTCTAGATCAGGTCCACGTTGTCTTCGGAGGAGCACGAGCACTTAGTCGTTTTATTAAAAGATTTCAAAGATGTTTTCACGTGGTCTAACGAAAACATGCCTCAGATCGATCCTGAGATTGTATAGCATTGGATCCCTCTTAACCCGAGGCCCAACCCGTCAAGTAGAAGCTGCGTAGAATCCATCTGAATTGGGTTTTGAAAATCAAGGAAGAGGACACTAAGCAGATCGAGCTAGGTTTCTTATTAGTATTTGAATATCCGACTTGGTTGGCCAACATCTTCCCAGTGCCGAAAAAGGATCCGGGTATGTGTAGACTTCCGGGACTTGAACAGAGCTAGTTCAAAGGATGACTTTCCTCTGCCGCATATTGATAAGTTAGTAGACTTCACTGCGAGCCATGTGTTTCTATCCTTTATGGATGGGTTTTTCGGGTACAACCAGATGGCACCCGAGGACAGAGAGAAAACCACATTCACTATGCCATGGGGTACCTACTACTATTGGGTTATGTCGTTTGGGCTGAAGAATGCAGGGGCTTCCTATTAGAGGGCTGCAACCACCATTTTGCATGACATGATCCACAAAGAGGTCGAGGTATACGTGGACAACATGATTGTCAAGTGCAAAGAAAGAGAGGGCCACTACACCGCCTTAGAGAAATTCTTTCAGCAGATCAGAGAATATAGGTTAAGGTTGAACCTGCAAAAATGCACTTTCGGCATAACAGCAGGGAAAATGCTGGGCTTTTTGTTCACACAGAGGGGCATCGAAGTAGATCCCCAAAATCAAGGCCATTCTAGAAATGCCACCACCAAGTACCGAAAAGAAAGTGCAAGGCTTTCTAGGTAAAGTGCAATTCATAAGATGGTTTATTTCGAAATTAACCGTAACTTGTGAATCACTTTTTGGTCTCCTGAAGAAAAGGAAAAAATTCCGATAGGATGATTGATGTTAATTCGCCTTTGAGCAGGTTAAGCAGTACCTCTAGAATCCGCCTGTGTTGTCATCGCCAGAGCCGGGAAAGCCTTTGATTCTGTACCTGTCAGTGACAGACACGACCGTGGGATGTATGCTCGCTCAGGAATCTCAAGATAAGGTGGAGAAAGCCATCTACTACTTGAGCAAGAAAATGCTGGATTATGAGACCCGCTATACTCCATTGGAGAAAGCTTGCCTAGCCTTGGTATGGGCTACCAGGAAGTTGAGACATTACTTGTTAGCCCACTCTGTAATCCTGGTTTCGAGATTAGACCCCATTAAGTATCTCTTTGAGAAACCAGCGCTGACGGGTAGGCTAGCCCGTTGGTTGCTTCTCCTCTCCGAATTTGATCTCAAATATGTCACCCGTAAGTTGGTCAAAGGAAGAGCTGTAGCGGAGTTCCTGGAAGACCACCCAGTAGAAGGGGATAAGGTGGTGGAATACTTGTTCCCAAATGAAGCCATTCTGCAAGTTGAGAAGGAGACTTGGACGATGTACTTTAACGGAGCAGCCAATCAATACGGTTATGGTATAGGTGTGTTGTTGATAGCACCTGATGACTTCTATATACCTTTAGCTTTCAAACTACAGTTCAAGGTGTCCAATAATGAAGTAAAATATGAAGTTTGTATCACTGGTTTAGAAGCCGCCCTGGAACTAGGGGCAAAAAGGTTGGATGTTATCGGGGACTCGAACTTAGTTGTTTCTCAAGCAAATGGAGACTGAAAAGTCAAGGAAGAAAAGATGAAGGTTTATCACGAGATCCTGGACGTTCTGATTCCTAGGTTTGAAAAGCTGACTTTTATGCATCTACTGAGAGAGAACAACAGGTTCACTGATGCTTTAGCAACTCTATCTTCTATGGTAGACATCCCACTTGGAGTCCGGATGCATCTGATTATCATTGAGTAGGAATACACACCGGCTTATGAAACTATCGCCGCAATAGATGAAATGCAAGACAAAAAACCCTGATACTACGATATTTGAAACTTTTTGGAAAATGAGATTTATCTACCAGGGACAAATGCCAAGGACAAAAGGGGAATACGGTGAATAGCAGTCCAATTTATCATCTGCGGAGGCAAGTTGTACAAAAGAGGTCATCTGGGAATGCACAAGTTGTGTGTTGAAAAAGAGGAATCAAAGCGCCTGATGGAGGCCATCCACGGCGGGGACTGCGGGGTGCACATGAATGGAGTGATGCTAACCCGAAAGATTCTTAGGCAAGGTTACTACTGGTCAACCATAGAGGAGGATTGTATTGGTTTTGTTCGATGATGCCACAAATGCCAAATTCATGCTAAACACATGAACATCCCGCCGTCAAAACTGTACAACATGACTTCGCTATGGCCTTTCTCAGTCTGGGAATCGATGTTATTGGTGCAGTCACACCAAAAGGGTTGAATGGACATGAATATATCTTGGTGGCAATTGATTACTTTACAAAATGGGTGGAAGCTTAGTCCTATGCAGTCTTGAAAGCATCGCATGTGGCCAAGTTCATCAGAAACAATATCATTTGCTAGTGCGGAGTCCCAAACAAGATCATATCAGATAATGGCTCCTATTTCAAGAAAGAGGTGATAGACTTGTTGGAGAAATACAATGTGGCTTTCCATAATCATCTACATACAGGCCGCAAGCCAATGGAGCTGTTGAAGCCACCAACAAGAATATCAAGAATATCTTGCAGAAGATGGTTGAGACCTACAAGGACTGGCCAAATAAATTGCCATTCGCACTCTGGGGTTATAGAACTTCAATCTGAACGTCTACAGGGGCAACTCCTTATTCTTTCGTCTACGGAATGGAAGCCGTTTTGCCAATTGAAATAGAAGTCCCATCGCTGCGAGTTATGGCTGAGTGTCAGATAGCAGAGGCGGATTGACAACAGAGCAGATTTGAGAAGTTGATACTGCTTGATTAGAGAAGGTTGAAAGCATTGTATCATGTTCAGGGCTATCAACACATAATTGATAGAGCTTTTAACAAGAAAGTTAAGTCCCAGAATCTCAAAGAGGGGGATATGGTGCTGAAAGACAATCGAGCTCCCATTTATGACCCTAGGGGCAAGTTCAGATCTAATTGGATTGGTCCTTATATCATCAAAACTATCTGGTAAGGTGGAGCTATTATTCTCATGGACTTAGATGGCCTGGAATTTTCACAACCGATCAACATGGACAAGTTGAAGAAATACTATCCTGAGAGGCTTGCTAGGTCGAAAACCTAAAAGGGTGACCTAGGCAAAAGTTAGAGCATGAAAAATTAGAAATAGAGAAAAACTAAGCTCGCAAGTTTGAAAACCCTAACGGAATCTTTGACAAAAGTTAGAGCACAAAAGGAAAGAGCTAATACTTGAGTGAACCTGAACTGAACTACGTAATGCTTAATTTCCATCGTCGGGATACGTAGACAACTTCATCCTAAAGTTTGGCGGTAATCACCTCCAACTCAACTGTCCTGTCCATGTGTTTGATCAAGTCATCTTCGTTCGTTCTTTACCTAAGAGTTCGGTTGTGATCTTCGCTCTGAGAGAAGAGTTGGTTACAATGCAGAACAATGTATGCAATCAAGGGGCATGTCTAATATTTGATTCAAGCTTGTACAACTTGAGGATTGATTTCGTGCATGTCAGGTGGTAATCCTTTTCAAAAATGGTTTTGGAAAGTTTTGATAAAAGTTGATTTTGTTCAAAATTTTACCTTTTACAACTTAGACCATTTTTGGACCAAAAGAAAATTTTTTAGTGCTCATAACTTTAATTTCATTGATTTCAACATAAAGTTCTCAAACTCTCCGATACAAATCAAAGTTGCTTTTATTACATCTTAAAAACTTGAAAAGAAAGGTCAAAGCAATAAACTAGGGGTATAGGTGACTCAGGTGCTCCTGTGTCCTCTGCTCATGCTTGTGGAAGCTTCTGAAGCCAAAGTAGGTCTGGTTTGTGGCTCATCCTCGAGGCAAGCCAAGCACTCGCCAGAAAGGGCATAGCTGAAACTAGGGACAGGGACCAGAAGCTTTCTCGTCCTCCAAGCAATGAGGTACCTAGTCAAGTGTGAACCACATATGGGGATTGAAACCGGGTACTCTACCCCCTTCTCTGGATGGGTCTGATCATGCCCGAACTAACGTCTGAACCGGAAAGGGAAATAGAACACGCAATGCATGAGGCCAATCAATTGTATGCCAGGCGGCTGAGCCATGCTGTAACTCATCTCGGTCAGATTAAGCCAAGGGCAGCGCCAAGCTATGTTAGCAACAGACCTGTTACATATCCAGTTGCACCACTATCCTTCGTTGGAGAAATCAACTAGTCGGTGGTGGAAGAAATAACCTCGAGCTAAGTAGTCAAGACAAGAGTCCACTACCTTCAGTTTATCCACGAGCCATACTTGGGAAGGGATGAAAGAAAAGAGAGATTAAATAATAGAGAGATATATATTGAGAGAAAAGTAAGGAAAGGGCTTAGAGAGAAAAATAGAGCATGAGTGCCGAGTGATGTGAGAAACACAAATGAGAAAGGATGGGAAACAATACCTGAAGAAGTAGTGGACTTCCCTCGAATCTAGTAGCCTCTTGTCGATGAAAGGCATCTAAGCCCATCAAGGTCTCGGCCAGTGCCAAACCAATGTAACTCTTGCCTTCTTTTAGGCCTTGGGCCACTTCGATCAACCGAATACTGGATCCGCCAAAACTAGGGGCAAGAAGGAAATGTGCAAGCATTCAAAAGCAGAGGGCATGTTGTCGAAAACTCACCAGAGAAGGTCGCCTCTGTCACCGATATCGAAAAATAGATGAATCAAGTTGGATATGTCCAGTTCTCCGTTACAGGCCAGAGATCGAGTCTCGTGTAAAGTGAGCCTGCACATCCATCCCAAAGCTTGGGCATGGCCAAAACGTGGCTGAGGCATAATTTCTTCATCGTGCTGGGATTCCATTAATACTTGAAATTCTTCAATTGTCGGGTATATTTCTTATCTCTCGAAACGAAAGACATGTGTAATTGGGTCCTAGCATTGAACCGCAACATAGAGGAACGGAAAACAAAGTCGAGTACAACTCAACAAAAAAAAGTGCATTTATGCCAAAATCCAAAAAATTTACCTTTTCCATGCCATCTAAAGCAACTATCTTATCCGTGAGCTTTTCGGCAAAAAATGGCTCCATTTGTGGAAGAAATTACAGCTAAAATGAGGTTCTGGAGAAGACATCACGAAGAAGAACCTTTTGTAGAAGATAAGGCTGTGAGTGGAAGCCAGCTATCAACAATCTAGAGGTTACTCACATTGGTGGCCGGTAGGCCCCCCTTCTCTGGCCTGCAACCTTCATCTCTGGCCGACAGCTTTCCCTTCTGGCCTGCCGTCCACCTGTTTCCTGGGCAGTGTTGGAAGCATGTGTTTTGTTTCGATCTTTGAGTGTTTTAAGGTCTTGTTTTGAGTCTTTTTGGTTTTAGCAAGTGTGTTTATTTGTATTTGAGTTGTTTTTGCTTTGTTTACCGAGTTGGATTTTGTATTTTGTATTTCGGTTATTGGTTGGCTCATTACCCAATTAAGAACATTGTTTCAATCAAGTGCTCTCTTGGCCAATTCGATTCCGTGTACATGTCATGCAAATATGATGCTCATGATGCAAAAACGACAACACTTTTCATAAAAAAACTACGAGTTTTTATTCGGATCATGTTTTTTTTTTTTACAAAAAAGGCGTACAAGTTTCAAAGCAAAAATAAAACCTACTTGAAGCTATATATGTGCTAATGTTACCAAACAAAAAGAAACTAAGCAAAAGTACAAAAAAATTAGTGCCAATCGCCTTAGGCCCGGGAGGCCCTCTTCGTCCTCTTCTTCGGAGGGGAGGACTCGGGGGCACTATCTCCATCGGCATCGCTATCAGAATCAGACTCTGAACCAGAGCCGGTATCATCTCCGCTCTCTACCTTAGAGTCTACCTCGGTGTCACCTCCGCTATTGGACCCCGAGCCAGCATCATCATCTCCACTCTAGGATGACTCAAAACGCCGACTCACTGCCTCCTCGGAGTCACTAGTCTCAGCATTGTCGTCGCTCAAAATGGGCTCTGAAGGACTGTTCTGACCTCGGGTGCCCCTATCCCTGCTTCAACTGCAACTCATATCTCGGCCACGAGTTAGGGCTTGTCTCTCTCTCATAGTAGATCTCACAGTATTTCCCGGTTTCGAGATCGACGCAGTGGAGCTAGCAACTAATTTTCCACTATTCTGATTACAGTCTTTGGCCATATGCCCCATTTTTCCACACTTAAAACAAGCTCCTGACACACGGTAGAAAACCCCGCGATGCCTTTTACTACAAATATTGCACATTGGAGATGTATCCCGAGAAGAATTAGAAGTATTTGAGGAGCCCGTATTCTGCTTCTTTGAAAATTTCTTCTTCGAAAAGAAGCCTTGCCTTTTACTACCCTTCTAGTCAGTTGTTGATTTGGCCTATCTGGCTATGTTAGCTTTTGATATTATGGCCCGATCCAGCACCTCAATATAGGTCTCCAGCTTAAGAACATTCACCCTTTCTAAGATATCATCTCGAAGCCCTCCTTCAAAATGTCTCGCTTTCTTGTAGTCGGTGTCGACCACATGTGGTGCAAATCTGGCCAATTCAGTGAACTTTGCCTCATACTCAGCTACTGTCATATTGTTTTGTATAAGTTCCACGAATTCCGATACTTTCCTGTCGCGGACACATTGTGAAAAATATTTGTCGTAGAAAATCTCTAAGAACCGTGCCCAACCAATATCTGTAGACACCCCATTTTGGACCACTTTTAAGACCTGGACGCGACTGATGGTTTACATAGTGGAGAAAGGTGTGCAGGGCAAAGGTTCAATTTCTTCGGCAAGAGGAGAGTCAAATCCCAACCTTACCCCCCATTTTGGACCAAAGCTAGTTTGAATGGTTTTTAGACCTTAAAACCCTCTCTTTCAAAACATTTTTGAAATAAAGTTTCTACAATGTTTCGAGGCTCACATTTTGTTAAATGTCGTGCTTTTCGGTAAACCGAGCAAGGACAAAGTGGAAATGAATGAAAGAGAAATGACATCTTTGAAAAATCTTTCAAAACACCTTATTTAGGGGTTTAGAGTTGAAGAAAAGAGGAGAAGAGAGAAGAAACCTAGCTGAGGAAGAAGTTGGGTATGAATCGCTAAGAGAGAGTCGAGTGGGCCTTGCCAAATCAGGTTTATCTGTCTGCACACTTGGAGTTAAGCTATAAGGCCACCACCGTTGGAAAGAAGACTTCCGGGGCTTCATTTTGCACTCAAGAATCTCCTAAAGTCAATTCCGGACAGGGGAGATATGGTTGATTGAAGTAGGGCATCACTCCGGTTGGACCGAATCTGTGCGGCTTCACCAAAATGGGCATAACTTTTTACACAGGAGGTATTTTAATGCAAGGTTTGTACCATTGGAAAGCTAACTTCCGGGGCTTCAATTTGGACACCTAGCCAACCACCTTTGGACTTCCCAATCACTGGCCAACCACCTTTCTTTCCGGCAGACCCATTTTTTGTCCTGAAAAACTAGAGAAAGTAGCAGGCCGACCATAAAAGGTGGTAGGCCGACCACTTATGCCCAGAAAGCCCAAAATTGACAGATATTCTCCTTCTAGCTATCTTCCACAACCTCCAGCTGTCCCTAGTTCAGATATTTTCGACCTTAGTGTTGCTTTTACTATATATGATGATATATCTCCCATTTTCCAAGGGAGACAACCTTCTTGGACAAGCTTGAGAGCCTCTCTCACTAAAACTCCTTCTCTCTCTACAAATTTCAGATCTAAATCTCTGTCTCTCTTTCTCTCTAGTTGGCTCTCTCTCTCTCTTGCCCTCTTGTGCATAGAAGTAAAGAAATACTTCTTATTTGCATATACTTCCTTCATCAAAGTTGATCACCATTGCCTTTAGGTCCCTTGGAACCTATTTTTGGGCTGATTGAAGGTTTCTTGGCTCAGAAAAGTGATGGTTTTGCTGCTGTCCTTCAAGGGTCTTCAAGGGTAACCACTTTTCCCCCTTTTGAGCATTATCTTGCTTCATCTATTAGCCTTACTTGCAAGCATTTTCGAGCTTCATCATAAACTGAAAAGTGTCTTATTTTGAGCCCCTCTTCAACTTTGTTTAAGGACACTTTACTGTTTGAGGTCATCTATTTCCTTGTTTGCTCAATCCCTCTTTTAGGGCTAATTTTGCATCCTATTTTAGCCTTACTTGTGAACATTTTCGAGATTTGTCATAAACTGAAAAAGATCTTGTTTTGAGCTCCTCTTCAAGTTTGGTTAAGGTCTCTTTTCTGTTTGGGGTCATCTTCCCCTTTGCATGCTTCATTTCCTCATGATTAGGGCTATGCATTAGAGCATTTGCATTGGCTTTGGTTTGGCCTCTTAGCCACTGAAATTCAGTGGCTTAGATGTATTTTTGAGGGCCAAAATCAGAGTGGGGTGACCCCCTCTCTCCTTGTCTTGTTTGGTGGCCTTTTTGGCCTTCCAAAGGACTAGGGGTGTACACGGTTCGGACTGGTTCGGTTCTGAGAAAATCCAAGAACCGAACCGATCCTAATGGTTCTGTGATTTTAAGAACCAGACCAGACCGTTATACTTGTAAAACTGGACCAGAACGAAACCGAAAAAACGGTTCGGTTTCGGTTTGGTTTACGGTTCCAAAAATTTCTATTTACAAAAATAAATTATTAATATTAGCAAAATAATTACTCAAATTAATTACATTTAACTCATGATAAAAATTAATAATATTAAGGCATTACTTAATATTACATATCTATATCATCCTAATATCATTAAAATTATAAAAAAAATCAATTAATAAAAATAAAACTTGATATTATATATATATATGTTTTAAAATTCGGTTCGGTTCGGTTTGAACCACGGTTTTTTCATAAAATCCATTAACCGAACTGTTTTTACGGTTCTCATATTTCTTAATCCGAAACCGAACCAATTCTTAATAGAACCGAACCAAACCGTATGATTCGGTCTGGTTCGGTCCGGATTACCGGATCGAACGGATTTTTTGAACAGCCCTACAAAGGACCCCCTATTTGCAAGCTTCCAAGATTTGTTTCTTTCATTTTCCAATGGGTTTTAGGACCTCTATAACTCATTTTCAAAGTTGGTTTTGCTATGCTAAGTGTCCATCATGCATGTGTGGAACAACCCTCTTTTTGGCCTTCCAAAGGACCTCATAGTTGCATGCTTCTAAGTCTTGTTCCAGGGCCTTTTCAGTGGGTTTTAGGACCCCTATAGGCCATTTCCAGAGTTGGTTTGGTCTTGTTGAATGTCCATATTGTATGTGTTGAATACCCCCTTGCATAGCCCTCCAAAGGAGCACATCATTTTTGCATGCAGTGGCTACATTTCAGAGGTTATTTGGGCATATTTTGATATGTTTTATTCACTGATTTTGGCTGGTTTGGTGAGATTTCATATGCTTCATATACATGCCATACAACTCATGCTTACTAGCCAATCTTGCATGTTGCCTTAGCCCTTCATGTGAACACCTTTTGGCCATGCTTTAAACTGGAAATGTGCATGTTTTGGGACTGCCTTGGCTCAGTCTTTGTGCTTCATATTCAAATAATGCTTGCTTTGCATAGCTATAAGTCAATACATGTGCCTAGTTTTGAGTTTCGGGGTTTACTTCATGCATCGGGTGCCATATTTCCATGATTCGGGATCATTTAGCATCATGTTTCAGTGATGGAATTTACCTGTTCATATGCCATCTCTCATCCTTTGCCATGCCTTGTTAGAGTTGCATGTTGTGTCTTAGGATCGGTCCTCGATTTGCGTGCATGTGTGCATGCATTTCGGTTGTCTCATTTTCATCTTATGGCCGCTGATGTGAGTGTGGCTGAGGTCCACTCATATCGGCGTAAGCCCATATTGCATTGTGCATGCCATCTTAGTCCATAGCGTTATGTATGTTAGGTTGTATGTTAGAGCATTGTGTATGCCATATTACATCGAGCATTGTGTATGACATTTCATAACATTGCGTACGCTAGGTTGTATGTTAGTCGCATTCATGCATGTCATGCATATTGCATTGTGTTTGGGATAGGAGTTAGCCCAAACACGGGAAACGAGGGATGTTTCGTACTCTGAGTGACAGAACGTGTCTCAATTCCCAGTCGCCGACACTCCGGATTAACCATGATGGAGTCTCGGTCTTGTTGTGTTTATATGTGCATTCATTTCACATTGAGTCGTGCAATTCGACTCCTCGGCCATCATGCATCGAGATGCGTGGTTGGTGGCATTAGGATTGAGGTATGCATACATATGTAAAAATACTTTGCCATGCCCCTTTCTTGCTCTTTGTTGCAGCAAATCAGAAACCGGCAGTCTTTTGGAGCTTCGTGCAATATTCCGGGCTTAATTGTAAACAGAGGCTAATTGGGGCATCGCAATGGATTTCCGCGCAAAGCAACTCAAGCATGCATCATTCATCATTCGGAACAGAGCTGAGGCGGTCCATGAGCTTGCATGCTAATTTACTGTTTTCCTAGTTAATTTGATTAATTAATTAGGGTTTTGTACTTATTCAGACTGTATTATTTATTTGGGACTATATTATTTATTTGGACCCTCCGAGCGAGGGCAATGTTGTAATAAGTGTGTGTGTGTGTGATGTATGTCTTCCAACCCCACGTCTTTCTCCCTTTTATTTACCAGCTTATGATGGTTAGATTAGGGCATGTTTCAATTAGCATACAGTATGATAGCATGTTTGCATTCATTCATCTGTTTTACATGCACCAGGCTCGGCGCATCATACTAACTGCATTTGTATTTCAATTTCGAGTTGAATACTTGTTAGCTGTTGCATCTCATATGCCATGTTTAGAATAGTCGAGCCTGCTACAGTTGCATTTTTGCATGTGTTGCATTAGGCATTTCTGTATAGTTAGGATCATGCATGGATTTCTAACATAGCTTCTGTTTTGGCTTGGAGTACTCGGTAAGTTTTTATGCTTTAGCATCCTTGCATGCGTGTGAGTGACTGCCATGATATGCATGCTTACCATGAGGCTATTTGCTTATGTGATATAACTGCCTGAATGCCTGTGGGTGAAGGTTGGATTATCTGAATTGGAACAATGCATTGACTGTGAGTTTTAAGCCCACTAGATAGTGGCAAAACCATCTTTTCTAAGCCCATCCGAGGGTGGCAAAATCTGCATTTTAAGCCTACTTGCGAGTAGCAAACCATCTTTCAAAAACAAACATGAAATGTTTTGTTCTAATTCAGGCAACCCGGTCTATACTTGTATGATGTGCGCATCACATAGTAAATCTAAGCTAATAACGGGAATAAGAACGCATAATGTTTTCAAAACTAGATATCATGGTTAGTAGAGGCCGATCTTTGATCGGGCGAGCGGGGGTGCTCACGAAGTGACCTTCCCCAATCGTACCTAAGTTCCCGAGCCGAGGCAACTTTGGTGATGACGAACATGTGGCCTTAGGCACGAGTCAGGGTTTCCTAAATTCCCCAAAAATAAAATATTTAGGTGCCGACTCTGTATCTGGCAAAGCAATCCATGTTTGGCATTTCTTTCAAAAAAATCTATTTTCAAAAACGATTTGCCAGATTTGGACTCTTTGATGATTCATCCGTCTTGCATTGCACTCCGTGAGATTAGATACAAGACTGTGACATTGAGTCCTGAACTGTAGTGAACCCAAGTGAACAGAACGGGACTCATCCTCCCGAGACATTCGGGGACGTCTACAGTTTCTAGCGACTCCGCTGGGGATTTAGAGAACTTGATTCGAACTCGTGATATCTTGTTTTGACTACACTTATGTGTTTCTTTGCATTGCATGTGCATTGGTGCGCCTAGGACACCGTGTTTGCCATTTGCTATTCCTGAGCGGTTTGCCAGAGGCTGCGTGCCATAAGGCTTACCGATTACGGGCTCTGCCAGTATGGAAACACAAACCCTGATTTTTACCGGGGCACCCTTTTTGACCATTCGACCTAGTGCATATTCGGAATCCATAGTGATCATTCCAAACTTGGACAGGTTGCTTACCCGATTTCAGGTTGTTTGAAACCGCTGTGTGCGTAGTAAAACCCTAGCTCCTGACAAAATAGGACAAGAAAACCCTACCCCAACATAGGGGTGTTTTGGCTCTCACTTATCTGTTATGTGCTTTTAGAGTGCGTCTCTACAGAAATGCATGTATCAGTTTGAAAGTTTGGGCATCAGGCCTGCGGGCACCAGTTCAGTATTTTGGGATTCAGTTTACCTGAGGGTATCAGTTTACGGGCAGAATTCTGTAGGGGCACAGTCATTCAGCTCTACTCAAATGGGTTATCATGAAATTAGGCTGAGATGCTCTCTGTTTTCCCTTTTGCTAGGTAGTCCTGGAATCATAGCTTCAGAAGACTCCAATATCCCCTGGGTACACCGAACTTGTGTTGATAGACTTTGCCGGGTCAGAGATTCAGTTCAAGGGCAATCAGTGTTCCTTTACCAGAGGCAGGGTGAAAAGGTCGGTCAAGCACAGACCACCAGTACATCAGCTACCAGCTCAGTGGTCTTTGAACAGCCAGGTTGAGATTTTTGAGTCTACTGCAGAGATAGATATACTGGTGGTTCAATCAGATCAGGACAGTATGTCAGGCTTAGAAGAGATGGTGCGCCAGCTCCAGGATAGTATGAAAGCCATGCAGCAAGACGCTGTCCGTCAAGCGAAATTCGCCAAGCAACAGGCCGTGGTCATAGCCCAACAGGCAGAGACAATTGCCAGGTTAGAGCAGCAAACTGGAGTATCTACTTCACACCAGGCTCCTCCCCCACCAAGAGTTCCCATACTCGGGGAGGCAACCCACATTCAGGATGATACGGACATTCCAGGCGGGCCAGCTCCGCCCCCGGTTCTACTCCAGCTATCTAAAACACCCACCAACCTACCAGACTCCCCCTTTTGAGCTCAAGACGGACCCCATAGCATTGAAAGTGAGCAAGCTTGAGAAATTGTTCAAAAAGTCTCAGGGGGCCCATTCTATTCCTGATATAGAGGATGGTTATACCGACTCAGTGGTGACATTACCAGATCGGTTCAAGATGCCATATATCGATCGATTCGATGGCTCTGAAGACCCAATGGTGCACCTTCAACTGTTTTCTGATATCTTGAGATAAATGGGTTTGACCACAGCCCAGAAATTGTCACTGTTCGGCCGAACGCTGTCTGGCATAGCCGCAATCTGGTATGCGAAATTGGAGAACTTTGTGAAATAGAACTGGGAAGAGCTGGCTGAGGCCTTTATTGCTCAATACTCCTATAACACACAGATCGAGGTCACAACTCGTGATCTCAAAGTCACCCGCCAAGAACCAAAGAAGGGTTTCTCAGAGTTCGTGACGAGATGGAGAGCAAAGGCCTCAATGATGACTACAAGGCCTTCCGACAAAGATCAGATCAGGATGATTGTTCGGAATCTGCATGGCAAGTTGCTGCAAAAGATGGTCGTTCTACCTCTGTTCACCTTTCCAGCCCTTCATAAAATGGGGGTTCAAATCGAGGATGCCATCCGACAAGGGATCTTTACAGAAGATAATGAGCCTTTGAAGAGGAATGTTGCTCGCAGTTCCAATGCTACTACTGATGGTAGCACAGCTGCGAAATGCTCAGAAGTAGACACTATTACCACTTCCTTCAATGGCCAAAAACCAACCACTTTGACTCGGCCCTAAACCCGAAAGTTCCATCCTTTTTACATGAGTGTCTCTCAAGCTTTGAAAAGCTTCAAGAGGAAGGGCACCTAGAACTCCTAGAACCCCAACCCCTTCCAAATCCTCTTCCACCAAGATATGACCCAGCTAAATACTGTGCCTATCATCAACAACACGGTCATGATACGAACCGTTGCATTCGTCTCCGTCATAAGATTCAGGATCTTATTGACGAAGAGACCCTAGCTCCACCCAAAGGACCTCAGGTTAGTACCGACTCGTCACCTCCCCACCTCAACCTCATCCATACATTACCATCCACCTTCGACCCCAACATATACATCACCCCAGCCCATCTACCCAAGCCTGAGGTGTTCATTCCAGAAAGCATGGACTTATGCATGATGGATGCACCTGGGCCCCAATCATCTCAAACCCGTGAGCCCACTACTTCTGAGCTAAAGAGAATGATCGAAGATCTTCAAAGAACTATGACAGATCTAGCCTCTGGGACATTGGCTCCATCATCGACCACAACACATGCTAGGAGTTTCACGACAAAAGGCTCCCCAATCTTGGGACTGGCTGCATTTGAAGAAAGCCAAACCCTTGGCAAAGGGGAAGCAGGTGGTAAGAACAAGGTAGGGGCAAGCATTGGTCCCCATGAACACCTTCAACGGGCTGTTGAGGCTTTGAAGGCCGAAGGACTCAACAAACAGCAAGTGCTTGCAGTGGTTGCAAAAACTGTGGATGATACTTTTGCCACTCAAGTTGGGGGTAGTCTGAATCAAGGGGCAAGCCGAGACAAGAGATGTTGTACCAGAAACACCCCTTTCAGCTTCAATCCTACACTCAGAAGAGATCATCAAAAGTCAGCACCTACCGACCCTTTCGCCGGTACATCCAACACAACCAGCTCACAACCTGCCAAATACCCACCTCGGGGCCAGAGGGTGTTCACCCCACTGGACATGTCTCTGTCAACGGCCCTGAGGGTCCTGATCGAAAAGGGGCATCTGAAGCCCCTGGAGCCGCGGCCATTACTGAATAAACTTCCTCTCTCCCGCGATCCGGCAAAGTACTGTGTCTTTCATCAACAAGCTGGCCATGACACTGACATATGTCTTCGTCTTCACGATGAAATACAAGATCTGATTGATAAAAAGGTCATCTTCACGTCAGGTCCTGCAAAGTTTATCGGCACTTGATCAGTGAACTTGTGGGGGATAATGTGACCATGTGATCAGGGGGATGAGCCAGCTGCGAGTGGCGCTCGATTTACTCCAGACGTGGAAATGGCACGCACTGTTTTGAGCATTTGCGAATGCTAGTTTTGTAGTTTCTGACTTGGGTGTTGAGTCAGTCCTGTGGTTTTGTTTTAAGTCTGTCTCTTTGTTTTGAGTCAGTCTTTTTGTTTCAGGTCTGCCCTGTTGTATCGAGTCAGTCATATTTTGTTAGAGTCAGGTGATTTCGGGGGTGTTACCTCGGGCATCACTATTTTGTTTTGTGTTTGTCTTTTTGTTTCCTTTTGAGTCTGTTTCTGCCAGGGAGCCAGTTGTGCCGACAGTTATGAATGAATGGTAGTGATTTTCACATTTTTGTGTTTGCCTCTGCCGTGTGCTAGTTGTGCCGGGATTTGAATGAAATGGCAGTGCATTCCACCTGCTCTCTTGTGCCTTGAAATTATTGCATTGACCTAAGTTTTTCAAAACTTTTTGAACACTGCGGTGAAAATGAAGAGGAAGGAATTCCTCGGGATTTGTAAAAATTTGATCAATTGAGAGAAAGAGAGGCATGCTACGCCCTTAATGAATGAAATCATGCTTGTTAGTGTGAGTACTGGGAAGGATCTTGGCTTGATCCAGACTGGTTCTACACTGTCTTCAGAGCGAACGACTGGTCGTTTCCTTGAAAGATTTCAAAAAATGTTTTGCGCGGTCCTGCGAAGACCTGTGTGGAATCGCTCTTGAGATTGTGCAGCTTAGGATCGCTCTCAGCCTCGAGACTCGACCCCTCTGCTTTCAAAACCTTGAACTCAGATTCAGAATGTTCAACGGTCAATCACGATGTGAGGCCTGTGTGGCTAGATTTGAAGCAGCCATCGAACTAGGGGTAGGGAAGTCAGATCAAGAAGATTAGATGTCATCAAAAGAAGCTTGCAAAGCTAGATCAGAAGCACCCCTCGAACTAGGGGCAAAAGATGCCAGATTGTGCTCGAAGAGCCGAAGATGGATCATTCCACAAATCAATGAAGATCGGCAAGAATGCCAAATCCTAGAAGGGAGGAAAGAATAAAATATTGCTAAAAAACAACTGAGTTCCTATCCACAACACTAGGGGCAAATTCAGCCCCCATGGGATGGACTCCTGCATCGTCAGCGAACAACAGCCACTCTCCTGGATTCAGATGACTTTAGGATCTCAAAACCATTCGGCATTGACAAAGCTACACTTTTACCCTTGAGAGGCTCGCTGGGCCGAAAACCCGGAAGGGCGACCCAGGCAAAAGTTAGAGCAAGAAAAAGAACAAAAAGAACAAAAAAAAAAGAAAGAAAATATGAAAAAAAAAGCAAAGAAAAAAAATGAAGAAAATGAAAAGAAAAGATGAAAAGAAAAAAGAAGAAAAGAAATGAAAAGAATTCAAAAGAAAAGAAGAACAAAGCTCGCAAGATTGAAAACCCGGAAGGGCAGCCTTGGCAAAAGTTAGAGCGCAAAAGGTGAGGGTTAATACACGAGTGTACCTTAACCCTGAACTACGTAAGGCTTGATTCCCATCTTTGGGATACGTAGGCAACTTCATTCTGAAGTTCAGCCGTAAAACAATTCAAATTCGATTGTGTCCATGCGATGGTTCTGGTCATCTTTGTCTTCTCTGTATTTGAGGATTTGGTTGTGTTCGTTACTCTGAGGGTTGACTACAATGCGCTGCGGCGCCATTCAAACAAGGGGCAACTTTCCGTTGCCATGCAGTGTCCTTCAGGAAAGGGGCAATTTTCCTTCAGATCTAAGGTTGTGCATCTCAAGAGTAGGTTCCGTGCTTGTTGAGCAATCGCCATTTGCAAAAACAGTTTTTGAGAATTTTTACTAAGGTTGACTAATTTTCTCTCAAAAAGTATTCCATCTTTTCCAAAACTGGACCATTTCTTGGAACCAAAAAAGGAAAATTTTCAGTGCTCATAACCTGACTTGCATGATTTCAAATTAGAAAATCGAACAAGCATGTTAATCTAACTCTCATTTTGGTTAAAATTGTTTTAGCATAAGCAAAAAAACAAAAAATGGTCAAAATGATGAACTAGGGGCACAGTTGAGTCAGGTGTTCTGTCTTTTCCCCATTGTTAACATGCTTGCCAAGAAGGGCACTCTATTTGCCGGAAAGGGCACCATATTCACCAGAAAAGGGCACCACTGAAGCTAATCACAAAGGGCTGAAAGCTCTCTCATCCTCCAAGCAGCAAGGTATCAAGCCAAGTGCGAAGCACGAACTGGAATGGATCAAGATATTCCACTCCCTCATCTGGATAGATCTGATCACGTCCAAACTCCCCAGCAGAGCATCGTCAACCGATGTCAGTTGCAGATCTGCTGCGCGTCTGGTCGCATTGCGACCCCCCTCTGTGGGAGAAACTCACTGTTGTGAACAAGAATAAGAATCTAGCTGAGTGCTAGGGGGGGCAAGAGCCCATAACTTTCTGTTTATCCATCAACCACCCCAGGGAAGGGATAAAAAATGAGAGATTGAAGAATAGAGAGATGTGTGCTGAGAGAAAAAGTGAGAAAAGGGCTTTTTCAGAAAAACAGAGCCTGAGGGCCGAGTGATGTGAGAATCACAAATAAGAAAAGGGTGGGAAACAATACCCGAAGAAACTGGCTCCTCGTGCACCAAGAGGTCTCTTGACTTTGTAACACAGTTGAGTGTTGTATTTGTGTGTTTTGTTTGTCTCGATTCTTGTTTTGAGTCATTTAAGTGTCAACAGATGTGTTTAGGTTGTTTTTCCTTGTTTTCCATTTGTTGAGTTGTGTTTAGGTTGTTCTAGCTTTGTTTTCCATTGTTGAGTTGTTTTGGTTGTGGTCAGTTGTAGGCTTAATACCCGATTGAGAACCCTTTTCTCATTTCAATTTCAAAAATCGTTTTGTGCTCAGAGTGCCGTGTCGTTCTTCACAATTGTGCAAATCAGGATTGGTTCTTTCATAAAGCCACGGGGTTCAACCTAGGTCATGTGAAAACAGTAAAACCAGGACCCATCTGAAGCTATGAAAGTTCCGGGCTACAAAGCAAAAGAAAAGAGGGAAAATGTCGGGCATCTGAGATTGTTTCAACTTCTGTAAGTTCCGTCATTGCATCCTGTATGTTCAGAATGAGCAGTGTCTTGTATGAGCTGTGTGCCGAATAAACAAAATACTGTGTTATGGGCTGTGAGTTCAGAATGAGTTGTGTTCAGAACGGATCGTGTGTTCAGAATCAGCAGTGTCCTGCGTGAGCCGTATGTTCCAAAATAAGTAGAATATTGTGTTATGAGCTGCGTGTTCATAATAAGCAGTATGCCGATATGAGCTGTGTGTTCAAGTGAACAGAATACTATGTTGACTGTTTCACTGTTTCAAGCCAGAATGGCGATCAGAAGTGCTCTCCCTGAGTACCATTCCCCGTCAGAGTAAAGCGGTTTAACGCCACTCACTCCATGAGGTGCTTTCTAAAGTGCCGCTTTGTTTATTTATTGCATTCCTTAAACATCACGCTCCGCATTGCTTGCAACATGTATCGTATCATCGCACTTATTGCATTTATTTGCATCTTGTGTTATCTCTTATTGTTTATCCTTTTACGCTGGGCAGCATTTAGGATCGTTGTCCCCCGGGACTTAACTTAGGTTGCGTGGAACGAGCTCCCGAGTTGTTTACCTCTTTTCACGATTTCAGCGTGGTTAGAGTTTGGTTCTTCCTTACGCGATTTCAGCATGTTTGGAATTTATCTCAGGTTGCGTTGTGCGCGCACCTGGGCGGTTGTTGTTTTGACCTCTTCTCACGATTTCAGCGTGGTTAGAGTGTTCTTTTCCTCACAAGATTTCAGCGTGTTTGGAATTTATCCTAGGTTGCATTGTAGACGCGCTGGGTGGGCTGTTTTTGGACCTCCTCTCACGATGTCAGCGTGGTTTGAGTGTCCTGTTCCTTACGCGATTTCAGTGTGTTTGGAATTTATCTCAGGTTGCATTGTGCGCGCACATGGGCGGTTGTTTTTGGACCTCCTCTCACGATTTCAGTGTGGTTTGAGTGTCCCGTTCCTTACACGATTTCAGCGTGTTTGGAATTTATCTCAAGTTGCGTTGTGCACGCACCTGGGCGGTTGTTTTTGGACCTCCTCTCACGATTTCAGCGTAGTTTGAGTGTCCCGTTCCTTACACGATTTCAGCGTGTTTGGAATTTATCTCAGGTTGCGTTGTGCGCGCACCTGGGTGGTTGTCTTCAGACCTCTTCTCACGATTTCATCGTGGTTAGAGTGTTCTTTTCCTCACACGATTTCAGCGTGTTTGGATTTTATCTCAGGTTGCGTTGTGCGCGCACCTGGGCGGTTGTCTTCAGACCTCTTCTCACGATTTCAACGTGGTTAGAGTGTTCTTTTCCTCACACGATTTCAGCGTGTTTGGAATTTATCTCAGGTTGCGTTGTGCGCGCACCTGGGCGGTTGTCTTCAGACCTCTTCTCACGATTTCAGCATGGTTAGAGTTTTCTTTTCCTCACACGATTTCAGCGTGTTTGGATTTTATCTCAAGTTGCGTTGTGCGCGCACTTGAACGTTTTTTTTCGGACATCTTCTCACGATTTCAGCGTGGTTAGAGTGTTCTTTTCCTCGCACGATTTCAGCGTGTTTGGAATTTAACCCAGGTTGCATTGTAGACGCGCTGGGCGGGTTGTTTTTGGGCCTCCTCTCACGATTTCAGCGTGGTTTGAGTGTCCCCTTCCTCACACGATTTCAGCGTGTTTGGAATTTATCTTAGGTTGCGTGGAACGCGCTCCTGATTGATTTTCTTTGTTCTTCCTCCACCCACGAGTCCAGCGTGGTTGGCGTATGTCACCATTTTGCATCTATGGTACTCTCTGTTGCATCGCATCTATTATCCATTGCATCACATCTATTACATCCATTGCATCGTATCTGTTTTATTGTCTGGTCTAGGAGACCTTAAATCCTCCGGTCTAAAGAGACCTTAAATTCAGCATCATCATTCGCGTTGTTTTGCGCATCGTACTTGCATTTTACTTGTATTTCTTCGCACCGTCTTGTGCACTCTCTAGTCTAGGAGACCTTAAATCCTCTAAAGGTGCAATTCCTTTGGTGTTTGTCGTGCCCGAACGACTTCCGGTGGTCTGGTATAGCCACCTGCCTATGTTTGCGGTGAGTTCCTAGGAGACCAACTGAGACGGTGGAAACTAGAGTTCGAATGGCTTATGCCTAGAACGCAAAGGTTTGGGATTTCCGACACGAAAGTCTGGTTTAAATACCCAGGGGTATATCCTCGGCTTGAAATCTGTATGGCAGCCCCATAGATTGAGATAGCATCCGTATGCGCCTCAATTCTGGATACTGATCCAACCTAGTCTGTCACCCTGTTGGAGAATAGGGAAAGCTGCGACCATAGTCAGGGAGAAAAGTAGTACCTGTGGTTCAATCAAGATGCAGAAGCGGGAGATCCCCCAACAACCTGAGGTGAGTCATCACCAATTACCCCTGTAAGGTACCTTCACTTCCTAGCTATTACATTGCATTTTAGCTAGTACATTGCATTGCATAAATCCTGAATCTTCAAACCGGCTTTGCTTAGCGTATAAGTCCAATCTTCAAAATTTTTCTGCATATCATTTTGCATCCTGCCCTTGAACTACGCTGGTTTTGATTCCTTGCAAAGGGATACGTAGGCAGCCTGAGGGCGCAACCATTTATTTATCGGTATTTTATTTGTTTGTCCAAGTCTTCGGCCTTGTCAAAAATGGGTTGTCTCTGGGCTTTGACATTCACTCCCGTCACTTCTTGACTTTTGAGTTCTGTCAAAGAGGGGCAACTGTAGACACCCCATTTTTGACCGCTCTTAAGACCTGGACGCGACTGATGGTTTACATAGTGGAGAAAGGTGTGCAGGGCAAATGTTCAATTTCTTCGGCAAGAGGAGAGTCAAATCCCAACCTTACCCCCCATTTTGGACCAAAGCTAGTTTGAATGGTTTTTAGACTTTAAAACCCTCTCTTTCAAAACATTTTTGAAATAAAGTTTCTACAATGTTCCGAGGCTCACATTTTGTTAAATGTCGTGCTTTTCGGTAAACCGAGCAAGGACAAAGTGGAAATGAATGAAAGAGAGATGACATCTTTGAAAAATCTTTCAAAACACCTTATTTAGGGGTTTGGAGTTGAAGAAAAGAGGAGAAGAGAGAAGAAACCTAGCTGAGGAAGAAGTTGGGTATGAATCGCTAAGAGAGAGTCGAGCGGTCCTTGCCAAATCAGGTTTATCTGTCTTCACACTTGGAGTTAAGCTATAAGGCCACCACTATTGGAAAGAAGACTTCCGGGGCTTCATTTTGCATTCAAGAATCTCCTAAAGTCAATTCCGGACGGGGGAGATATGGTTGATTGAAGTAGGGCATCACTCCGGTTGGACCGAATCTGCGCGGCTTCACCAAAACGGGCATAACTTTTTGCACAGGAGGAATTTTAATGCAAGGTTTGCGCCATTGGAAAGCTAACTTCCGGGGATTCAATTTGGACATCTGGCTGACCACCTTTGGACTCCTCAATCACTGGCCAACCACCTTTCTTTCCTGCAGACCCATTTTTTGTCCTGAAAAACTAGAGAAAGTAGCAGGCCGACCATAAAAGGTGGTAGGCCGACCACTTATGCCCAAAAAGTCCAAAATTGATAGATATTCTCCTTCCAGCTATCTTCCACAACCTCCAGCTGTCCCTAGCTCAGATATTTTCGACCTTCGTGTTGCTTTTGCTATATATGATGATATATCTCCCATTTTCCAAGGGAGACAACCTTCTTGGACAAGCTTGAGAGCCTCTCTCACTAAAACTCCTTCTCTCTCTACAAATTTCAGATCTAAATCTCTGTCTCTCTTTCTCTCTAGTTGGCTTTCTCTCTCTCTCTCTCTCTCTCTCTCTCTCTCTCTCTCTTGCCATCTTGTGCATAGAAGTAAAGAAATACTTCTTATTTGCATATACTTCCTTCATCAAAGTTGATCACCATTGCCTTGAGGTCCCTTGGAACCTATTTTTGGGCTGATTGAAGGTTTCTTGGCTTAGAAAAGTGATGGTTTTGCTGCTGTCCTTCAAGGGTCTTCAAGGGTAACCATTTTTCCCCCTTTTGAGCATTATCTTGCTTCATCTATTAGCCTTACTTGCAAGGATTTTTGAGCTTCATCATAAACTGAAAAGTGTCTTATTTTGAGCCCTTATTCAACTTTTTTTAAGGACACTTTGCTGTTTGAGGTCATCTATTTTCTTGTTTGCTCAATCCCTCTTTTAGGGCTAATTTTGCATCCTATTTTAGCCTTACTTGTGAACATTTTTGAGATTTGTCATAAACTGAAAAAGATCTTTTTTTGAGCTCCTCTTCAAGTTTGGTTAAGGTCTCTTTTCTGTTTGGGGTCATATTCCCCTTTGCATGCTTCATTTCCTCATGATTAGGGCTATGCATTAGAGCATTTGCATTGGCTTTGGTTTGGCCTCTTAGCCACTAAAATCCAAGGGATTTTCAGTGGCTTAGATGTATTTTTAGGGCCAAAATCAGAGGAGGGTGACCCCCTCTCTCCTTGTCTTGTTTGGTGGCTTTTTTGGCCTTCCAAAGGACCCCCTATTTGCAAGCTTCCAAGATTTGTTTCTTTCATTTTTTAGTGGGTTTTAGGACCCCCATAACTCATTTTCAAAGTTGGTTTTGCTATGCTAAGTGTCCATCATGCATGTGTGGAACAACCCTCTTTTTGGCCTTCCAAAGGACCTCATAGTTGCATGCTTCTAAGTCTTGTTCCAGGGCCTTTTCAGTGGGTTTTAGGACCCCTATAGGCCATTTCCAGAGTTGGTTTGGTCTTGTTGAATGTCCATATTGTATGTGTTGAATACCCCCTTGCATAGCCCTCCAAAGGAGCTCATCATTTTTACATGAAATGGCTACATTTCAGAGGTTATTTGGGCATATTTTGATATGTTTTATTCACTGATTTTGGCTGGTTTGGTGAGATTTCATATGCTTCATATACATGCCATACAACTCATGCTTACTAGCCAATCTTGCATGTTGCCTTAGCCCTTCATGTGAACACCTTTTGGCGATGCTTTAAACTGGAAATGTGCATGTTTTGGGACTGCCTTGGCTCAGTCTTTGTGCTTCATATTCAAATAATGCTTGCTTTGCATAGCTATAAGTCAATACATGTGCCTAGCTTTGAGTTTCGGGGTTTACTTCATGCATCGGGTGCCATATTTCCATGATTCGGGATCATTTAGCATCATGTTTCAGTGATGGAATTTACCTGTTCATATGCCATCTCTCATCCTTTGCCATGCCTTGTTAGAGTTGCATGTTGTGTCTTAGGATCGGTCTTCGGTTTGCGTGCATGTGTGCATGCATTTTGGTTGTCTCATTTTCATCTTATGGCCGCTGATGTGAGTGTGGCTGAGGTCCGCTCATATCGGCGTAAGCCCATATTGCATTGTGCATGCCATCTTAGTCCATAGCGTTATGTATGTTAGGTTGTATGTTAGAGCATTGTGTATGCCATATTACATCGAGCATTGTGTATGCCATTTCATAGCATTGCGTACGCTAGGTTGTGTGCTAGTCGCATTCATGCATGTCATGCATATTGCATTGTGTTTGGGATAGGAGTTAGCCCAAACACGGGAAACGAGGGGCGTTTCGTACTCCGAGTGACAGAACGTGTCTTAATTCCCAGTCGCCGACATTCCGGATTAACCATGATGGAGTCTCGGTCTTGTTGTGTTTATATGTGCATTCATTTCACATTGAGTCGTGCAATTCGACTCCTCGGCCATCATGCATCGAGATGCGTGATTGGTGGCATGAGGATTGAGGTATGCATACATATGTTAAAGTACTTTGCCATGCCCCTTTCTTGCTCTCTGTTGTAGCAAATCAGAAACCGGCAGTCTTTTGGAGCTTCGTGCAATATTCCGGGCTTAATTGTAAATAGAGGCTAATTGGGGCATCGTAATGGATTTCCACGCAAGGCAACTCAAGCATGCATCATTCATCATTCGGAACAGAGCTGAGGCGGTCCATAAGCTTGCATGCTAATTTACTGCTTTCCTAGTTAATTTGATTTATTAATTAGGGTTTTGTACTTATTCGAACTGTATTATTTATTTGGGACTGTATTATTTATTTGGACCCTCCGAGCGAGGGCAATGTTGTAATAAGTGTGTGTGTGTGTGATGTATGTCTTCCAACCCCACGTCTTTCTCCCTTTTATTTACCAGCTTATGATGGTTAGATTAGGGCATGTTTCAATTAGCATACAGTATGATAGCATGTTTGTATTCATTCATCTGTTTTGCATGCACCGGGCTCGGCGCATCATACTAACTGCATTTGTATTTCAATTTCGAGTTGAATACCTTTTAGCTGTTGCATCTCATATGCCATGTTTAGAATAGCCGAGCCTGCTATAGTTGCATTTTTGCATGTGTTGCATTAGGCATTTCTGTATAGTTAGGATCATGCATGGATTTCTAACATAGCTTCTGTTTTGGCTTGGAGTACTCGGTAAGTTTTTATGCTTTAGCATCCTTGCATGCGTGTGAGTGACTACCATGATATGCATGCTTACCATGAGGCTATTTGCTTATGTGATATAACTGCCTGAATGCCTGTGGGTGAAGGTTGGATTATCTGAATTGGAACAATGCATTGACTGTGAGTTTTAAGCCCACTAGATAGTGGCAAAACCATCTTTTCTAAGCCCACCCGAGGGTGGCAAAATCTGCATTTTAAGCCTACTTGCGAGTAGCAAACCATTTTTCAAAAACAAACATGAAATGTTTTGTTCTAATTCAGGCAACCCGGTCTATACTTGTATGCTGTGCGCATCACATAGTAAATCTAAGCTAATAACCGGAAAAAGAACGCATAATGTTTTCAAAACTAGATATCATGGTTAGTAGAGGCCGATCTTTGATCGGGCGAGCGGGGGTGCTCACGAAGTGACCTTCCCCAATCGTACCTAAGTTCCCGAGCCGAGGCAACTTTGGTGATGACGAACACGTGGCCTTAGGCACGAGTCAGGGTTTCCTAAATTCCCCAAAAATAAAATATTTAGATGGCGATTCTGTATCTGGAAAAGTAGTTCATCTTTGGCACTTCTTTCAAAAAAATCTGTTTTCAAAAATGATTTGCCAGATTTGGACTCTTTGATGATTCATCCGTCTTGCATTGCACTCCACGAGATTAGATATAGGACCGTGACATTGAGTCCTGAACTGTAGTGAACCCAAGTGAACAGAACGGGACTCATCCTCCCGGGACGTTCGGGGACGTCTACAATATCCTTATTGTTTTCACGCATTAGCATCCACCACCTTCTTGCCTCATCTTCAAGAGTAAAAGTGGCTAGAAGTACCTTCTGTGTTTCTAAGCAAGGAAACACTTCAAACAGTTTTTCTATGCCGAGGACCCTTGCTTCAGCCTTTAGCGGATCCAATCCCCCATGGAACTGTGGTGGTTTCATTTTCTTAAACTCTTTGGTGAGAGCTATTATTCGGTCATCACTCTGAGTATCTTGGACAGGTGGTACTGGAGGAAGAGGCGGAGGATGCGGTTGCTGCCATTGTTGTTGCCGCTGTTGTTGTTGCCTTAACGTTTCTTCCATTTCCTGAATCAATCTTTCCATCCTATCCATTCTAGCAGTAGAAGACTCCTCTATCTCATCACCTCTTGTTCTCACCATCTGATTAAACTTGCATTATTCTTTATACAAAGGGTTCACAAGTATGCATATACTAAAGTGCACACATATTCAAATAATTTACAATGCAAGTAAATCAGAAACATATGGCATATAATCATTCATCTTGAAGCATTTAAGCACATTCTTGATGTTTTCAGATTCATACTTATCACATAAATGCATCCTAAATCTTTTCTAGACGCTTATTGCTCATTTGGACAAGTGTGTGACTTATTAACTCATGCTCTAATACCACTCTACCATGACCCGAACCCACCCCTATGGATTAAGGTCATAACCGGCCAGTAATCAATAGATTACCTACGGCCTCAAACCAAATAAAACATACATCAACAGAGTTAAGGGGCCAAAACGGAAGCCAACTTAAAAATTTTGTGCATAGAGCTGTGCTTACATGGTATAGCAAAATCATTCCAAAAGTATTTCATAATAGCTCACACAAACCATAGAGTTAATCTTAATCCCGGAACTTTCAGTTATGCAGTCAGCCTGATAAAACCTATATATACAAAGGTGATTCAACGTTTTCGCCAACATAGCAAAAATGTAACCAAAGAACAAAAAGGGAAAAAACAAGTCTCGCGCGTGAGACGTTAAGGCTAACTCCTCAAATCTTTGACTGTTTCTCACATACTTCACCGAGGCTGGGTTTGAATATCTATTGGCTCACCTACATACACAGATATGCATACGTCCAACGGCCTTGGGCCCATTTATGGTTTTATCTAGTACATTAGACGGCTTTAAGCCTGAGTATATCAAACGGCCTCTGGCCCATTCCATTCATGTCAAACGGCCTCCGGCCCAATCATTTGTGTCCAACGACCTTTGGCCCAATTATTTGTGTCCAACGGCCTTCGGCCCAATCATTCATGTCAAACGACCTTTGGCCCAATCATTTATGTCAAACGGCCTTTGGCCCAATCAATTATATCCGATGGCCTTTGGCCCAATCAAATATATCCGACGGCCTTTGGCCCAATCATTTGGTACAACGAATATTTGCCCACAATTCAAATTAACAAACTTATGAAACTCAAGTGAGAGTAAGCAATTAGACAAATAGCATACTTAAAAATTTATTTTCTAAGATATGCCTCACAGTGTTCTGCCAGTGGATTCGTCCTTGTGCTCGACCCTACATAAATCATAGCACATAATGGGTCACAAGCAATTCAATCCGTTCTTAATTTATGCATTCTTCTTAGGCCTTTTTCTTATCTTCTTAATCCATTCACAGTGCTCAATGCATACCTAAGAGAGCTTAGAAGTGAAAGAGAACGGAAAACAAGCCATACAATACTCTTATAAAATTTTTGAAACAGGGCTTCCCACTCGAGCGCAGGTTTCCCCGCTCGAGCAGACCCCTTTGGTTTGCAAAAGTACTGGTTACCCTATTTTTGTGCTCGAGCTCAACTTTGGACGCTCGAGCTGAGAGTTAAAATACGTGTACAGACGCTCAAGCATAACTCTTCCAGCTCGAGCGGACATTAATGTCTGCAAATGTTCTGGAAGCTAACATTTCACGCTCGAGCGGCTCTTTCCCCGCTCGAGCAGACATGCCAAATTCTGGAATTTCCAGCAACCAGTTTGAGCTTCAAACTTGCATTCAAATTGATATAGCTTGCATTTTATGACCCATAACTCTCATATACATCTACTAACATGATACAAACACCAATCCACCACATTATGAAGCTCAAATCCTATGGATCAATTACATGCATACCCAAATTATACCAAACTTACTTTTAACACATCAAATTCATGTATTCAAAACTTATACCTCTATGAATTGTACTTGCATGTGGGACATAACTTCTATTCTCAACTTAAATGATGAAGAGATGATCAAAAGCATGAACTTCACTCAAAATTCAACATGGGTCATATACTTCATGCTCAAATATACAAATTCATGGCAATTTCTTACATGCATGCTTATAATGATTTCGTAATCATCAAATTCAACTCATTTTATGTTCTTGATCACCATCAAACCTTGAATTCACAAAATTACAAACTCAAACTTACAAGTCTATGCTCAATTACTTATATAGAGGCTCAAATCTTCCAAATTATAGTTAATTCTTGAGTTAATCTTCAAGATCACCAAGCTCCTTGATCAATTCTCCATCTTGAGTTCCCTCTCTCTCTAAATTCAGCACTCTTCCTCTCTCTAGAGTGTAACTTCAGCCAAAGGAGAGAAAATGAACTCATAAACAATGCCCACAAGTGTAAATAGGCCACTTATACATGTTGGCCTAAGCAAATTGATTAAGGCTAAGTAATAGAGCTTAATTAATCGTTCTGAATTTAATTATTTTGATCCAAATAAAATTTCAATTAAATTTCACCATAGGCACTAAAAATTATGCTAATCACAATGGCGTAGTCAATTTTGGTTCTTGAGGCCGATAAGGTCTTCAATTAAAATTCTTAAGCAAAAATTCAAACAGATTTTCCTACGGTGAATATATAGAAATACAAAAACACATATAATCACGTAATTATCACACAAAACTATATCAAGGATATAATCACAATCACAATAAGGTCAATTAGCATAACACGCAACAAGGTTATCACAGTCTTCCCTCCTTTAGGAAGTTTGGTCCTCCAAACTTATTTTACCTTCGTCGGGAAACAAATGTGGATAGCGTAGTCGCATTTCATCCTCTTTTTCCCGTGTAGCGTCTGTCCCATAGTGTTCTTTCCATTCCACTTTCACCATTGGGATGGACTTGCTGCTCAACTGTTTCACTTGACGGTCAATGATTCGTTCCGGCCACTCTACGTATTCCATATTTTCATCAAGCGCTATCCGGTAGTAATCAATCACATGAAACGGATCCCGAAGATAACCCTCAACATTGATACACGAAACACATTATGGACTTGTTCGAATCCCGATGGTAAAGCAACTCTATAAGAAACTGGACCCAGTTTTTCCAGAATTTGAAATGGTCCAACATAACGGGGTGACAATTTTCCTTTCTTATTGAATCTTACTTGGCCCTTCATCGGAGTCACGCGAACAAACACATGGTCACCAACCTCATACTCAAGAGGTCTTCTTCATATATCTGCATAATTCTTTTCCCGACTCTGAGCTGTCTTGAGCCTTTGTTGAATAGTTTTGATCCTTTCAGAAGTATCCTATACGATTTCAGGCCCAAGTAAAGCCCTATCCTCGACTTCTCTCCAACAAATTGGTGATCTACACCTTCTACCATACAAAGCCTCATATGGTGCCATACCGATGCTGGAGTGGAAACTGTTATTGTATACAAACTCTGCTAGTGGCAAATAATCTTCCCAACTCCCTTGAAAATCCAAGGCACACATTCTTAGCATATCTTCCAAGGTCTGTATTGTTCGTTCTGATTGCCCGTCTGTCTGTGGGTGGAATGCGGTACTAAACCTCAATTCTATCCCCATAGCTCTTTGCAAACTTTTCCACAATCTAGATACAAATTTCGGATCTCTATCCAAGACAATAGATACCTAAACTTCGTGTAAACGAACAATCTCGTCAATATATATAGTAGCCAGTCTATAAGCATCAAATGTAGTTATAACAGGCAGAAAATGTGTAGATTTAGTCAGTCTATCAACTACAACCCAAATAGAGTCCATACCTCGAGGAGTTCGAGGTAGACCAACAACAAAATCCATGGTCACATGTTCCCATTTCCATTCCGGGATAGGGAGAGGCTGTAGTAGGTCGCCCGGTTTCTGATGTTTAGCTTTGACTTGTTGACATTGAAGGCATTTGGATACATACTCTGCAATCTCTTTCTTCATTTTGGGCCACCAATAGCTTTGTTTCAAATCCCGATACATTTTGTTATTACCCGGATGCATAGCAAACACGGATTTATGGGCTTCATATAGAATTCTCTTCTTTAGTTCTGGGACACACGTTCGGTTTTGAAATCTCAACACTTCACTTTCAATGTTGAACTCTGCTTTCGGACTTGTCTCAAATTCATCAATCACTTTCTTGAGGAATTCATCCTCTTTTTGCCTCTGTTTAACTTCAGTAATTATTACTGGTTCAGCTGAAATGGGGGTGACCAACCCGGTCTGTTTGTGTAACACAACTTCAATCTCAGTTCTCTCGAAATCTAGTAAGATTTCTTTCTGTTCTGTAAGCAAGCAAGCTAAATTCCCCGTCGACTTTTTGCTCAAGGCATCAGCAACTGTATTGGCTTTCTCGGGGTGATACTAAATCTGAAGATCATAATCTTTTATCAATTCAAGCCATCTTCTCTGTCGCATATTCAACTCTTTCTGCGTAAAGAAGTATTTCAAACTCTTGTGATCCGTGTAGACTTCGCATTTTGCCCCATACAAATAATGCCGCCAGATTTTTAAAGCAAATACAACTGCGGCCAATTCTAAGTCATGTATTGGGTAGTTCTTCTCGTGTGGCCTCAACTGCCGGGAGGCGTAAGCGATCACCCTTCCATTCTGCATTAATACACAACCCAAACCTTTATAAGATGCATCACTGAAAATTACAAAGTTTTTCGTACCTGATGGTAATGTCAAAACTGGCGTAGTGGTCAATCTCATTTTTAGTTCATAAAAGGCAGATTCTCTTTCGTCATTCCATTCAAACGATTGCCCTTTACGTGTCAGTTGGGTAAGAGGCACATCTATTTTTGAAAATTCTTTCACAAACCTCCTATAGTACCAAGCTAAACCCATGAAACTGCAGACCTCTGTTACATTTGTCGGTGTAGGCCAATTCACAATTGCCTCTATCTTTTGCGGGTCCACTTAAATCCCCTCTTTGTTGATAACATGCCCTAAAAAGATAACTTCATCTAACCAAAATTCACATTTCTTTAGTTTGGCAAATAGTTTCTTTTCTCTAAGTGTTTGCAAAACAGTCCTCAGATGTTGTTCATGTTCAAGTCTGCTCCTTGAGTATATTAAAATATTATCAATAAAAACTACAACAAAATCATCAAGGTAGGTCTTAAAAATTCGGTTCATTAGGTCCATAAACGCTGTAGGAGCATTAGTCACCCCAAATGGCATAACAAGAAATTCATAATGGCCATACCTTGTCCGAGATGTAGTTTTCTCAACGTCCTCTGCTTTTACTTTCAGCTGGTGATATTTGGATCTCAAATCAATTTTGGAAAACACTTGTGATCCCTGCAACTGGTCAAACAAGTCATTAATATGAGGTAAGGGATACTTATTCTTTATTGTCACCTTGTTCAGTTCTCGATAGTCAATACACAAGCGCAAGGTTCCGTCTTTCTTTTTCACAAATAACACTGGTGCACCCTATGGTGAAGTACTAGGTCGAATAAACCCTTTGTCAAGTAAGTCTTGTAACTGTTCTTTCAGTTCTTTCATTTCAGCAGTAGCCATCCTGTAGGGAGCTTTAGAAATAGGCTGAGTGTCTAGCACAACTTCAATGGTGAACTCTATTTCCCTATCAACCAATTCTCCTGGCAATTCATTTGGGAATACATCTGGAAACTCGCTAACAATAGGGATACTACTCAATTCTACATTCACAATTTGTTCAGATAGCACACAACACAAATAACCCTGGCACCTTTTCCTGATCAATTTACATGCTTTTATTGCAGATATCAAGCAAGATGGAGGCACTACCCCATTACCCACAAACAGAATTTCTTCATGTTCCGGAGGTCTAAATACAACTCGTTTTGTTACACAATCAATAGTGGCACAATGTTTAGTTAACCAATCCATGCCTGGAATTATATCAAAATGTCTAAAGTCCAAAGGGCAACAAATCTACATACAGAATAGCATTTCCAATACGCACGTCACAAAATTGATATATAGATGTACATAACACAGATTCCCCAGATGGAGTAGATACACATAGCAAATATGGCAATGATTCTAGAGGTCTACTCAATCTAGATGCAAATGCACAGGTTACGAAAGAGTGTGTTGACCAGGAGTCAATTAACACAAAAGCATCCTGATTGATAGTACCTGAGACAACGGCTTCAGCATTCTGTGTATCGACCGGAACAAGCGTAAAAACTCTCCCTTGCCTTACGGCATCTCTGGTGGTAGTAGATCTCGCAGTATTTCCTGGTTTCGGGATCGACGCAGTGGAGCTAGCAGCTAATTTTCCACTATTTTGATTACAGTCTTTGGCCATATGCCCCATTTTTCCACACTTAAAACAAGCTCCTGACACACGGTAGAAAACCCCGCGATGCCTTTTACTACAAATATTGCACATTGGAGATGTATCCCGAGAAGAATTAGAAGTACTTGAGGAGCCCGTATTCTGCTTCTTTGAAAATTTCTTCTTCGAAAAGAAGCCTTGCCTTTTACTACCCTTCTAGTCAGTTGTTGATTTAGCCTATCTGGCTATGTTAGCTTCTGATATTATGGCCCGATCCAGCACCTCAATATAGGTCTCCAGCTTAAGAACATTCACCCTTTCTAAGATATCATCTCGAAGCCCTCCTTCAAAATGTCTCGCTTTCTTGTAGTCGGTGTCGACCACATGTGGTGCAAATCTGGCCAATTCAATGAACTTGGCCTTATACTTAGCTACTGTCATACTATTTTGTATAAGTTCCACGAATTCCGATACTTTCCTGTCGCAGACACATTGTGGAAAATATTTGTCGTAGAAAATCTCCAAGAACCGTGCCCCAACCAATATCCTTATTGTTTTCACGCATTAGCATCCACCACCTTCTTGCCTCATCTTCAAGAGTAAAAGTGGCTAGAAGTACCTTCTGTGTTTCTAAGCAAGGAAACACTTCAAACGATTTTTCTATGCCGAGGACCCATGCTTCATCCTTTAGCGGATCCAATCCCCCATGGAACTGTGGCGGTTTCATTTTCTTAAACTCTTTGGTGAGAGCTATTATTCGGTCATCACTCTGAGTATCTTGGACAGGTGGTACGAGAGGAGGAGGCAGAGGATGCGGCTGCTGCCACTGTTGTTGCCATTGTTGTTGTTGCCTTAACGTTTCTTCCATTTCGTGAATCAATATTTCCATCCTATCCATTTTGGCAGTAGAAGACTCCTCTATCTCATCACCTCTTGTTCTCACCATCTGATTAAACTTGCATTATTCTTTATACAAAAGGTTCACAAGTACGCATATACTAAAGTGCACACATATTCAAATAATTTGCAATGCAAGTAAATCAGAAACATATGGCATATAATCATTCATCTTGAAGCATTTAAGTACATTCTTGATGTTTTCAGATTCTACTTATCACATGAATGCATCCTAAATCTTTCCTGGATGCTTATTGCTCATTTGGACAAGTGTGTGAGTTATTAACTCGTGCTCTGATACCACTCTGTCATGACCCGAACCCACTCCTATGGATTAAGGTCATAACCGGCCAGTAATCAATTGATTACTTTCGGCCTCAAACCAAATAAAACATACATCAACAGAGTTAAGGGGCCAAAATGGAAGCCAACTTAAAAATTTTGTCCATAGAGCTATGCTTACATGGTATAGCAAAATCATTCCAAAAGTATTTCATAATAGCTCACACAAACCATAGAGTTAATCTGAATCCCGAAACTTTCAGTTATGCAGTCAGCCTGACAAAACCTATATATGCAAAGGTGATTCAACGTTTTCACCAACATAACATAAATATAACCAAAGAACAAAAGGGCAAAAACAAGTCTCGTGTGTGAAACATTAAGGCTAACTTCTCAAATCTTTGACTGTTTCTCACATACTTCACCGAGGCTGGGTTTAAACATCTCTTGGCTCACCTACATACACATGAATGAGAGTGAGCGAAAGCCTAGTGAATAATATCAATAAATAGATAACTGAATGAAGTTTGACACAGATATGCATACGTCCAACGGCCTTGGGCCCATTTATGGTGTTAACAAGTACATTAGACGGCTTCAAGCCCGAGTATATCAAACGGCCTCTGGCCCATTCCATTCATGTCAAATGGCCTCTGGTCTAATCATTTGTGTCCAACGGCTTTTGGCCCAATCATTTGTGTCCAACAGCCTTCGGCCCAATCATTCATGTTAAATGACCTTTGGCCCAATCATTTATGTCCAACGGGCTTTGGCCTAATCAATTATATCCGATGGCCTTTGGCCCAATCAAATATATCCGACGGCCTTTGGCCCAATCATTTGGTACAACGAATATTTGTCCATAATTCAAATTAACAAACTTATGAAACTCAAATAAGAGTAAGCAATTGGACAAATAGCATACTTCAAAATTTCTTTTCTAAGATATTACTCAGAGTGTTCTGCCGGTGGATTCGTCCTTGTGCTCGACCCTACATAAATCATAACACATAATGGGTCACAAGCAATTCAATCCGTTCTTAATTTATTCATTCCTCTTAGGCCTTTTTCTTATCTTCTTAATTTATTCACGGTGCTCAATGCATGTCTAAGAGAGCTTAGAAGTGAAAGAGAATTTAAAACAAGCCATATAATACTCTTATAAAATTTCTGAAATAGGGCTTCCTGCTCGAGCGTAGGTTTCCCCGCTCGAGCGGGCCCCTTTGGTCTACAAAAGTATTGGTTACCCTATTTTTGCGCTCGAGCTCAACTTTGGACGCTCAAGCTGAGAGTCAAAATACGTGTACAGACGCTCGAGCGTAACTCTTCCCACTCGAGCGGACATCAATGTCTGCAAAAGTTCTGGAAGCTAACATTTCACGCTCGAGCGGCTCTTTCCCCACTCGAGCGGACATGCCAAATTCTGGAATTTCCAGCAACCAGTTTGAGCTTCAAACTTGCATTCAAATTGATATAGCTTGAATTTTATGACCCATAACTCTCATATGCATCTACTAACGTGATACAAACACCAATCCACCACATTATGAAGCTCAAATCCTATGGATCAATTACATCCATACCCAAATTATACCAAACTTACTTCCAACACATCAAATTTTTGCATTCAAAACTTATACCTCTATGAATTGTACTTGCATGTGGGACATAACTTCCATTCTCAACTTAAATGATGAAGAGATGATCAAAAGCATGAACTTCACTCAAAATTCAACGTGGGTCATATACTTCATCCTCAAATATACAAATTCATGGCAATTTCTTACATACATGCTTATAATGATTTTGTAATCATCAAATTCAACTCATTTTATGTTCTTGATCACCATCAAACCTTGAATTCACAAAATTACAAACTCAAACTTACAAGTCTATGCTCAATTACTTATATAGAGGCTCAAATCTTCCAAATTATAGTTAATTCTTGAGTTAATCTTCAAGATCACCAAGCTTCTTGATCAATTCTCCATCTTGAGTTCCCTCTCTCTCTAAATTCAGCACTCTTCCTCTCTCTAGAGTGTAACTTCAGCCAAATGACAGAAAATGAACTCATAAACAATGCCCATAAGTGTAAATAGGCCACTTATACATGTTAGACTAAGCAAATTGATTAAGGCTAAGTAATTGTGCTTAATTAATCGTCCTGAATCTAATTATTTTGATCCGAATAAATTTTTAATTAAATTTCACTGTAGGCACTAAAAATTATGCTAATCACAATGGCGCAGTCAATTTTGGTTCCTGAGGCTAATGAGGCCTTCAATTAAAATTCTTAAGCAGAAATTCAAACAGATTTTCCTACGATGAACAGATAGAAATACAAAAACACATATAATCACGTAATTATCACACAAAACTGTATCAAGCATATAATCACAATCACAATTAAGGTCAATTAGCATAACACGGAATAGGGTTATCACAGAGCCCCTCTCGTATGGGCCATAGTCGCCCTGCTCGCCTCACTCACCACAGGAGCCTTTGCTCTCTTGCCTGCGTGAACGCCCGTCAGAGTAGGCATAAGGTGGGTCTAAATAAATGTCGTGTGATCGCCCTCTCCTCTGAAGAAGTCAATGTCCAAGCCCACCATGAACTGTATGACCGCGTCAACAAATAGGCTATCCGCTATCCTCATAGACTCTGGGGATGGCATCTTAATGACTGGATCAAGCAAGCCCACAGTCTGGCGAACTAATCTCTCGCTCAAGAACCAAGCCCGATAGACTTGGCCCTCCAGCAGAATCCAAAATCGCGATGTGCTCCACGCTCTTGCATACTAGCCCTGCACCCTGGCCGGCATTATGACCTAAGGCTGCCACGTGATCTGTAAATAGAGATGTACAGATTGTTAGTTGCCATCAGTTGCTAAAGTGTGAATCAGAGCAATTGTAAAGTAAAAATGACTGTGTTTCGGGTTATCTCATGGGCGGCCACAGTATCAAAGTAATGTCGAAAGAAGGCGAAAGTCTCACGACTCCAATGCTGACACCGACCGTCATATCGTCTCGAGTAGGGAACCACTAGGGAGAGTTCCTCCATGGGCTTTGGGGCGAAGGTTGGAAAATATGCATAAACCCATAGCTGCAAGGAAAGTGCAATGATATGAAAACACAGGGCATGAACAGATACAGAAAGTGCAAAGCAGAAAACATAGGGCATGAACAGATACAGAAAGTGCAAAGCAGAAAACATAGGGCATGAACAGATACAAAAGTGCAAAGTAGAAAGCGTAGGTGTTGAATAGATATAAAGCAGAAAATGTGAAGTAGAAGGTGTAAAGTACAAAGAAGGAACTGAAATGCATACCTCCCAGGCTCGCTAGGAACCTCCGATCTGCTCTCCTCTCATACGGGAGGTGTAGCTCATATAGCCGTGTAGGGTGGCAAGGCCAGCTCCGTTCCAGTTGTAGAAGTGTACCAAGGAAAGGGTCACTAGGGCGCTCAACAAATATAAACCCACGGTGTTCCACCTGTTCGAAAACAAGGTGGTACTGAGGACAAACATCAGGAAGCCCCAGGCATATTGCTTCATCTCTTCTAGTGTCTTGGGCTCGCTCCCGCGGAACTGCTCAGCGAACCAACTATATCTCACCATGGCTGGCCAGTACAGAGGTGGGCGCGCTCTCAACAAATTGATCCAAGCAGCCTCCCACTCCCCCATGTCTGTGTCAAAGGGGATCGGATCGCCCCTACTCCTAAGCCTGTGATCATGGCAAAGTCGTAGGGAGTCATCGTCATCTCCCCGGTAGTAGAAAGGTGGAAGGAGTTGGTCGTGTCCCACCACCTCTCCACTAGCACTCCTAGAAAGGGATGACTCGCTATGACGCGTGTTAGGCCAGAGCAGAAAAGACCGAAACCAGTCTCGTTGATGATGTCGCGGACCCCAGCAGGGAGCTCGTCATACCAGTCCCTTGCCGTCGTCATTCCGTACCCCCTGTAGGCATGAGAGTCCCTCTGTAGCAAAAGAATAGGTGAATCAGATAAAACGCAGTGATTCAAGTGCAGTCAAATGAAATGCAGTGCATGAAATGTAAAGAAAGGAAAGGCAAGAATGCATGAAAACAAAGTTCATACCTCAGTAGCGCTGGAAGAAAGGTGCGAGGCCTGCTCCCTCAACAGGAGGTCTTATGGTATGTCGCGGGCAAAATCGCTGAAATGTCTAATGCCTCCAGGCGGTAATATATATGTGCGGAGATAATATGTCGCTGGATCGAAGGGCCGCACTCTCAATGGTAACGGCTCTGGCTTAAGCTCTGGTGCAAACTCCGCCTCAAGGTCAGCCTCAATGCCCTCTACCGTCTCGCCGGTCTTGGCAACTGCTGGCTCCTCTACCTCGGCAATGGGTGGAAACACAGGTGGAACCTTTGGAGGAGCTCCATCGTGAGGAATCTCATCTGCCATCTGGAAAATGGGTGAAAAATAGGTGAAAAGTGAAGAAAATGGAGAACATAGGGTAAACTTGGAAAAAGTCAACCCTAGGAGAGATAAAATAGGAGAAAAAGTCAAAGCTCACAAAAGTTCACAAAACCCGAGAGAAACTTGAGGGGAACAAGCCTAAAGTGATGAAAATCTAAGAAAAAGTGACGAAATCAAAATCTAATCGGTTCAAAATGTAGAGAACTAAGAGGGTTTTACAAAAAAAAAAAAGTATGTGTGGGGCGTTGGAAAATGCATGTAAAGCGTGGATCTAGATAGAGAAAGTGTCTAGAGAGAGACAGAGAGGATTTTCGAGCTTGGAGAAGTGAGGAAATGAAGTTTGAGATGGCATATTTAAAAACCCGAAGCAAAAAGACTCATTTGCCCCGAATCTGCCATCAGTGGCTAGCAGGCCACATCTGTGGCCGGCATGTGGCCAACAGCTTCTCTTGATGGCCGGCAGGTGGCCGGTGACTCTCATATGGGTCCTAGTGCTGTTTTATGCTTTTACTTCATGAGTAGTATGTGGAAGGTTCTGTTTTGAAAGCTTGCAGCTATGTTACGTTATGTGGACGTGCCCCAATTGCTATTATGAATGAGGTGTATCCTTTTGAACATGTTGCAATTTCTCCGAGAGGTAAATCGGAGGTTACCTCCGAATGTCATTTTATTCGTTTTGTCAAATTATGTCTTTGTTCTCTTCCATTGCATAGAATTTGCATTTCATATGTCTTACATCATTCATGATTCATGCATGGAACGCGATGTCAATTTTGTATAGAATATGCTCTTATTTCATGTATAGAATATGCTTTTGTCTTTTGTATAGAACATGCCTTCAATTAACATCATACGTTGGTTGTCCATTTTGTATGGAATATGCGTTGTCACTATATCAACTCACTCACTTTGTGCATCTATCGCACACCTCTCTGTTTTATCTCGGGACTCATGAAACGCAAGCCCGAGAGGTTTTCTCTTGTATCTCAGGATGTGCGAAGCGTGGCCTTGGGCATGTTTTATCTTGAGACGCGTGAAGCGCAAGCCCGAGTGGTTTTTCTTTCTTTTTAGGATGCGTGAAGCGCGGTCCTGGGCATGTTTTACCTCGGGACACGTGAAGCGTGAGCTCGAGCGATTTTTTTAATATCTCGAGACGCGTGAAGCGTGAGCTCGAGCGATTATTCTTGCTTCTTAGGATGCGTGAAACGCGGCCCTGGGCGTGTTTTATCTCGGGATGCGTGAAGCGCGAGCTCGAGCAATTTTTCTTGTATCTCGGGATGCAAGAAGCGCGAGCCCAAGCGGTTTTTCTTTTTTCTCAGGATGCATGAAGCACGACCCTAGGTGTGTTTTATCTCGGGACGCATAAAGCGCAAGCCCGAGTAGTTTTTCTTGTATCTCGGGATGCATGAAGCGCGAGCCCGAGCAATTTTTCTTATTTCTTGGGACGCATGAAGCGCAAGCCCCAGCGCTTTTTCTTATTTCTCAAGATGCGTGAAGCGCTGCCCTGGGCATGTTTTATCTCAGTACCTGTGAAATGCAAGCTCGGGCGATTTTTCATGATTCTCAAGACGCGTGAAGCGCGAGCCCGAGCGGTTTTTCTTATTTCTCAAGGTGCGTGAAGCATGGCCCTTGGCGTGTTTTATCTCAAGACGCATGAAGTGTGAGCTTGACCAATTATTTTTCTTGTTTCTCAGGGCACTGTAGACGTCCCATTTTTGACCGCCCTTAAGACTTGGGCGTTACTGATGGTTTACTTGGTGATGAAAGGTGTGTAGGGCAAAGGTTCGATTTCTTCGGCAAGAGGAGAGTCAAATCCTAACCTCACACCCAATTTTGGACCAAAGCTATTTTGGATGGTTTTTAGACCTTAAAACCCTCTCTTTCAAAATATTTTTGAAATAAAGTTCCTACGATGTTCCGACGCTCGCATTTTGTCAAATGTTGCGCTTTTCGGTAAACCGAGCAAGGACAAAGTGGAAATGAATGAAAGAGAGATGAAATATTTGGCAAATCTTTCAAAACACCTTGTTTAGGGGTTTGGAGTTGAAGAAAAGAGGAAAAGAGGGAAGAAACCAAGTTGGAGAAGAAGATGGGCATGAATCACTAAAAGAGAGTCGAGCAGCCCTCGCTAAATCAGGCCTATCCGTTTACACACTTGGATTTCAGCTATGAGTCCACCACCGTTGGAAAGAAGACTTCTGTGGATTCATTTGTCACTCAAGAATCTCCTAAAGCCGAGTCCAGATGGGGGAGATATGATTGGTTGAAGTTGGGCATCATTCCGGTTGGACCGAAACTAAGCAGCATTCATTAAAAGAGGGATTTCTCTTAGCACAGTTGGAATTTTGAGCAAGGCTGCCACCATTGGAAATCTTACTTCCGGGGCTACAGTTTAGGCTTAAGAATGACCTGAAAAGGAGTCCAGATGAAGGAATTAGGCTTGCTTCAAGTCAGGGACCAGGACTGATTTTTGCCGTCGGCCTCTATGGGAGTACATCAGCCACAATTGGACCTCATCGGCCATAGGTCGGCCAAGAGTGAACCTAATCGGCCACAAATGATGGCCGGTCGACGAACAAAGTGGCCGGTTAGCCAGAAATGTCCAAAAAGCCTAGAATTGGCAAATATTTCTCCTCCAGCTTGTACCACCTGTCCTAGCTCAGATATTTTCAACCAAGCTTGATATTTTGCTATATAATGAAGCCTTATATCTCATATTCAAAGGGTTAGAACATTGGAGAATAGATTAGAACAATTTTGGCAAAAGATTTGGGAGCCTCTCTCTCTAGAAACTCTCTCTAGTTTCACTCTCTCTAAGGATTTTGTGCTTGAAGGCTTGCATACATCCATCTTCAACCTATCAACCCTTAAGAGGACTTGATCACCATTGGGCTGAGGTCCCTTGGAACTTGTTTTTGGCTACTAAAGCTTGGTTTTAACTCAGAAATCTTGCTGTTTTGCTGTTTGGCTTCAAGGGTAAGCACTTGTCCCTCTAAAGCTTTGTTTTGCATGCTTGTTTTACCACCTTTGCAAACTGTTTTTGGCTTGGTTTTGAACTAAAGAAAACTCTATTTTTTAGTCCTAAAAGTGATGGTTTAGGCCTATTTTGTGTTAAGGGGTTGTCTCTCCCTTTTGTTCCTTAGCTTGTATAGCTTTTGAGCCATCTTCCAAGGCCTTTCAAAACAACTTTTCGTGGCCTTTTAACCACTAAAATCTAGAGAATTTTCAGTGGTACAAATAGGAGAGGGTGGTCCCCTCTCCTCTTGTCTTGCTTGCTAGTGTTGATGGCCAACCAAATGAGCATGTGTTTTTACTTCTTTATGGCTTTGTTTAGGCTCATTTTTGTGACTTATTAGATCTATCATAACTCTGTTTTTGGCTTTTTTGATCATTGGTTGCATGCTTTATGCACTTGTAGTGTAAATCCTCTTTGCTAGCCTTGCATGCCTAATGAGTTAGCTTGTTATTCTAGCATGTGTTGGCTTAGTCTCAGCCCATTTTTGGTGTTATTTTGGCATGCCATAACTCTGATTTTGGCTGGTTAGGTCACCTCTTGCATGCTTCTTACACTTGTAGTGTAAACCTTGCTCACTAGCCTAGTATACTTGGTGTTTTGGCCCATCATTCTAGCTTGTCTTGGCTATACTCCATGCATGTTTTGGTACTATTTTGACATGCTTTTGGACTGTTTTGAGTGTTCTTGGCCTTTTGGGGCTTGCTTTGTATAGCTATGGCATTGAGGGCTTCACTAGTCTTGAGTTTTGAGACCACTAGCATGCTATATTTGTGATGTTTGCATGCCTTGGCATCATTTGACATGGTATTTCAGAGCTTATATCTTTGCCATACTCTCATGTTTATCACTCCTTCAATGTGTTTGAGAGTTGCACCTTTATGCCTTGTTTGTGAGCCATTGCATGAATATACATTTCTTGCCTTTCATGCTATCATTTTAGATCATTTGAGCCACTGTTTTGGCTTGCGATAGCTCTGTTTTGGGCTGGTTTAATCATTTGAGCATTATATGGCATGCTTCTAGTGTAATGCACTTCACTAGCTTTGGCGTTCTTAGCTGTAAGCATATCTTGCATGCATCATTTTCATGTTTCAATGTCATTTAGCATACTATTTCAGCGCTGGAATGTATGTCATTGCATCCCATTCTTCATTTGTTATATCACTTTGAAAGAGGTTTTAAGCCCTGTGTTGGTTTGAGCATGAAATCAAAGTGTTCATGCCTAATGGTTTTAGCATTCTCTTGAGGGTTTCTACTACCCAATGGCATGATGCTTCTTTCATGTTCAAGGTGCTTTTCACTTAGTCCGTCTTTCCATTTAGAGGACTTCTCACTTTTGGACTTAACCGGTTAAAGGATTAATTGGTAATCTAAAATGAGTAAACAAATTGAATTGACGTAAAACATGCTAAGAAAACATGTTCGTGTTGCATTGCATGTGTTTGGATCAAACGTTAATCCAAACATAAGAAATGAGAGACGTTTCATACTTGAAGTGATGAAATGTGCCTCATTTCTTAGTCGCCGACACCCTTGATCGTGCATGATAGGGTGGAGGCTCATCGAGTCTATTTGTGCATTCATTGACTTGTACAAACTTGGCTTCTCGGCCATCGTGCATTGCGATGCTCGGCTGGTGGCCCGAGAGTCGAGTACCACACTCCTTTGAGCTTGAGGCATGATAAGGAGTGTGGTGGTACACGCATTCCCTTGCAAATACACTACCATGCCCCTATTTGTGCTCTATTGCAACAAAAGGAGAAATTGCAGGAAGCAGTGGCCGACCGGCCATCAAAGATACCGACCGGCCACCAAGGCTGCCGATCGGCTATCATAAATGGCCGATGACCATCAACTTTGGCCGACGGCCATCCCTCTTGGCCGACCATCCCTCAGCATGTTCCTAAGGTGGGTCAGAAGCATTCTAGAAGTTGGCACAATTTTCAAAGGTCTAAAGGTGTGCAAACAGAGGCATCTTGAGGCAAGGCAGTGGATTTCTGGGAGGACGCGACCGAGCATGCGTGCCTCCTTCGCCCGCGAGGCCATTTTACCGCTTTACTAGCTAGTTGTAGTTAATTACATGTGTTGTAATTAATTAGTTTAATTAATTAGCTTAGATTAGCTGATTATTCAATTTAATTTGGTTTGTAATAATTAATTAGCTAGAATAGTTAGTTAATTAGTTGGTTTGCAATAGTTAGCTTAATTAGCGTAGCTAGTTAGCTTTCATATTATTCGGACCCTCCGTCGAGAGGGCAAATGTTGTAATAAGTGTGCATGTGTGTGTGTGAATGTCTTCCGACCCCACGTCTTTCTCCCTTTTATTTACCAGCTTTTGATGGTTAGTTTTAGGGCATATTTCAATTAGCATACTTATGCTTGCATGCGTGCATCCATTCATCTGTCTTGCATACACCAGGCTCGATGCATCATACTAACTGCATTGTATTTCAATACCAATTTGAATACATGTTATCAAGTTGCATTCACATGACATCTTAGAATAGTCGAGCCTATCTTAGTTGCATTTTGCATGTGTTACATTAGGCATTCTTGACATAGCTATGATCATGCATGATTTCTAACTAGCTTTTGTTTTGGCTCGGAGTACTAGGTAAGCTTTTATGCTTTAGCATCCTTGCATGAGTGTGAGTGTTGCCATGACAGCAGGCTTTCCATGAGGCTATTTGCTTAACTGATATAATTGCATGAGTGCCTGTGGGTGGAGGCTTTATTGCTTGAATTGGAATAATTCATCAAAATGTGAGTTTTAAGCCCACTTGAGGGTGACAAAATCATGTTGTTTTCTAAACCCACTCGAGGGTGGCAAATCTGCGACTTAGCCTACTTGCGAGTAGCACTTTCAAACCATTTTCAAACAAACGAACATGAGATGTTTTGTTCCAACTTGAGCGATTGAGTCTATACTTGTATGCTGTGCGCATCACGTAGTAAGCTAGCTAATAATCGGAATAAGAACACGTGTGCTTTCAAAACAACATATCATGTTAGTAGAGGCCGATCCTTTGATCGGGTGAGCGGGGGTGCTCATTTCAGGACATTCCCTTCTCGTACCCAAGTTCCTGAGCCGAGGCAACTTTGTTGATGACGGACACGTGGCCTTAAGCACGAGTCAGGGATTCCTAAATTTCCCAAAACAAAATATTTAGGTGGCGACTTTGAAATCTGGCAAAACAGTCCATGTTTGGCGCTTTTTGATTAAAATTGATTTTTCAAAACGATTTGCCGGATTTGGACTCTTTGGTGATTTATCAGTCTTACATTGCACTTTGTGAGATTAGATTCAGAACCGTGACATGAGTCCGAACTGTAGTAGCTAAGAACAACGATTCGCGCCCTCGCGCGCGGAGCGGAGTTCAAGGCGGTCTACAGGCGCGTGAAGCGCGACCTCGAGTGGCTTTTATCTCGGGACATGTGAAGCGCGAGACCGAACGATTTTTCTAATATCTCGGGACGCGTGAAACGCGACCCTGAGCAATTTTCATTCCTCTATTTCTCAAGATGCGTAGTTTCTCAAGACGCGTGAAACGTGACCTTGAGCAATGTTTTATTTCCTTGTCTCATGTTTTGGCATGGTCAGAGTGTGTTTTATATCTTTTTGCAAAGAACTTGTGTTGGTTTTAAGCTTAAAACTGCTCATTCTTATGTGCTTATGTTGTTATTGCTTATCGCATCTATTATTTGCATTTGTTATTGCTTATTGCATCATCTCGCATGATCACGAGTTTTCAAAATAGCCGGCTTCGCGAAGCGTGTGAGTCTAGCTTTCAAAGTCTTTGTGCATATCATTTGCATCTTGCCCCAGAACTATGCTGGTTTGATTTCTTGCAAAGGGATACGTAGGCAGCCTGCAGGCGTAACCATCTATTTCTGTCTTGATTGTTTGTCCAAGTCTTACGGCCTTGTCAAAATGGGTTGTCTTCTGGCTTTGACATTCACTCATGTCATTTCATGACTCCGGGTTCTGTCAAAGAGGAGCAACTGTAGACACCCAATTTTTGACGGCCCTTACGACTTAGACATCATCGCTTGCACACCCAATGATGAATGTGTTTATGCTTGTCAAGTGCTCGAAGTCCTCAGTGGAATGCCACAACTTTGAGCCCTCTAAACCTTGCACCCATGTTGCCTTGTTTTTGGACCAAAACCTTGGATCAAGCCTACACCCTCTGGTGGCCTGCTGGCCACTGCTTTGGGCTACCGGCCACCAATGTGTTTTGCAGATATTTTTTGATAGTTGTGCGAGCTGTTTACACAGATGCCTACATCTGTTCCCACGTGTATGGTTGGATGTTTTTGAGTGAGGTTCATGTTTCTCTATATATAGAGGACCTTCCCTCTTGCTTTGAGGTTAAAAAATTTTTGGAGCAAAATTTTTCCTCTCTCTCTACAATTCTCTCTCTCTCTCTCTCTCTCTCTCTCTCTCTCTCTCTTGCAATTTCTTCACCTTTGCCTATACACTCTTAACCAAACCTCTCCATCTTTGAGCTGAGGTATCTTTGAGCCTTGTTTGAGCTCTTGAGGTGTGTTTGCCTTGTTTTATTACTTGAAATTGATCTCCTCTTCGAGAGGTATAAAGCTTTGCTTCTTTACTTGCTTTATTTACTCTTTTTCTTACTATCTTCCAACTATTTTTGGGCTGTAAAAATTCTGTATTTTTGGGATGAAACTTGGGTTTAAAGGCCAATAAAGGTTAAGAGGTGGTTCACCCTTCTTTATACCTTGCCCTCAAGGCCTTTACCCTTGTGTTTCCCACCCTTACACTATCTTTTTTTGAGCTTTTAAACACTGATTTTCAAAGTTATTTCTGTGGTTAAAATCATGTTTTGAAATCCAAAATTGGAGGGGTTAGCCTCCCTTCCTTGTGTTTTCCTTACTAGCCCAGCATGATCTATGTTTTAGCTTATTATTCTAGCTATTTTTGTCGTAATTCCAGCATGTTTTAGGACTTATTTAGGATTGTTTTTAAGTGTTTATTGCATTTGAGCTTTGTTTTGCATGCTTATAGTATAATTGTCCTCATAAGTTTGGTGTTTTAGGCCTTAGACACCATCTTATTTGAGTTGATAGTGTTTATTTATGGCTTTCCATACTTGTGATCACTCTTAATCACTTCTGAAACTTCCCTCCTTTCTTGGTTTTTGTTTTTCTTTGAAAGTGGTTTCAAATTATTTGTTTGTTTAAGCATGAGATTGAGATGTCACGCTTAATGGTTTAATCCCTTTTGGGGTTCATTACCAACGGTATGATGCCTCTTTCATGCCCAAAGTAACATTTGGTTTGAGCCCTCTTTCTATTAGAGGACTCAAATTCACCTTTGAACTCAATTGATTAAAGAATGGATGGTAATCTAAAATGAAGTAATAAAATTGAGGCTAAAAAAGAGCAAGGTAATAATTTGGTTTGGGTTCAATCGGACGATAATTGAACCCTTGAGTCTTGAGTTGTTTCATACTCATGAGTGATGAAAATGATTCAAGATTCATTGTCAACTATTCCCTTGATCTTTCATGATAGGGAGGTGTTTTTGAGAGTCTTGTTTTATTGCATTCATTGAATTTGCACACTTGATTCATAAGCCATCATGCAATGAAATTGCATCCATTGGTGGTTTGTGAATCAAACTTACTACTCCTTTGAGTTGTTCAAATGATAAGGAGGGGTAAATTGTGCAAACAAACCCTTGAGAATACCTTGTCCCTACTCTATTTGCTCTCTGTTGCAGCAAGACAATCCAGTCAGCAGTTGCCAGCAGGCCACCTTCAGTGGACGACAGGCCCTCTGTTGGCCACCAGTGCAAAATCTAGTAGTGTACTTTTGAAGCAAAACAGAGTTGGTATGGAGGTGGAAATCAGTGCAAATGTTTTACTGTGCAACAGAGGTATTCATTAGCAGAAATAGCGGCTTTTTCGAGTGGAAACCACATTCATGCATGAGCCCTCAATCGATCCTCGGGATCCGTGTTATAAATATATTAGTGTTGTGCTTAAAATAATGGCTTTGTAATTAATTAGTTAGAATAGCTAATTCGTCTCGTGTTGTAATTATTTTAATTAGCTAGATTAGTTAATTAATTAGTTCATTCGGTTTGTAATAATTGGTTAAGTAGTTTAGCTAAATTATTCATTTGTTGTTGTAATAGTTAGGTAATTAGTTAGCTAGTTAGTTCATTTGGACCCTCCTGTGTGAGGGCGCAAAGTTGTAATAATGTGTATGTCTTCTAACCCTACGTCTTTCTCCCTTTTATTTACTAGCTTATGATGGTTAGACTAGAACATCATATTTTGTTTAGCATACTTCATGTTTGCATCCACTCTTCTTGCATGCACCGAAGCTTGGTTCTAAATTGCATTGTCGTTTAAATATTTCTTTGAATACGTGCTTAGACTGCATGCTATCAAGTTGATTCATATGCCATATTAGTAGCCGAGCCTATTAGTTGCATATCGCATGTGTTGCATTAGTCATATTGCCTAGTTATGATCATGTATCTTTCTAACTTTATCATATTTTTTGGTTGGAGTACCACTACAAGAAATTGCATCTTTCGCAACGCAACAAAATATGTTGCTAAAAGGGAAAATTCGTTGGCAAAGAGTTTTGCCGACACACAAAGCTACGTTGGCAACCCGTAGGCAAAAGTGAGTTGGCAAAAGTTTTTGCCGACGAAATTATGAATGCGTTGGTAAAAGTAATGCCTTTAGCGACGAACATAGCCGTCGCTAAAAGCCTCCATCCATCGTCGGCAATTTATCTTGCGTTGGTAAAAGTCATTCAAATATGATGATTGTGTGACACTTTTCGCAACACAAATTTGCATGGGCAAAAAATATACTTTTAGCAACAACATATGCATCGGCAAAAGTAAACTTTTGGCGACACATTTACGTCGGTAAATGTTGCCATTTGCCGACGATTTGTTTGTCGCTAAAGCGTTACTTTTGGCAACGACAAATTGGCATTGGCAAAAAATACACTTCTACCAACACAATACGAGTGGGGAAAAGTAACTTTTAGCGACACATTTACGTCGGTAAATGTTGCCATTTGCCAACGATTTGGTTGTCGATAAAGCTTTAGTTTTGGCAATGACAAATTGCCATTGGCAAAAAATACACTTTTAGCAACACAATATGAGTGGGCAAAAATAAACTTTTAGCTACACATTTACCGACAAGTTATTTGTCGAGAAAGCTTCACTTTTTAACAACGACAAATTTGCAACGGCAAAAATAATTGAAACTCATTTATAATTTTTTAAAAGATTTACAGATTTACAAGAGGCATCCCTCAGGCACCACTATAACAAACTAATAACATGGATATGAAATCACACAAAATACCCCCTCCATACCCCCTCCATACCCTTCCAGCCAAAACACCAGCAGTTGCCCGAACTTACACCTAATGACAACCCCCATTAATGAAAACCTGATCTATTACAGATTGGACAAAAATTCCTGCACCCTTCCAAACATCAACAACACCAGCAAACATCTAACAACAACACAGCAGCACCTCATCGTAACAAACACCATCACAGCAGCATCACCACAGCATCTCAGCAACAGCAGCAACATCATAGCAGCACCAGAAGAATAGCAGATCAGCAAACTGATTCAACACAGATCATCACCAGTTCAGAAAACCATTTCAACTCGGCAGTGTAATGAGTAAAAGTGTCACATGGGTAGAAGTGTCATATGAGTAGAAGTGTTAGTGCTTCTTGCATTAAGGTCTGGTCACTTGTTAGACAGATTTGAATTAGACATAAATTTAGCAAATAGAAAAACAAAAGCATGAAAGGAGTAGCCTACTCCACAAGGGTGGCTTGAGATACACACACAAGTCAACAGGGAATTTCCACACTGGCTCTTTAATTCCAACTCTAAATTCATAATCAAGCAGGGGCCTCTTTATGTGGACACTAGTAAACCATAATGAGAAATAAACTTTCTAAAAATTACCCCATTTAGAGACTGTAAAATATTCAAAATCTACCAAAATAAGTAATTCTAAACAAGTAATTGGCTGGATTACAGCCCAAGAGAAGTCTACTAACCAACACACAAACAATAGCAAAGAAATCCCTAAAAATAAAATACATCCAGAACATTCTGAAGCTCCTAATAGGGGACTAACAAATTCTAATCAAGAATAAAATGAAGACTCATAAATAAACAAACTTCATACTAACTAGACAAACTTGACATTATTTGCTTGGGATTTGTCCTCTTCTACTTACTGCTTCTGCATCACAATGTCACACATTCATGTGAATAATTGGGGCTTATGTTTTCAATGAAAGAACTGAGATTTCAACTATATTACACTGAAAATCAATTGTGAGAACAAGATGGAAAAATTTGTAACTAGCAACATGGTCAAGCAAGACGAACTCAACACTGGAAACAGTTTTGAGGCATGAGAGTTAAATAATAGGAAGGCAGTTTTAGCTCCTGAGACATTTACGTAAGATTTTTCTACAAAATTAGACCTCAGAAATTAAATCTGTTTTCTTATGTTGTAGAGCTTTTAAAAAAATTACCTTTGGATACTTCAGCTGGAGAGCTCCCAATCAAGCCACCCTCATTTGCAAACCGAGATAACATCGGTTCATACACCTACAATCCAAAGACAAAGCAACTACCATTAATTTTGAAGATATCTTTTACTTCTATTCAACGTGAAAGAATATCCAATACAAAGTATTGTGCTTCAAGCCTTCAGAGTGGGACAAGTGCATGGATACAAAGAAAATCATGAATGAATACTTGAATAGTATAACAAACAAGTAAAAAATCAGTAAATTTATGTATAGACTTAGAGCACAAAACTCAGCAAATAAATACCATTAATGAGAAGACTTACCAAATTTTGAACAAAAGTATTCAGGAGATGTTTGGTTTGATTATCCCTTAGCAACTGGCGAACATGATTCTTGAAAACCCTGTAAAATTGAATCCAACAGAAGGATGTCTAGTAGCAAGGTAACACAGTATCTGCTTAAGAAAACGCTAGCAAATTCCAGGAATGTCATAAAAAAAAAACTAACTACGGCATTTACATATACCAACACCAACCACCAAAGCCTTGAACAAGAGAAAGAAACTAATTGCAATGGCAGAAATTATTCATACCTTTCCAGTAATCATGGCATACATATTGAGCACATCTGTCACAGTCAACTCAAAGTGAGTTGTGGCATCATAACTCTGTTGAACAAAGTGAGATAATTAAGCAAAATTACCAAAGGTTATGCTAATGGGTTCATGAATGGCATTTAAGAAAACCTACCGTAGATATAAAACAATTGTCCAGAGAAGGCTCATTGACTAGTTCAGATCTGTCATAAGTATCAAAGAACAATTCATCCACAGGTCCCAGAAGATCAATTCCTGCCTTTAGTTCAATTTCAGGGTGATCAGTCTCTGCCTCGGACGACACAAATGCAATGTATTTGCCCTTTGGTGCAACATTGTGAGTATAAGAACAACAGAAAAGATACCTGCACAACCTCAGAGGAATCAGGTAAGGCAGTTCTAATTAGATGAGATATAAAACCTCAAATGTTGGCATTCGCACATTTGCAATACTGAGTTAAAATCAATTGAATTTAAAGTAATATTGATTGGAGACTTCCAAAACATTTTAAATAGTATTTACGACAATGTGCAGCCTTCCTGTCCAAGTTAAAGGAATTCACCAATTACAAGAAAATGAAATTGGTGGTCAATATCTCTTCATGGATGTGTACTATAACATTCCACTATTACATAGAAATGAATGAAATCATTCTTCAGTGCCATAAATGAGATATTGAACTCATTTGAACACAGCACATCAATTGTTTCGATTTCCATAGCAGACCCAAAAACTACATTAATCAATTGATACAATTACCGAACAGAATTTTATAAACTCAATGGCCACTTTCTAACTATTTAGCATGTAAGCTGGTCCTTTATTTGATTTTCAGTTCCCTTCACTAATTTAAATTTAAAACCACAGAGTAAGAATCTGGTTAGTTCTCTTGCTAAATTTCTGATTAGACTCTACCAAGAGAATCATACTCAACCTAAATCTTAAATGAATGGGTATGTGTATACATGTAAGCACATAACAAGAAGGGCTTTCAGTGTTCAATAAATTTTGCAGCTAATTTCTTTAAAGGCATGGGTTCTACAAAATCAGTTCATTCTCAGAAACAGAAAGTGCCAATCAGTGCCATGGTCTCAACTGGTGCCCATGGTGCAAATCAGATTATTAGTAGTCTCATCTATCAAGGTTGTGCCTGATCTAGAATTGGCAATTTCAGATCAGAATGCTTATAAGGAATGCTTCAGGACTAGAAATATTTAAATTTTAAACACACAACATAATCCTCAGTAAAGAATTGTGAACAATAATTTACCATGAATTTCCAGCAGCATTAGAAATAATGTCATAAATTATCCATGGATGAATACCAGCTTGGGCACCAAGAGAAATGGCCTCCACAGAAGAAACAAAATGAATGCCCTCAAGCAGCTCTATTACCATTTTAATTTTGCTACAATTTAAAAAAGAAAAGTAGACATTAACAATAACATCATCTAATATGATATTAGAACACCTAACATAAACAAAGAAAAAGGGCCATTCCCCTGTGCCAATCCCTGTTAAATTGGGTTAAACACCTAGCACAAACAAATTTACTATCAAGTGGCACAACCAAGACACAATTAAATTATCATTTGAAAAGCATTGTTCAGAGATATGAAAAGTAGGATTGCTTTCATTGCACTTCTTATAACTATCAATCACAGCATGCCAGATAAACTCCGACTTTTTCCATATGTATGATAGGAATTTTGAACAAAGTACATTGTTCTAATATGTACTTGCAGAAGTCAGAAAAAATGAGTATGCATAATTAATTGCCCTATTTTTAGGCATCAATCTAAGAGTAATGTAGAAGTGTGGTGCATGTAATTTAATCTTTGGTGAATTGCTCTTTTGCAATCTTTAGATCCCATCGCAAAAAACAAGAAAGAAGAGGAGTACATCAATTTTAAGCCATATATAAAATTCAATCAAGGTAGAGATAGTACTAGGGATGAAATTTGCAACAAATCTTCTCTTCAAATCTGCATGATGATTTTATTTTTACTTTTTATTTTTTTGTAAACTTTTTTGAAAAAGCAGGTGACACCAGCCTTTTCTAGAATACTTTTAGAGTTGTCCAACTCTTATCTGGGCAACAATCACCTAGCAAACAACATACCAAGCTGTAGAGCCAAATGATAATTAAAACTCATTATTGTTTCTGGAATTTGATTCCACAGTCATCCCTAAGTAAACAAAAACTGAGAATAGACGAACATGAAATAGCAATACCTCCACCCATTGCATAGTGAGGACCCTACGAGTTGTTTGTGCCACATACATTTCTGGAACAAAAACATCTCGCAGACCACCATATAGCTCCCTGCTTTTACATAATGGTCAGAGTCAGAACTTCTATCCATACTACTTCTCCAAACATTGTAGATATATATAACTGAAATTGACCCTACCCTCAGTAGTGGTTTGAACTCTAGTAACGGTTTAGACCAAAGAAACAACAACGGGACTTAAATGTAAATATAAAGGAAAAAATCGCAAAACAGCTCCTACTAGAACATATCCAAAATGTATAGTTGGAAGTATCTGGAGTTGTGTTGATTGGCAGAATAAGAATTCATTCACAAAAAGAACAAGTGTAAAAAGAATTCAATCCAAGGAAACTTAAGATAAAATTTGGTTCAGTAAAAAGCATTCAACATCCTTAATAGATTCAATGTCTTGGCTCACTTTATCAAATTTAATTCCAGCAGCTTGTATCAATGTCCTCTGCATACAATTTAGATGCAATATTCTCAAAACAAATTCAACATGGGAATGACATACCATGAGGTCTAGCTCGAATGGTAAGTCCCCAATTGTACAACCAGGAGATCTTAGGTTTGAGCCCTTACTTCTTCCGATATGTGAGGCTAGCGGCTGGTCACACATATCCGGACTCATAGCCGTTTGAAAAACACAGTAGTTTGTCTTAGAGATGAAATAGAAAATAGTAAAGTAGTGATCAAAAAACTGAATCCTCATGCAAGTGTTGCAGAGTAGTGACATAAGTAGATTGTACCAAAGAGAACAGGGCGTGCCCTTGTAATGGCATCCGACTGTCCTGATGAAATAATCTGCGTATTATAGAAATATCAGCTTCAACCAGTTATAAAATAGCAAAACAAAAGCAAAATGATCCTCTACTTATGTGAGGAAGAAATAGGATATGAGATATATAATCTTACCATTATTTTGCCATTCAAAACCTCTGACATTCCCTTAGAGACATATATATCAACTACAAAAACTCTCTCCAAATCCTCTGCTAGAGTAGAAACAGATTAATGATTAGAGGAGTTAGAAAATGTTCAATGCAGATGTAAGTTTAGCACAAGCTGAGCAAACACCAAATTCTTGCTTTTGCTTTTCCATTAAGTTAGATGTAACCAGTAACCAGTAGACTTCTAAGGCATAAAATTGGTAACCCTGCAAAACCAGAAAATAGTATATTCTGAACATCAGCCAAGCAGACTAATTATAAATTCAGAAAACATTAAGGATCTCCACAAAACCTTTTAAAGCACTCTCATGACCAAAAAGTAGGTCATTTATTTGATCTGCATGAGATATCAATACAACCAAAGCTACAACATCTGCATGCAAAGAAATGAGAGAAGGAAGCATCAGAAAGTCAATTTTTAGCGACTAATTATAAATTCAGAGTGCTTTTGGAATCAAAGTCAAAGTCATTGCTTTTGGAATAAAAAATTCAAAGTCATTCAAACACACAGCAAAATTCATTGCTTTTGGAATAAAAAATTCAATCGCGAAATGCCCTGAATTCAATCGTGAACAAATTCAATGAACAAACAGAGAGATGGGGAATGAAGACAGACCTCAAAGGGTTGTACAGCATAGCCAGAGCGAAGGAGTGAGGAGGCCAATTGCAAGCTCAGTTGGTCCAAGCCAACGAACCCAATTACACTCTGAGACGCCATTGGAGCGAGTTCAAAGGACATTTATAAAGGTTAGATTTCCTCCATCAAAAGAAATTCCCAATGCACAATAAAGTATTCCCAAGTAAAACTCACACACAACCACTCACTCACTCATTGGTGTGCAATAATGTGAGATCTCTTTTGTAGATCATTTTGTTAGTAGTTACCACTAACCAATAAAGAAAATGGAAGATTTTTTTTAGTCTCCATGCCATGATTGGTTGAGCTCTAGCATGGAGTTTATATCCAATCAAGAACAACCAAAGAAAGCAAAAACAAAACCACAAAACAGCAGCAGTCAGCAAGGCAAAAACCAGGGCCAGACCAATGCTGCTGCTACTCACCAGGACATTGCAGATAATACACCAGGTCAAAGACAGAATGCAGTGGCTACTCACCCACAATGCTAAAACAGAATAGATTATGAACCAGACCATCCCAACAGATTGTATCCATTATATATCATAGGGGAACTATAATGATCATGGTGAACATACATGATAAATGCTTTCCCATGCATTTATAACTCATTTGCATTTCAATATCCCAAATTTTATTCAAATATCCAACAATACTAAACATAAGAATCCTAAAATGCGTCTAATTATATCCAACAATTCCAAACATAATAATTTCAAAAAGTATATAAACATTGAACAGAAAAACCTATAAAACGAAACAAAGAAAAATTAAATGAATGCCAACGTGCAAAACAATATATATCACTACTGAACCACGAACATCCATCACCAACCTGTGAACAAAAGGATAAAAACATGAGTATTTTATTAATGCATTAACTTCAACAATAATATACAATTTTATTAGGATTGGTTAAATAAAGTAAATCAATTTAATGAGGTGTCAAATTTACCTCTATTTCAACCGAGAGAAGTTTCATCCTCCCTTACACCCGATGCATCCTCCCCGACATTGTTGCTTGGAACTAACCCCGGAATGTTTGCTAGATCTATCCCATTTTTTGCTGCCAACATTTGAATGATAGTTTGCATTGTACTCATGTTTTGAGCTTGGTCAACTAACTGCTTTCCTTGGTCAGCTAATTGTTGCCGTTGCTCAACTAACTGCTGTTGAAGAACAATCACATCAGAGTTAGGAGCCTCAAAATGTGTAGAAGATGAAGTACTGTTCTTGCGGATCCCGTATCCCTTCAAGTAGACCGACCTCTTCCCAAGTACTTCTCTGGAAATCTGCTCCTCAGACAATGGATGTGTGACACTAGGTTGAGATTGCTCAGCGATCTTTGAAACCATAGTGGCCTATGAGTGAAACATAAATAAGCTTAAAACATAATATCAAAATGCAAACATTTATTATTGAAATTGAAAGGCTTATGGTTACATGATGTTCCTCAGCTGTGTTATTTATCCACACTCCCCCATGTCGGTGACGTTTGTGGGTGTCCTCGAATAGTTTCGTAATAGTCGGTTTGCTTCCTTGTACCTTTCATTTCATTAGATTTTCTAGTCAATCAATAATTATGTATTTATAATTTACTATGTTCAAATTTGTAAATCTACACTTACAATGATAGATGCTCGCGATGCAAATGATCTCGAGCCGCTCGTATGATTATACTTCACACAACCTCTCGCTTTCATCGCATTTTCTGACTTTACCTACAAATTAAACAAAAATTAGGTATTAATATACAGGAGGATGTTACTTTAGTAAATATTTTTATAAATACCTTCCAATCATCAGTTTCCCACAAATTGTCAATCATCCATTCCCAATCATCCTTTGTACAAGGATATAGTATTTGACTTTTGAGGTCAGATACATTGTCTTCTTTAAGGGATTTGTAGTGTGTGTGTAATCTACTTTTCCATTCACTGTACAAAGTTTGGCACTTATGATCAATAATACATCTCACATCCACATCATTATTGTAGTCCCCAAAGTCAAAAGTTTGCTGCAATTGGAAATAATAAAATTCAATATATTTTATATATCATTGCGATTAACATAAATGACATGTTAAATATATAACACATATATTTCAAATTACCCCAACTCTTGTAACAATGGACTCTCTTAACCCAAAGGCAATTTCTAGCCATCCATCATTTCAAACTGGGGCATGAACTCGAATTTGTTGACCAAGAGCAGCAGCTAGCGGTGTGGCGTAATCCCCTTCTATTGCTTTGGTCAAATGGTTAAGTGTAACAGGTATTCGATCACCACGTTCCTTTCTAATCTTCTCTACATTCTTTCCTCGGGTCGGTCCTCGTACACGTTTCTTGCCTAAAACTGGAATTGATGCTATTATGACCAAAATTTTATTCAATTTAGTCGACATAAAACATGAATGCACTAAATAAATATTGAGATAAGAAATTATCATTTCATTTAAGTGGTCATTTATTTCTCACCTCCACTGTTAGTCACAGGACTTGAAAGGTGGTTAGGTTGAGTGGCGGAGGTAGGGAGCTGATCGGGCCTAGTATGTAAGGCGGGAAGATGGATAGGTTGGGTCTAGACCTCAGGTGTGCTCTCTGAATGATTAACTTGTGCAGCTACAGGTCGTCTCGGAAGAGTAAGTGTATCTTCATCAACAATACTTCTCTTTTCCCTAGGTGTTTGTGATGCTATTAGGCGAGCTGCACACCTATTTGTTTTCCTACCGGGACCCATATGAATATCCTGACATAATATAAAAAAGAATTGTTAGTACATTTTCAATAATTTAAGGTTGCTTAATAAAAAAAAAATTGAAATAACTAAACATACCACAAGTAATATAACAAGTAGAAAAAATAGAGAAATTACTTTTTAAACACAAATTTATTACCTCAATCACTTGAGAATCAAAAGGCTCGCCATTATCACTTGAAGAACTCAGTCCTTCATCATCATCAAGTGGTTGATAGTCCTCGTCATTATCAGTTTCACCCACCTTTCTCTTTCCCATCCTACAACTTTCACTATTGTCCTTTTCAATAGAACCAAACATTGAATTCTTGAGGGACTTTATCCCTAGAGCATCAAATCTGATTTTATTTTTCTAGATTGTTTTTTTCCTATCCTTCTCATATTTTGTCATCTTCTGGACTAAGCTGCCGGGCTTCAGAAATGATTTACCGTTTTTGGACATCTTTGTAACTGTACACATGGCATATAATTAAATGAAATGAAATAGAGAAACAATGCTATGAAATTTGAAAAACAATGCCATGCAATGTAAACCAAGCAATTTATTATTAAATTATAACACTTGTCCATATAATTAAAAATTAAACACTACATATCATAATCTATATCAAGATCTATATCAAACACTACATATCATAATCTATATCAAGATCTATATCAGGATCTGCATCAACATCAGGTTGTCTATGCAGTTCATCATCTTCGTCATCATTATACTCTATGATTGTGTCGTCCTCGTCATCATTGTGAACTAAATTCTCTGCCATTAGTTGATCATTGAAAATGATCTCAGGATCCATATCATCCCTGCTGTATTGAACATCATTATCTTGGATCACTACCCCAACACCATCAGTGGTTTCATCCTGTTGAAAAGCATCATTAGAGACATCATCCCGCTCTGGTATATCCCATACTCCCCGATGCTTAACACGTTCAATGACTCTCCAATTTTTGCCTTTGCTGGTATCATTGACGTAGAATACTTGTCTTACTTGACTAGGTAGAACAAATTGGTCATCTTTATACCAAAGTCTTGTAACATCAATACTTGTGACATGTTCATCGGAGTATATTCTATTCTTGTGACCGGTGTCATACCATTCACATTGGAACAAAACCACTGTACCCCCATGCAAGTATTTCAATTCCCATATTTTGCACAAGCAGCCGTAAAAATTAATTTGGTTCCCATTATGGTCCCCTTCTACGACCAACCCACTATTTTGGCAGGTACGACGATTTTCACGGTTTCTAGTATGGAATCGAATTCCATTGTAGATGCACCCAGAATAAAAGTCAATTACCGATCCAGGACCATTTGCTAATGACCACAATTCGTCAGTTGCTTCAGGTGACCCTTTCGTTCGCAAATCATTCATCTACATAAAACACCATATAACAAGTGTACTAAGTTAATGTGAATTGAAAGTTTCAACAATTGTATTCAGTTATTTTCTTTAGTATATCTTACACGATTTTTGAACCATTTTGGAAATTCTTCTCGTTGTACCCGAGTTATGTCACGTCCTTGTAGATTATGTAAAATATTCTTCTGCTCCCTACCCAAGGAAATGTGATATACGTAATTAACTTTGAGAGTTCGAAACAAAATGGAACGATTATGCATAAACGTAATTAAACTTAAATACATACTCAATATATGGCTCCACCTCAGAGCTATTATACAACACAAACCAGTGAGCCATTTCTCGTTCATTTTGCGAAGGGTCAAGAGCCCTTGTGATAGGTGAGAATAGACGAGCATTTTGGGTGAAGACCTCCATCCCGGGACCACGTTCACCACCATCATCATTTCGTTCAGGTTTATCAATCCCTTTTAAGTACATTGAACAAAAAGTAAGACACTCTTTGACAATGTAAGCCTCAGCGATAGAACCTTCTGGACGTGCTCTATTACTGACATACCCTTTCAAAGTCCCGAGAAACCTTCAACAAAAATTGACAATGAAAATTATGCTTCTTGATGCAAGAAAATTACTTCTTAAACATTAGTCTTTCATGGGTGGATTTTTGCACAATAGTTTAGTTATAACAAATTAATAAATAGCCATATGTTCATAATGATTACCTTTCGATCGGGTACATCCATCGATATTGCATCGGTCCAGCAAACATGGCCTCACGAGGCAAGTGAACAGCCAAATGGACCATCACATCAAAGAAAGCTGGAGGAAAAATTTTCACCAACTTGCAAAGTATGAGCACAATTCGTTCTTCCATTTTTTCCAAATCAGTCTGCCTTAATGTTTTTTAGCACAGTTCTTGGAAGAAGTTGCCCAACTCAAATAGTGTTGTACAAATCTCCTTGTTCACAAAACCACGCATGCCAATTGGTAGAAGCCGCTGAAGCAGGACATGACAATCATGGCTTTTCATGCCCGATAATCTTCCATTTTTAGAAGTCACACATCTTGAGATGTTTGCTGCATAGCCATCTGGATAACTAATCGACTTCAAGAATTCACAAAAACCATCTATTTGTCGAGAATCCAATGTGTAGGCTGCCCGAGGCTTTACAACGGATCCGTTATCTTGCCTCTGTAGATGCAATTCTTGCCTTATGCCCATTTCTTGCAAATCATCACGTGCTTTGTACGTGTCCTTGTTTTTCCCATCTATGGCCAACATCGCCCCATAAAAGTTTTCACAAATATTCTTCTCAATGTGCATGACATCAAGATTGTGTCGGAGGTTTAATTTCTTCCAATACGGTAGCTCCCACATTATGCTTTTCTTTGTCCAATTCAATTCTTCAGACTCTCGTGGTCTTTTCTTGTTGGTAGGATCCTTTCCAAACTTGACTTCCCGCAATTGATCCAATTGAGCCATTACTTTTTCCACCGATAAATCCAAGGATTTCTTTCTAAGCTCAGTTAAACCATCAAACTTCTTGTCTTTTCTCCAAAGGTGGTTATCAGGCAAGTAAGCTCGATGACCCACCCACCCAATCTTACTGATCAACCTGCGTGACAATGGATTATCATTACAAGGAGGGCAAGACAAATAACCTTTAGTTCTCCATCCGGATAAGTCACCATATGCAGGGAAATCATTTATGGTCCACATTACAGCTGCATGCATCCGGAAGGTCTATTCAGTGGAGGCATCGTAAGTCATCACGCCATTCTCCCATAACTCCTTCAACTCATCAATCAATGGCCTTAGGTAGACATCAATATCAGTCCCTGGTTGATTACGTCCAGGAATAAGTAAGGACATCATGAAAAATGGGGCCTTCATACATCTCCAAGGTGGGAGGTTATAGGGCATGAGTATGACAGGCCACATGCTATAGGAAGTGCTCATGTTCCCAAAAGGGTTGAACCCATCGGTGGCTAGGCCCAACCTAACATTGCGAGTCTCCTGGGCAAACTCTAGATAATGCAAATCAAATTCCTTCCACTCTTTACAATCAGCCGGATGCCTCCCTACACCATCATCCACACGCTTATCACTATGCCATCTCATGTCTTTTGCCGTCTTCCTAGACATGTACAATCTTCTCAACCTAGGTGTCAATGGGAAGTAGCGCAATATCTTGTGAGGGATCTTCTTACCCTTGCTATCATTTACTCTGTACCTAGATGCTTGACATGTGGGACATTTTTCCAAGTGAGCATTCTCCTTCCAGAATAGTACACAATCATGTTTACATGCATCGATGAGCTCGTACCCCAAGCCCAAGTCACGTAGCAACTTCTTGCACTCGTAAATTGACCCTGGCACCACGTGGCATTCTGGTAGGAATCGCCTTTGTATCTCCAAAACCTTGTCAAAAGACTTATTGCTCCACCTATTTTCTACCTTCACATGTAGCATCTGAATAACGAATGATAACAAAGTATCCGAGTTTTTGCAACCTGGGTACAAGCAACATTGGGAAGCATCTAACAATTTATCAAAATGTCGTACATCCTCTCTTTCTAGAGTATCACCCTCCATAAAATTCCTCCTCTGATAGTCCCCTATCAGTTCATCATATTCATCTTCATCCTCATCATTCTCACCATTGCTTTCATCAAGGTTATTGTGTTCTGGAAGTTCACCGTGTTCTAACCAAGTGGTGTATGATACTATCATCCCACTTATGAGCAAATGAGCCTTCACACTATCATACTCCTGCTTATAAAAGTTACAACAATTTATGCATGGAACTTAATCTCCCTAGCCTCACCCAAATGAACCTTTGCAAATTCAATAAATGAGTTCACCCCATCTACATATGGCTGACTGAATCTATCAGAAATTAACATCCACCTCCTGTCCATGTCTGATCATAAGATAGTAGTTAATATCAATAGGACACAACCTTTTTTTTTTTTTTTTTTTTTTATTCTTTAAACATGAAGACAAAGTAGTTAATATAAGTGTAGAGTGACACATCATCGTCAATAAAGGTGCATCTACCTATAGGCTTTTTTTAATTTTGTATCAAGGTTTCGACCAACAAATCCTTTAAAGTTCTATTATATCTGCATATATTATGTATTAAGTTAAGTGTTTTTTACATTTATCAACAAAAAAACAATAAAATATATATTTTTTTAATGTCTGTTAAATGGTAAAAGGCAGTTGGCATGGCAATGTACCATTCCAATTCATTCCAATATCTTTCTTAAAGGACATTACCTAATGGGCTCCTACAAATTAAGGGCATAGGGAAGGACTAAGGGTGGCTACAGGCCTAACCTCTGTAATATTTGTGGGAAGGGACTACATTTTTCAATTCCAACCCATATTTTCATACACGGGAACTCAAGCATTTACCACTACACCAATCAATACCCCCTCTTTGATAAAACTTCTATGTTTATCTAAAAGGGATTTTCAGCTCTCCTAAAAAGCCCTAGCACAAATTACATCCAGCCACTGCCTCTAAATTTTCTATTAATGAACCAATTGAAAAGTCGGGAACCAAAGTGACACAAACCTCAAACTATAGGGACCGTTAGTATAATTCACCCAAGATAAAAAGATCAAAAATAAAAAGTGCACTTTTGTAGTACACCCCAAACACTCTCTTAGCTTAAAAAACCATCTAAAACCCAACTTAAAAAACTAAGCTATTTAAACTTTTTTTGAGCTGAAAAGGAAAATAAGCTGAAAACAAATTAAGTGGAACCAAACACCCTACCATTTTAGGTACAACTACTAATGCATGTGTTTTCAAAATTTAAACAAAATAAGTTGCAAATAAGTGGAAACCATGCATGTGTTTTCAAAATTTAAACAAAATAAGTTGCAAATAAGTGGAAACCAAACAGCCTTTTTATATACAACTACTAAAGCATGTGTTCTCAAATTTTAAATTAAGTTGGTTGCAAATTTTAACTACTACAGCATGTGCTTTCAATTACTACATTGTATTTATGCTTTTATATTCACATTCAAACACGTAAAAAATCATAAAAAAACCCTTAAGCTTTATGGTATAATATCTTATTGCATCCTCTATTTCTAACATTACATTGTCTCCAGAGTGTTCTTATACTGGATACAATAGACCATTTCCTTCGTGAGACAGAATTTCAACTCCTGAATAGGTGCTTCAGTGAGCAAGGCTACATGAAAGAGAATCCCAGTAAGCTTCAGCATGGAAGTGGGTTACTTAAGGTATGACAAATAAGCCACCTCTATGCCCTGGGGGCAAGGATGAAATGTCAAAACTCATAGTAGGGGCACTAACAGGCTCAGAATTGGTGACTTGCATTGGGTTTAAGATGGAACAGATTTTAAAGCCTCTCTTATTCATATGCACCAGTAGAAGTGTTCTTATTTTATTACCTTACATAAATAGTCGTTGTGGGTTCTTATTAATATTTGAAGTAAGAGGCCCACTGAGAAGATGAATAAATTCCTGGTGAATGGGCACGGGCATCCTCTCATACAGAGGCAAATCCATGTTCTAACCTAAACGTTTGATGTGGATTCAGGTTAGGTGTTCATTAAAATTTCATATCCTTTTAGTTTTGCATTTCAAAATGATATTGTACTGGACAACCCGTAAAGGCCCCATCTTCCCCAAATCAAGCATGGAATTTGTTTGGAAAAACCATCCTTCAGAGAACCCCAAAATCTAAATAATAGAAGAAGTGAAAATAGACAAACATAGATTCATTTAAGAAATTCAGAGAGAGAAGCAGGGGCATTGAGATACAAAGCAAAAGGGAACAAACCTGTAATGGGAGACTGAAGCACCGATCTCGCACGGCAGCAGCAAACGGCACAAACCCTACGATCAAGAGTGAAATCGTGAGGGAGAGAGAACTACGAATTCTGAGATAAGGATGTGCAAGAGTGAAATCGTGGAGATTGATTTGGGGAGATTTGATGAGGGAAAAAAAAATGGAGGGAATTTGAAGAGGGAACGTCGCCGCTGATTTTACCTGCTCTACCCAAACAAATAAATAAAATAAAATAAAATAAAATATTCAAAATAATTTTTAAATTTGTTTTTAAAAAAAATTAAAAATAATTTCAGAGCAATAAAAATCAAAATTATATTTTTAAAATTTTAAAAAACATTTATGACCTAAAAGATTAAAAAAAACAAAAAAAAAATTTAGATTTGTTTTTTTTGAAAAAATTATAAATAATTTGAAAGCAATAAAAATCAAAATTATATTTTTATAATTTTAAAAATTATTTATGACCTAAAAGATAAAAATATACAAAAATAATAAGTTTTTTTTTTCACCCAATTTTTTTTTAGTTTTTTTGGGAAAAAAAAAATTGAAACTAGTTTCTGAAAATAAAAACAAACATATTGAAATTGATAATCTAACCATATTCTTTGAAAAAAATTAAATTATCTCAAATTAGTCATATCAACTTAAGAGTGTGTTTGGGCTCAATGGGTTCATTTTGTGATCTAATTCAATGATTATTTTAATTTTACAATTCAGTAACTAAAATATTTAAAACTCTTTCAAAAATTGTAATAAAAAACACAAATCACTAAATCACATCATTCCACTAGCAAAACTTTTACCGACGAATAGTGTCATCGTCGCTAAATGGTTAACTCTTTGCCCACGCCAACTTATCGCCGCCAAAAGTAAGCACACTAATAGCAACGCTCATTGTGTTGCTAAAACATAAGCCTCGTAGGTAAAAGTTTTGAAATTTTGGCGCCAACCAAAAAATTTGGCGCTAAAATAATGTTATGCCTTTTTAGCGACGGCAACAAATTGCGTCGGTAAAGGTATACTTTTACCAACGAAATTGATCACTGTGTCGCCAAAAATATACTTTTGGCGATGAAAAATTGACGTCGTCGCCAAAAGTAGTCGCCAAAATTGCAATTTCTTGTAGTGTACTAGGTGAACCTTTACTCACTTTAGCATGTTGCATGAGTGTGATTGTTGCCATATCTAGCATGCTCGCCATGAGGCTAAATGTTTAATTGTTATAATTGTTTGAACGCCTGCGGATGAAGGCTAGATGGTCAAATTGGAATAATTTGAGTAATGTTCATATACGATCACTTTTTTTCAAGTGGTACATATTCGAAAAAATTTTCAAAATAAACATGAATCGAGTGTTCCAATTTTTGCAAGTTAGTCTATATTTGTGTGTGTGCGCATTACATAGTAATGGTAGCTTAATAAACCAGAACAAGAGCATATAATGTACGCAAGATTCATATCATGATTAATAGAGGCCGATCTTTGATCGGGCGAGCGGGGGTACTCAATTCATGACCTTCTCCTCTCGTACCTAAGTTCCTAAGCCGAGACAATCTTGGTGATGACGGACACGTGACCTTTGGCATGAGTCATGGGTTTCCTAAATTTCCTCAAAAAATATTTAGGTGGCAACTCTGTATTTGGCAAAGCAGTCCATTTATTCAAAATCGATTTTCCAAAAGATTTGCCAGATTTGGACTCTTTGGTGTTTATCTATTTCACATTGTTGTTGTGAGATTAGATTCAGAACTGCAGGAGTCCGATACTGTAGGGCTTATTCATCTTCCGAGAGGGGGAATGAAAAGTCGAGCTACACCTAGGTGTAAGAGGTTCAAAGGTGTGACCTAGGTATGGGGTAGCAAAGATAGATGGCCTAAGTTCAACACACAAGTAAGGAACAAAACATGGATCTTATACTTAGACAAAACGCAACAGCACAAAATAAGACAAGAACCTTTACTTAGACAAAACAAACCAGAGTCTGCAAATGCAAGCTTAACAAGACAAAATCATGCAAATTCCCATGAATATGACTATGGAAAAATGAGGGTTGTTATATATACCATTTTCTACGATCTATTCATAATCGGTATTGTGAATAAGTGGCAAAAAATAATGTGTCTCTTCATAATCGTTCTGATGGAGTTCCGAGTACACTTTGCCATCCTCTCTCCTTTTCTCCTTCGGTGGCAAAATAACTTATTTTACACTTCAAAACTTCCCAAAGAAACTTCCTAGAGAGAAAAAGTGGACAATAGACACACTTTTCTTCACTTTTTCCTTGAGAAGGAACTATGTTGGTAGCGGATTCACAAATCGGGAGGGCAAAGGGAAGTGCTCCGTGTTGCATCACTCTCTTCCCCACCACTTCTTCAAGGGTAAGTTACCCACAAGTCGTTTTTGAAAAGTGTGTATTCTATTTAATCCCAAAATTCCTATACTCATTTATCTTCTTCTCTTTCCCTACATCTTGCTTTTTCTCTTTATGTCTCTTTCTCTGATATTAGCAATGATGACCACGACGATGACAATGACCACGACCACGCCCACGCCCACGCCCACGCCCACGCCTTCTTTCTTTTCTTTCTCTTTCTAATTTACAGTCATCGGCGACTAACGACCACCATTGATTGGGATTTATGGGCAACCACCGAGCACCAATTCCTTATTTCGTGCTCACCGAAAGAGATAAGTTTCCAACGAAGAAGATGAGTAGATTTACTCAAATTTGATGTAGATCTACTCAGATCTACATCAGATCTAAGTAGATCTACATTAGATCTAGTTCTATCTAAACTAAAAAAATAGTTGTCGGAGTACAAGCATCTCTCTATATCTATCTCATTCTTTCGATCTCTCAATTTTAATACTTTTTCTGTACTACACACTTCTATTTTTCTGTTTTAGTGGAGAAAATTTTCAAGTTCTAAACAAAGTTTTTTTTGAGTTTTAATTATTGGTGATGAAAATTATAAAATTTTACAGTTTCAGTTTTCTTTGGTGCTAAAATGAATCATTCTTTAGAATTGTAAAATTTTACAGTTTCATAACTTTCTTTAGAATTATAAAATTTTACAGTTTCATAATATGTTTTTATGTTTGATTAATAAGGATAAATACTTAACAGAATCATACTTTGAAACTATAATACAGTTTCAAAGCTTATAGTTTGATCAATATTGAAAATTATTTGCTTAAATCCTACAAAAATTAAAAATAACATATGTTTTTTTCATTGTTGTTGTTGTTGTTGTGTTTTTTTTTTTAATCAATATTTAGCAAATTTTATTATATTTTTTCACTTTAATTTCTCACTTTATTCTTCTTTTTTTTGGCAATATTTTAGACATTCCGGTAAGTCTCCAACGGTATTCTTAACATCCGACATTTCGACAACTTCTGGTAACATTCAGAATATTTCGACAATACTCCGGCGAATTTCTAGTGATATTCCGGCAATTTCCCGGTAATGTTAAATATTTCGGCGAGTCTCCGATGACCGTCTGACGGAAGTCCAACAGTGGTGGGATGCAACATCGTCTTTAAATTTTTTATAAAAAAAATATATGATTTTTTGGTAAAAATGAAAAATATATAGGAGTAATTAGTGCAAGTGTTTTGTTTTTTAATTAGATGGATTTTAAACTTTGTACATGAGACTTATCAGTAAGTTCCCCCTTCTTCAAACTAGCCTCCTCTATCTAGGGATGGCCATCGGCCCGTTCGGCCCAACTTTATTTTTCTAGGACTTGGGAAGTTGGCCCATAGAGTTGGGTTGGATCAATATTTTCAGCCTAATATTTAATGGGTTGGACTTGAGATTTATATTTTCCACCCAACCTGACCTGGCTCAGTTTACTATTAAATTAATTAATTAATTAATTATAATACATTAAAAATATATTTTCTTTGTTCCGATGTAAATTTTATCTTTGTTAATTTTATTGAAATTCACATTTGTGATGATGTGTGATTGAATTTATTTAAGAAATTATTCAATTTATACAACAAAATTTTTCAATTTATAATTATGTCAATATATTTATTTAAGAAATATAATATATAATTGAATTTAATTATATAATGTTTTAATTGTTTTTAACATATTGCTTGATGGATGGATTTGATATTTATAATTATTTTTTAAACCGGACTTGGACAAATGTGGAGGCCCAATGGCCCTGTTTGGTAGAGTTGTGGGAAATTGCTTATAACTTATGCATAAACAGCTTATAGCTTATAACTTTCAGCTTAAGCTGATTTTCAGCTTATTCTTAAAGCATCTCCTGCCCCACTCAAAGAATAAGTTGATTTCTGACTTCCACAAAACTATAAGTTATAAGCTATAAGCTAAACCAAACACATCAAAATAGCTTAAATTAAGCTGAAAGCTGAAATAAGCTGTAAATAATTTCTGCCAAACAGGCACAATGTTAGAACCGAACCGGAGTTGGATAAATACAAAATTTCTTATTATCTAGTGCCAGTCCAACCCAAACCCAATCCGACCCCACATGTGCCACTAAAACGCAACTACAAATTATCATTTCATACACTTGTTCCCTACTTTCTCACTCTTGATTCAACACCAACACAAACCCCATCAAAACTGAGCCCCGAGAACTACGGATTAATAACCATCTATCAATACCCACTTGTCCGATTCAACATTTTTTTGATCAGTCGATAAACCCTTCTTCAAATTCCCAAAGCAATGAACTTCGGCAATACCCACCCACATCAAAACCCACTTCAAATCTAATATTTTGTCTCCAAATCACCATAACAGGGAACCCAACAATTCCTACTTGCTTGGTGTATCTAAGAAATTGGACTCCATGGAACCTGGTTGGGGGTACTCTGCTCTTGCTCTGCTTCTGCTTCTGCTTCTGCTTCTGAATTGCAAATCCAGTTGGAACTTCACAAAATATTTGTAAATTTATGAAAAAGCTTATAGTTTTAATTATTAAAATTGAATGATTGTTTTCATTGTGAATGTTAGAGATATTGGATGATTGTCAAGCAAAAAAACATAAAAGTGAAATAAATAAAATTGTTTTGGTTGTGAATGTCATGAATTTCAAATAAAAATTATAGTATCAAAAGAAAAAAATCACAATGTAAAAAATTATTAAGAATCTCAAATTATCACTCAAAAATGAATTTATTTTTCTTTTCAAATTATCACTCGAAAATCAATTTAACCCCGTTTTTTTAATAATATTAATTTTATACTCAAACTTTTCAAGATTGCATTAATTTTACCCCTGTCGCTAAATGGAAGTTGCTAATATTGCAACAAAACTTATTTTGAAATTTTATTTTGTCTCCCAAATTAAAAATTAAATTAAATTTAAATATCTAATAATATTTTTCATCTAAAAAGGTGTGAAATAAATTTTAAATAATAAGATTTACAAAACAATTATTAGAGAAATATGCGTCATTTAAAATTATCACTTTAAGTCTCAAATGCCTCCTCATCCGGTCTCTTTACAATAATGGCGGTGACTCCACCTTCTCCAATGTTATGCAGAGGTGATGTTCAACCCAGTATCTGCAACAATTGCATCGACACGGCTGGCGTTGAGATTTTAAGAAATTGTTTACCCTACAAAGAGGCAATTATATGGTATGATGAGTGTTTGATTCACTACTCGAACATGTCTTTGTTTTCTACCATGGAGACAGACCCACCATTTTATATGTGGAACGTAGCAAATGCAACCCAGCCTGATAAATTCAATGAGTATTGCGGCAACTTCCAATCCTTTGAACCACATGTATGCAACCAGTAAAACTAATGTGACCAGTTCTATTGAGTTGCAGAGCCTGTGGTGCGGTGTACGCCTGATTTATATCCCTATTTAACTTTTGGTAGTAGGAGAGATCCAATATATATATTTTTCTCATTAGTTAAGATCCTCCAATGAAATTTTTTTATGCCGAAATTTTTATCTCAAAAATGAGGAAAATAAAATTTAAATAATATTTTTTTACAAAAAAAATAATTAAAAAATATAAAAAGCCTCATTTAAATTGTCCTTCTAAGTCTCAAATTACCTTAAGCTAGTCTTGGAGAAACTAACTGAGTCTAAAATTCCTCACTCTCGCGCTCTCTGTCTGCACAATTGTAGTTAGTTTATTTACCAGATTAATTCCAATAGGATTGATTGACTATTAATAGTTTCAAAATTGTTTTAGACCATACTTATTCTTCTTCTGACATTGAAAAAAATATGTTGAATGATGGAAATGAATATCTCGAGATCTCTATCTAAAAAATCGATGTTAGTACCTAACTAGCCATATCATTGATTGAATAACCCTTCAAGACAAAAGTTAGCAACAACTCTCTTGGAGATTACTCAACAACACAAACACTCAAATCTTTTTTATTTAAAATTCATTCTTCTCGCTTTTTTAGATCAAAAACTTCTTATTAACTATTTTATTTATTTTTTTTTTTTTTTTTCTATTCAGGATTCTAATTGATTTATAAGAGATAGTTTCTGGAGTAAAATGAAATTTAGTGTCACGCTAACATATTCTATATAATTATAGATGACAATTGACAATTGAGTGAAATTGATGCAAAATCAAATAATTTAAATATAAAATTGATATAATTTAAAAAATATCAATTATATCAATTTTTGACTAATAATACGTGGGCAAAATAAAATTTTATGTTATTTTTAAACTCAAACATACATCCATGCAAGGAGTGCGTGTGTTTAGGTATTAGGTGGTGCTCACGGATGCGATCAATTCGTTAAAATTGACCCAGCCCGACTTAATTAACCCATTTTAAAGTAGTTTTGATAGTATGGAGATGAAATTTTTTTAAATCTGTTTATGTTCAAATGGACGGTTGGATGTGGAGTGACTTGACCCAATTCGATCCGTCAACTCCCTTAAAAAAATTATGTTATATGTAGACAAAATGTAATGATCCCAACCGAGGTGCACCTCTTGCTATGGTATGTATTTTATGCAGAAAGTATAAATTTTCTTATAAAATGTATAATTTTTAATACAAAAAATATAACTTTTTTTATTCTCACAAAATGTATAATTTCTGTCACAAAAAATATAACTTTAATTATACATAACTTTTAGGGTACACATCATAAAAATCATAACTTTCATCTTATAAAATGTATGACTTCTTCTCACAGAAAGTATAATTTGTTCTACAATGTACAAATGTACATTGTAATGATTGGATGAATTTAGAGTTCCAACAACAATGAATCTTCTGTGGGGTGGATATTACATTAGTATTGATTAAATCAATTTGGAGAAGGTGTATTTGTGAGTGATGTGATGAGAAGTCTCTATGGTTTGGTTATGGCTATTTTTTTGGGTGATGATTTTGTTGCTAGATTTGTTAAAGAGGAGAGAGAGAGAAGAAGAAAAAAAAAAGGAAATAGTAGATGCATAGAAGGGCAAAGTTGACATTTAAAGAATTATTTGTGTTGATGTCATGTTTTTCAAATGAATAGACAATTGAGTGATGGTTGGACTAAATTGTTACATATTTTTGTAAAGTAATAAGTACAGTGATATTTCAGAGAATAAAAAGAGTAACAGTGATATTTTGAAAACATATAGGGGGTATCAGTGTAATTTCTCTTGTATCATTGGTGGTGAGCTTTTGATCTTTAATGATAAATTTCTTATTTTTAATCTTAATTCAATTTGGCTAGGTTATGAGAGTTCTGGTTGAAACTGAATTGTGTTGGTAGTTGCTTAAACTGTCCAAGAAAATTGTTTGAAATCAATGGTGATGATTCACTGGAAATATGGACTCACAAAACAACTTTACATGTGAACCATTGATAAAAAAAATTCGGTTTATTTTCTGATTATTTTTCTGAGATTGTAGACTTTTTGATAAATTAGACGTTGAAAGCTAGTTTGGCAACAAATTTTGACTAATAAAGTTAAAAAATTATTTAAAAAATAAATAAATTAAAATGTCACGTCATATACATTAATTAGATTTTTTTTTTCTTGCAATTATTTGTTCAACTAAAAACACCATTTTAAATACATTAGTTTTTTTTTTCACTTCATAAAAAAGTCAAAAAGGTACTAAAAAAGCTATGTTCCCAAACCGGAGTTGAGTTTTTATTTTTATTTTTATTTTTTCAACTAGGCTTATTAAATTATTATTTTTTTATTTTTTATTTTTTATGTTTTTAGTTGGGACATATTAGTTTTTTGGGGCAAAATTCATTTTATCCCTTTTGATTTGAGGCCAGAACACTTTAACCCCATATGATTCAAATATAGTCAGAAAATCCTGATATGATTGTGGAGTAAAACACATCCGTTAACACCATTATCTATAGATGTGCATGATAGTAACTCTCAAATTACTAAAAACTAGTTTATTTTCCAACACCTCTTTAAACTTGATTTTTCTATTGATGTCCTGATTTTTGTTTTGCAAATACATCCCTTTTGAGGGCTTGGATGCAATGTTTCCATCTCTCTCAATTGTAACAATTTTCAAGGCAATAGGATATGCAAACTTTGATTTTTGATCTTTTTAAAAACACCTTCACAATTCCCCCCCCTTTGTACATGTCATTCAAATAAACACTTATAAATTTTCCTTTCACATTGGCTATAATTTCCTATCCATTCTTGAAATTTTTTTTTTTTTGTCTTTTCGATTTTGGAATTATTGATTTATTTATTTATTTTTAGAGGATAAAAAACTTCTTCATTGTTTGTCAAAAGTCTCACTAACCAATTCACTACACTCAAACTTTGCATCCCACTTTAGCACTTTAGGTACCAGGTGAAGCCTAATGCTCAATATCTTAAGAATTATGCATTGCTCTTGTTAGAATGGTTGAAAGAAATATGGAAAATGTGTATCTGTATTATATTGAAATTAAATTGAATACAATAGGAGATCTTGTATTTATGAGCTGAACACAAACCTAGATAAGTATAGAAGGAGATAAAGATAGAGAGAGAGAGAGAGAGAGAGATACAAAGAGATAGAGATAGAGAGAGAGAGATAAGCTATATTTAGAATACAAGAACATAAGTATAAATCTAAATCTAATATATACATTACAGCCCCCCTCAAACTCAAGGTGGGTAAGCATCAACCAACTTGAGTTTGGAAACTAGATCACTGAAATGACTACGAGGATGAGCCTTGGTGAAAATATCAGCAGGTTGATCAGTAAAAGAAATAGGAAGAAGATGAACAGTGCCATGTGTCACATGCTGTCGAATGAAATGACAATCAATCTCAATATGTTTGGTGCAATCATTGAAGACATCATTATGAGCAATCTGAATAGCACTCTGATTGTCACAACAGAGAGAGGTGGCACCAGGGGAAAAAACATCCATATTAACAAAGAGCCAGCGAAGCCATAAAAGTTCTTGAGTAGTGTCAGCAAGAGCACGATATTCAGCTTCAGTACTAGAGCGAGCAGTGAGGGACTGTTTCTTGCTGCGCCAAGTAAGAAGAGAATCTCCTAAGAAGAAACAAAATTGTGGGAGCAAAATTAGGTAAAACACATAGTACCAGTGAGTCCGGAAGGCCGAAAATAGTTGGGAATGGGCTAAATGGTGTAGAGATGACGTCAGTAGGAGGCTGGATGATGTCAGCAGAGGTACGGTGCACAATAGCAGAGGGAGGCGCGGCTTACAATAGCAGTAAGAGGCGCGCAGCGCACATTAGCAGAAATGGTGCACACGGGTGCACAACAGCAGAAACGGCACACCGGGTGCATGGTAGCAGGAACGGCGTACGCGAGTACACGGTAGCAGGAACGGTGCACGCGGGTGCACGGTTATGGCGCGTGTGTGTGCGTGGAAGAGTGGAGGCAGAAGGCTGGACGCGCCAATGAGAAAAGTGGCGCGTGAGGGCACGTGCAAAGGTTTTCTGCAACGAGCCTGGTGGCGTTGGAACCAGGGCATAATTCCGAGCACTGTGGGGCAAAATTTTTAAAATTTTGGTCAATGATGATGACGGAACAGTGACGAAACAATGTTGTGGAACTAATAATGGTGTATTTATGAAAAAGAAGAGAGATTCTATAATGCCACTGTGTACAAGCAATAAGCAAGAGAAAAGAAGAGCTAGGATTCAAGACCTATGCTCTGATACCATGTTAGAATGGTTTAAAGAAATATGGAAAATGTGTATCTGTATTATATTGAAATTAAATTGAATACAATAGGAGAGCCTGTATTTATAGGCTGAACACAAACCTAGATAAGTATAGCGAGAGATAGGGATACAAGGAGATAGAGAGATAGAGATAAGTTATATCTACAATACAAGGAGATAAGTATAAATCTAAATCTAATATATACATTAACAGCTCTATTGAATTTGCTACAAATACAATGCCAATTTAGTGACCCGTATGAGATTCGAGTTGAGGTTCCATGAAAGCCTCAAATGTGTGATATTTGTAAGACTTTTGATCATACCATTAAATTGTCAGTTCCGTTTTATAGCTCGTAATTCTTTTGGCCCGAGTGGCTCGATTGCCCAAAACGACGTCGTTTTGGATAGTGTTTTTTTTCCTCCCCCTTTTTCTCTCTTCAGATAAAGAAGAAGAAGAAGAAGAAGAATGAGAGAAGAGAGAGCTGTGAGAGAGAGAGAGAGAGCATATCATCATCATCATCAATATCAACAACATATCATCATCAACAACAACAACAACAAACAACACCACATTATCATCAACACGCTTTGGCATCAACAACATATCATCAACAACAACAAACAACACCGCATCCTTTGTTTTTTTTTTTTTTTTTTTTTGCTTTTCAGATAACTTAGAACAGAGAGAGAGAGAGATCTATACACACACAGAGAGAGAGAAAAAGAGATACACACATAGAGAAAGAGAGGTACACAGATCTATACAGATCTATGTATACACAGATCTGTTGATAATAGCGTCGGTGATGGCGGTGATGCCTCTCTCTCCTCTCTGTTCCCTCTTCCTCTCTCTTCTCTCTCTTTCTCTTTCTCTTTCTCTTCTTCTCTCTTCTCTCTCTTCCTCCTTTTGTAAATCAAGACACTATTTCTAGCATATCACTGCGATAACTGTCGAAAGGTTGTCTCTTGCTATGCTTATCGTGGCATGCTTTAATTGTAGATTGAAGTACTCTTTAGTAGCTCTAGATTAATAGTAAGGAGATTAACAATAGAAGAGATTTGTGAAGGATTAATTATCCAACTAGATTGCTGGGATATGTAATTTCTTCTTGTCCATGTTTGTTTCACAATATATAAAACCATACTTGTCATTGACACAAATGTGATTTGATCAAATGGTTATTGATATTCAACAAAGATGATGTAGTCGACGAGCTCTACACATTAAAAAGTTTAGATTATTGAGATGGACCCATAGCAAGGCAACCATATGGGCCAATAGCACCCTTTGGTCTGATATCAGACTGGAAAAGAAGCCTCCCCATTAGTTGTAGAATTAAAAAATTTACTAATTTTATTGGATAAAATGTCAATCGAAATCTAATCTGAATAAGAAAAGTCATAATCAAATAAATCAAACCAAAACCAAATCAAACCAAACCAAGTCTTAAGTCCCGTCAAAAAGTTATAATCAAATAATGAAATATAAATCCTTTAAATTTATACTTCTAATGGTATTATATAATCCACCACGACTTCATCAAGATCATGCTTGAGTTTATTCATGTGAAATCCGAGTTTTGGTTATATAATAATTAAAATAATAAGAAATTAGCTATGGGTGATTTTGTAATTTTGTTCCTTAGATGGGTAACATTTAAATTTTGGAGAATTAGATTACTAAAGTGAATTTGTGCCTATTATATCTTGCGGCAGTGAGAGTGCATTCAAAAAAAAAAAAAGAAACAAAGAAAGGGATTTTTGGTGAAACCCTTCCTTTTGGGCCTTTTTTTAGGATAAAGGACAACTCAATGAATTTTCCTTCAAAAAGACCCTAAGTAGGAGACGTGTGGCTCAATAAGGACATTTTATAATTTGTATTTTTTGACCATATTGCCCTTCTATACACACGGATCTTGAGCTCATGTATACACGGATCTTGTATACATGAGGAGGATCTATGAAATCAGTAAAGATGATCCACGAAATCCATAAAGACGATCTCAAAATTTGAAGATCTCACCCTTGGTCAACAATACATGATCTCGCCATCAACGATCAACGATCTCAATTAAACGAGGGATTACGTTTTAAATCTGTACAAATCTGTATCAGATTTAGAGAGTTTTATCGAGATTTGTGAGTGTTGATGGAGTTTTAGAGGTTTTGTTTCAATCACGTGTTTGATTATTGTTCGAGTTCAATCAGGTATGTTGATTTGTTGATTAGTTTTTTTTTTTAATTTTTATTATGTATGATCTGATTTTGTTTGACGAAATGAGAGAGAAATTTTACTATGGTATGTGCTCTGTTTTTGTTTGACAGAATGAGAGTAAAACTTTACTCTAGTATGTGCGCTGTTTTTGTATGACAGAATGAGAGTAAAATTTTACTCTGGTATGTGCTTTGATTTTGTTTGACAGAATGAGAGCAAAATTTTACTCTGGTATGTGCTCTATTTTTGTTTGACAGAATGAGAATAAAATTTTACTCTAGTATGTGCTTTGTTTTTGTTTGACAGAATGAGAATAAAATTTTACTCTGGTATGTGCTATGTTTTTGTTTGATAAATGAGAGTAAAATTTTACTCTAGTGTTATTTTTTATTTTATTTTTTTGATACAATGACAGTAAAATTTTACTCTATTATTGTGTACTTCTGTTATTTGTTTTCAAAGCAACGAGTTCAAGCGATGAAACAGAACGAGGGAGACAAACGGTTCCATCGTTTAATATTTGTCCATTTATATAGAAGGGTATTTAAGTCTTTTCACCATATTTTTTTATTTGAGGGACTTTTGGAACTAGTATTTTATTACATGAGCTTCACACAAAAAAGGCCCAATGGGAGGGGTTTTTTCACCAAAAATCCCAATAAAAAAAAGAAAAGAAAAGGGTTTCGTATTATTTTATTATCACGATTTTACAGAGGATTCAAGTGAAAGTCTACAGTAGAAATTGAGGGCTCAGGATATTGGAGATATTCTGATACACCCATTGATTGAGATAAGACCCTTCTTGTATCACTAGTTATTAATTTTTTATTGAGAAATAAAACACTCAATGCTTTTAGGGATTTTAGAAACTCTGTTTGTGCCTACCTAGGTTTTGAGATTTTGGTGAATGGTGCAACGTGTAGAGTGTAGTCTAGGTGGATAGTAGAAACAGTGGAGCAGTGTGTGTGGGTGTGGTTTGACAAGAGTTTTGTTTAGTGGGTAAAGTGTGTTTGGCTATTAAATTGGGTGGATTGATTTGGTAGCTCTTGGATATTAAAGCACTGCATATATATAGTGGGTTCTTGTGGATGCGTAAAAGATATAAAAATATTAATTTATTTGAGGTTATATTTATTAGATTCGTGTGATTGAAGTGCTGGAGTTGGGTATTTGGAGTTAGTTTTGGGATATTATTTTAACTGTTGAGGTAGGTAACCTTCTATCATTGTTGGTTCATTTTATTTCTATCAAATCGTTTGAAATTATAAATATTTATTTATAGCTTTTTTGTTCTTTGAAAATAAAAATATTGGTCAAGTATAAAATAGCATCAAATATCATTCTGAAAATTATTTTAATATTTTGTGAAACTATTCTAAAAGTTTGTACCAAATATTTATTCTAAAAATGTTGAACACTTTATTTAAAGGGAGTTTATTGTTTGAATTCTAAACATCACTCTAGTTTGACTATGATTTGGACTAGGGACAAAGCCAATGTAGTACCTGGGGGGGCATGTGCCTCCCTAAAGTTTTGATAATTATATTAGTACCCCTATAGATATAGATTATATTATTTATATCCTCTATAAAATTACAATAATATCCCTTCTTAAAATTGTAATACCTCTATTACAATTTTTCCTTCTAATTACAAGGAACCTACTAAAATGGATCCTTCTATTATACACCTCTAAAAAGAGTGTACCAAGTTATGACTTTATGGTATTGATATTATAAATTTTCATAACCAAATTACTTTCATTCATAACTAAAATGACCACTATATAAACTATAACCAAGCAACACATCTTCAATTATAACAAAAAAAGGAAAAAAATCACAATAGATCATAATTAACATCATTACTTGATGTATAACTAAAGACCTCTTCAATCATAACCAAATAACAGTCACAAGAAGTTAAAACTAAATTATATCCAACACTACAACGTGTTAACTACAGACCACAAAGATCATAACTATGGCATATGATAGACACTTTTTTAGCTGTGTGTTTTATAAAATTTCTCTACTAAAATATATCATTTCTATCTCAACTTATCTTTCTTTTTTAATTTTTCCAATCCACCTGTCAACACCCCATTTTTGACCACCCGCAAGGCTCGAGCGCTTTTCCCGGTACACTCAATGATGAAAATGGTGTTGTGCGTAGTTCAAGGTCTCAACGAAGGGGCCATGTTTAAGCTCCGAAACAATACCAAACCTCTTATATTCCCATTAATGATACCCTAGAAATCCATTTTTACACATTGTACTACCCTGTGCTGAGTTTGAAGCTGGAAAACAGGGAAACACATTGAGGCCCGATCATGCCTCATTGAGGGCCGACCGTGGTTATTGAAGGCCGGCCATGCCTTAGTAGTGAGAAACACTGTTCTGGGCAGGAGCCCACCAGCTATCCATTTTTGAAGATATTTATGACCCCTCTTGCTCAAATTCTATAAAAACGACCATATATCTCTGTTTTGAGGGTTGAAGAATTTCTAAAAAGCCTTTATACCTTCTTAAGAGCTCCTTCTTCTCCTTCTTCTTGTGCAAGCAACCCTTTGAGCAAGCCTATCACCTTCAACCTATATCCATACATCATATATACCTTCACACCTTAGCCTAGGAACCTTGGTTGAGCCTTGAACACCATAATTCAAGCTTGAGAGTATGTTGAGACTTAGTTTGATTCATAAACAAAAGCTCACTTCTTTGACAGGTATAAGCTTGTCATCCTCTCTTTTACTTCTTGTTCTATCTATTGCTATCTAGTTTTTGTACTTTTTCATTGTTTTGATGCTCTTCCAAGTGTTTAAGTTTGGGTTTGAAAAGCTACCAAAAGGGTAGAGAGAGTTTACACGTTTACCTATAGCTCAAACCCTTTCGTTTACATCCTTTCCTTTGCTTTCTAAATTGATTTTTAGAGTTTAAAAGAGGCTAAAAATCATGCTTTCAAGTCTCAAAAGTGGAGGGGTTAGCCACCCCTCATTATTCTTGTTTACTAGCCTTGTTTTCTCTCTTTGTTGATTAGCTTTTTAGGCTATTTTCATGCACTTTGAGCCACTGTTTTACATCTTTTGAGGGCTGTTTTAGGGCAGTTCTAGGTTGTTTAAATAGTTCATGCTTTGATTAGCTTGATTGTTGTCTTAAAAGTTTGCCTACACAGCTTATTATATATTGTTCATAGCTTTTATTTAACTAATTTCCATGTTTAAGAACCTCATTTTAATAAGTCAACCTACTATTCATTTCTTTCATTTGAGAATTATTTCAATCGGTTGACGGTTATTGAAAACATGAACTAGAGACCTATGCTTAATGGCTTAATTTCTACGGAAGTTCCTTGTCAACGGTATAGTCTCTTGTTCATGTTAAGAATCACCTCATATTTGACATGTTTCTCACTTAGTGGACATAATCTTTAGTGGACGTAACAGACCCCAGTTACTTGATGGTACAAACTATTTTTATTGGAAAGCTCGTATGAGAGCATTTTTAAAATCTATCGATGAGAAAGTTTGGCACTGTGTAATCTATAGGTGGAGTGAACCTATTGTCACCATTGATGGTGTTGATATTTTCAAACCCCTTGATAAATGGGACACATTCGAGTATCAAAACTCGAGTTGGAACAGCAAGGCTCTCAATTCCTTTTTTTGCTCCGTCACACCTGAAGAGTTTCGTCGTATTTGCACGTGTGAGGTAGCAAAAGAGGCTTGGGACATTTTTGAAACGATTCACAAGTGTACTACTTCTGTTAAAAGGTCAAAACTTTAATGTCTCACCTCTACCTTTGAAACCCTTTTTATGCGTGATGATAAGACGTTTGATGATTTCTATGCTAAACTTAGTGACATCATGAATTCCTGTTTCACACTCGGTGAAAAAATCCCTGAAGCTAAGGTTGTTGAAAAAATTTTGAGGTCTTTACCCAAGAGGTTCCAATCAAAAGTGACAGCTATTGAGAAGGCTCAAAATGTTGATACCCTCAAGCTTGATCAGTTAGTTGGAAACTTGCAGACTTATAAGGCCCACCAGATTTCTAAGAAAAAACAAAAAGATAGTGTGGCTTTCACTAATGCTCATGAGACTGCAAAAACTCCTGAGATTGAGTTTGATCTAGAGTCCTAGATGACGGCTATGTTTACTAAACAGTTCAAAAAAAATTTAAAGAAAAAGAAGCCTAATTTCAGAGACCCTATTTCAAAAGATAAGAGTAATGATAAACCCAAAACTTGCTCCAAAAACTCAAAAGAAGATTATAAAGGGGTAAGGGGTCAAGTGTTATGAATGTCAAGACATATTGCTCTTGAATGTCCATCGAAAACGAATCGAAAGAAAGTCTATACAGTGGCTTGGGATAATGAAAGCGGGTCAGAGCAAGAACCCGAAGAAACTGAATCCGGTAAAGACGAGGATAGTGCTTTCATGGCATTCTGGTCCACTTTCACTCAACCTTCCCCGAAGCCAATGGAATTTGCTCATGGTCAGAATCTGCACCGTGCTCCTACTTTTGGTGGGAGTAATTACTTATACTGGAAGATCAGAATGAGGGCATTTCTGAGAGCTTTCGACCCTGAAGGCTAGCAAGCCATTGAAGAGGATGTTGAAAGTATTGACAATCCGAGCAATCAGAGAGTTCTGATTACTATTCATGAAGCAATTTCTGATGAAGAACAACAATGGGTTGCTCACTGCACAAAGGCCAAAGATGCATGGGACATTCTGAGTCAATTTCATGAAAGAGGAGAGTCATCTTCACCACCATCTATCACCCTTCCTGCCTTAGTTGCTCGACTGGATGAGGTCCAAAAGAAAAATGAGCAAAAAGAAGATGATGAAACATCAGAAGACAATAATGAAATTGATGGTGATAATCTACAACAAGCTTACGAAAAGCTTTACGATGAATCTCTGAATTTGTTCAAGATTAATGACAAACTCACTCCCAAGCTCAAAGCATGTGAAAGTGAGAATGTCAAGCTAAAAGGAGAAATTGCAACAACAAAGCAGAATGTCATCAAGATCTCTAATGACAGGCAAGACCTATGTGGGAAACTTCTATCTTGTGAGACCGAAAGGAATGAACTTCAGAAAATATATGCCACATATGAAGAGAAGATTGAAAGCCTTGAGATGTCACAAGCTACATTGGAAGAAATGGTTTGTCATAAAGATGAAGAACTCAGAATTGCTAGAGCCACAATTGCCATGTGGAGCAAAGGTTCCAAGTCATTAGAAGACATCTTCGGGTCTCAACAAATGGGTTGTGACAAAAGTGGGCTAGGCTATGGTAATCCGACAGCTCTCAAGGGATAGGCCCCTATATCTCATGACTTGAAGACACAAGAAAAGGGAAAGCTGAAGGTGCACCAGGGTGATCCCTCTCTTCATCTGCCTAACGGGGTTAAGATCGACAAAAGGGAGGTAAAACCTGCTTTTGTTTGTTATCATTGTGGTAGGTATGGCCACATTCGTCCTTATTGCTTTGAATTGTTTGGTAAGGTGTCTCAAAAGGGTAAAAATTCTAATACTTTTTGGGTTAGGAGACAACCTTACATGTCTAGACAGAACACCAAGATAGATGAGGGTGTTCACAACGCTAAGACATTTACCAAGACTGCCAGTCCTGATTTTGTTAAGACCAAAAAGATATGGGTAAGAAAAGATGATTTGACTTGTTTAGTTGTTCACACTGCTCTAAAAGCACGTGACTCACACATGTGGTACCTTGATAGTTGGTGCTCTCGTCACATGTCAGGTGACAAATCCTACTTCACCTCCCTTGAAAAATATAAAGGTGGAATTGTTACCTTTGGAGATGGTGGCACTTCTAGAGTCATTGGTAAGGGCTCTATAAATATGGCTGGTCTTCCCAAGCTTGAAAATGCATTACTTGTTGATAGCCTTAAAGCAAATCTTTTGAGCATCAGTCAAATGTGTGATTCCTACCATGAAATATTATTTTCAAAAAATAAATATGAAATTTTAGATAGAAAGAGAAATACTGTCATGCATGGGGTTCGCACATCTGATAACTGCTACGGGATTGTTACCACTAATGATCTCATATGCCACTCTGCCATCATAAGTAACATTGATCTGTGGCATCAAAGATTAGGTCACATGAATTTCAAAGGCCTAACTAAGATAGCCAACAAAGAGCTTGTGAGACGAGTACCTAAACTGGGTAAGAATCTGAACCATGTGTGTGGACCATGTCAACTTGGAAAGTAAACCCGTGCGCCTCATAAAAAGGTGAACAACTTTACAACCAAACGTCCTCTTGAATTGGTTCATATGAATCTAATGGGACCTACTCACACTGAAAGTATTGGAGGTAAAAGATACATTTTTTTAACAGTTGATGATTTTACTCATTTTTCATGGGTAAATTTTTTAAGAGAAAAATCTAATACGTTTAATTCTTTCCAAGCCTTAGTCCTTAAAATCCAAAATGAACAGGGTGTTTCTATTGGGTGTATCATAAGAATCCGAACTGATCATGGTTGTGAGTTTGAAAACAGTTCATTTTCGAATTTTTGTGATATGCATAGAATCAAGCATGAATTTTTTGCACCTATTACTCCACAACAAAATGGAGTTGTTGAGAGGAAGAACAGCGTTGTTCAAGAGATGGCTAGGGCCATGCTCCTTAGTAAGAAAGTTTCTCCAAAGTTTTGGGTTGAAGCCCTAAATACTGCTGTTTTTGTCATAAATCATGTGTATTTAAGGCCCGACACTTTACAAACTCCTTATGAATTGTGGAAGGGATTGAAACCTAATGTAAAATACTTCAAAACTTTTAGGAGTAAGTGTTACATTTTCAAAGATAGAGAGCCTTTGGGCAAATTTGACTCCCGAAGTGATGAAGGTATTTAGGGTATTCAACCACTAGTAGGGCTTTTCATGTCTATAACCTGCGAACTTCATCTTTAATGGAATCGATCAATGTGGTTATAGATAATACAGGTTCTCCTACTTCAACGACAAATGAGGAAGAAAATGGTGAGCCTTCAATCTTGGATACTGAACTACAAAGTCAAAGAGAAGCTGAGATCCAAGCACAAGAAGTTGAGACAGCACCAACTTCTCAGGTAAGTCAGAGTCCAAAGAGTGCTCAGAAAGACACCACTTCTAATGCTTCTGTCACCACAAGTCCAGAGTTCAAACCATCAGCAAGGGTGAAACTGAATCATCCAGCTCAACAGGTGATTGGAAGTGTCTCGAATCGAATGAAAGTCCGAAGACAAATTCAAGATGAGGTATCTCATATGTGTTATGTTTCATTAATTGAACATAAGAATATAAAAGAGGCCTTACTAGATGATAGTTGGGTCAATGCTATGCATGAAAAATTAGGTCAATTTGAACGTAATAATGTTTGGATTCTTGTTCCCAGACCGAGAGACATGAATGTGATAGGTACCAAGTGGATCTTTAAGAATAAATCTGATGAGAATGGTACTATGGTTAGAAATAAAGTTAGGTTGGTTGCTCAAGGCTACACACAAGTAGAGGGTGTTGACTATGATGAGACGTTTGCTTTAGTTGCATGTCTCGAATCTATTCGTATTTTACTTGGTGTTGCATGCTTTCTTGGTTTCAAACTGTTTCAAATAGATGTGAAAAGTGTCTTTCTGAATGGGTACTTGAAAGAAGAGGCTTATGTTGAGTAACCAAAAGGGTTTGAGGACCCTAAATGTCCAAACCATGTCTACAAGTTAGACAAGGCATTTGTATGGGTTGAAACAAGCCCCTCGGGCTTGGTATGATAGACTTGCTACCTTCCTACTTGATAATGATTTTCAAAGGGGGAGTGTGGACAAGACTTTATTTTTGCACAGATTTATGTTGATGATATTGTGTTTGGATCCACTGTTGATCATCTTGTTAAATACTTTTCGGATTGCATGATACATAAGCATGATGGGAGAGTTGTCTTATTTCTTAGGTCTTCAAATTAAACAGTCTCCTTCGAGCATGTTTGTTTCTCAGACTAAGTATGCCAAAAACCTTGTCTCTAAGTTCGGTCTTGAGTCAGCCAAACATGCTCGCACTCCCATGAGCACTAGTCTTCACCTTTCCAAAGATTCCTCTGGTACTAATGTTGATCCTACCCTGTATAGGAGTATGATAGTGAGTCTCTTGTACCTCACTGCCAGTCGTCTTGACATTACATTTAGTGTAGGTGTTTGTGCCCGTTACCAAGCCTGTCCTAAAGAGTCTCATCTAATTGCTATCAAACGCATCATTAAGTATGTGAATGGACATTGGGTTATGGGATTTGGTTCTAGACCGACACTACAGCCGAAATCACTGGTTTTTCTGATGCCGACTGGGCAAGGTGTGCTGATGATCGTAAGAGCACATTTGGGGGGTGCTTTTACCTTGGGAATAATTTGGTTGCCTAGCATAGCAAAAAGCAAAATGCCATTTCTCTTTCGACTGCTGAGGCTGAGTACATTACTGCAGGGAGTTGTTGTGCACAAATGCTATGGATGAAGCAAATGCTTCACGATTATGGAATAAACCAGAACATTCTCACTCTTTTTTGTGATAACACAAGTGCCATTAATATTTTTAAAAATCCTATCTAACACTCTTACACCAAACACATTGACATTCGTCATCGTTTTATCTGAGAGTTAGTGGAAGAAGTTCTTGTTGTTCTTGAACATGTACCTACCGAGCATCAAAAAGTTGATATTTTTACAAAATCCCTTGATCTTCTTAGGTTTGAGTTCCTTAGAAAGACCTTGGGTGTAGTACTCAGTTACTCGGGTGTTACCTATTACTAAAGGGGATGTGAGTGATTGCTTTTATGTATTCTTGGATGTGATAATCTCATTCTCATTGATTCCTGTCATCCCTGCATTTAGACTAATATGAACCTCTTATGCTACTTGCTAGATTTCATTTTTCATTGTTCATAGCTCATTCTGAATACCCATACTTATTGACTTCATAATCTCATTCTGTACATATTCTTGAGATAAACTATTGCAGGGGTTTCCGCACAAGTGATCAAAGTTCTCTATGGACCACTAACAGTGTATCTTTTACATTATTGGAGGAATTGACCTATACTGGTATATCATGGGTGATATTGAGTCTCTTAACCATCTACCATCGTTTTTCACTTTCACGGTTCCTCCCTCAGTTCATTGAAGTCCGGGCATTAGGAAAAGGCTACCTCAGAGGCACCAACCAGGCCATCCTTTCTGATTTCATGCTTCTCTGGTTTGGTCTCCATACTCTTGAGCATCCAAGCCACCAGTGAGTGCCCACAGAAACAAAAATAAATAAATAAATAAGTCACATAATATAAAAAATGGACTCTTTGATTGAGGGGGAGCCTCCGCACTTACTCAACAAATACTCATTGATTCCTAGTGGTTTGACTTTTCTCTGTGATGTTTCGCTACTCTTGCCGAAGGTCCAGCCACCCGATCACTACGAGGATTAACTCTAGCTCTGTGGCCTCTCAAGGATTGCACACACACACATTCTTTTTGTGAGCTCTCATGTTTGCTTTTAAGTTGTGCATTCTCATGTAATTTATGATCATTGATTAAATTTTATCTGATTTGCTCATGATTTTGTGGTTCATAATTTCAAAATTTTGCAAGTTTGCAGGCTTCATGATTTGTGGATTATCTCATCTTATTGTCACAGCCTTGTGATTATGCTCACCTCACACTTCTCAGTATGATTTGGTTTTATTTGCTCAGAAAAGGTGTTTTGGTTTTTGGAGTTCTTTTGTCCCCGCTTGAGCGGAAACTTTCATGCTCGAGCGTGGTTTTCATCCCTCCAGCATATTTGCAGAGTTGTTCAAACTTTTGAGAAGTCGTTTTTAGCGCTTGACCGTCTAATTTCTTGCTTGAGCATAGCCATACGTGTTTTGGTGCACGCTCAAGCATTAAAACCCATGCTCGAGCGGACTGGTTTGTTATAAAAATCCTTCCCTCATCTCTTCAATTCAATTTTTTCCCCAAATTCGATCTCTCTCCCACCTAGGGCTCCTTGGCGACTTTGTGCTCGTCCTCCTTTAGGCTGTTGATTGGTGTGCTTTCTTCAGTACCTTGATTCTCGTACTTCTTGATCGTCTCAGGTATGTATCTCTCAGATTTTGTTTATTTTCTTCTCTTTATTCGTTTTTTGGTTGTCTCTTGTTCCTCTCATTTTCATCATCCATACTTGTTCATAGTGTTTGAGTCTTGTATGTCTTGTCGACTTTTGTTTATGGTCTAATTAGTTTGGGTATTCTTGGTTACAATGTGATTATAGTTATGGAATATTGGGTTGTGTATTTTTTATTTGAGTTATGGAATATTGAGTTGTGTCTTTGTTTTGATCACTGCATTATGTTCTAGTATTTTTTCATTCTATCTATCTGGTTATTTGGTTATGGTCACTATGTTCTCATTGGCTATTCTAATCTGCATTCTGCTATATTATGATCGCATTAAGGGTTGGCTATATTGATTCATACTGCTCTTGGCTTTTTAATGTTGATAGATTTGACTTTGCTACTAATGGTTTGTTTTTGTGTTTTTTTGGTTTTAATTCTTGTCTTGGGTTGGGGGATTTGTGGTTATTTCATTTGGAAAATTCTTGGTTTAGTCATGTCCACTTCTAAGCGTAAGAAGTCCACTGCCTCTCGCCCCTCTTTTAATACAGACTAGTTTCCCTCGGCTGACAAAGCTAAGTTGTTTAGAGAGTCCTATCCTTCACGGACTGTTCATCTTGAACGCAATGTTCTACCAAAAAATTTTGAATCCATCCACATTCGTCCTTTATTTGATCCTTTGGGTGGGGATTTGGTTCTTTCCTTCTCAGGTCATCAAAATCTTAATTGGGTGAGGGAGTTTTACTGTAATATGGAGGGGCTTGACAATGTTGGTCCTTCGTTCAAAACATGGATCAGGTCTAAGTCTATCACTGTTACTCCTGACCTTATTCGTGAGCTTTTGAGTATTAGTAAAGTCTTTCCTATTTTCTATTCTTTTCCTATTCGACCCACATGTGATTTCAACGAGATGGCCACTGCTTTATGTGGTACATCTCGTTCGTGGCTCCCGGGCACATTGATCAAGCAAAATGAGCTTCTTCCCCAATTTCGCTTACTCAATCTTATTGTGTGTGCCAACATCATTGTGACCACCCACAGCTCGGAGATAAATCAAGAACAAGGTTTTGTCCTTTATTGCATTGCTCACCACCGCTCTATTGACCTTGCCACCTTGATCATTCAAAAAATGGTTACTGCTTTTGAGTGCAACAACCTTGTTCTTCCTTACGGGTGCCTCATTAACCAACTTCTTGCCAAGTTTGAGGTTCCCTCGTTTGATGAGGATGACTTTGCTTCTCCTTCCCGGCCTTTCACCAAAAAGACTGTCTCGCAGAGTCAATCTCATGTCAAGGGGGTCCCTACTAGGGTGGGTAGTTCAGGTATAGGTGCAGGGGATGCTACTATGGCCGAGGAGGCAAGAGTATGATGCGACTGCTGCAGTAGAGGCTGCTGGTGAGGGGGAGCAGTTACCTCCAGTCTGTACAATCCGAGGCTAGCTTCATCAGTTCGAGCAGTCCATGGTCTCTCATTTTGATCGTCTGGAGGACTGGATGGATATCTTCGAGGCCAGGCTTACTGATCTTGAGACTACTACCGATGCTCGGCTCACAGCATTAGAAGCCTCATCCAGGCGCATTGAGGAGCCTGTTGCACAGTCCTCTTCTCATCTATCTCAGATCTTGTCTCTTCTACAGATGCAGTCACCTCCATAGCCACCAGCTCAATGATCTCTGTTTAGACTATGGCCCCGTTTGTTGGGGGTTATAGAGAGGGGATTGGGATTAATAATGAGGTGGGACCTACTATATGCTATGTTTGTTTTGAGAGATGGGGAGGAGACTCCTAATCCCTTGGTATTAGGGTAGGCCTTAGAAGGAGGATTGGGATAGAAGAGGTGGATGTGGTATTAAAAAAATAGTCCGCTAGACTCTTTATATATATATATATTTTTTACATGTTGGGAATTTTTTGTTTGAACATTAATGTTTAATTTTTTATATTTTTTGTTAAGTAAAAATCATTGTTTTATTTGATTTATTTTTTTTGGAAACTTTTTATTTTATTTTATATTTTTTATATGTTGGGCATTTTTTTTTAACATTAATGTTTAATGTTTTTGTATTTTTTTATTTGTTTTATTATTTTATATAAAAATAATTTAACAATCCCTACACCAATAACTATCATAAAAACAAACACAATTTTACTTAATCCCCTTACTATCAATCCCCTCACTAACAATCCCCTCACTATGAATCCCCTCCATTCTACCTCTGAAAACAAACGAGGCCTATAACTCTATAGTTTCTGAAAATCTATATAAATATAAAAAAATGGCTGGTGTAAATTATAGATATAAGTAAGACATTTCCCAAAGAACTTGAAACACTTTTAAGCAGGACATATCCCTAATTATTTCAACAAAAAAAAAAAGAAGAAGAAGCCTATTATTGACAAAAGTTATAAAGCTAATTCATATAACATGAATAAAATATATCAATGAAGGAATTAATAAAAAATCACATAGATATGCAAATGCTAAACTAATAACCTACCAATCATTTTCCTCCACCAAATTTTATTAAAATTAAACAATTTATCAAAATGAGTTGTGTTTCCTGTTGAAACTATCAATAAAACACATCAATCACTTATTACTTTGCTTCGTAGAATCTATTTATTAAAATTAACAAATAACAAAAGATTTGCACATCTAAACAGTTTGAAAACAATAATTTGACTCCAAACATTAAATAAAAACAATGAATCAATATAAAATTTTCAGGTATTGGTAACACAATCTGACTCTAACAACATCAGAAGAAAATATCGATGAATCTTACTATTTTTCTTACAAATTAATAAATCCTAAAATTTTTAGATATGTCACGTTACCCCAACCTAGCAAAGAGTGCAAATGAGTAGAAACATATGTAGTAGTAAAGTCAACATATATATACTTCCATCCCTAAAGTAGACAAATAGATAGAAAAGCAAACAAAAAATATATATTTCATAAAGTCAAGCTCCATACAACCAACAAATAATTTTATCAAAAATAATTCATCCACCGGATGGTCGACCACTAAAACATCTCCAAGATGTAACTAAGTTAACCTTTTTTTGACAAAAGATAGATATGAGAAAGCAATATTTCAATGTACATAAGAAAATATTATGAGAATTATTAACCTTAAAAAGATCTAAGAATTGTCTTTCCTAGATTTTTTCATTTTTGGGAGGAACAAAAAAAAAAAAGTGGTTGAAGAGTAAATACTTGTTTTAGATATATCATGTACAGACATTAAAAATTATTGGTTCAAAATATTGGTATTATTTAATTTTTTTTCTTCTATAAATTGGTTTTGCTTCCTCTTTTATCCCTAGTATTCAAACTATCTGCCATTCAATTTAAGAAAAGCAAACACTACTAGCTGGGGGTGAACAATTCATGTGGTGTCAGTGGGTTAAGTATTACTTATTGAAGGGTAGAAGTGTCTGGTATATCAGAGTTTCTAGTGACCCTTCTTGGGTCTAGAGGAAGCTGCTGCGTCTGAGGAGTATTATTACCCCCCTTATTGAATATCTTGTGGTTAAGTATTATTGCCCCCCTTATTGCCTCCCTTACTGATGACATGGCACCTTGCTGACGTGGCAGTCGTTCAACACTAACATGGCGGATAGTCAACGCTAATGTGTTTTCTGATTGAGTAATGACGTGGCACGAAATATTTTACAGAATATTCCACAGTGATAACACGATGATGTCATAGTGATGTCAGAGAATATACTTTCACAAAATATTCTTTGGCTCGATCCATCTTCTTGGCTTGAATGGTTGACTTTTTTAGGCCAATTTTGACCGGCAATTGGAAGAGCTTCTAATGTCCGTTTGAAGTGAATTTTTTTTCCTTTCAAATTGCTCTACTCGACGAGAGCTACACAATGGTGTATTCAGAAGTTGGTTTCGGCAACTTTGAAATCTAGTAGAATTCTAAAACAGAGATGCGGAAGCTCTGTTTTGCATAACAATGCTTTGATACTAATTATTGTGCCAGTGGGCTTCAAATATGAATACACAAAACAAAGATACACAAGAATAACAAAACAAATTCTAATTCACTCAAACGAATTCAAAATAAACACAAAATCTCACAAAAAAAAAATACGAAGGGAAGGTAATCCCTCCTAACTCACCACCACACTTAAATTCAAATATTTTCTATATCTAATACAATACATTAGCTTCCTATTGATAGGTTTCTGAGGAGGATGAGAGACGGAAGTAGTGACGCCAAAACCACCGTGTTTCAGACACATTCATAAAGCTTCATGGTATCTTCCATTGTTGACCAACTAAGAACTTTAATTCAAAACTATCTTCTTCAATAGCTTCGGTATCATTTAGGAGTCTCAAGAACAATCTAGAGGAGAAGAGGAGAAGTTGATCTTATACTTCATGGAGAAGCAAAGCCAAATTTTCAACACATACAAATAGAATAAAAAGATATCAAATCAATGGAATCTCAGTCTCTTTTGAAAAAGTGGTTCTTCTAAATGGCTAAGAAAAAGCAAATATGGTTCTATTGTGTAGATTGTGGCTGGAATTCAATTGCAAGGTTGTTATTATGACCTGATCGGGGCAAAGTTAAAAGAAGTAATATTTTTTATTAAATTTTTACTAAATCAATAAATTCAAAAAGGTTAAAATTTTGTTTATAAATATTTTAAAATGTTAGGCCTTTCTTAACTTTTCTAGTCACCAAAAAAAAAAAAAGAAAAAAAAAAAAAAATCTTTTTAACAGCCTCCCAATTCATATCAACTTTTTTTTTAATTCTAAATATATATATATATAACCAAAGAACTACTTAAAAGTCTCCAACCCCCTATAATTGAACAGAAGCATTGCATTATAAGAATTCTAGCTTACTGAGCTCGATCGTTGATCCTTCACTTTCTTCTTCTTCTTCTTTTTTATTTATTTATTTTTTTAATTTTACTTTTTACTCTTAAACTATTATCAAATTATTAACTTAATTCATAAACTATCGAATAAATCTATTAAGCCCCTTAAAATATATAAATTAAAGTTTACTTAATTCTTAAATTATCAATTAAATCTATTAAATTACTAAAGTTTTTAATTCAAATCTATTTAGTTCCTAAAAAGATTATAAAAATAAAATATAAGTCTAAGTATTATAAACTAGTAAAATACTCTACCTAATTAAGATTTATTCCAAACAATCTTAATTTTTTTCTTTAAAAAGTATTTTATTGTGTTTTAATGGGTATCAAAGTTTAATTTCTTAGTCTTGCCAATAAAATTATATGTATGAGTATTGGATATATTAAATAAATAGAATTAGATAATTCAAATAATAATATTGCGTTACAAATAATAATTTTATCAGTTTATTAAAAGAGCTTCACAAAAATCTTAAAGATAATCAATTAGAAATTATCAACAAAATCCAACATATAATACTAGATAAAATAATCATTTTAAAATTTGAACGGCTTAAATCTTACAACTAAGAACTCTTGTTTTACTATTTTCAACAAATTACACCCCATAACCAATTTGATGGGTGTTTGGTGGTATATTTAAATTGTTCAAATTTGAAAATAACTTTTCTAACAGTAAAATATTATTCTGATTTACAGTAAAATGTTACTGACTACTAGAGTAACAATTTAGTGTCTTCTTAAAAAGTGCATTAATAACAAAAAAAACATAGTATCAATTGAAGGAAGTTTTACAAGTTCACAAACAAATCAACAACAATTCAACATAGGAAGCTCTACAAACAACAATCAATAACTAACAAACTCAACAAATATTCAAACTGGTAGCGACATTGAGGCCTTCAATAAGAGCTTTCAATTCCTTCGCTTGGTGGCTCATTTCATTACAACCAAACAAGGCTTTCGCAACTCAAAAATCAAATAGTCTCCCAAATCGCAAATTTCTGAAAACACGGTGTCACTGAAAAGCAATACTCAATTCACAAAATCCTCTCATCCATGGAGTTGAAATACATTCAAATCTATATGCATATTGTAAGAAGGATGGAGGCATTTCTAGACTTCCCTACCCAACTTCCACTTGATATATATATCCAGGGCAAGATTGTCTAGAAACAAAGGAAAAAAAAAAAATTTTATTTTGTCTTTTATGAAGAACATGCTTCTTGCTTATTAGGATGTTTAGGAAGTAACACATTTTAGGTTATCCTTTACATACTAACATGTTAGATTCAGCAGATTTTTACTAAATTTTCCTCCCCAAAAAATTGACAATTTGAACCCCATTAAAAATAATGAACCCATCAAATTTGGCTCATCCAAAATGAACCCACTCAAATTAGCCCAGTTTTTAAATGAACCTAACTAAATGGGCCCATCTTATGCTATATAGCCCATAGTGAGAGAGCAAGGCCCTTTTGCTTTATTTTGTTTTTTCTTTGATCTCCAGCCCATCCCCATCCAATATAACAAATGAAAGACATTCCTAACTCATCCTCTTTCTCAGATTTGTGGCTAAAATTCCAAAACTCCACTGAGAATTTGAAATTTAGGTTTTTTTCTTCTAAACATGAAGACGAGACCAGATGACACAACTAGAAACAGAGACAAAGAACAGTGGGGGACTTCTAGGTCTAAGATTTCTTTAGCTATTTTCAATCTCTCACAAGTAAGTTTTTCTCACCCACTCACTTAACCCCATTATAATTTTAATGTTTTAGCTTGAAATTTTAATGTTTGCAAACTTGATATGTTGTTTCAACATGCATTGTGTTTATTCCTTTCTATTTAGTATTCAATTTATAGGTTAGGGTTTTTAATTTTGGGGAAAAAATTGATTTAATCAAAATTGAATATTATAAAAAAAAAATCAAAATTAGGCAATTAAACATTACATATTCTAAAAATTAAATATTTGGCAAGTTGTTCTTACATTGTTAATTAATTTTTATTAGGGTTTATAATTTGGGAAAAGTATGATTTAATCCAAGTGGATTGTTCTAATTGATAGAATTGCACATTCAATTTTGTGTGTTGATCTTAAAATAGCATGTGCAAATAGTGGACAACTGTAAAAGTACAATATGTGTGTTTTTGGGAAAAAAAAAAAAAAAAATAGTATCAATATATTAAGATTTTATTTTATTTATTATATAAGAGTTTGTGTTTGAATTTATATGTGAACAAAATTTTCTAAAACCACCACTGTTATCAAGTGGTTATGTGACTCCCCAATCACCAAATGTGACTAATCTATTCCTCAAGGAAGATGGCCCGCACCCCCACTGGGGTGATCCCCAGGGGCCAGTGGACTCTGATTGGTGCATTTTTTTATTTTTATTTTTTTTAAAACTAATGACCTATCTCCACGTGTGTGTGGGGTGGTGCCCAGGGCCCAGTAAGCACCGATTGGTGCATTTTTTCATTATTATTTTTTTTAAAATTAATGACCAACCTCACGTGTGTGGGAGTGGCGGGGTGAAACTTTGCCGGGTCTCAATCACAGTTGATTCCTCAATCACATACAGAAATGTGTCAACTTCAGCATTTCCACCAATCATGATGGCATCACATGACCATGCTCTGTCACAATGAATAACCTCTCCATAATGAGTCTATAGCTACCCAATTTGCTTTCAACAATTCTATGAAATAAGAAGACACATCTTTCACAATTTTACAGAATAAGAAAAAATAGTTCAAAAAATAATTAAAAAATAAAATATATGAATCAAACTCACTTAAATATGACACGTGATACTAAAATTAAATTTATACCCCATACTCTATTTTTCTTATTACTTTCTTTTTGACTCTCTAGTCTCTCTTTTTTTATTTATTTATTTTTTCAATAAATAAGAGAGTAATTATAAATATGAAAAATATTTACATCATTACCGTTAGTCTACAAAAGTTAGAAAGTTAACAAAACTTAACAACTAATAAACCAATTAACCCCAACCCAACACAACCACTAATAATTACATAAGCCCCCATAATGGGGGAAATATAAATCGCTACAAAACGTTTCAAACTCCTCTCAATAAGAGTTGAATCCGATACCTTACACCAAAGCGTCTTACACAATTAATACTCTTCCCATTTGTTTGTTTGGCCAAAAATGTTAGAGATCTTAAAAATTATACCAAAAATTTTATCAAATGTCTCACATGAGTGTGAGACTCACATGGGACTCACATTGTGTGGGTCTCACACCTATGTGAGACATTTGGTAAAACTTTGATAAAATTTTTGAAATCTATAACATTACTCTTTTTGGGCATATCAAACCACCACAAAACCACACATTTTTCCTCTCCTAACACCAGTTTGTACTGTTGTAATTGAATTCAATGCCATAATAAATTGCAACCCTAGCTTGTTTTTTTTGACATACCAAACCACCACACAACCATGCATTTTTCCTCTCCTAAGAGCATTTCCAACGCTTACTCAAAATTTTCACCAAATCTGAGTCAAAAAGTATCCATTTCAGCAAATTTGATAACAGATGCTCCAACGGTTCACCTTTCATCAAATTTGTCCCGGGACAACCGGGTGGTCGACCGGCCGGTCGACCGGTTTGCCCAAAAAAAAAAATTTTTTTTTTTTTTTTTTTTTTTAAACTTTTTGAACTTTTTTCGGGACGACCGGGTGGTCGACCGGTTAGGCAAAAAAAAAATTTTTTTTTTTTTTTTTTGAATTTTTTGAATTTTTTGCTGAACTGTTTGAACCTTTTACTGGTTGACCGGTTGGTCAACCGGCCGGGCAACCGGTTGGTCGACCGGGTCCTCCTCTCCAACGGTCCGCAACAGTGTTTTGGTGAATTTATTTCTTCCGCGTCGATCTGATGAAAATTTTGGTGAAATCTCATTTTGGTGAACGGTTTGGTGAACGGTTAGAGCCATGAACAGTAACATTTTCATCAAAATTCAAATTTGATATCAGATTTGCTAAAGCGTTGGAGATGGTCTAACACCAATTTGTACCGTTGCAATTGAATTCAATGGCATAATAAATTGCAACCCTAGCTGTGACATGGTCACTTTCATGATACCCATGACTCAACCCCAGCTGGCATGCTTTGCAATGCCACCTGGTTCATTGGATTAGTCTTAGTTGCAAAAATGGTTTAATCATTGAGTGAGTTAAACTATCGCTTACAACTTGTAAGATATTTTACCAAAAAAAAATTATATATATTATCAAAAGTTTTAATTTTTAAAAAATTTAATTAAATAAGATATTATTTTAATATCTAATCTGAAAGTTTTCAAAATCTTGAACAAATTTCTTCATGTGAATCATTAATGAATGTCGAATTTTTCCTAAAGTCATGTGAGACAGCTACCTTGAATTGGCATTATAGATGTTCCTTGAATGAGAGCAGCTTTATAAAGAGGTTTTACACTAACAATGAGAACATCATTTTTCATGATGTCACCAATTAGTTGAAAAAATATATTAATTATTGAAAATCTAGAAGTTGAATGCTTTAGCTTCTATTTTTTGTTTTGTAAGACCATCTCCAACGGTTCATCAAACCCAGCATTAAATTCAAAATTTGGTGAAAAACCTACTGTTCACTGCTCCAACGCTTGCACCAAATCGATATCAAATTGAGATTTCATCAAAAAATTCATCAAACTGAATACAGGTGAAGCGTTTCACCAAATCACTGTTACTGACCGTTGGATTTATACCAACCGGTTGACCGGCCGGTTGACCAACCGGTCAACCAGTAAAAGATTCAAACAGTTCAGAAAAAAAAGTTCAAACAGTTTTTAAAAAATAAAAAAAAAAAATTCTCCCTAACCGGTCAACCGGCCGGTCGACCACCCCGGTCGTCCCGGAAAAAGTTCAGAAAGTTCAAAAAAAAAGTTCAGACAATTCAAAAAAAAAAAAAAGTTTTTTGCCTAACCGGTCGACCGGCCGGTTGACCACCCGGTCGTCCCGGGACAAATTTGGTGAAAGGTGAACCGTTGGAGCATCTCATCCTAGATTTGGTAAAATGAGTCATTTTTTACTCAAATTTGATGAAAAATCTGAGTCACCGTTGAAGATGCTCTAAGATGTTGTACCAAACAGATTCTATCTAATTATTTGAATATTATTTAATGTGTTTAGAATCAAAATGTTTTACAAGTGGTCTAAATAAAAATTATAAGAATTCACAAATGAAAATTAATTTTTTTTTCTCTGGCAAGATTTAAACCAAAAAAAAAAAAAAATTTATTTATTTAAATACATATATAATTTCACACCAATCAAATAGATTACGGTCCCGTTTGGTAGAACTGTGAGAAAGTGATTATAACTTATAACCCAACAACTTATAACTTATAGTTGTGAACATAAGTTGATTTTTGACTTATAAATTAAGCTTCTCCTCCTCCACTCAAAGAATAAGTTGATTTTTGACTTACAAAAAGCTATAAGCTATATTGTTAAGCTGAACCAAACACATCAAAATAACTTAAATTAAGTTAAAAACTGAAATAAGTTGGAAATAAATCCTACCAAACAGAGATAAGAAAATTGCACATTGCTTTGCTTCTCTTAAAACATGTGCATCTTTGCCTTAAAATTTTGAATCTTCCACAAAAGCTTTATAAAATCTTTATGAAGCCCCCCTCCTTACTTGGTAGTCCGATCTCCATATTGTGCCATCATTTTCTTTGAATAATGGAAAACTTTTTAATAAGTTTGTGACTTATATCATATTAGGTTTGTATTATGAAGAGAAATTTAATACTTATAGTATTTATTTCCATCTGGTTGAGATAAATAAAATTGTGCCTTGGTTTCAATGCCGATGCAAGTCTTCCAAACAAACCACAAACAAACATTCTCCTTCAAAAGTCCACAACCAGCCATCCAAAATTAATTGCTCACATTATTTTTTAAAATTTTTGACAGTTTTTTATTTGGGGATGGCTTTGGTCCAGTCCTTAATCGGACTGGACGGTGCTGTTGGGCCCGTGGGGGTCCACCACGGGTCCCGTTTTGAAAATCTGAACCGTTCAATGTGTAGAACTCGTCGAGTATTATATGCTTGTGAAAAATCACGTTGATCGGATATCGATAGCTATGTGATCAAAACAGTTTTTTATCAACCGTTAATTTATTTACCGTCAATTTTTTTTTATACAAAACTGATTTGATCACATAGCTATCGATATCCGATCAACGTGATTTTTCACAGGCATATAGTACTCGACGAGTTCTACATATTGAACGGTTCAGATTTTCAAAACGGGGCCTGTGGTGGGCCCCCACGGGCCCAACAGCACCGTCCAATCCGATTAAGGACTAGACCAAAGCCAGGCCCTTTTCATTTTTATTTTTGAGCACTCCAGTCAAAGTTTATTTTTTTAATTCTTGGATTAATAAATCCAAGTTTAAATTTTTTTAGATTAAAAGGATATTATTTATCCAAAATGACACTTAGACCTCGTTTGGGAATATGTTTTTTTAGTAACATTTTAGATTTTTGACTAAAATATGATGTAAAAAAATTAGTATGTTTAGGATGACATTTTATTTTTTACGAAAATATATGCAAAAAATAAAGAGAAAAGAAAATTTTTGACTTTTTGGTATAAATTGTTAGCTTTTTGATTTTTTTAGTAACTTTTTGACTTTTAAGTGAAAAAGTGTTATTGCCAAACGAGGCCTTATGTTTAAAATTTACTCATTTGTCCATCTATTCAAAATTTTCACTATTTTTACACGTATCACCTATATGTACAACTTTTGTTTGGGAAGTTGAGGGTGAGGCTTTTTTGACTAAAATAATCACAAAAAAATAAAATAGACTTTTTAGCTCAATAAGACAAGACATTACATCCAACTCATAATCATTATATTCTTTCTTTCACAAAAAGTCAAAAAAATTAAAAAAATCATTTCCAAACGAGACTTTTTAACCCTAGGCTAAAATAGCCAAAAAGCCAATCCACTTCCCAAACGAACTCACAACTATCTATTCAAATATCTCACTATATGTATACATATGTCACCTTTTTATTCGCTTATCTATTCAATATTATCTATTTGTCTATCTTAGTGCCAATAATTATCGCTACCGCTGGCAACTTTTTTAGCCAATTTTTTGACAATTTTTCCAACATTATCGACTTTTCAATGGATATCCATCTCACCAAAATAAGATTAATTTTTGAACCTAATGTCTAACACACTCTTCAACTTGAATTTACTTACAATTTTTTATTTGATTTAAAGTTCTATAAAAAGTTTTAAAATTATTTATTTAAAAAAATACCAAAAAATTTAGGGTATATTACAAAAACATTCCTTGAGATTTGCTTGAATTACAAATTACTTCTATAATTTAGAAAATTACAAATATCCTATTGTTAGAATTTTTTATTTAACAGAATTATTTGAAAAAATAAAATTTTTAACTGCTCTCTTATATAATAATAAAATTATTAAATTATTAATTGAAATAAATTTCTGACATCATTATAAATTATTAACTTAATAATTTATTAATAAAAATAGTCATTTGTGATCCTACCAAAAACTTTAGGGAGCGAGATGTAGTTTTTAAAAGAAAAAATTAGTCTAAAGTCCCTATTCCATTTTTAGTAATGAAAGAGATCCACAATATTATTTTATAATGTCTAAGATCCATCAATCTTAACATCTATATATCACAGAAAAATTTAGGCTCTGTTTGGAGCGATTCTGAAAATCATTTTATACGATTGAGTTCGCATATGGTGTTTGGATAGAGTTGTGGAATTAATTTTCCACAACTCTACAGAAAACTCCGTCAAATAGAGTGCGATTTTCATTTTTTTTTTTTCCGAAATTTGGCCTAATCGGTCGTCCGGCCGGTTGACCGAAATAGTGATTTTTTTTTTTTACAATTGATATGTTAATTTTTATATATTCGAAAAAAATATTTTCTGAATTTTTTAAAATTTTTTATGTGTTTTAAAATAATTTTGAGTTGTATGTTTGGTTATGAGTTATAAATTTTTGTATCAAATATCAAATGTCACATCAAAAATTTCTCACTCAATTCAAAACTCTTTTCAAAACTATTTTCAAAACTCTTTCACCAAGCAAATTTTCCACACTCAAATCATAATTCCAAACATCACAAACTCAAAATACAACTCATACTCTCAAATCATAGCTACAAAACTCTACATAACGCAACCTTGATTTTCTCAAATTTGAAAGCAGCAACAGTAGTAGTTGTAAGCGCGGCGGTGGCCATGTCAGAGCCAAACGAGTGTTGCCTCCGCAGCGGGCCATAACTGGATGAAATATCAGGCCTCTGTTTCCTTCACCTACCACTCCCTCGTCTCTCTTCTACTCCTTACCTCCTTGCTGGTACACTTACTTCTCACTTAAATATCTCTCTCTCTCTCCTTGGCAGAAGCAATTTTACAATGTGGGTGTTTGAGAAGTTATTATTTTAATAGGTTATTTTAATTTTTGGCTATTTTAATAGACTAAAATTTTTGTGTTTGGAAAAATAGTTAAATTTTTTTATAGTTGGATGTGATATTTATGAGAGAAAAAATAAAATAATTATGGATTTAATATGACATTTTATCTTATTAACTATTTTAATTTATTTTATTTTTTATAAATTTTAGCCCAAAAAACTCTTAAAAAAAAAAAAAAAAAACCTTTCCAAACACCATTGTTGACTCAGCAGGGATCGGTTCTCAGCTTCTGCTCTATCAATTGGAAACGGAAAAAATGGTTAAATCATTTCACGTGTTTCAAGGCATTAGAGTCCATGGAATTTTGTAGCTCTATTAATGGCAATGGCAAAGACAGATCCTTTTCTTCTCCAATTGACTTCAATATTGTTGTGTTTTGGAAAAGGAGGGTCAAACTGTTTACCTTAGCCATTCAAATGGATTCCCAATTCCAAGATCAACCACAAGATTTTATTCATTCTCTTGAATTTATTACACTTGTCACCGAGATTTAGTCAAAGATGTTTGCTTCTTGAAGGAAGAGAAGAAAGAATTGTCACTTAACACTGTAAATTTTTTTTGGTATGCTTAATTTTTTTTTTTTTTTTCATGTTTAATTTTTTTTAACATGTCTAATTTTTTTTGACATGCTTAATTTTCTCTGATTTGAATTCAGATAAATTCTTGTAAAAATCAAAGAAATTCTCTAAATGCAATCCAGAGAAATTCTCTAGATAAATGGGTTTTTGAAATTAAAGTTCAATTATGAAAAATTGAATAGTTTAGATGATGCCCTTTTTCTCTCTGTTTGGTTGTTGATAGAACTTAGGAAATAAGTAGGAAAAGGAGAATTCAATTTTAATGTTGTCGATCAAAATTCAATATAATTAAGCAACCAGTTGAATTGGGTAATATGGTGGTGAAATATCTGAAATTCAAAATTTTGTTATTGATCTAAATAGTGGCTTTATGTTTTTTTTTCCTGTGTGTTGAAATTGCTTTGAGCCTGTTTGGTAACTATTCCGTTTTCAGTTTTCAATTTATATTGACAAAAATTTAAAAACTATTATAAAAACTTGTTTGATAATTTTTTTGATTTATAAACGGTTGTCTCAGTTTATAAATTTAAGAAAAAAACATAAACTCAAAAAATGAGTTTACGTTTTCAGTTTTCAGTTTTTTTTTTCAATTAAATTTTTATTTTCAAATAATTTATTTTCAATTTTTTTTAATTATTTTTTTTTTCAAATAATTTTTTTAATTTTTTTTTCAATTATTTTTTTTTCAAATAATTTTTTTTCAATTATTTTTCTCAAATAATTTTTTTTTCAATAATTTATTTTCAAAGAATTTATTTTCAATTATTTTTTTTCAAATAATTTACTTTCAATTATTTTTTTTCAATTATAATGTGTGTGATCCCATTGTCATAAATAATAAAAATAAATATAAATATTTTAGACCTGAACAAACATATTTTTTAGTTTATGTTTTTAAATTTTTTTTAACATTTTGTTACAACCAAACGCGTTTGTAATTTATATTTTTCTAAAAATAAATAAAAACCAGTTTATAAAATTTTTATAAACATAAACAAAAAACGTAAACGTTACCAAACGCTACATTTGTGTTGGCTTTTTGATCAATTTTCTCTAGTTGAGTCAAAACACAATTTTCTCTGATTTAATCAAAATATAGAAAAAATTATGATCAAACTAGAGAATTTAGAAAAGATGAGAAATGAAGTTGCAAGAAAAGTGAGAATTGCCACTTAACGCTCTTGTGTGTGTAATTTTTTTTGGCATGCTTAATTTTCTTTGCCATGTGTAATTTTCTTTTTCATATTAATTTTTTTCTGTCATGTTTAATTTTCTCTGCCATGTGTAATTTTCTTTGATTTGAACCTAGAGAAATTCTCTGGAATCTTGAGAAAATCTCTAGACTGCAATCCAGAGAAATTTTCTAGACTTCTTAGAATTTCTCTGGAAAGTTCGGAGAAATTCTCTTGATCAAATTTTCTTTAGATTGAATTTTCTCTAGAAAGTCCAGAGAAATTCTCTGGATCGATGTTGAGAGACCTTAAACATTATGAAAATATTAAATGTCCTTTATGTTATAAAATCTTAATACTAAGGATTTTTAAAAAAATCTCATTTTTAAAACTATAATGAACAATTCGTATTTTAAACAAATATCAGATGTATTTATAATTTATACAAAAAAAAAGTTATTGTCAAACCAAGTAAAGTTTAGCAAGACACCACCAAGGTTTGGTAAGGAAGTTTATTTTTTTCTTTACAGATCAAGGTTCAAATCTCCTATTACTTAAATGAAAGTCCACCAGTTTAGATGATCAGCTAGTTTCCTCCAATTTAACTTGTAAGGGTAGATTCTAAAAGTCATGCCTTGGGATGCTCTGAGCATAAAAAAAAATAATAATAAAAAAAAAAAAAAATAGCAAGACAAATCCCATTGATTATTATTCAGCAAAGTCGTAGCCAGCCACATTTGGTCATATCGGCAATTTTGATGGACTTAATCAAACCATAACACGACATGAACATGATCTTTGAGATTGAAAATGATACTGCTGACTGAATCAGTGTACCGACAAATAATAAAAATATACTTGTTCACTAAAAAACAGATGAAGAAGAATCAACGATCCAGCTTCCGTAAGCTAGAATGTTCTTTTTCTAGATGGGCACCACTGGTTCCATATCCAATTATTTAAATTTAAATTTTTCTATATATTATTAATAATCAGTGATATAATTTCAAATTACAATATTTTAGAATTTTTAATTTCTTTTATTTTAGTCGATCTGTAGGAGAGTATAATTATTGACCAGGCCTGGCCCTGAGATTTTCGGGGTCTAAAGTCGATAATCAATTAATAAATTTATGGGGCCCTTCATATTTTTTTTTTCATTGAATGAAAAAAAAATTTGAAAGTAAAGGACAAAAGATTTGTATCAAAATCACAAAAAATACTTAGCATTACATTACAATAACTAATAAGTATCTTTTGATTCTCACTCTTCTTGTATTTTTAGAAGAAAATAAATCAATCATACTTGCATAATCTAATTTTTTTGCAAAATCATTTTCAATAAATAACAGTGCTAATTATTTTAAATGGGGCTTTCAATTTTTTAATGGATTAATTTATTTTAAGTTAATTTGGGCCTTCCTTAATTTTTGTTGGACTTAAAATATACTTAATATATTAGACTAAACTATAATAAGAGAGACACCTTTTTTGGGTCTATTTTCAATAGATAACAATATTAATTTTTTTGAATGGCCTTTCAATTTTTTAATGGGTCAATTTATTTTAAGTTAGTATAGGCCTTTTTAAAAAAAATTTAGACTTAAAACATACATAATATATTACACTAAATTATAATAGGAGGGGGTCCCTTTTTTTAGTCTATTTTGAGAGGCCCTAGGCCATGACCTTGTGGCCTATGCCCCAGGACGTCTTTGTTACTGACAACCTTCATAATAGGGAGAAATAAATATCACAAGTATTAAACTCTTCCTCGTAAGAATTGAATCTGTAATATCACGATATAAAATAATTCGACACAGTTAGCAGGTAAATGCTTTGATTGTTATTTTTAGGAATTTGCACTCTCAAAATAATGTTCACATTTCCAATTTAATTGTATAATAACTTTTTAAATATAATTTTTTGGTCCATTTTTCTCACTCAAATTAGGGGGGTGCACAACTCGACTTGAATTGTTTTGGGGAAAAATTATCAACCAAATCACCTTTAGCTAGTTTATTGAATATTTGAGAGTTAAGCAAACAGTGTGAAGGGATTAGAAAAACAAAATGAAAAAAAATATATAGTGAACATACAGCTTAATTTTTTTACTACTCACCTCCTCAAACCACACAGCTGGTTTGGGTCAATTTGGGTTGGTGTTGTTTGATAATTTTTTTGCACATCCCTAATTGTAATAATTTTAGAAAAGAATAAAATGAGTCTGAAATAAAATGAAACAGAAATATAAATTCTCATTCCAATGCTTGGTGAAACAATAGAATCAAATTAAAAATATATATATATATATACGAATCAACTCATTTTTTAAAAATTTGTAAAATTTCAAAGAGTGATTTTTCGGAAACATTTCGAGGACACTTTAGAAATGAGTTTGATTTTATTCACATACTTAAAAGAGTGTGTAAACAATACACATATTTTGATTGGTTGATAATATTGGGGGTTTACTACTTTGCGCGGTGTCATTATACTTTTTTGATATGAAATTCATATATTTAGACTAATCACATTTTGTGTATAGAAACCCTAGCACAAAAGCCTTTTTTTATTACATTTTCATTTCTTTATCTTTTCTCCTTTTTGTCTAAAAGTGATATTTACGTCTACTACGTTCAAAACATAATAAAGAGAAACAAGCATCAACTTAACCCGAGAAACAAACCTTATTTTCTTTGGGAAAAATTACAAAGAAAGAGTCAAACTTATTTACAAATTAGGGATTTCAAATCAAACCCAAGATGCGCCATAAGGACTAGTCAAACTCAAAGAGCGATAATGACTAGAAAACCCAAAGTAAACGATAATGGCTTGAAATCCGAACTTGATAATAAGCTATAATGACACTTTCCTTGGTAATATCCAAGGATCGATTAGTCCCTTAAAAGTAAACACACTGGTGATAAAAAGAAATAAAATTTAAAGATTGGCTTTAGTATAAGAAAGATGTATGCCTTTGGTAATGAACCTCCAAAGAGATTAAACTATTACGTATGAAAAAGTTTTATGCCTTTGGTAATGAACCTCCGAAAAAGATTAAACCATTAAGTATGGAAAAATTTCTTCCTTATACTTAAATAACAATCTCAATTTTTCACAACTTTTTAATCGAAATAAGCAATGAATGGAGGAAGGTTGCAGAGATGATTATGCGAAGTTGATTAATTGCTAAATACAACGCAAACATAATATTAATTATTGACATAAATTAAACAGCCCCTAATAGCATAATTTAAGCTGGAAAAGGTGAATAGATTCAAGCTAGTAAACAAGTTTAAGGAAGGGTAGCTAACCCCCCCTCCCCCCCCCCACTATTATAATTTCAAATCACATATTTTAGATATTGAAAAACAGCCCCAAATCAGTCTCAAATCAGCCCCAAAACAGTGGCAAAAATTAGAGAAAACGAGTGGGAAATACAAAGATAAAAGCTTGGAATAAGGTTCAAGCAAGGGTGATTAACTTCTTCACCTTTGGGTAGCTTTTAATCATAAGTTTCAGTCCACAAATCAGTCTAATAACAGTCCCAAAATAGTGGCTAAAAGTGTGTTCAAAGAGCACAAAAAGATAGACAAAAACAAGAGATATAAAGCTCGTAAGCAAATTCAATGAGAGGTAACCCCTCCACTTTTGAGACTTTTAAACCATGTTTTCCAGCCTTTACAAACTCTAAAAATCAGTATATAAAGATAAGAAAAATAGAGGAAAAGAGTAGAAGAAGGTGCAAAATAATACATTTGAGAGAGAGGTAAGCTCTTAATTAACAAACTTGGTTCCAACACCCTCAAGTTTCTGAAATTAGCTTTGAAATCTCAACAAAAAGCTTCAAGAACCAGCTCTAATGGTGTATGTATTGTGTATGTATAGCTAAAAGGTGATATGAAATCAAGGAAGTTTTTGGATGGAAGATGGATGCTCTACCAATGTCTAAGCCTCTTGAAGGTGTTCTAACCCTAAAATCTGAAGTGGGAGGTCTTATTTATAAAATTTGAGATATTTTGGTCGAAAATATCTTCAAAAATGGCGTGACGGCAAAATCTCGTGCATGGGAGCAACCTGCTATAAAGCACTGTCTGGCGCTATTGCACCTGGCCGGACCTCACTGATCCACGCCCCGATGTCAAAATTTGCATTTAGGCCCGACTTCAAACAGGCATATCTCCCTCATCCAGACTCCGTTTTAGGTGATTCTTGAGTCTAAATTGAAGCCCTAGAAGTCTTTTTTCCAATGGAGGTGGCCTTACATCTAAATTCTACATGTAAAAAGAGATATGCCTAATTTAGTAAAGGCTGCTCATTTAATCTTATACAAGTGTCACTTAACATTCTAAACCCTTATTTTTCCAACAATAGTATATAAGTTGTCCTAATAAGTTTCTATACTTTGTTATTTTTAAGTTATTCAATCTTATATAAGTATCACTTAATATTTTTCATAAGAATAATCCTTGGTAGCTCGAAATTCGGTGGCTCGAAACCCAAAATGACGTCGTTTTGGGTTTCTTTTTTTTTTTTTTTTTCTTCCTTTTCTTGCTTTTCGAATACAGAGAGACAAAAAAGAAAGAGAGAAGGAGAAAAGAGGAAGAGAGGGGGAGAAGAAAAGAAAAGAAAGAGAGAAGAGGCGAGAGAGAGGAACCATCACCCGCGCCATCATCAACAGATCTGTGTATACACAGATACACAGATCTATGTATGTCTTTCTCTGTGTGTGTGTATAGATCTTTCTCTCTCTATTCTCTGTGTGTGTATAGATCTATCTCTCTCTCTCTCTGTTGTTTGTTGTTGTTATTGTTGATGATGATATGTTGTTGATGATGATGATGATATGCTCCCAGCTCCCTCTTCTCTTCTTCTCCTCCTCCTCTTTTTTCTTCTTCTTCATCTTCCTCTTCTTCATCTTTCTCTTCATCTGCAGAGAGAAAAGGAAAAAAAAAAAAAAACTGCCCAAAACGATGTCGTTTTGGGTAGTTGGGCCACTCGAGCCAAATGAAATTCGAGCTACAAAAAGAGACTGTTTTCATAATATTTTTGGACTACTTTTCTTAACACTTTTTATAATAAATTTACATTACTTTTCTTATGTGGTTGATGCATTTTAAAGGTTTTGCATTTACTCTTTGGACAATTTTTAACTGTGCACTTGCATATCATAAATACTTGCATAAATTCTCAAAAATATATTGTGAGAACTTACGTAATTTTGTGAGGTAACTTATGTATATTTATAAGAACTACACAAATACATATAATATACACCTTGCACATCCAAACATTTCTATCTCTGGACAATTCTTAAGTGTGACTCGTTTACCTTCAAGTGCTTTTTATGTAAAATTCATAGTATCAATTTTGAGTTCTTAGTTGAATCCAAAAATAGTTAGTTTTGAATAATTTTGTTAAAATAGATTTCCATTGGAGTGAGTAAATAAGATGATATTAGATATGATATCCATCAAGTCTCTTTAAAAAACTATCGATTAAGTTACTATGAATAATTTTAAAAAGCTATTGATTAAGTTACTGTGAATAATTCTATAGATAGTACCACACTTGTTAAATGTGTTACTAACAGTACAAAAGTCTAAATAATTAATTGTAAAAAAATTATAAAAAATTACTTGGACATCCAGTGATGTCCAATGATATACTTTTAATAAAATAAATTTAAAAAAATATTTGGACATCCATTGATATACTTGGACATATGCTCTTAATAAAAAATTTAGTATTAATTTTGATACATGAAATATCACTCAACCATCTTTTATTATAACCAAAAAGATTACAATGGATTATAATTAGGCCATCTAATTAATAGAGTCATTTGTGAACAGATTTACACTTGATTTAGTAAGAGTTCGTTCGAATTTAGTTCGTTAAATTTTTATTGCGTTCAAATTTGAACTCATTAAAATCTTAATAAATAAGTTTAAATATAGTAAAACTTAACTCCTAAGCTCGATTCGTTTAATATTTATTTAAATTACAGAATAAATATATTATTTATATATTTAAATATGTAAATATAAATAATAGCTAAATTTATTTATATGTAAATAATAGCTAACCATAAATAATACATTTATATAATAGTGGTGATAGATATTATTATGTTGGTAAGATATTAAAACTTTTCTTTTAGTATGCTTATATATATATATATTGTATATAATTATATAATCAAAGTTTCAATTATAATTTTAGTTTTATACACAAATATGAATTTATAATTTTTTTAGCTCATTAAATCTTATGAACATACTCGAGTTTGAGTCAAGTCTAAGTCAACTCGGCTCAAGCTTGGTTTGTTAAATTTGTATTAAGTTCGAACTTGTTATAATTTTAAGGGCAAATTACACAAATAGTCCCTATAGTTTGGGGCTTGTGTCACTTTGGTCCTTAACTTTTCAATTGTGACACATTTGACCTTGAATTTTGAATCTTGTTCCAAATAAGGACAATTGAATATATAATTAGATTTTTCAAGGGTAAAATTGTCAATTTGATAAAATATAAACTAATTTAACAAAAATAAATGTCAAACAAATATTTTTGAATTTTTAAAAATTATTTCTACCTACTAAAAATAAAATTATGTAAAATTGATAAATCTTTTAGATATTTATTTATTTTTTTTACCAAATTAATTTTTATTATGTATTTGGATGATGATCATGTAAAATTAATTTTAAAAAATTAATCATGTAATTTTTATTAATTTTACATAATTTTATCATTGGTGGATAAAAATAATTTTTAAAAAATTAAAAATATTTTTTTGACATTTATTTTTATCAAATTAGTTTATATTTTATCAAATTGACGATTTTACCCTTGAAAAATCTAATAATATTTTCAATTGTCCTTATTTGAAACAAGATTCAAAATTCAGAATCAAATGTGTCACAATTGAAAAGTTAGGGATCAAAGTGACACAAGTCCCAAACTATAGGGACTATTAGTGTAATTAACCCTAATTTTAATAAACAATGCTAAAATTAAAACTCGACTCGATTCGTTTGTAACCCTAATTATAACTAAGGGGTTGCTTGGGGTGTCCTAAATAAGTGCACTTTTTGTCTTTTTGGACTAAAAAGTTGAGGAAAAAATATATCGATATTTGAGTTAACTTTTTGACTTTTTATGAAAAAATGTGTATTAAAAAATTATATAAAGAAGTGTGTAGAAGAAGATTAAGAATGTGTGTTGGCAGCCGTACAATCTGAGGGGTTGAATTGATGATAACAAAATATTGGCTACTTTTCGGGTATTGCACTGAACGGTTTTGTTCGGCCTGTGGGGGCATCACGGGTCCCATTTTGATAATCTGAACCGTTCAATGTGTAGAACTCGTTGAGTACTATATGCTTATAAAAAATCAGGTTGATCGGATATCGATAGCTATCTGGCAGATTTGTGTTTTTTTCAATCGTTAAATGTAACACCATCTATTTTTTTATACAAAACTGATTTGATCATATAGTTATCGATATCCAATCAACGTGATTTTTTGCAGGCATATAGTACTCGATGAGTTCTACACATTAACGGTTTAGATTATTAGAACGGGACCTCTGATGGGCCCCCACGGGCCGAATAGCAGTGTGTGAAAATTACACCCAAACTGTGCTACAAAAGTTAACAAACGCTGCACAACGCAGTCTTAACATAATTGCTGAGTTGTGATAACTGTGTAGAAAATTAATTTTTTAATATTTCTTTTTGATAAATAGTAATAACTTTTTAACTTTTGAGTAACTTTTTAATTTTTTGATTTTTTAGAGAGATGTCAAACTTGGCTTAAATATCACTTAAGACAACCAAAATAATGAAACAATAGGTCATAATTAATATTGAAATTAATCAACTAAATATCATAAAAAATCTAAACTGGACATATCATATAATTTTTTTTGGAATGTATATTATAGAATAGAATATCCTTATTCAGTACATTTTATTTTTTAACCAATTTTTAAATTAGTTTCCTTATTTCATATTATTACTAGGTTCTCAACCCCCAAAAAATAATAATAAAATAAATAGTTGAGGTCGAGGAAACTTTGCTTTCTGCTTTCTATCCATGGAATGAAAGGGAAAAGTTAGGGATTATGAAAATTTTGTCATGAAAATGATCATGAAAAATTTATGATTTTTGGATTACATTGATTAGTGTGTGGTGTTTTATTCTAAGTGTAATCCAAGGATCACAAAACTTTTATAATTATTTTCATGAAAGATTTTTCATGAAACCTAGCATTGGTGGAGAAGAAAAAATTCCAACCAATTGCAAATGTCTTTAAACATGAAGGACATTAATACCTCCTTCCTTCACATTTTACAGAGGGAAAGCAAGAGATAGACAGACACAGGGAGAGGCCTCAGAGTGAAGAAGAATGACAAACACCCCAAAACTCCATTGTTGCTCTACTTTATGTCTTTCCACCATACTCATCATCACTCTCTTCTCAATCCCTGCCACATCTTTCGACACCATCACATCAACACAACCCCTCAGACTCAACCAAACCATCGTCTCCCAAGGCCAAGTATTCGAATTAGGCTTTTTCTCACCTAGTAATTCCATCAAACAGTATGTGTGCATTTGGTACCACAAAATTCAAACCAGAACAATCGTCTGGGTCGCGAACAGAGACAACCCACTCACAAACCCATCTGGGTTCCTGAAGATCAACCAAGATGGCAACATCGTCGTTGTCGATGAATCTTCAAATCTCATATGGTCATCGAATCAAACAATCTCTTCAACCAATAGCAACACAGTCGCACAGCTTTTGGATTCTGGAAACTTTGTTCTTCGCCGAGAAAATGATTTGAATCCTGAGAATTATCTCTGGCAAAGCTTCGATCACCCAACAGACACTTTGTTGCCGGGAATGAAGCTCGGATGGGATGCGAAAACTGGGTTGAATCGGTACTTAACTTCATGGAAAAGCAACGACGATCCATCGACTGGTGAGTACTCATTCAAGCTCAACATCAATGGCTTCCCTGAGGTTTTTCTGAGGAGGAATAAGGTCATACAGTATCGAAGCGGACCGTGGAACGGGCTTAGATTCAGTGGGGTTCCAGAGATGAAACCCAGAGCCTCTGTTCTCACATTCAGCTTCGTGATGAACAGAGACAATGTATTCTATTCATTTGGATTGACAGACAATTCTGTATATTCTAGACTTTTGATGATGTCTACTGGTGTTCTTCAACGATATACATGGATAGAAAATGGTCAATTATGGAATCCATTTTGGTATGCGCCGAAAGATCAATGCGATCGATACAGAGAGTGTGGAGTTTATGGGATTTGCGATACTAATGATTCGCCTGTGTGCAAGTGTATGGAAGGGTTTGAGCCGAGGAATTTACAGGCGTGGGGGTTGAGAGATGGGCATGATGGGTGTGTGAGGAAGAGGAGATTCAAGTGTGGTGATGATGGGTTTTTGGGGTTGAAGAATATGAAGTTGCCGGAGAGTTCGAATGCGGTGGTGGTGGATTATGAGACAATGAATTTAAATGATTGTGAAATGGTTTGTCGGAAAATTTGTTCTTGTACTGCTTATGCGAGTAAAAATATCAGCGGTGGCGGTGACGGTAGCAGTGGCGGTGGATGTGTGATTTGGACGACGGAGCTGGTGGATATGAGGCAGTACGCGGCGGCGGAAGGTGGCCAGGATCTGTATGTGAGAGTCTCGGCTGCTGATTTAGGTATGTTTAATTTTAATTCTCGTTATGTTTATAATTCTTGTTTGTTTTTATGTTTGAGTTTTGAGTTAGGAATTAGGATTCATTTTTTTGGCCATATAATAAGATTTTAGAAGTTAATAAATTAAATTATAAAAAACTACAATTTTTAAATCGACTCAAACCCTAATCCCCTTCCTTGCAAACAACAGCTGCATGCACCACTATTTTTCTCCTATTTTGTTCATAGGAATATGATAGGACAAAGCAATGCATATCTTGACTCAGTACTTAAGCGAGTCAACTCAATCGCAAAGTTTAATTGGTGATTTAAAATATATATATTTTTGAATTAGGTATATCTTTAAGTTTATTTGAATTTTACGGCCGTGTTTGAACTCATGGTACTCACCGCAGCGTCTACACGTGTAGCGTGGCGGTTGGGCCTACCCACCCTATTTGTTCCGTGATCAACTCATTTTATAGAGTTTTTTTTTTTAATATTATCTAAACAAAAATTACTTATCATTTATTTTTTATATTATTTTTTATTTTATTGATTTTTTTTAAAAAAAAAAGATGATAGTTTATTTTTAAAAATATATTTGTTACTAATTTTTTTATTTTTTTTATTTTTATATACATAAATTCATATGTTAGACTTAGAGTGAAAAGGAAAAGAAAAAAATCAAAATCAACTAAAGTTTGAAATTTTATTGCCGGTGTGAGCGAGACATTTATGCAAGATGACACATATTTCTTTTTATTTTCATTGAGTGATAATGACAAACATCATGCATTCATTGTCTGCATTTGAAAGCAAGAATGAAATTTCAATGTCCCATTTATTATCTTTTTTTTTTGGTTGTACATTTTAAGGTCACATTTCACATAATCATAAAAAGTAAACTTGGTTACTCAAAGTGATAAGAATTTTATCTAGAATTTAAAATGTGGTTGAGATTGAATTCATATATTTAAAACTTAGGCATAGAATGAATCTAAATCCTGTATTGATAAAATTTGAATATGTAATGTTACTGTATAATAAAATAATCTTGTGATAATGTTACGCGATATCAAAGTAAAAGTCCCGTTCATTGTAAGTTCTAACACTAAAAATCGATAATCTAAATACAAAAAGTAAAAATAGTCATTAATTTCTAATATTTAAAATTTAATATTATTTAACTTATTTGTCTCATAAACTATAAAAAATAAATAATAAATAAATAATTCACAAAACACGTTAGTACAGAATCTTAAAATAAATAAAAAGAAACCATCTAAAAAAAATGTAAAATTTTTCATATGGTAAATTTTTATATACAATGATTATCATAATGTGAAATGAGATTTTTTTTAAAGGAAAAATTATAATTCAGTGTAAGTTTAAGAATTTTTTTTTTTAAATAATGATAAATTTTACAAATATTAATAATTAAAATTTTAAATATTTTTATAAATTTATAATTAGCTTATAGAAATACTACTGAAATTGTAATTTCTCCTTGCTTTAACTGTGGTACTGTACCATCAGCCCATAGCTTTCATTTTGAGTCGTGTTGTGTGTATTAGTATTAGACTCCATTTGGGAGCAATAGAAAAAAGTGTTGTTTTGCAGTTGGGCTAAAAAAAAAGTCAAAATGACTTTTTTTGTAATCAAATTATTTGAAAAGATGCTTAAAAATTACCTGTCAAATTACAATTATACTTTTTATGATGTTTGAATGAGTTATATAGGTGAAAGTGATTATTTTCTAAAATGTCTAGGGATATTTTAGTTATTTGATTAAGTAAAAAAAATTAAAAAAAAACTTTTTGCTAATTTTCTAAATAACTTTTTAAAAAAATCAAAAAAATTTAAGTAAAAGTCTAAAATTATTTAACTATATTTTCAAAACATCCCTTAAATGAGACTGTCACGCTAGCGTTAATCGGTTGGTGTGTGTTCATTAATGTTTTCAAAAAGTTGTTGGCCCACGTAAAGGTTCAAAATAATATTATATAAATGATTTTTATTTATTTTTTATTTTATAAATCTAAAAAGATGATTTTTTTCTCCTTTTTTTAAAATTTGATAACGTTTTTGTGAATTTTATATTCTATTTATTATAATTAATATAATATATGATTACAAAAATATTGCTATCAAATTATTATATATAAATTATATTTTAAAAGTTTATTTAAGGATCCTAAATATCAATATATGAGTAATTTGGGAAGTTAGTTAAAAATTAATTTTTAACTTTTAATTCATTTTAAGTCACATTACTTGTCATATTTTTTACACATAAAAGATAAAAAATCAAAAAATTAATTTTTAATCAACTTCTCAAACCGCTCAATAATTTACTTGCACATAATAGTTGTGCATCATTTTCATTAGTTAATTTTTGTGTTTATAAATTTTTTTTTAAATGTTAATTGTGTGGCCGTATGGGCCAAAATGGATAACACGTTTCAAGTTCGGCTCCAAATCCCCATACTCTCGGGGCCGACTCTTTTTGACTTTGGTGGGTAGGTTTCGGACTCTTCGTTTGGACCAAACCATTTAATTTGGGATAAATCAAACTCACCTCCTTAATGTTTGAAAAAAATTAAAAGCGCTAGATACTCAATCACAATTTAGATTTTTAAATTTATTCATAATAATTTAATAAAAACAAATAAATTTTATATAATTAAGGGTGTGAGAAATTAAATATTAATATCTATCATGCTATATCAATGTGAGTAAAATTGTGATAAATTTTTTATGAGTCTTAAATATTTTTCAAAAAAAATTACTTTCTGTTGAGCTTTTAATTCACATGATGTAATATTTTAATAATTTTTTTTTATTAATAATTTAGAAGTTATATAAATAAAAAATAATATTATTATTATTTATTAATATATATTTTTTATTTTAATATTTATCCACTATCTGTATTTATTTCGATCATTTTAATTGGGTAAATCTTAATGTTGTGTTTGGTTGGGGGATTTAAGGAGGGATTTGGAAAGGGAAATGAAAAAGGTAGGTGAAATGTGAATAAAACATGTCTAAATTTCACCTAATTTCACACACAATTTTCCTTTCCCTTTCCAAATCTCTTCCCAAATCCCCCAACCAAACACAGCATAAGAGAGATGATTACCCTTTAATTTAATACAATAGTGTAAGTAACAAAGGGAAAAATTAATGTGTAATGCTTTGCCTCCGTTTGGGAAGTGGGTTGGCTTTTTGGCTTTTAGGTTTTTTTGGCTTTTTTAGCCTGGGCTTAAAAGTTTGGTTTGGGAAGGGTTTTTTGGCTTTTTTGACTTTTTTTGTGAGAGAGGAGTGTAATGATTATGGGTTGGATGTGATGTCTTGTTTTTTGTGACTAAAAAAGCCTATTTTATCTTTTGTGGCTAAAATAGCCAAAAAAGCCCAAAAAAGTTCTTGCCAAACGGAGGCTTTGCAGTGTACTGCAATAAATCAAATATTTTGGGAGGGAGAGGAATAATTGTGTGGGCCCTTATGGACTCTGTTTAAGATCAGAAACTCAAGCTGGTAAATCCAGCTTTGCCACGTGTTGTTGCGGTCCAGTCACCGTAAGTTCTTAATATGGGCCACATTCATCAAAGTAGGGACTGAATTTTTTTGTCTCATTATTCACTAGCTTTAGCCACAATTTCTGTAGACAGCATTTTTTCTTTTTCTTGGGTCATAATAATACAAATAGGTGTTTTTATTTAAAATTTAATACTCAAATTTATTCAAAGTAGGAGCTTTATTGAAATAAAAAATGTTAGTAATGTTTTTATAAGTTGTCATTTCGTGATAACGGCTTGTAATCCAATGCTATCACCCTAACACTCTCCTATGAAAAATTAGTGGTTTAGACCTTGCTAGAGACGAAGTTAGGTGGCATAAAGCTTCATGAATTCTTATGTGTACCACCTGCTACTTGTTGCATGTTCATCCACTCTCGCCGCTTAGCTACTCCTCTTCTTCATTTCCTTAGAAGTAGGTGGTCCGAATTTTCTTAACTCGAATGTCTCAAAACGATGTCATTTTTGGTGTAAAATGATGTCGTTTTGACACATTCGAGCTATTTGAGCTACACCAATTCAGGTCACCTAACATTTTTTTAACCTGTATTTCGGTCCTAAAAAAAAAAATTTGTCATTCCTATAGATTTTAACTGGTCATTAATCTCGATGCATGCGTAAAAAGTATATATACAAAAAATAAAAAATATATATAGAATATGTTCTTGCAACGGCCCAATAAACTGTTTTTAGTATAACCCATATATGTCGAGAGATATCGTACAAAATGCTCTAGGCAACCTAGAGTTGGATTTAAGAGATGCAGTAAAAAAACAACCTTACTTCATCATTTCCTTTGTGGAGAGGTTGATTTTAGTGACTCAAAACCGTGCCACTTAATTAGAGCAAATTGCGCTTATAATCGCATCATGTCACAACCTCTATCAACCTAGAACGGAGGAGAGGCAAAAAAACTTTTTAATTCATTTAGAGGCTTTTTTGAGTTCTAGAACAGTAGCAGTCTATTTATTTATTTATTTTTATTTTTAATAGAGCTTCCATGTGATGTGAACATATTGCTAATGTGTGGTGGTTGCCGAGGTCTTTATCATGATAATTGTTGTGATTGGACCATTAGGACTTTTAATAAAGCATACCTACCATAGACAACCATAAAAAATCTACATTAGAATTGGTTATCACATGAAGTAATTAATTGGCCTACTATTAACTAATCTCATCAACTTATATAATTGCTAGTGTGTACACAGACACAAAACAGCTCTTCCTCTCAGCGAGTCCCTTAACTCCAATGAGCCCACCATAACTGGGGTTAGTTAGCTTAGATCTAGCTACATGTTCCTTTCACAACTATTTTTATGGGGTCACATAGAAAATAAAAGGAAAAACTATGTAAAATTCAAGAAGTATCCAAAAATGAAATGTATGATATTGATTCAAACTTAAGTATGGTGTGGACATACCCATAATAAATATGGTCCACACATTTAATTTTGAGGTAGTTTTTCTGGGTGTGTGGTATTGTATTGCTATTATGTCACATACTCTTGTTTTATTTATTTTTACTTTTTTGATATTATGTTAGCATTCATTCTTGTGTGTGGTCATATTCCCCAACTGCAAATTCCCAGCCTGATTTTGAATGGAATTTGATTTTCTTCTCTTCTCTACAATCTAACTTTTCATTTAGCCTGTAATTGGTTGGAGGATTTGGGAAGGGATTTGAAAAAGGAAAGGGAAAACGTATGTGAAACTAGGTAAATTATTTATTACCTTTTTCCTTTTTCTTTCCAAATCCCCCAACCAAACACATCGTTAATTATTTATATTTTAGTTTCACTGTTTTTCAATATGGTACCATTGATATGAACAGTTCTGCATTTTCACCAAACTTTTGTTGAAGAAGTGACTGAATACGGACACGTGGACATGTAAATTTTCAAAAAATGCAGGACATGACACATTGAGGACACGTTCAAAAATATATTTTTATATTTTTATTATATGTACATTTTTAAATATTTAATATGTATTTTATGTCAAATATTTAATTTTATCAAATTTATTAACCTTAGGTATGCTATTTTAGTAAAAAAATCAAATTTTAATTTTTAAAAAAAAAAATAGTACTCAACGTGTCCTTAAGCGTGTCCTCGAGTGTTTTTTGTGTGTCTCAACATGTCCAATTCTTTCCAGCGTGTCTGACACGTGTCCATAGTTGCGCGTGTCCATGTTGGACACGTGTCAGACACCTGTACGCAACCTTCCGGGAGGTGTCCGTGCTTCATAGCATGTAACCTGGTTTACAACATTATTAATTACTGTGTTTTTGTAGTAGTCAAAGCTTATTTAAGGTTGTCAAAATCCGGATCCTACATTGGATTGTTGGATGGATTCACAGAACTGGATCGTGAAATGGGTTCAAAATCCTTTCTTACATTCACCAATTAGTATTATCAACTTGTGTTTTTGGCATTTCACCATATGTGAAAAACAAAATTCATAAAGACATTTGTAGATGTGCCTAGATAGCATGGAACATCACTAATTATCAGTTTGTTCATTTCAGAAGCAGCTGGGAACATAGGATCTAAAGACAGTTCTCACAAAATTGGACGGACTGTTGAGGTTGTTGGCATTATACTTGGTCTTGGTGTTCTGCTATTGGGTTTTGGTATATTTTTAGTATGGAAGAAAAAGAGAATGCAGAGGGTACTGAAAGAAAAGACGGAGCATAAAGGTACTAATAAGCTCATACTATTTTCCATACATGTTGAAATAAAGCTACGCTGCCCGAAAAAATAATTCAGAAAGTGGTTAGGAAATGAAGTGTATGATGTAGATTCAAACATAGTGTAGGTCACGTCCAGAATTAATCTAGTCCACACTTCATTTTCTAGCTTTTTGTTTTTTGTTTTTTGAGCTTTGTAGCATTGGTGTTAGGGAAGGAATTCTCTCCAGTCCACAGTTGGATTGGAGTGGTGCAATTAGGGCTCGTGGGGCCATCACGGATCCCACTGTGACAACCAAAACCATTTATTTTGTAGAGTTTTGTATGTAAATTATACTTTTCGTCTATTTTTCAAAAACAAATAAGATAAAATTATATAGCTATGAATATCATATCAATCTCATTTGTTTCTGCTAATCTACCTACAAATCTTACAAAATGAACGGTTCAAATCGTCGGAATAAAACCGCACCCCTCCAGTCCAACAGTGTGGATTAGAGAGAATCCTTTTGTTGTTGTAATGCTTTTCTTACTTACATGTCTGTCTTTCCATAAAATAACAGGTCCTCATGAAAGAAGTCAGGATATCTTGACAAGTGAAGGGCTTATTGTGAACAAAAGAGATTATTCAGGTGAAAGTACAACAGATGAACTAGAGCTTCCATTATTTGACTTTGGTACCATAACAGTGGCTACAGACAATTTCTGTGATGAAAATAAACTAGGACAAGGTGGTTTTGGCATTGTTTACAAAGTAAGTTCTTTATCACTAACACATTAATTAAAATTATCACATAAAAATCACAGGATACCTAGAAAGATACTTTGTGACGATATTTTTGGATGGAAATTCCAGGGACTGTTGGTTGAAGGTCAAGAAATCGCAGTGAAGAGACTGTCGAAGAATTCAGGGCAAGGAGTCGAAGAATTTAAGAATGAGGTTAGGTTGATTGCAAGGCTTCAACACAGAAATCTTGTTCGCCTTCTCGGTTGTTGTGTTGAGATGGAAGAAAAGATGTTGATATACGAATACATGGAAAACAAAAGCCTCGACTTCATTTTATTCAGTTAGTCCCTCTTACTACTAGACATGTATTGAGTTTAGACAATGTTATGTTCACAGAAATGTGCACAGAAAAATCAATTTTGTTCAGTATTCATGTTGTCTAATTTAAAAGTTTTCTTCCAGATAAAGAGAAACGCTCTTTGTTGGGTTGGCGAAGGCGCTTCAACATCATTTGTGGGATTGCTCGAGGGCTTCTTTATCTTCACCAAGATTCCAGGTTTAGAATTATCCATAGGGATCTCAAAGCAAGTAATGTTCTACTTGACAGAGAAATGAACCCAAAAATATCAGACTTTGGCATGGCAAGAATTTTTGGAGGAGATCAGACGGAAGCAAATACAATGAGAGTTGTTGGGACTTAGTAAGTACCATAGGGAAAGGTTTTTGTACTTATTACACCAAAGTTTAATATAGTTACCTTACAAATACTAATTTTTGTATGTTATATGTTATGCAGTGGTTATATGGCTCCTGAATATGCAATGGATGGCATTTTCTCAGTGAAATCTGATGTCTTCGCCTTTGGCGTATTAGTGTTAGAGATAGTAACTGGCAAGAAGAACAGGGGATTTTACCATGCAAACCAGGAACATAACCTTCTTGGACACGTAAGTGTGAGTTTTTATTTAAAAATGGTTTGCAAAATCTTCAAATTCTTTATTAGGACTAACCGAAAAATTGTACTAAAAAAATGGTGCAGGCATGGAGGCTATGGGGAGTAGGGAAGGGGTTAGAACTAGTGGATCCTTCGGTTGGTGACTCTTATCCCCCCAATGAGGTTATGCGATGCATTCAAGTTGGACTATTATGTGTCCAAGAGCGAGCTGAAGATAGACCAACCATGTCGACTGTAGTCCTGATGTTGAGCAGTGAAAATGCTTTGCTGCCTCAACCTACACATCCCGGTTTTTGCCTGGGAAGGCACCTGGTGGAAACAGATTCATCAACAAGCAAGCAAGATGAATCGTGCACTATGAACCGAGTCACGGTTACAATGCTAGATGCCCGGTAGCAAGTTGCCTAAAAACTTCCTCCACCATAATTGTTGTATATCTCAAGGAGTTGGCTATTTTTTTTTTTTTGGCAATTTTGTGAGAGGTTAAAGAAACTAATAGGTCATCTTTTGTGCAAGAGATATATAGTCTGTTGGTTTTTATAGATCAGTAAATAGAAATTCTATATTTTGGGTTTAACATAACGTCTACTGTTTTTCCTTTCAAAGTTATATGAGACTCATTTTCTGTAGTGTGAGCCGTCAGCATATGTAAATGGCCCTTCAGAATGAAGTGGTAATGGGCATATATATTAATAATGAATATGAATGATTGAATTGATCCATTTTCTCATATGAAAATAGAGATGCAACAGAAGGATTTTCTAGGATCTCCAATCCTAGAACTACTGTGATGCATTTTTGTTTATGAAGTATTAACATTTGGATGCACCAAGAAAAAAGTGACCACATATGAAGTTACTTTTGAAGCTTACTTTCACAACTCTTACGCTGTGTTTGGTTGGAGAATTTGAAGAGGAATTTGAAAAGTGAAAGAAAAAAAGTGTGTAAAATTAGGTGAAATGTAAGTATATTTTATTCACATTTCACCTACATTTTTCAGTTCCCTTTCCAAATCCCTCATCAAATCATTCAACCAAATACACCGTTAGACTGTGTTAGGTTTAAGGATTTGGAGAAGGATTTGAAAATAGAAAGGGAAAATATGTAAAATATGTTTTATTTAGTTTTACACACTTTTTTCTTTGTCATTTTTAAATCTTTTCCTAAATCTATGAATCAAACACACAACGTTAAGAAAATTAATTATGAGCACATGTTTGATTGGGGGGTTTGGGAGGGAAGATTGGATTATCAATCTATGGGACCCATCTAACTTGTGTTTGTGTGCAATAAAATGTCATAAGAATAGTAATCTTGTGGGAATATGAATCCCCTCCCATGGTGGAATTAGCATTCCCATGATAGGGTTGGGATTTGCTAATTCCGTCACACATAGTGATGGTTCAATATCACTTTCCCCTCCATTTTACAAAACCAACAAGTTATATTATATGTGAGGGGGATTTTTAGGTAATTTTGTAGAATTGTCTTAACTAACTAATACTACCACATAAGTGCACAAACAAACACACATTATCTCACATTTCCAACTTAATATTATTGCATTAATAATCTCTTCATTTAATTTCACTGTACTCATAATGCAATCTAACTTAATTTGTCAAATAAATGATATATATCTTTATAGAAGTGAGGGGAATGACTTCCTACCATATGGCTATTCTTAATATTCTTCCTTACTCTATTTCATGTGCCCCATTTCACATTGATGATTCGAATCATTTATCTCTTAGGTCCAACAGCAAAGATTAATTGTGTAAAATATCAACTTCATCGAATATTACTAGACACACGAATGGATTACATTTTGTTTTTTTAAAATATACAACAACTATGAGTTTTCACTTAAATCGTCCATTTTTTAAAACAAAATGTGATTTGTTATCTGTTAATCGATATCTGATGAAATTTATTTTTTGCGCAGACGATCTTCATTGAATGGTTTGGGTCATTGTTATGGGCCAGAGTAGGGCTACAAAAATAAATTTCATCCGACATCACTATTCTTAAGGAGAGTGTTTCATAAACACTTGCAGACCAGTCACATTTTCTGACGTTATTTACTATTTAGTTTTGCATTCCATGTCATAGTTTAGAACAAAACCGACCTAAGCCAAAAATATAGCTAGAGAGATCATTCAAAAAACTCTATGTTAGAAAATGGAAGACATTTAACCGAAAACTAAATGATATTAAGTACTTGATGCTCTAGACTATATGAACAAATTTAAATAGTTTAGAGAGGTAATATGAAATAATAATCTACCTAGTAATGTTAAACACTAATAAATATATCAATTAAGACATAAAATTTGCATATAAATTTCATCACTAGACATAGGTTAACATCAGGGCCGGCCCTGAGTTATTAGGGGCCTAAGGTGAATTTTTTAAATTGGGCCCTTCATATATCATTATCCAAAAAAAATAAATATTTGTTTGGATAAAACAAAAAGGATAAAAATTTATTTCTATTGCATTACAATTTAACAAAATTTAGATAACAAAAATATATATATATATATAATAGTTGAATTTCAATTAGTTAAATTGAATCTTTATTTTTTAGCTTACAAATGTTATAATAACTAAAATTAATTGAGAGTAAGGATGATAATTTTCGACACAACTCAAGTAATATATAAAATTAGCAAATTAGGGATGGCTATTTTTCAACATGAATCAAAGTATGACATGACTCAATAACATGAATTACTAATTGTATATTTTAATGTTCACTATGGGATGCCATGACATTTTTTTAATATTTTATTTAACTCCATCTAACTGAATAAAAAAATATGTAAAATAATAATTAAGGCTAATATATTTTTTTCATTTAAGATATGTATTTTTTTGTTACTTAGTTTAGAGTCAATCTAGTAAAAAATATATAGTAATAAGGTACAATTGTTTTAATTAAAAAAATGCAATTGAATTAAAATCAAACATTCTATGAATAATTTCATTTAGTAGAAATAAATTTTATAAAATTCAACTTATAGAAAAAATTTTAATCTCTCCATACACTTACTAAGTTACTTTTAACTAAAAGTGAAAGTTTTTACATTAAATATCAATCGGACACGAATCAAAATAAGTTATAACACCATACAACAATATAAAAATAAATTAATTGAGCTAATATTAAAATAATTATGAAATAATACGATATGATATACTTCCTTAATTAAAAATCCTAAATTTTATTCAAAATTAAAATCTTAGGCGGCCGCCTTAGTCGCCCCACCTCAGGACTAGCCTGGTTAACGTAAAATTGTATGTGGTTGATATGTGTTTGGTGATAAATTTGTAATTGTTTGTGGCATTATTATAGGTATCAATTAGGAAACGAGCTTATCTCATCAATGTCCAGTAGTTGATTAGTTGCATAAGAGACAAGAAGAAAATATTAAATTATATCCGTTAGGTGACTCACCGACAACAACTCTTGTATAACCTTTATGCAAATGTCACTCTCTCTAGGCTGTTTTTAATTGCTTTAGCAAGAAAGTAGAGTAGAGCTCGAAAGAGCTTTTTGACCAAATCCATGCTTTAAAAAAAATAATATATATATATTAAATTTAAACATTTAAAATTAGTTATCAAATTCAAATTATTTTTTTAAATGGATTTCTTAGATTGAAATCGTATTTTCAATATATAATTTTTTTTTAAAAAAACATGTAAAAAATAAATTTATGTATTAATTTTTGAAGTATGTGGGACAACTTTATTTTATAAATAATACTAGAGATACTAAAAGATTTATCAAAATTTATACCAATTATGTCACGTAACACATATATAAAATATTTAACAAAAATTTTAATATATCTTTTAAGATCTCTACCATTTTTCTTATTTTATTTCCAAAACATATTAGTGGTGCAGAGTGGCCCACTACCCAAATGATATAAGAGCAAATTTTACTGAAGTAGTTTATTACATTTTTTGAAAGTGCATTTTCAAGTCATCTTTCGTGTTTGAAATCATATTTTAAAAACAAAAATTTGAAAATCACTTTACCTTGTTTGGTTTAGGTCTTAAAAATTATTTTGATTTTTTATTTTTAATAAATTTTTTTCATATTTTAATTCATTTTAATTTATTTATTTTTAGATGTACCTAGTTTAGATACAATTAAAAAGTAAATATTTGTAAAAAAAATTATTTTTTTATTAAAGACAAAAATAATACTAACATATGTTAATTTGTTTTGTCTTTAATAATTTTATCTTTTAGATTTCACAACTATTTTTTAGTTTTTGAGTTAATTTTAAAAAAAAATTAAAATTGAAAAATCTAAAATCTCCGAGATATTGATTTTTGATTATGTATCAATTTAAAACAGTAAATAACAATATTAATCAAACAATCAAAGACAAATCGACACAATGATTTTACGTGAAAAAATCACAATTGGAACACCTCCAATTGTGATAAAAAAAAAACTACGGGCAAAAGTCACAAAACAATCCACTAAGAAGACACAAAAGAATTACACAAGTATACTCTCAATTACCTAGCGAATTCACGCACGAATCGAACTGACCCCTATGTGCCTCTTCTAGCCCTGTCTTCACCTCGAAATTGTCTTGCCCAACGTTGAATTCACAACGCCGATATCGAATCCATGATGATGAGCCACTCTAGAATCCTCTAAAGCTTCAGGCCCAAAATCCCCGGAATCCATCGAAAAATAATTCTTTCTTTTGTATTAAATAAATAAACAAACTAAACAAACCCTTTGATATAATCCACTCAATTCATGATTAAACTCTCACTGATATCAAAGGAAACAAGTAAAGAAGTTTCAGAAAAAAACCCTAATACCTAAGAAAAAGATCTGGAAGCCGTACCCTAAAACCTAACTGAATCACAGCTTTTATAGCAAACAGATTCGCGATCTTTGCTCGAGCGCGGGAATGACCGCTTGAGTGGACTGACTAAAACGTATGTGACTAAATAGGGTCTACACTCGAGCATAGGAATGGCCGCTCGAGTAGAAAAAAACAACTCCCAGTATTTTTGCAAGCGAGTAAAACTTCTGAAAGGTCGTAATCCCCACTCGAGCGCAGGAATGGCCGCTTGAGCGGAAAAATAACTTCGACTACAATTTTACCAACTCAATCCCCAATATAATCAGCGAGGTGGCAAACATGAAAGAATTAACATCACAAACTTTTCTGCAAAGGCACAATTCAAGTTGGATTCGCATCTAAAAACTCATAATCTCACTGAAATAAAAAAACGAATAAAATTACAATTGAAATGAGTTTTGTCAAACGGGATTGTCAAGAACAAAAACCTAACAAAAATGACTAAATTATTTAAACTGTAGCCTAGTGCTAGTGTGGGCATCTCTACTCCCACCTCTTGTTGTTACTATAATCACTTCCCTAGCCTCCTCCGTCCTGTCTTGCCTCTATTCAATTCTTCTTCACCACCGTCTCCTCTCTTCATCTTCTTTAGCAACCACCAATCCTTTCGATCCTTTGTATTTTTATGTTGTTGTATTCCAACGCATTCATGGTAGTGAAAACAATATTGATTTGGCCCTTGAATAGACTGTTGAAGGCAAGGCTATCACTAGAGTCCACCCCACCTTGTTTGTCTCACAATAAAGATTAGGTATGAACTCTTGAGGGCGCTTGATTAGGTTCGACGACGATGGCTTTGATTTGGGTTTATAGGTGGTAAGAGGGCTATGAAAAGACAGAGTAGGTGGTGGCTAAAAAAGGAAGAGGAAGGGAGAAGATTGTGATGGAAAATAGTGAGGGAAAGGCAAGGGAGGGAGGAGGAGGTCAAGGGAGTGACTATAGCGACAAGAGGAGGTGGGGAGGAAGAAGAAAGGTTAAGGGCAAAAATGTAATTGAAACTATGTTTTTGAAGTTATTATTCATGTTTTCCTATACATTGCAATTAGTTTTGATTCCCATCTATTTTGTTATTATTTTACATTCTTTCATTTTTTATTTTTTATTTTTTGCATTTCTCCAAATAAAAACAGGAAAATAAAAAAAAAATAAAAAAAACTCAAAAACAAAATTTTAAAATTAAACAAAACAAAATACGTGATAAATAAATTCAAAAGAGCTTGGCTTAGGGAACAAGATTTAGGCCAAGTTTGGCATCCTCAAAAAAATCCAAAAAATCAAAAAGTCACTATCCTATTTAGGGGCTGGTTTGGGGTAACCTAAATCAGCCAAAAAGTTACTCCAAAATCCAAAAAGATATCACTATTTACCAAAAAAAAAAAAAAAATTTTTTTCTGCCCAAAGTACACACCGAATTGACCAAAAGCCGGCTGCTGTGCAGCGGCAGTGCACATATATGAAATGATTAGGTGTGATTAGCACACACACCGCTGTTTGACCTGTGGGGCTATCACGGGTCCCGTTTTGATAATCTGAACCGTTAAATGTGTAGAACTCGTCGAGTACTATATGTCTGCAAAAAATCACATTGATCGGATATCGATAACTATATGATCAGATCAGTTATGTACGACAAATGGATGGTGTTATAATTAATGATTGAAAAATAAATATATCTGATCAGATAGCTATCGATATCCGATTAACGTGATTTTTTATAGGTACATAGTGTTCGACGAGTTATACACATTGAACGATTCAGATTATTAAAATGGGACCCGTGATGACCTCCACGGACCAAACAAAACCGTGCAGTGCTTTGTACAAAAAATAGCCAATAATTTCCAACTCCCATTCACACCTTCCGATTTGTACGGCTGTGGGCCACCTATCACTATTCATCTCTTACACACTTTTTTTATACAATTTTTTAATACACATTTTTCCATAAAAATCCAAAAAGTTAACCAAAACCTCCATATTTTCTTCTCAACTTTTTTAGTCCAAAAAGACAAAAAGTGCACTTTTTTAGGACACCCCAAACCAGTTACATCATCTTATTTAAGTCACATCACCTCTCTAACACATCACTTCAAACCCAACCCAAATCCAACCCATATTTTATAAAAAATTAAAAAATACACTTATTTAGTATTTCCAAACTTGACCCTCCCATAAAAAAAAAAAAAATGAGTTTTGTTAAAAAAAGACTCGAGCTTGAAGCATCCCATGAACCACAGCCATATATATCAACTCATATCTCACTTTTAGTATTTTATTGCACCAAATTCCCACCTCAAAATAAGAGACTCATAAATGTTTGAGTGATTTACAAAAAAAGGATCATAAAATAAACCTTTCCTAATTTAATAATCTTCTTCACTTCAAACAAAACGCGTGATTGAGGGACTAATTGATTGGATTGCAAACTTGCAAATACAGTTCTTTCAAAGTCTTTCACTCTTTGTTTTTCACCATGGCAAACTTTTTTTCTGGGTGAATACACTACTCTTGACTTGACTGTATGGTGAAAAGTAAGAGAAAGATTTGAAATGGGTTTATTCAGGCTTTTCTCTTCTCTCTCCAAGAACAGGTCTAGATCGCCATGGAAATGGGTTTCAAAGGCCCTTTAGCTTCACCTTCATCACTCTCTAGGTTGGTTTTCCTTCTGCTTTGCTGCTCTGCTGCTTCTCTCCCCTGTTTTGAGTTGTTTATGATTATGTAATTTATAGTAAATCCTTTAGCTTGGGATGAATTTGAAATATAGTGGTTTAATGTGGTATTTATTCAGTTGATGATTTGGCTATTTGCTTGATAATTTGATTAATGTAGCTATTAAATTTGGGTTATGGTTGATGTGGGTTTTGTTTTTTGTGTCTTTTTTTGATAGCCTTGAAAGTTATAGGGAATTTTTGTATAGAATGATTGTGGTTGAATTAGGGCTTTTGTGAAAATACCATCACCACTTGTGGTTGAATTAGAGTTTCCTTGTATGTTTAATCAAGCTGAATATGTCATTCTTGGTTTTGGTTTGAATTCTATATACTAACATGCAGATGTACCCCATGATATAGGATTATTGTTTTATCTTTACACTGTTTGTCCCAGGCTTGGATAAAGGAGGAGGGTTGCGTTAGTTAGATTAGATGACAACCATCATCTTAAAAATTGAGTATATGAACATATATTTTCATTTTTGTTTGATGGGACTGGTTTTAGGTAGTGCACCGCCCCGAATCGATGTGAGGCCAATGAAATGCTACTACTACCAAATTGATAATACATCCAATCAATTCAAAAGTAACTGGGAAGACAAATTGATAATTTAAAAAATTTAACTACTACTACTACCACATGATAGTCATACACATTTTTATTGTCATTTTGAACAGGAATAGTTGTCTTATTGAGCTTAACTATTTGGCAGCTGTTGTTGTAAGTGGCTTTTTTTGACTGTAACCTAACCAACTGAAGTAAATAGATCAATACCTCCATATATCACACTATGGTCAGATCAGATGGGGGGATTAAATCAGACCAACTTAATGCTATTATGGTTTTGATGCATTGAAACTTTTGCATGGATATATATATATATATATGCACTCTAGTGATGTACATGTTAACTATTAGGTTCACATTGGAAATATATATAGTTCTGCCTTTGTTTTGGGGATTTGTTGAAAACTTGACATTGTGTGTTCACATTATTTAAAACTTTCCTGTTAAATATTGCAGTAAAATTATACAGTGTATTGTGGCAAATTTAGGTCTTGTCATTTGAAACCAAAGACCAATCAAGCTTGCCTTTTATTTAAAAAATGCTACTCCCACATCAACCTGGTTGAACATTTTGCGTAAAAATTATGAAGGAATAGAAATTTTTGTCTTGATTTTATGGAAACTTATCAAGATATCTATTGATAAAATATTCAATTCAGCATAAAAAATACATTGCAAGAAACCAGGGGACAGAATAACTTATTTTGTCAACTTTGTTGAGTGTCTAGAATCAATTGCTGATGCACAGAGGAAAAAGAAAATGATGATGATCATCGTTGTCGTGGTATCTACAGTTTTGGGGATGATTCTCTCCGCCACGGCTGGCTATTATATTTGTCAGTTAAGAAAGGCAAAACTTAAAGGTAAAACAACTCTTCCATTCAATTTTATTTATTTATTTTTATTTTTATCTAACAGCTCAAGTCTGTTGTACCCAACTGATATTTGGGTATGGCATTCTTTTGATGCTTTTCAAGTTCCACTTCTACCCAAAATGTATATATATATATAAGTTTTTATAAATAAAAAAAAAATATTTCGTACTCCTTATTTGTTGGGGCATAAAGCTTCTGTCATTTTCTTTTCTTAGTCTAACAATGTTAATTCGCAGCAGCTCAAGAGGAAAACAGTTTCTACAACGATTCTAAAGAAGAAAGTCAAGATAATGAGCTCGAATTACCTCTTTTTGATCTAGGTACCATTTTTGCTGCTACTAACAAATTTTCTTCCGGAAATAAGATAGGACAAGGTGGTTTTGGCTCTGTCTATAAGGTAATTCTCCATTATACTACATTTCAAGCTGAAGAATCATCTATACTATTGTATAAAACACACAACTCACTTGGTGTGAATGTCTATATCACGACTTTTTTGTTCCTAAAATAGTCCCTATACATAACAACTATCATGCTCTCAGATCTTAACTGTTTCAAATAACTGTCATAATTATTTTAAGTTTCACAAATGTAGTGTGTGCACTCTATACAGACTGCTGAAGGGAGCAAGATGGTTTTCCTTGGATTATAGTATTGTTATATTTTTCCTCCTTGTTTTATATCTGAGAAAATATTTTAATGAAAATCTACCTCATCCCTCCTTTATTGTCCTATTTTAGTATCGCTAATGCTTTGCATAATAATTTGTAGGGCGAATTGCCTGACGGACAAGAAATAGCTGTGAAGAGGCTCTCACAGGGTTCTGGGCAAGGACTCAAGGAGTTTAAGAATGAAGTTAATTTGATTGCAAAACTTCAACACCGTAACCTTGTTAGGCTCCTGGGATGCTGCATTCAAGGAGAAGAAAGGATGCTAATTTATGAGTTCCTGCATAACAAAAGCTTGGACAACTTCATATTTGGTTTGTTAAACCTTAATAGATATATGCATAAATATTTGTCTAATATCATCAATTTTTGTTGTTTGGTTTCTATGGAATATGGAGGAAAAAATTATAAAACATAAAAGAATTGGGAAAGTTAGGGTTACTTTAGACCTTAGTAAGAATTCCCCTTGTGCGTTGGGCACAACCTTTTTTGCCCAAAAGAAATTCTGCTTAACATTTCTTTTTTTTTTTTTGTATTTTTTTTTTTGTTTTGTTTTTCCTTATTCATAAATATTGTTAATTTCCTTCTTTAAGTAGTAGTGATAATATGAAATTAAATGGTTTACCTTTTCATTTGGTTTTCACACCAACAGTCAAAGTATGATAGAAGTATAAACAAAATAAGGTTTTTAATTGGATTTTGGTGCTCTCATATCCAGATCAAACTAGGAGAAAACTGCTACCTTGGGAAAAGCGCTTCAACATCATTGTTGGAATTGCACGAGGACTACTTTATCTTCATGAAGACTCGAGATTGAGAATCATTCATAGGGATCTTAAAGCAAGTAACATCTTATTAGACAATGAGATGTGCCCAAAAATCTCCGACTTTGGCATTGCAAGAATTTTTGGTGGGGAGCAGACAGGGGAAATGACCAAGAGAGTAATGGGAACTTAGTAAGTGATCTTAGCATATATCAAAAAACATATATATATTGGCATGTGTATAAGGGCAAAGTTTATCTTGAACCTTTTAATTGTACTCCGTTTGATAAATTTTTTTGATGGATTGCATTTCACAAAAAATGACTGTTGGGTTAGACACTACTCTTATGCTCATTATGTGTGTCAAATTTCAGCTCGGTCAGAGGCTAAGAGATCTCTCATTTGTATTGTGCTTCAAATAAGAGATATGACTTGAAAATATGTGAGTTTATGGATGGGATATAGCTCTCAATCTTCAATTTACTTATTTGGCATGTTTGATGGGCATGGGAAGAATATTCAATCCAATAGTCAGTTTTGTCATTTGTGAATCTGTCAAAACATTATGAACATGTGTAAACTTAATCTACAAATGCTAAAAATGTTGTCTTGTCATGCAGTGGTTATTTGTCTCCAGAATATGCAATGAGCGGTCACTTTTCAGTGAAGTCAGATGTGTTTAGTTTTGGGGTTTTAGTGTTAGAGATAATAAGCGGTAAGAAGAATTGGGGATTTTATCACCCTGAACACGACCTCAACCTTGTAGGGCATGTAAGTATGCGAGTACAATATCTTTTCTAAAATCTAAAACTTCAATTACTATTACTTTCGAACGCTATTACTAAAAGAGACAAATATATTCAAATTGATCTAGGCATGGAAGCTGTGGGATGAACAGAGTCCTCTGCAACTAATGGATGATGTATTGGATGAGTCATTTTCGACAAATGAAGTGGTGAGATGTATTCAAGTGGGCCTTTTGTGTGTACAACAACGGACAGAAGACCGGCCAACAATGTCGTCAGTGGTTTTTATGTTGAGTAATGAAAGTGCAGAGTTGAATCAACCCAAAGAACCTGGTTTTAGTGTGGAAAGATTTTCAGTGAAGATCGAATCGTTGTCAGGTGGACAAACTTCCAGTACTTCTAATGACATTACCATTACAACATTGGCCGGGCGATAGAAGGATAAATATTACATTGAATTATTTCTGCATTTTGTAGAGTTCTTCCACTCTTGTTTGATTTTCAAACTCAACACCTGTTTTTGAGTTTTTCGTTGTGTTTTTCTTGTTTTTGGTTAACTTTTTTTTTAATATTTTAGTCAATTATTTTTTTAATATGCACCTAATTAAGACACACTTAAAAAGTAAAAATATTAGTGAACAAACCTTAAAAAAGTTTAGTAAAGACAAAAAAGATATAAACACATTTCGTGTTTTTTTGGTCTTTATTAGACTTTTTTCACGTTTTTTCACGAATCTTTTACGTTTGAAGTGCGTCTAGATTAGATATATCTAAAGATTAAAAAAATTGACTAAAATATTAAAAAGACTTACTAAAGACAAAAAATCATGAAAATAGAAAATACTGGAAAATAATTTTCAAAAATTAAAATCAAACAAGGACTATACCCTTCCCCATTATGGTTTTGAGCCATTGTGTGACATTGTAGACAGCCCTGCAATGATTTTAGGTATAGAGGTTCATGCGAAAATTAGTACTTTTAATTGTTCATGAGGGTGTCTGTAGTTTCATCCTGACTAATATGGTGCAATTATAATTTAGATCGTACTTCGCTTATTGCTACAATTTCATTGTAGGAATTTTGGAAGTAAAATCTTGTATTTGCTGAACTCCATTTGGATTGGTTCTGTAAATTTTTTCTAGTACTGTCCTCCTTGCATATGCTAATTTTTGTTTTTTTTGGAACAGCTTATGCTAATTGTTTGTAATTGTGATATTGATGCTGTCTGCTTCAAGACACTTTAGTGCAATGTTTGTTTAATGGAGGCAACTAAGGTCCATTTACATTAGGAGGTTTAATATGAGCGATTCGAGTTTAGTTCTTTTTTTTTTTTTTTTGAATTCCGTTGGAAATTTGGGGCCGAGACTTCAGTAGACATATTAGAAATTTGAAGATTGAATTGTATTCATAAATATATAAAAATATTAAAATACTCACATTTTTTAATATTTAAGCCTTGTTTGGGAATTAGTTAGTTTAGTGAGTTTTTTAAAACTTTTTATAAAAAAAATATTCATAAAAATAGAGAGCGTGTTGTGACAACTTATAGTGAATTTTAATTTATTTTTTGGGACTAAAAACTAAAGTCTAGGCCGTAATTCAAAAAAAAAAAACTAAGGTATTGTCTAGGATTTGTTTAATTAATACACTTTTTGACTTTTTATTAAACTATATATAAAAAAAATAAAAAAGTTATGTGGTTCAAATAAATGCACGTAGTGCATCGCTAGACTACCTCTAAATCATTTGTTTTCAGTTTATTTAGCTGATAATTGAGAGAAAAAAAATTTAAACAATATTTCATGTTTGTTTGGCAATTTAAAAGTCTTTTTCCAGTTTTTTTTTTTTTTTGTGTCTTTCCTAAAATTAAAAAAAACAGTGGAAAAATTTAAGAATCAAAATCTTTTTTTGTCTTTCCTCTCACGCCTGGTTCTACACGGATTTGCCTCGCAGAAAATGTGGCGGGGCCAAATTTTGGCATTTCCCGCCCCATTCTATCGGATCCAGCGCAATTATATTTATTAAATACATTTATATAAGTAGTATATATAAATTTTTTTTTCTCATTATAACAAAATTAAAATACTATACTTACCCCCCCCCCCCCCTCCCCCCAAAAAAAAACTTAAAATACTAATATTTTACACTTGATATTAATTTTTACTTATTTATTTATCACGTTACATCTTATAATTCTCGTTAAATATAAATTATTATCAAAATATATCATATTATCTATAATTTTTAGTCATATTCTTGTTATTTAACTTAAAAAATTAACCCGTCTCCTGCTCCTCCCCCTTCCTACCCCCACAACAACCATCGCCACCCGATTTGCCCCACTCCTAATATGATATGAGGCTGGTGCGAGTTATTACAAACCCACTCCAAACCCGCAAAGGAGATGGTATTCAAATCCAATCACATGAGATTAGAGGTGAAATGGTTGTTTTGTCTCTCATTTTATAAAAATAATTTAATATTAAAGAAATAGTATAATAATATATTTATATAAAAATATATATCAACATCAAATAATATATTAAAATAATGTAGCATCAAAATAGGAAAAAACATCCTCTCCAACTTTAGCAATATGAGAGATCCAATATATCTTTTCTTATTAGTTAAGGCCCCTCAATAATATTGCTAAAGAAATTTCTCTTTAAAAAGCTAAAATTTTTCTATGAAATAGTTGAAAACCTCAATTACTATGAAAAATATTGCATGACATTTATTTTATAAAATCTTAATATCAAAAATCTTAAATTACAAATCTAATTATAATATATCAAAAACACTAAAAATATTTATAAAATGATAAAACAAACATAAATTCTTACTAATTTAGTGATTTTCAAACAAATACAATTTTTTAACAATCTCACATAATACAACTTTGAAACCAAATGGGTAGGAGTGTAAAAATGGCACGTGGCCTGGGGTGGGCCCGATCCGTTTAGGCCCAAGCCTAGCCTAAGACCTTGGGTCTAGGCCTGGACTATCATTTTGAAGCCTGGTCTGGCCCATGGTCTGACCTGTTGGCCCGCTTACGGCCCACTCAAGGCCCGGCCCAAGACCTAGTGTATTTTTTAGTGGAAAATAATAAAATTTTGATAGAAAAAACAAAAAAAAATGTTCAGGCCCGTCCAAGCCCAGGCCCACTGGTCTGAATACCCCTGTGCCTAATTTTCTAACTCGTGGGTCGGCTCGACCTTGTCCGAATTTTGGCCGAAGCTCGTAAGGCCCAACATGGGCTGAGCCCGACCAAATTTACACCCCTACAAACGGGCTTAAATGAGAGAGAGAGAGAGAGAGAGAGAGAAGGGAAGGGTGGATGGGCAGTGGTGCGGCACGTGACTAGAGAATCGATTATTGAACAAATCTAACATTTGAAGGTTCAGAAGAGCACCAAGCTTCGGCCCAATTTCACCGGAGATATATGTTCTAATTTTAGATTTGTAAGGTTGGTTATCATCTCTAATAAATTTCTTGATTATTTGAATGGGATTGTGTTTGATTTGGTGTTTTGCATTTAGATTTGATTTCGATTTTGTGATCTAGGTTATGTTTGTTTATTGCAATCAATCACTGTGCATTGCATGTGTGATCATCATCAGAAAAGAATGGGCACTTCACTTCTAGGTTTGAAACAAAGGCTCGACAGATATCAAAAAGAACCCAACAATGGAAGCAACTACTAAATTGGGTGATTTGTTGACGTGAAAGTTATTGACACTTGGTGGTGTTGCAAAGATTGACAGTGAGGAAAAAGCAGCGGCGGCGGCGGCAGAAGCTTGAAAAGGATGCCATGGTTGCTGTAGGTTTCAAAAAGCTGGAAAAGGAAAAATAAAAAATAAAAAAGAGTAAATTGTTGAAAAGTACAAGTTAAGGAGGGTGTAAGACATTAGGTCCAATTAATATTTTTTGTTAGTGAAAAGTCCACAATTTGTAACATAGTTTGGTGAGAAATCCTTTTATTTGTTTTAAAGAATATTTTTGTTTTCAATTTTACCACTTAATTTATCTGTTATTTTTTTTAATCTGTTTGACTTTCGTTGATTTCTGTTTAAATTTTTTTCTTTCTGCTCAAATTTTTTTCATATCTGTTCAAAATTTTTCTTATCTGTTAAATTTTTTACCTTATCTGTTCAATTTGTTTACCCTATCTGTTTACCTTTTTAATCTTTTCAATTCCATTTTCAAATATTTGTCCAAATAAAATCTATCTATTGAACTTTATTTGTTCAAAAATTCTACCTATTCAAATTATCTATTGAAATTCTATAATCTTTTTTCTATATGTTGAAAATGAACAGATAGAGGACTCCAAAATAATAAGAAACCAATCATATCTATTCTCCACTCTCTTCCAAACAAAACAAAAAGAGAATCTTCGATAAGATTTCTTCATCATCATCATCATCATCATCATCATCATCAGCAACAATAACCAAACAACAATAACAACAGCAACACAACATAGCCCAATATATTCGTTCAGAACACTTCAACAGACAAGTACACACACACACACAATCAACAACAATAACAAAAAAAAAAAAAAAAAAAGTAACGAATTTAAAGGTTGAACTCACACATAGACAATGAATAGATAAAACCTTAACAAAAAAAATTTAGATCTCTTGAGCAGATAAAACCCTAACAATAATACTCTAACAAAAAAAATCAGATCTGAATCCACACATATATATATATAGATTGATCAAGATTTTTCAAAAAAATCATAGATCTGTTCAAAAAAACCACAAAATAAACATGAAGGAGGATGATGATCGGTGGTGCTACGATGGAAAGAGTTGCTATGCTGTAACAACCTTGATTCGTAATTAATTACTAATCCGTAATTAAGGATGTTAATTACGTGGTTAAAATAAATTATGTGTTTATTATGTATTTTGTATATTATTTGGCTTTCAATCTGTTACTCGTAGTAATATCTATCATGATTTATGCTTTGATATGAAATTTGATAGCCTAAATGGTCTTAGAAACTGAAATTGAGCACATGGATAGACTAATTAGAATTTTTGGAACCATCTGAGAAGCTTCGTTAAAAATTGATTCAGTTTAGTAAAATCGCATGTGATTAAATTGAACCTTGATTAGAACTGTTTTAGGTTAATTGAGTTGTGTGTTAACCATGATAAATTAAGGCTACTTATGTTTAATTAAGATGATACATTATTAGTATCTAATTTGGTCCTATTTATGATTCAACATCTGATTAAGTGTAGTAGGAATTGGGCATTTTGTGTTGAGTGTAGGGGACTAAAACCGTTGTGTGTGTGTGTGTGTGTGTGTGTGTGTGTGTGTGTGTGTTGGAATTTTGCATGTGTGTGCACGTGTATTGTGCTCAAGAAGTGAGGTGAGTGTTTGTACATTCAGCCGAGTTAGAGAGTATGTTGGTGTCATTCCTATTGCTCAATTGGTTCCTTGTGTTGAGAGTTCAAGCTAGAGAGGGAGAGAGAGAGTTTGGCTTTAGAGAGAGAGAGAGAGAGAGAGCTCAAAAGTTTGGAAAAGAAGAAGAAAACTAGGAAGATTGATCTCACATTTCTAAAATTAAAGCTTTGGGTAAAAATTCTATGATTAATTTCTATTGTAAATCCTCCATGCATTACGAGTTCATCAAGTTATTGAGCTAATTTCATGATATGTGTAAGGAAATGAGTCTTTGAACATGTAGATGGCTTGTATGTACATTCATGGTAGATCATATTTGATTTTATCATTTTGAGTTTGAGTTTTAAAGTCCTTGCATGCATATGAGTTTAAATCATGTCCACTGTTTCAGAAATTCATGAGTTTGTTGATTATCATTTGCATGTTATGAAAAACCATCAGAAAAGTTGAAAAATCTTGCATGAAGGAGTTTTAGTTCAAATCTCTCAAGAATTGATGAGTTTTTGAATAAAAGATGTTTTAAGGGTCTTGTATTGGAGTTTTCTAAAACTATTTTATGTGTTTGATCAAATCATGCAAGACCCCAAGTTTTGAAGGTTGTTTGGAAGCTATTTTTGTTAAGCTTGGTGCCCAGAAATTCACAGTTGGCTCGAGCGATGAAGTGGTGGCTCGAGCAAACATTACAAGCTCCCAATATTTTGAACTTTGGAAAAGCTAGCTCGAGCGAAAGAATAGTGGCTCAAGCGAGCTCAGTTTTTGCCTTCAACTGGCTCTAGCCATGAAAGGCTGGTTCTAGCCACCAGCTTATTTTCAGCATGTTTTTAAAAGATGTTTTAAGTACATATCGTTGCTCCCATCTCTTTTCGGGCATTTTTAGGCATGATTTATGAGCCATTAAGGATTAATAAGCTAAGAAGCAACATGCGTAAGTGAATTAGAAAATATGTGTCGAATCCGAGTATGTGGTCCAATATGAACAAGCTATGTGGCATGGAATGAATAAAAAGTTAAAGCAAGAAAGCTAATCCATGTATGGCCATATGAATGAGCAATAATGAGACATGTTTTGTGCTATGTACTTTTGTGTTTGGAGGTCAACGTTTGAAGATTGATTGACCGATTCCGGAAGCCCACTGTGAGTAACGTTATTATAAAGATATGTTCATATGAATTATGTTCCAAATGTGATTTGATAAGTTATGATTTCTGAAATGATGATTATTTACGTGAACGAATGTCCTATGTTTGAAATCTATTATGGCATCCATAGATAGTCCCAAGTCATGGGGGACGACATGTTAATACGGATCCATGACATATATATGTGATTATGAGATCTCGTTAGCCACTTCATTGTGGTGATATGTGTTTAATCGGTATTCGAAACCGATTACTCTAATCGGATAACGATGTGATATGTTCTATGGGATGTACCATTATTTTGTTCGGATATGAGGATGATTATGTTATGATCTCTTTTATGATTATGAAATGTTCGGAATTCGTTCACTAACCTCTTTACATTGATGTTATTCACTGAGCTGTAGCTCACTGTGTGTATATATATGTATAGGTGAGCGTTTTGGAGATCAGGCCCGAAGAGTTTTGTCTGGATCTGTGTTCTTTTGTCAGCCAATCATTGTGCCTCACGTAGAGGTTTCGAAAGTGTCACGTGTTATAACTTCTGGTTGTTTCTGTATATGAGACTTGTTCGTTTTTGTTGGTTGTACTTAAGATGCTATAACGTGTGTGGGCATAATGTAAGAATGACTTTTGGATATGTATATAAAGTTTTAAATATTATGTTTCATATAAGTCAACACAGCTCATTGGACAATTATATTTATGTATTTGCTTCCGCTAGTCCTTTAATTTTGTTTAATTTGTTTAGAGGCCTTCGGTAATCCCAGGATTACTGGCTGGTTACGATGCTAAACCTATAGGGGGCGGTTTTTGGTCATGACACGAACGACGGAGGACGGTGATCGGTAAGTCACGTCAGTGCAATGGTGTGCTACGACGATGGTGGCCAGATAACTATTGGGGACGGTGACAACGTAGGAATAAGTAAATCTGCAAGGTGGAGAGAGAGAGAGAGAGAGAGAGAGAGAGAGAGAGAGAGAGAGACGTGATGTGTTGTGCGATGGAGGATGACGATCAATGAGTCATGTCACTGCAATAGTGTGTGATGACGGTGGTGGCAGGATTGCTTTTGAGGACGACGACGACAGAGGAAAAAGTAGATCGGTAGAGAGAGAGAGAGAGAGGAAGAGAGAGAGAGAGAGAGAGAGAGAGAGAGAGAGAGAGAGAGGAGATCGGTGGTGGGTGAAGGAGATTAACAATGCATGGAGGAGAGAGAAAGAGAGAGAGAGAGAGAAATGATGAAGAGGTAGAGGTTGGTTAGGGTTTGGTTTGGACAGTGAGGGAGACAGTAGATGAGGAGAGCAACTTGTAAGAGAGAAGACTAGTTTGGATTTGGTTTAGAAAATAATATATGTATATATATATAGGTAATTTGGTCATTTTATAAAAGGATGTCCTTATGGACCCAATGAAAAAACACCTGGACTTTTGGGCAAAGAAAATCCAAAAATGGATTTATTGCCCGAGTGCCCAAAAGGAGTAACTTGTTGAAAAGTCCAAGTTAAGGAGATTGTAAAGCATTAGGTTTAGTTAATATTTTTTGTTAGTGAAAAATTCACCATTTATAAAATAATTTGGTGAGAAGTCCTTTTGTTTGATTTAAAGAACATTTTGTTTCCAGTTTTACCCTTTAATTTATCTTTTAACTTTCGTTGATTATCTGTTTAAATTTTTTCTTTATGTTCAAATTTTTTCCCTATCTATTCAAAGTTTTTTCCTATTTGTTTAAAAAAATTTTTCTATCAGTTTAATTTTTTTTCATACCTGTTCAATTTTTTTACCCTATCTGTTTACTTTTTCAATCTTTTCAATTCAAATTTCAAATATTTGTCCAAATAAAATCTGTATGTTAAAAAATTCTACCTGTTTTATTGAAATTCTATAATATTTTTTCTGTGTTGAAAATTAACAAATAGAGGATTGTAGACACCCCATTTTTGACCGACCTTAAGACTCAGACGTCACCGGTTGAGCGCTCGGTGATGTTGCATGTTGTGCTCGTTCAGAAATCTCAGAGTCGCGGCCGTGCGCCCTGCCTCCGGACTTCCGAACTCTCTTCTGTGCCTTGTCTCGGTTTGCGAACCAGACTCGGTTTTCTCTGTTTTCTTTCATAAGGGGAGGGAGTGGTCCTGTAGACTATCTCCTGGTGGCCGTGAGCTACTTTTTGTGGCCGTAGGCCATTTTGCCCATTTCGGAGCCCGGTTCCCGGTTTTCGGGACCGTCAGGCCGTGTGCCTCGGTTCGGGACCGCCCAACCATCTCCGAGTTCTCTGATTTTTGGCAGGTATCTCTGTTTTACTATTCCGAGGAACCCTGGGGCCTCTGATGCCCACTTCGTGGTCGAGCACCACTTTCGGTGCCTACAGTCGGTTTTCGGGACCCCGAACTGCGCGGTTTTGGCCCCGAGCTTTCATTTTGCATCAGTTTTCTCCGATTTTTGGCAGGAACCTTTTTTTTATCATTCCGAGGGACACTGGGGTCGCAGATACCCACTTCACTGCTGAACACCACTTCCGGCACCTGCAGCCCATTTTCGGGACCCCGAACTGCGCGGTTTTGGCCCCGAGCATTCATTTCTCATTAGTTTTTGTTCAAATTTGGCAGGTACCTCTGTTTCAATACCAGGAAGATCACTGGGGGGAGGGAGGCCAGCAATTATCCCAGATAACCAGTTTCGCTCCTCCGGCGCCCGTTTTGCTCACTTCCGGGCCAATGTTGAACACCCTAGGGGTATTTTCTTCCAACCAAAGCTACATATATGTGATCAGGGGACATGGGAGGACCCTAAAAACTACTGGTCGGCCAGCAATTGTTTTTTTCATTTTTGAGCCTCTCCTTCAAGTTCTATGTTGTAACTCCTGCTTCAGCGTTGCCGGATTTCAACCTTGGAACCTTGTTCCACACATCTGGGAGGACCCTAAAAGTTGGTGGTTGGCCAGAAATTCAGAGTTTCATTTTTGAGCCTCTCCTTCAAGTTCTATGTTGTGACTTCTGCTTCAGAGTTGCCAGATTCCGACCCTAGGGCCTTATTCTACACACTTGGGAGGACCCTAAAATACACTGGTCGGCCCGAAATTTTCACTTCCATTTTTTTGACCATGGCCGGCCGGCCAGGAGGAGTGGCTGGCCGACCAGGTGGGGTGGCCGGCCGGCCACCTTGCAGAAAACCACCTGGCCGGCCAGCTTCTTGCTTTCCAGCCCATTCCAGCTGTCCGGATATTTTTGTTAAAATATCTCCCCATCCGGGGGATATTTTGGGAGGGAAATCTTGCCTCCATTTCCCTCCCCTTTTACACCCTTTTTGGCCTATTTAAAGGGCTGGACAGCCCCTTCCCTAGGGTTAGAAAATTTCATCTCAAAAACCCTCTCTCACAAATCCTTCATTTTCATAGCCAAATTCTCAAAAAACCTTTAAGTTCCTAAGCCAATCCTTCATCAACTCTAAGCACCACCATCAACATCTCCATTCCAGCAGCAAAGTGGTGTTTTCCAGTGGCTAAGAAGCAATAAATTCAAGCCAAGAGGTAGCAACAATTGGATCTTCAAGGGTAAGGCTCAATTTCCCTTTTTCTACCGTTTTCTTGCTTCCTATTTTTACCCTATTTCATTTTTGTTTTTGGGCTCCGACCCCTACTGGTTTTGTGCTTTTTTTGAGCCCCTCTACAACATTGTAGAAGAGCTCAACCTCATTTGGTGCTTCTATAATACACTTGCTTCAATATCACTCTTTATGCCATTATTTTGCATGCTTTATTTGACTTATGAGTGATCTGATTCCGAGCTTGATATAAACTGTTAATGGGCTTATTTTGAGCCCCTCTTCAACATTGAAGAAGGGCTCCATCATGATTGGCCTCTCTAGCATGCACTTCCTTTGAAATTCTTCTATTTTACCGTAAAGTTGCATGCTTTATTTGGCCTATTTGTGATCTGATTTGGAGCATGCCATGAACTGAGGTTGTGCTTATTTTGAGCCCCTCTTCAACATTGAAGAAGGGCTCAACACTGTTTTCCTACTCTATGTTCCACTTGCTTTGAATCCATGCTTTCCCTCTATTTTGCATGCTATGTTTGCTATATTTCTACACTGATTTGGGGGATTTCATCTACTTTAAATATGCATATTTTTGGTCCCTCTTTAATGTTGTAGAACTGCATTTTTGGGTTTGAGCATTGTAGATACCACTTGCTTTGTAAATCCCCTCTTTTCCCCCATTTTTGCATGCCATTGTTGCCATATCTATGCTCACAATTTGACCATGTTTTGTACTGAAAAAATGCTATTTTTGGGGCTGCCTTGCTACTGTTTTTGCTTCCATGTGCCAATTTTGCATGTTTAGCATAGCCGTAGGCCATTTCGGGCACTTAAAATGACATTTCGGGATGATTTCATGCATTGTTTGTCATTTCGTATCATTTTGGGGATGTCTTCCCCTTCATTTAGTTGCTGAAATTCGGTTTGCATGCTTGCATATCACTTTCCATGTCATTTCATGCCTTAATGCATTGCCTCGGTTTGCGTGCCCGTGGGCGCGCACTTCGAGGCGCTCTGTTTTCATTCATCGGCAGCCAATGTGAGTGCGGCCGAGGCTCTCTCATGTTGGCGTAAGCCCATCACGGTATTCCGTATGTCATTTTATGCATTCCTCGGTTTGCGTGTCCGCGGGCACGCATTTCGAGACAGCTTTGTTTTTACCCGACGGCCTCCTATGTGAGTGAGCTGAGGCTCTCCCATGTCGGTATAAGCCCATCGTGGCATTCCGTATGCCATTTCATTCCATTTTATCACCGCCTCGGTTTGCGTGCCCGTGTGCACGCATTTCGAGGCACTTCGGTTTTATCCGATTTGCATTTCACATCATCGCCTCGGTTTGCGTGCCCGTGTGCACGCATTTCGAGGCACTTCAGTTTTATCTGATTTCCATTTTATCACCGCCTCGATTTGCGTGCCCGTGTGTACGCATTTCGAGACACTTCGGTTTTATCCGATTGACATTTCAAATCACCGCCTCGGTTTGCGTGCCCGTGTGCACGTATTTCGAGACACTTTGGTTTTATCTGATTTCCATTTTATCATCGCCTCGGTTTGCGTGCCCGTGTGCACGTATTTCGAGGCACTTCGGTTTTATCCGATTTGCATTTCACATCATCGACTCGGTTTGCGTGCCTGTGTGCACGCATTTCGAGGCACTTCGGTTTTATCCGATTTGCATTTCACATCATCGCCTCGGTTTACGTGCCCGTGTGCACGCATTTCGAGACACTTCGGTTTTATCCGACTTGCATTTCACATCACCGCCTCGGTTTGTGTGCCCATGTGCACGCATTTCGAGGCACTTCGATTTTATCCGGTTTGCATTTCATGCCATCGCCTCGGTTCGCGTGCCCGCGTGCACGCTTTTCGAGGCGTCTCATTTTCATCTCATTTTCATCGGCATTGTGCATAGTAGGCTGTATCTTAGTTGCATTTCATGCATATCATGCATATTGCACGGGAAACGAGGTACGTTTCGTACTCCGAGTGACGGAACGGATCTCAATTCCCAAGTCACCGACACTCCGGATTACCCATGATGGAGTTAGGTTTTGTTGTAGCATTCATCTGCATTCATCCCATATTGAGTCGTGCAATTCGGCTCCTCGGCCATCATGCATCGATATGCGTGATTGGTGGCACGAGGATCGAGGCATGCATATATTTGTGAAATACATTGCTATGCCCTTTTCCTGCTCTCTGTTACAGCAAAACCGAGGAACAGTAACTTTTCGGAGTCCGGCGCGCATTTCGAGAAACATTGCAAACAGAGGCGGATTGGGGCATCCCAGTGGATTTCCGCCCGAGGCAGTCCGGCATACATCATTCATCAGAAGCAAGGCAGTCCCTGGCTTGCATGCCAGTTTACTTCTTTTGTAATTAATTTGTCAATTAATTAGAATCTGTATTATTCTTTTATTTCGGACTGTATATTTATTCGAACCCTCTGCGCGAGGGCATAATTGTAATAAGGGTGTGTGAGTGTGATGTATGTCTCCCAACCTCCATTTCTTTCTCCCTTTTATTTACCCGCTTATGATGGTTAGATATAGGGCATATTTTAATTAGCATAACAGTATGACAGCATGTTTGCATCATTCATCTGTTTTGCATGCACCGGGTTCGGCGCATCATACAAACTGCATCTGTATTTCAATTCCAAATTGAATACTTGATAGCTGTAGCATTTCATATGCCATCTTTAGAATAGCCGAGCCTGCTATAGTTTGCATCTTTGCATGTGTTGCATTAGGTAAATCTGTATATATTAGGATCACGCATGATTTCTAATCGGTTTCTGTTTTGGCTTGGAGTACTCGGTGAGTTTTTATGCTTTAGCATCCTTGCATGCGTGTGAGTGACTGCCATGATAGCATGCTTACCATGAGGCTATTTGCTTATGTGATATAACTGCCTGAATGCCTGTGGGTGGAGGTTGAGTTATTTGGATTGGAACAATGCATTGACTGTTTGTTTTAAGCCCACTAGATAGTGGCAAAATCACTGTTTTCTAAGCCCACCCGAGGGTGGCAAAATCTGCATCTTAAGCCTACCTGCGGGTAGCAAACCATCTTTCAAACAAACAAACATGAAATGTTTTGTTCCCAATTCAGACGACTCAGTCTATACTTGTATGCTGTGCGCATCACATAGTAACCTAGGCTAATAACCGGAATAAGAACTCACAATGTTTTCAAAAACAGATATCATGGTTAGTAGAGGCCGGTCTTTGACCGGGCGAGAGGGGGTGCTCACGATGTGACCTTCCCTAATCGTACCCAAGTTCCCGAGCCAACTTTGGTGATGACGGACACGTGGCCTTTTGGCACCGAGTCAGGGTTTCCTAAATTTCCCATTTTAAAATATTTAGGTGGCGACTCTGTTATCTGGCAAAGCAGTCCATGTTTGGCACTTCTTTCAAAAAATCTGTTTTTCTCAAAACGATTTGCCGGATTTGGACTCTTTGGTTCGAGATTTGGAACCACAACCAAAATCGAGTCTGAACTGTAGCGAGGTCCCTCGCGGGCTTGTTACAAGGATTCAAAAAGAATAAGAAATCAACCCTATCTATTATCCACTCTCTTCCAAACCAAACAAAAAAAGAATCTTCGATGGGATTTTATCATCGTTATCATCATTATCATCAACAACGACAATAACAACAATAACATAACATAACACAACACAACCCAACCTATATGTTCAAAGCACTTCAATAGACAACTACACACGCATACTCAGTCAGTAACAATAACCCCCCCAAAAAAAAGGCGACAAATTTGAAGGTTAAACTCACATGTACATAATGAATAGATAAAACACTAACAAAACAAATTTAAATCTATTACATAGTTAAAACCCTAACAATAATACCCTAACAAAAAATGAAATCTGTTCAAAAAAGCCACAAATCTATTCAAAAAAACCGCAGAATAGATGCGAAGGAGGATGACGATCGATGGTGTTACAATAGAAGGAGATGTTGTGCGACAAAGGGTGGCGATTGATCAGTCACGTCATTGCAATGGTGTGCGACGTCGATGGTGGTGGGATCGTCTTTAGGGACGGTGGCGACGGAGGAAGAAGTAAATCGGCGAAGTGAAGGAGAGACAGAAATGCGAGGTGCTGTGCGACGGAGGATGGTGATCGGTGAGTTACGTCACTGCAATGGTGTGTGACGATGTTGGTGGCAAGATCGCCTTTAGAAATGGCGGTGAGAGAGGAAAAAGTAGATTGGCGTAGTGAAGAAGAGAGATAGATACTTAGAGAGAGGAGATCGGTGGCGGGTGAAGGAGATCGGCGACGGGTAGAAGAGAGAGAGAGAGAGAGAGAGGGGGTTGGTTAGGGTTTAGTTTGGACAGTGAAGGAGACAATAGATGAAGAGAGCAACCAATGAAAGAAATGATTAGTTTGGATTTGGTTTAGAAAATAATATATATATATATATATATGGGTAGTTTGGTCAGTTTATAGAATGATGTCTTTATAGATCCAATGAAAAAATGTCTAGACTTTTGGGCAAAGAAAATCCAAAAATGGATTTATTGCCGAGTGCTCTAGAAAAAGATATTTTAGACATTTTATATAAACTAAAATACTATTTTTTTTTTATCAATTATTTTAATGAAAATAAACATATAGTTTAGATTGAAAATAAATAAAAATATTTTAAACAAAATTTAAATTTTATAATTTATTTTGTTATAAAGGTTAAACTCTGATTCTTATTTGTAATTTCTCCAAAAATATTTAAGAATGATTTTTTTAGTTCTATGAAAAAACATAAATAAATAATGTGTTTGAGTTGTTTTGTAATGATTTTTTTGACTTATCTTATTTTTAGTGATATTTTAAATTTTGTATTTAAAAAAAAAAAAAATTTGTTTAGTCAAGATCCAAATGATACATGTAATGTAATTGTCCCAATTCAATCTAGGGGAACTTACCCGTAAGTTCCATACAGAAAATTTAAAACTCATTTGATCTCAAAACAAAATACTTGCACAAATTAGTTCTACATATTTTTAATTATAACCAAAAAATCACATATTTTTTTCTTTAAATTTATAGAAGTTGTTACATCCCACCATCGTCAGATTTTTGTTAGACGGTCGTCGAAAAATAGCTGGAGTATCTCTGAAAGTTCGTCGGAGTATCCCTAGGATGTTTTGAATATCACTGGAAGTCGCCAAAATGTCCAGAACGTTTGCTGGATATTAAGAATATTGTTAGAGACTCACCAAAATGTTCAGAATATTTTCCCAAAAAATATAGATAAATTAGAGTGAAAAAATAGCAAAATGTACTAAATATTGATAAACTGAAAGGGAAAAAAACGTAACAACAACAAACAACAATAATGGAAAAAAAAACATATGTTAGTTTTCAATTTTTGCAGGGTTTAAGCAAATAATCTCTAATATTGATGATACAGAAAAGCAAACTTTAAAACTATAAAATGTAACAGTTTCCAAGAAAAAAATCTATTAAACATTTATCTTTATTAATCAAACTGAAAAATATGTTATGAAACTTCAAAATTTTATAGTTTTAAAGAATATTATGAAATTGCAAAATTTTATGGTTTTAAAGTATGATTCATTTTAGCATAAAAAAAAATTGAAACTGTACAATTTTATAGTTTTTACTGCCTGTAACTAAATTTCGAAAATAGCTTGTTCGGAATTTGAAAATTTTCTCAATTAAAATAGGAAAAGAGAAGTGTGTAGTTGAGAAAAGGTAAAAAAATTGAGAGATCGAAGGAGAGAAATAGATATAGAGAGAGGATTGTACTCCAACAACTATTTTTGGTTTAGAAATAGTTGGATTTGATGTAGATTTACTTATCTTCTTCGCCGAAAACTCACCTCATTCATTGTTGGTGAGGGTGAAGTAAAGAGTTGGTGGTCGGTGGTTATCGATAAACTTCAATTGATTGTGGTCGTTAGTTACCAGTGATTATATATTAGAAAAAGAAAGAGAATAAGCAAAACGTGGTCGCTGGAAATCAAGAAAAGAAAGAGAGAAGAATGAAGGCAGAGAAGAAGAAAAACGCTACAGGACTTTTTGGTATAGACAAAAGGTTGTAGGACTATATAGGCCACACCTCTTTCAAAGAAGACTTGTTGGTAATTTGCCCTTTCTATCTATACAAAAAATTTATACAAAAATCACACTACATGAATGATATGATAATGTTATTTTAATAAAGAAACATCATCGTTATGAACATTTTGTTTTAAAATAAATAGCTCTCATTAAATTATAGAGAAAATTGGTGATAAATATAATTTAGAGAGTGTCTAAGGCATTAAGTCCAATGAATATTTCTTATTGGTGAGAGGTCCATGTTTTGTGAAATAGTTTGGTGAGAAGTCCTGAAGGACATTTTGTTTCTAATTTTACCCATTGACTTTTTTTTTTATCTGTTTAACTTTTTGTTAACTATTTGTTCAAATTTTTTACCATATCTATTTAATTTTTTCTCTAGCTGTTCAAATTTTTTACCTATTTGTTTAATTTTTTAAAAACTTTTTAATTCAAATTTCGCTTATATGTTTAAATATTTGTCCAAATAAAATTCTATCCGTCTAATTTTTGTCTGTCTATCTAATTTTTTTATCTATCTGTTCAATTTTCCATCAAATTTGAACAAATATGTTATCTTATCTGTTGAAAATCAACATTAATAGATCTGTTTAAAATAAATTTGTTCTTGCAATCTATTTCTTCTTCATCACCTATTGTAGACCGCCCGAACATGCTCTGCACGCCCCCCTTTCGGAGAGGGCGCGAATTGTGTTCTAGCTACTACAGTTCGGACTCCTATCACGGTTCTGAATCTAATCTCACAAAGTGCAATGTAAGACTGATAAATCACCAAAGAGTCCAAATCTGGCAATTGGTTTCGAAAAATCAATTTTAATCAAAAAGCGCCAAACATGGACTGCTTTGCCAGATTTCAGAGTTGCCACCTAAATATTTTGTTTTGGGAAATTTAGGAAACCCTGACTCGTGCCTAAGGCCACGTGTCCGTCATTACCAAAGTTGCCTCGGCTTGGGAACTTGGGTACAAGAGGGGAAGGTCACGAAATGAGCACCCTCGCTCGCCCGATCAAGGGATCGGCCTCTACTAAACATGATATGTTATTTTTGAAAACACATGCGTTCTTATTCCAGTTTTTTGGCTAACTTACTATGTGATGCGCACAACATACAAGTATAGACTCAATCGCAAGAATTGGAACAAAACATCTCATGTTTGTTTTTCGAAAATGGTTTGAAAGTGCTACTCGTAAGTAGGCTAAGACGTGGATTTGCCATCCTCAAGTGGGCTTAGAAAACAACATGATTTTTCCACTCCGTAAAGTGGGCTTAAAAACGCATATTTTGATGAATTGTTCCAATTCAAGTAATGAAGCCTTCATCTACAGGCATTCATGTAGTTATAGCAGTTAACCAAATAGCCTCATGGCAAGCATGCTATCATTGCAGTCACTTACACATATGCAAGGATGCTCAAGCGTAAACACTCACAGTGTATTCCGAGCCAAAACAAAAGCTAGTTAGAAATCATGCATAATCCTAACTATACAAGATGCCTAATGCAACGCATGCAAAAATGCAACTAAAATAGGCTCGGCTATCTAAGATGGCATATGAATGCTACACTTGATACATGTATTCAAATAGGAATTGAAATACAATGCAGTTTGAATGATGCGCCGAGCCCGGTGCATGCAATACAAATGAATGATGCACGCATGTAAGTCATAAGGTATGCTAAATAAAATATGCCCTAAACTAACTATCGAAAGCAGTTAAGTAAAAGGGAGAAAGAAATGGGGGTTGGAAGACATGCACACACACACGCACCCTTATTACAACATTGGCCCTCTCAACGGAGGGTTCGAATAATAAGCTAACTAGCTACGCTAATTAAACTAATTATTACAAACCAAAACTAATTAACTATTCCTAGTTAATTAATTATTACAAAAGAAATCGATTAATTAAGCACATTAACTAATTAAGTACAAAACCAACAAATTAGCTAACTAAGTAAAGCAGCTAAAGCAGTTAAAAGAGGTCCTCGGGGCGAGGGGTGCATGCATGCTCGATTGCCTCGCTCGGAAATCCATTGCTATGCCTAGAATTGCCTCTGTTTGCATTTGATTTGATCTTTGAAAAGTGTACTAACTTCCAGATTGCTTCTACTCCAACATGGGGACCTCCTGGTGGGCTGCCGACCAAAAAAGCGGGCTGTAGACCAGAAAAACTGGTTGTAGACCAGAAAAAATGGTCGGTCGACCACCCCTACTGGTCGGCCGACCAGTTAATTTGCCAAGCTCCAGTTTTGCTGCAACAGAGAACAACAAGGGGCATAACAGTGTATTTGCAAGATATGTGTGCACAACCACTCTCCCTATTATTTCTCAAGGTCAAGGGAGTGCGGTACTCGACTCTCGGGCCACTAACCAAGCATCGCAATGCACGATGGCCGAGAAGCCAAGTTTGCACAAGTCAATATCAATGAATGCACACAAATAGCACATAAAGGCCTCCACCTCTATCATGCTTGATCAAGAGGGTCGGTGACCGAGAAATGCTACATGTTTCATCACTTTGAGTACGAAACGTGCGACATTCCTCGTGTTTGGATCAACGTCCAATCCAAACACATGCAACGCAAACAAGATGATCAATCTTCAATGCTAAAGTGACATGCGTAAGACTCTATCATGTAAGCAATGCATGCATGGCATGTTTAAAAGCTAAGGCAATCAAAGCTAATGAAACATATTACACATGAGACATGCACTATCAATCTCAAATGGTCAAACCAACCCCTGACAGAGGTCGAACATGCCAAAACAATGGCTGAAATATGTTAAGATCAAGGCATACAACACAAGGAGAACATGCTTATTTGACGGCTCATTAACAATGCACAAAGACACAACTCTCAAAAGCTCTAAAGGAATGAAAGAAGTGAGAACATGACATACATACATGCTCTGAAATAACATGTTAAGCGATGCCCAAACATGCAACCATCACAAATATAGCATAGTAGGGTGCTCAAAACTCAAGACTAACTAAGGTACTTGCACCATAGCCAGATCAAGCAAGCCCCAAAGGGCCAAGATGACTCAAAACAGTCCCAAGGCAAGTCAAAACAATGCCAAAACATGCATGGACTAGAGCTAACACATGCTAGAATGGGAGGCATAGAGCATGACGCAAGGCCAATGAGTGGGATTACACTACACATACCAAAACCAAGCATGAGGTGACTTTACCAACAAAAATCAGAGTTGTAACATGGTAAAATAAGGTCAAAAACACGCTGAGATGGTAGCCCAAAAGCTTAGGCAAGCGTGCATACAAATTGGCTCATAAGTGAAACATAAGGCACAACTCTCCAAAAGCATTGAAAGAGTGAAACATGTGAGAGTATGTCTACACTACATGCACTGAAATCATGTGAGAGATGAGGCCAAAGCATGCAAACAACTCAAGTAAAGCATGCTAGAGACTTTGAAACTCAAAGCTAGTGAGCAAGATTGCACTATGGCTATACAAAGCAAGGCATGCATGACCAAAACCACTTCAAATAGAGCTTAAGCATGGAAAAACATGAGTAAAAGCTTGCTGGAGCAGAGCCGAAACATGCTAAAGTGATAGGGCAAAACACCAAGTGAGCTAGGCTAGCATGCAAGATCACACTACAAGTGTGTGAAGCATGCAAGAGGCAACCAAACCAACCCAAGATAGAGTTATGACATGGAAAATAATGGCTAAAAACATGCTTGAACTTAGCAAATTTAAGGCACAAAGACATGCTACTTTGCAAGGCTACAAGTAGGATTATACTACAAGTGCAATAAGCATGCAAGAGGTGACCAAGACAGCCAAAAACAGAGTTAAGGAAGGTCTGAAAAGTCACAAAAATGAGCCTAAACAAAGCCACTAAGAAGTAGAAACACATGCTCTTTTGATGGGCCATCAACACATGCAAACAAGAGAAGAGGAGGGGGGACAACCCCCCACCTATTTGGGACCTTAAAGCCACCTTTTACCACTAAAATTCCTCAGAGTTTCAATGGTAAGAAAGCCAAAAAGAGGTGGTCCCAATAGCTTTAAAAGATAGCAAGAAGTTAAGCAAATAAGGCACAAGAGAGTGAGAGACACCCCTAACTCAAACAAGGCCTCAAACAACCTTTTAAAACTCTTTAAAACAAAGGTTTTTGCAGTTGAAAGTTAAGCCAAAAGAAGCATGCAAAGGTGGCTAAGTATGCAATCAAAACAAAGCTTTAAAAGGGGGAATATGACTCACCCTTGAAGAACAACAAGAACAGCCACTTCTAAGGCAAAACCAAGCCAAAATCACTCAAATGCAACCTCCAAGAACCTCAGCTCAAGAGTGAAGGTGTTTCACTAGGTGTTTAGTGCAAAAGTGTGAACAAAACTCACTTTAAGGCACAAAATACCACAAATTTAGAGAGAGAGGGAGAAATTAAGAGAGAGAGAGATATGTTTAGCCCTAATCCAAATTTCTGAACCTTGAACAAGAGGGAGGAAGCTCCCTTATATAGAATTTCATGCCTCAAGCTTGTTAGACAAGTTAGAGGCGTGGTGCAATCCCTCCATATGTATGGAGGATACCTCCTGTGCCTAACAGCTGGCAAGAAAAATATCTGCAGAAAGTGCAGAAAGGCCGCCGACCAGTTAAAATGGTCGACCGACCACTCCCCGTAGTCGACCGACCACCAAAAGTGGTCTACAGGGAATAAAATTGGTCAGCAAGGGAGGAAGAGGGTCTACAGAGAGAGTAGAAGGTGGTGGCAGGCTACCGGCCACCTTAGGTGGTCCACAGACCACCCACTCTAGCTGACCGACCACCAAAAGTGGTTGGCAGGGCAGAAAAGTGGTCTACAGGGGGGGAAAATTGGTCTACACCCTTGTTCCATCCTTCAGGCAAAGGGTAACAAGGTTTGGTTCAAAAACAAACCAAAAGGAAGAAAGACAAGAGTCCGCAAGGCAAGGCACTCAGCTGGAAGTCCCGAAAACTAGTCTACGGGCCACTACAAGTGGCCTGCAAGAGGCAAAGGTAGCCTATGGCTACAAAAAGTGGCCTACAGGCCTCTGTCTTCCTTTAGGCAAAGACAACAAGGCATGGTCCAAAAACCAGGCCAAAAGGAGAAAGTTAAGAGGTCCCGAGACAAGGCGCTCAGCCAAAGGCTCTGGAAACTCGAAACGAGCACAAATATGCACAATAATCGAGCGCTCAATTGATGACGTCTAAGTCTTAAGGTCGGTCAAAAATGGGGTGTCTACACCTGTTATTTGTTAAAATCATTCCATAAACAAAGATTCATCATTATCACAACATAGATTCATCATCATCATCATCATCATTAACAACAACAACAACAACAACAACAACAACAACAACAAAAACAAAACCCTAATCAACAACAACAAACTATAAATGTGAGGCGCAATTTAGTAGAAAACACCATGAACATAAACTGTGTAGTGCTTACCATTTATGAACCTCGGTCCAAAAGATTAAGATTTGTATACATATATATACATATACATATACATGTATAAATATACATAGATATATACATACATTCAAAGCTAAATACTTGTATATCAGAGAGTGAGAATGAGGGAGAAAGATAGAGAGAGAGAGAGAGAGAGAAAGAGAGAGAGAGAGAAAGAGAAAGTTTTGTGTTGCTAATCGAACAGCTTCAGATCCGCCTTGTCATTGGGGCATGTCGATGGAACCTTGTTAAGGATTGACTCCGACCTTCGATCTAGATTTGAGTGGTAGATGATGTGTTGGTGGGGATGTGAGGCGAGATGGGGACGATAGCTGGACTACGCATGCGGCGCCAGAGTAGAGGTGAGGACGGTAGTGAACCATAAAAGAGACATCGATCAGAGTAAGGATTTGCAGAAGAGAAGATGAGAGTGAGGGTTAGAGTTAGGGGTTTATCTTAGGAAAATAAAAACAAGGATTTGCAAAAAGGGAGTAGGAGAGGACGGTGAAGGCGGTGGTGGGGTTGGTGATGGCGATGGCGATGACAAGGCGAGATGAGGTGGTGAGCGGCAACAGTAAGACGAAGAGAGAGAAGGAGAGAGAGAGAGAGAGAGAGAGAGAGAGAGAGAGAGAGAGAGAGTGTGTGTGTGTGTGTGTGTGTGTGTGTGTTTGATTTTCATGTTCTAATTCATGTATATCATATATACATGGATGTTTTGGGAACTTCTTAGAAAAGTTAGCTTTTTGGCTTTTTAATTTTTTTATACAAAAAAGTCACAAAAAGCCAATTTTTTTACACAAAAAAGTCACAAAAAAGCCAAAAAGTTAGTTTTTAACCAACTTTCCGAAACACTCCATATATAGAAGATATTTTTGTCATTTTGTTTGAATTTGTCCTTTTGGACAAAATATTTGCCAAATAAAATTATAATTTAAACTTTTAGACCGAGTGCCCTAAATTTTATTATAAAATATAAAAATTCTATATAAATTTTTTATTTATATATCATTAATGTTTTTCCAAATACATGCATAGTCTACATATGTTGCTTGTGGGAAGCCACCGATGCCAACTAATTTCATTAAATGTAAGGGTACCCTAATTATCAATTATTTATTTATTTTTTTTTTATTTTTTTGGAGAAAATACATCCTAGCGGTACAGAAAAGTTTTGTTTTATACAAATATGGAAGGGTGCAAGTTCCACGCCCACAACAGAATCACTTGCACCTTACATGTTTTTGTAATTTTTTTTTTCTATCTCACTATACTGTAATTCTCCCTTTTTCTCATCAACTGATATATAAATAAAACAAATATACAGAATGGTATATCATATGCCTCACTTACCATCGTTATAGTCTTTAATTATAATTTATTGTAGTATTAGTTATGACTTAGTTATTACATGATTATACATATTGTGGTGTTAATTATAGTACATATTGATTATTATACTAATTTAATTATGATTCAAAAGTCTTTGGTTATACCTTCATGTGATTGGTTATAATTTTATTTTTTTTAAATGACTAAAGAGTATCTAATTATCACACCACAAATATCATAATTTGTACCGTAGCATGCCTCGAAGTTGTGATCTTCAAATAAAGTATTTAAAGAAGTTCTAATTACAAAAATATCGCTTTGTCATAGTTAGTCAACTCATATCCAGTAGATATATAGCATGCACACATCAAAGATAATTTATATGAGTTGACTAATTATGACGTTGTGATATCCTTGTAATTAGAACTTATTAGTATAAATTAACGCCCTCCACAGACCAGGTCAATGCCCTCTAGTCGACTGGAGGAACCAACTCCAATAGAAATATAGCATGCACACATCAAAGATAATTTACATGAGTTGATTAATTATGACAATGAGACATTCCTGTAATTAGATCACTTATTTAGGGGTTATTTGGGATGACCTAAATAAGTGTATTTTTTGTCTTTTTATAAAAAAATGTGCAGAAAAGTAGAAAAGTAATGTGATAGAAAAAAAGATAAAAAGAAAAATTATTTTGTGTATACCAAATTTAGCCTTAAAATAAGCTATGTTGCAAATTAACGCCCTCCACAGACCAGTTCAACGCCCTCTAGTTCACTGGAGGAACCAACTCCAATAGAAATAGAGCATGCACACATCAAAGATAATTTAAATGAGTTGACTAATTATGATATTCTTGTAATTAGAACCTATTAGTACAAATTAACGCCCTCCACTGACCTGGTCTGCGGAGCTTATTAGTGAGATTTATTGTAAGTCTTATTTTGCTAATCTGAATAATTTTATAAGGGTCTTTGTATATATTATATATATAGAAAAAATTAGGTCGATTAATAATCACAATTTATTCAATTTAGGAAAATTTATGTGTAGATCTTAATAGATGGACTTATTATTCAATAGATCATGTGATAATTAATAGTGTTTTTCATCAAACACTATTAAAAAAAAAAGTCACTAATTATTAATTTTCAGTAATAGTTTGAAAATTTTGTCAAAAAAATGTTACTAATTATAAGTTTTAGCAACTGTTTTAAAAATCGTTACAAAAAAGTCACTAATTTTCAACTTTCAATGACAATTTGAAAAATTTGTCACAGAAAAATGTCACTACTTGTAAGTTTTAGTAACAATTTATAAAAATCATGATAAAAAGGTCACTAATTATCAATTTTTAGCAACAGATATAAAAAATCGTCACCAAAAGTTATTTTCAGCGATAATTTTATTAAAACTTATTTTAAATCGAACTTGATGAGAATTAAGTTCAACTATTAATATCTATTAGTAGTTTACCCTTCAATTTATCACATTTGTATCAAAAAATAAACGAAAAATGTGTTTCAAAAAATAGACCATTCATTTTTTTAAATTTTTTATTTTATAATAAACATGATAAACTGAATAAGTTACGACCATTAGATTGACCTAATTTTTTATCTACATAATATATTTGAAGAAACTCATAAAATAAATGATTTGAATCACTAAATAAAATCCCGTGATAAACTCTATGAACTCAAAGAACGCCTTCTAATTTAGATTATGAACTTAGAAGAAGCCCGGTCCATTTCTATCACGTTTGTGTGGGAAAGAGAAAAATCCAAAATGGTGGCAGATGTTGTATACTCCTTCCGTCCTAAAATATTAGTCCCTTATTCCATTTTTTATTGTCCCAAAATATTAGTCCCTCTTAAAAAATCAAGTACAAAAATAATATAAATTTCCTATTTTGCCCTTCTTTTAAATTAATAAACAATATAAAAAGTACAATTATGACATTGATATTCTCAAAAAATGTACTATCAAAAGGATAATTTTGGAAAATCAATTTTTTTCAAATGCAATAATTGTACTATAAAAAAAAATTAAATTCCCTAAAAAAGACCATTATTTTGGGATGAAAGGAGTATAAGTTTTGTATAAATAAGATTTATTTTCTTTCTTGATTTTCAAAGTCAACAATGTTACACTCGAGTGACTGGAGGATGTCCAGTCATTTTCCTTTCCCTATGTTATTGATTTTTATAGTTGATTATGCATACTTTCCCATCCATATAGATCAACTCTTCTCAAACAGTCAAAAGCATTTACACATCCAACTATACAGATGGGGAAGTAAGATGAATGGTCACTCTTTCGAAAAATTATTAGGTGATCTAGGGACAGTGCGTGTCTCTGTCTTTCATTAATCATCAAAGGCCAATCCTTCTTGTTGCTTTCCCCCATTCCCAAAACGAAAATGTGAATTTCACATTTTCACCTATCACAACACTCTTTGAGCACTACGACTTAAAACTATTAAATAATTTCTCCACTCTAATATGGTATTAAAAAAAAAAAAATCAAAAAAATTACAATTTACGATTTTTTATTTTGTATTTTTGTTTTTTATAATGAAATAACGAAACTTTAGAAACTACAATAGATCTTACTACAATGAAATGATATCATATCAATAATCAAGAAAAAATTGTAATAATTGTTAGTTTGTATAGCATTACTCTTTTAAGAGTTCTATATTACTAATATTAATTCCAGTCAATCTTTGAAAGTTCAAAGTCTAATTGCAATTTTTCAAAGTCTATCCGAGTTTTAGATATGCATATACTAAATTTGATACTGACACCATACAGCTAATAACATTATCATACAGAGAACAAGGAAAAATTATTAAGTATTCTCATAGTATCACGTGTTCATATTCTTTTACTAATCATCATTCATCATGTCCCTTCATATTTTTCAATCATTTAATACAAAAACTTAAGTTTCACATTTTCCATCAATCATAAATATTTGAAACTCTACGTGATGGTGTTCTAGGAGTACCCAATAACTTTCCGAGAACTAGAACCATATGGTCCATGCCAAACGTCTTCCAATAACGTTATAAAATCATGAATAAACGATAAGTTTGCATGTTTGGTGTAATTGAGATCAGCAAATGATGGTTTTTCCACTCACTTTCATCTGCATTTTCACTCTTCTTCTCTCCCTCTTCACCAAACTCTCCATGGCAATCGACACCCTATCTCCAAACGAAACACTCACCGACAATGGTAAACTTGTCTCCTCTGGCGAAGCGTTCGAATTAGGCTTCTTCAATCCACCATATTCCAACAATCGCTATATCGGAATATGGTTTAAGAATGTCAAAATACAAACACCCATCTGGGTGGCAAACAAAAACAACCCAATATCAGATTCATCAGGCCTCCTCACAATCACCGCCACCGGCAACATCATCATCACCACTACCACCACCACCAACCAAACAACCACCGTTTGGTCTTCCTCAAATTCATCACCACCAACTCCATCAAACAACCCAATCTTGCAGCTGCTAGACTCTGGCAACCTTGTGGTGAAAAATGGTCGCGGTAATTATCTGTGGCAAAGTTTTGATTACCCTTGCGATACATTAGTACCTGGTATGAAGCTCGGATGGAACTTGAGAACCAATCAAGAATGGTTCTTAACATCGTGGAAAACCTTGCAAGATCCATCGTCTGGCGACTATACGTACAAACTAGACCGTCGTGGCCTCCCACAAATAGTCCTTCACCAAGGATCAACAGTGAAGTATCGAAGCGGTTCTTGGGACGGTGTTCGCTTCGGTGGAGACCCTCCTCTACACACAAAGGCAGTGGTCGATCCCAACTTCATCTTCAACTCAACCGATGTTTACTACTCCTTTAAGAACATGGATGACACTGCTATTTCAAGGTTTGTAGTGAACCAGACAGGCTCGCTTCAGCTCCTCACATGGAATGAAAGGCTTGGCGAATGGTTCAATTTAATTACAATGCAACGCGATGCTTGTGATGTCTATGCAACGTGTGGCCCTTACGGCTTATGTCGCTTCGACGTTTTAGCTGCTTGTCACTGCCCAAATGGGTTCATACCCAGATTGCAACAGGAGTGGGACAGGGGTGAGTGGTCAGGTGGGTGCGTGCGGAGGACACCAATGAATTGCAGTGCCCCTCAGGGATTCAGAAAATTGCCAGGGCTGAAATTGCCAGACTCATCGTATTTCTTAGTGGATATGACCAAGATGAGTCTGGTCGACTGCAAAGAGGCTTGTTTGAGAAATTGTACTTGTGTTGCTTTTTCACTAACTAGTGTGAGTGGCTGTGTGGTATGGTTTGGAGAGTTGCTTGATATGAAAGAGTTTAGTGAACATGGACAAGATTTGTATATTCGGATGGCTGCTTCTGATCTCGGTAAGTGTTTGCCATATTAATCATCATTTTTCCCATTTTGATTTATGTTTTTGGTTAATATAATGATGCTGTTATATGCATTTCTTAAAAAAAACAAAAAAATGTTACTTTTGTCATTTTTATTTATTATTCATGAGTCAATATCATATAAAAAATAGACATCTTTGCACTCGTGGTGTGTCAACAATGTTGGGATTGTTACATATCTCAAATATATATAGTAGCATAATCGCACACATAAAATAGAAAAATGTACAGAAAAGTTGCAGCAAAAATTTTCCTATGTTGGTGAGAATGAAATTCACTCTCTTTAGAGTACAATGACGAGAACAAAAACTCAATACCAATATCGTATTTTTCCACTTAAGAGTAACTAAATCCCATGCCAACTGGCTTCCTGCTCAGACCCGGTGCCCTTAGTATTTTCTTAATTTCGCCCATATAGAATTCTCACAAGTAACCATATTTATAGGCAAACTATAGAAATATCAATCCATACATAATGGATTCTTTGTGGATTCTAGACTCCACAAACTAATCAAAATACATGTAAAAAAAACCAATAGCTGTATGGATCCGGTAGACTAGAAGGCATACACTTAACAAACATGGTATATATCTAACGTGTCATGATAGTATTCACTCATTTTTATTTTGAATACAGTAATAAGATAATAAATAAAATATGATATTTTTACATTATTGAGTAAAAAACAATCAATTTTGAATCGACCTTTGACTTAATATACAGAACAGCAATGCTAGGTATCATGAAAAACCTTTCATGAAAATAATCATGAAAGCTTTGTGACATTTGGATTACACTTAGAATAAAGCACCATACACTAATCAAGGTAATCCAAAGATCATAAATTTTTCATGATCATTTTCATGACAAGATTTTCATGATCCCTAACTTTTCCCTATACAGAAACCATCCATTAAGAGTTGTCTTTTGCTCCTTTCGATACACTATTTAGTCAAAAAAAATTAGTTGTTGTTTATTAATTTGTGACAATGTTAGCATGGCCCAGACTGGGAGTGCATTAAATTTAATGGGTAAATTACAAATACACCTCTAAGATTTACTTAAATTACAAATTATCTTATGTGATTTTAGAAATTACATTATGCCGTAACAAAAAGGTCCTTTTATTAATAAATCATCAAGTTAATTAATAGTTTTTAATAATGTTAAAATTTGATTTCAATTAATAATTTAGATAATTTTATTATTGTATAGGTGAACAGTTAGAAATTTCACTTTTTCAATTAATTCTGTTAAATAAAAAATTCTAACAGGGAGGTATTTGTAATTTTTCAAACCACAGGGAACGATTTGTATTTTAAGTAAACTTTAAGAGGTGTATTTGTAATTCATCCAATAACATGGTCGAATTCAAGTACTTATTTATTTTTTTATTTTTTTTTAGCGAGTGCATTACATATAATTTTTAGTGAGTACATTACACTGTATTTTATTTTCTATTTTTTATTTTTTTGGACAAGTAGATTACTTGTGCCCATTGGTTAATTCAAGTACATACATCCAGAATTATATTAACATGTTTTATGAATAAATGTTAATCTCATTGGCTAATGTTTTATATTATGTTTTCTTATGTTTTTGGTGGATACTAAAAAGGATCCAATAAAAAGAACAAACAAACTGCAGTGATTACATCAACAATAGTCATTTCAGGGGTTCTTGTCTTGATTTTAATCGGCTGGTATTTTTTGAAGGAGCTTCACATGAGAAGAGGTAAAATTTTATGCTTGAGTTAATTAATTTATTTATTTTTGAAAAATTGTTTCAGTAGTTAATGTCATCCAACTATTTGACATAATGTTTATTTGACAAAATTGATGTTCCACAAAGACTTCCATCTTAGCAACCCAAGAGTCCGCACTCCGGCCAAATTCACTTGTTCAAAAGTCTTTGTATGTGGACTTTTTATTATATGCACTTTCATTTAGAATGTACATATTTTTAAACTTCTTAACGTATGTACGTCGACAAAATTCAAATTTTTTCAAAATTTTGAAGTCTATTTTGTGAATTTAAATTTATCATTCCGTCATTAATAAAAAAAATTTCTCAAATTTATGCTTAAATTTGACTTTTTCGATTGAATTATTTCATAACAACCAAAACATTTACTCAATTTTTTATTTATCAAAAAAAAAAAAAAAAAAACATTTACTCAATTTTTTTTTACATTTAAATTTGAATATCAATCCTTTTTCTCATCTGAAAGGTCAAGGATCATCGTCACTTTGACCAATGAATAACATTAGGATGAAGAAAGAGAAAAGATAACTTGTTCTTAAAATGAAGAAATCTCAAGGATCATTCTCACTCTAATACTCAAACATGTCTTAATATATGGTTATAATGACAAATAAGATTTTAATTTGTCTATTCTAGTTTGATTTTACGTTGTGTAATGAAAAAAGAGTAAAAAAAGATAACAAATAATTAACTATTTGAGCCTAAGGAACTTCTATCTAAGAGATCTTAAGTTCAAGTCTTGATGTCATATTTAGTTGATATGTGAAGCTAGTGGGTAGTCACACATATCTGAGTTTGCGCTCTTCTCTCTCTCACGATGCATGTTTATATGTATCTGTGCAACTACATCTAACAACTTAGCCTGTGTCGCATATTTATGGCTCCTTGCTTTAGCAATTTTGATTAGTGATATTTTAAGATCATTTGGACTATAAAAGTGAATTGCATGATATTCAATTACCCTAGCAACTAAGTACAAAGACAAATAGCAAATCATAATAAATGTTTATTCTTTTTTCTCTGCATCAATTTGGACTATATCATTTTATAAGTTTCTATTGATGATAAGAAGAGAAGATAATTATCGCATATAGTGTAATGTAGGATTGGAGGGACTATTGGAGTGCTTTTTCTTTTATGTATTAAATATTTCTTGTGTAAATAATTTTCCAATCATTACAGCTCAGAGATTGGATAATATAAACCAAAAGGTTCAAGACAACAACCAAAGAATTGTGGAGGAAGAGGACTTAGCATTACTTTTATTTGATTTGGCCACCGTTTCTAGTGCCACTAACAACTTCTCCTTAACAAATAAGATTGGAGAAGGTGGTTTTGGTCCTGTTTATCGGGTAATTTTCCATAATGTATGCAAATTTAACAATCAAATGTTGATTTTTTTTTTGGCTTTAGTCATGGTAAATTGTTAGTCTTTCTTGACTTGTTGAGTAATATCAAGGTTCATGATAAACCATAGGGTGAACTCACAACTGGAAAAGAAATAGCTGTGAAGAGACTCTCCAAAACTTCAGGGCAAGGCCTCACAGAGTTCAAGAATGAGGTCATCTTAATTTCAAAGCTGCAACATCGCAATCTAGTTAGACTTTTGGGATGTTGCATTCATGAAGAGGAGAGGATGTTGATCTATGAGTACATGCCAAACAAAAGTTTAGACACATTCATCTTTAGTTAAGATCTAAACACTTGAAATCTTTCACAATCTTTACCTAAAATATACTGAGTTTTTTTAACTTAATTTAAATTTAAATTGTTTCAGATCAAACAAGTGGTACATCACTTGATTGGAAAAAGCGCTTTGACATAATAGTGGGAATTGCTCGAGGACTTCTCTATCTTCATCGAGATTCAAGATTGAGAGTAATTCATAGGGATTTGAAAGCAGGAAACATTTTGTTGGACAGTGAGATGAATCCTAAAATTGCAGACTTTGGGTTAGCAAGATCTTTTGGTGGTGATCAATTTGAAGAAAATACAAATAGGATTATTGGGACTTAGTAAGTACATACTCTTTGTCTCTCACTTCTCTTATATTTATGTATAGAGCTTTCCATTTGATATATTTCCCTAATGATTGTGTGTAGTGGCTATATGTCTCCTGAATATGCAATAAATGGGCACTTTTCAGTAAAATCCGATGTTTTTAGCTTTGGTGTAATGGTTTTAGAGATTGTGAGTGGCAAGAAGAATAGAGGATTTTATGATCCTGATCATGGCCTCAACCTTTTGGGACATGTGAGTTCAAAATTTAATGTTACCAATTGTATGAGGTTAGAATTTGTTTTATGGTGTGAATCAAATTATGAATTGTTTTTTGATGTAGGCATGGAAGTTATGGAACGAAGGAAAGCCTATAAAACTATTTGATGTTTTCATGGAAGATCCAATTCCCACATTAGAAGTGTTAAGATGTATCCAAGTAGCCCTTTTGTGTGTGCAGCAACGTCCTGAAGACAGACCGACAATGTCATCCGTGTTGTTAATGTTGGATAGTGAGAACCAAGTGTTGCCTATGCCTAAACAACCTGGCTTTTACTCTGAAAGAGTTATAACTGATATAGATTATTCGTCAACTGGGAAACATCATTGTACAACAAATGAAGTAACCATAACAATGCTACATGGTAGATAGATTTGTTGTTCTAATCTTTGTAAAAAATTATTTGTATAGCTTATATTGCTTTGTAAATGTAAAATCTTACCTACCAAACTCGTAAATTTGTAATTTGTTTGGGGAAAAGAAAAAGAAAATAAATTAATTTTATTACATGATTTTAATTATTCAATGCAAATGTTATTGTCATTTTAGTTGAAATCATTTGGGATAATATTAATCATATAAACACTTGGCTTTGTACCTACCTCTTGCTCTGTCAGTGACTTCAAATTTTTTTTTTTTTTTAATTTTTTGGGAGCAAGATCATACTTAACTAACTGTTGTCTGTCTTGTGTTTTACTAATTGCTTTTTGTAATTATGAAATTCATGCACTTTGCTTGAAGACCCCTAGTGCTAATGTTTGGTTAAAGGAGAAAACTAAGGTGTTACAAAAAGTACAAATTATAACTTTTTATTCTTATAGTTTGACCCAAATATAATTTTGATTCATCTTATTTCAATTTCAAAAATTTAGGGCCTAAATTTTTAAGTTTTGATTTGGTCATTCCAATATGACAAAAGGTCAAACACTTGGGCATAACAACAAATTGCACTTTTGGCGACTAAATTTATTTAGTCGCCCAAAAGTTGTGGAATTGGTGACCAAAAATTACATTAGTTGGTGAAAGTATAATATTTAGCTACTAATTTTTTTTAGTCGGGGTATATTGATTATTGGCGACTAAAAAGAAATTTAGTCGCTAAAAATGCCACAATTGGTGACTGAAAATTTTTTTCGTCGCTGTATATATAGCGATTCTGGGTTTGGACTCCAGCTTTGTTGTATTTCAGACTCGGGTCTCGTGGCTTAATATTGTTAATTATGTCTTTTCTCCCTTCCACTTTTTGAATTTGAGTTTTGGAATGTGTTGGGCATGTTTAGAACAGTTGGATTGTTAGTTGGTCTAGAATGAAGTTGCCCAGATTTTGGCTTCTTCGCTCGAGCGAAGCTTTCCTTGCTCGAGCGAGCTTAGTGATCTCCTAGTATTTCTTTCAGTTCTGTAGAGTTCTAGGAGGGTATCGTTCGTCGCTCGAGTGAGTACTCTTGCGCTTGAGCGACGGTCTTTGTCTGCAAAACTTCTGAGGATTTGTATTCTTTGCTCGAGCGAAGATTCTTGCGCTCGAGCGAGGTCACTTATTGTATCTGGTCGCTTGAGCGACAACTCCTTCGCTCGAGTGAGCCTCGTGTATATCAGTTTGCAGCAGAGCAATTTTATATCACTTTTTGATTTCCTTTTTACTGAAAACCCTAATTCGGCATTCTCTCTCTCTAAAATACTCTCTCTCTCTACAAATACACCTAGATTCAGGGATCTCTTAACCCTAGTCCCTTTGTTAAAAAGATAGAGCATCATGTGGGCTTCCATTTAATCCAAGTAAAAATGAGTTTGGGCATTTTTTAAGTTCCTCTTTTTCTCGATTGGGCTTCTACACTTGAGGTAGGGATATTCTACACTTTAATATATTTTTTAATCTAGGTATTTGTTGTATGTATACATGATGAGATTTGGGAGTGATTTTGGGTAAACTAGGGTTTGGGTTGAAATTAAAAGAGGCGTTTTCCATGTTGGGTTACAAAATGAACATGGGGCTTTGAATATGAAGTTCTCTTGTGATTAAATGGTAAAATTTAGTCTTTGGATTGATACTTGGAAAAATGAGTAAATTTGCCCTAATTTGTGTTGAAGAATTATTTTGTACAAATAATGGAATTGATATGAAAATATGAAATAGAGAGGATGTATGAATGAGTAGTGTAGTTGGATTTGTTAAATCACTCACCTATGGAAATTTGATAATTTATTTGTTATAAAGATTGTATATCTGTTTAGAAATATCTGTATTGGGCTATCGGTGGAGGATAGCTATAATTGTTGTAGAAATTGCATGGGGATTAGGTGAATTGAAACTAATCACTTAAATTGAGTTATTGAATATGACGGCATCATAGGGCATTGAATATGCATTGTTGATAGTCATTGAATGTGACGATATTTAAGATACATTGTATATGTATAGTTGTTTGGGAGGAAAAAGGGAATGTACTCCATGTTTTTGGAGGAGATAGAGAATGGACTCCATTGAAAATTAAGTTGGCCGGAATGTCTAGGGTGAAAGTCCCGAAATCTTATGTAAACATGGGTGTTGATCCTGCAGACGAAATTTTCGTAAAATGGCAAGATTAAAGTGTTTATATGTTTGTTGTATTGATTGAAAACCATTGAGTTGTAATCTCAGTTGGGTTATTCGGAGAATTGTAAATTTGGCCTATGAGTCGAAATGAAATAAACAAATATGAAATGAATAAATTTGAATGGATCTAGATGTGAATGTTGGAATCATGTTGTCATGTGAAGTAGATGTGCTTTGGTTATAAGTGTTGAACATATATACACTTGACACTCATATCTTAGTTAAACCTCATTGATTGTGATAGATTGTTTCTACTGGGTTTTGGCTCATCCTACTTGGGAAACCATTTTCAGGTACAGGTGATATGCTTCCACCAAGGACGTAGTTTGGGAGGACTTAGGAGCTAGAGGCTCTATTTTTGTTACTCTAGTGTTTAATTGTTTATTCAAGCCAAGGGCTTTAAATGTATAGAGCTTACGACTCTCTTTTTTTGTAACCAAGTTATATCTTGGAAAGATGTAAGCTCGTAGGGCATCCATTTTGTTGCTTTTAACTAGTGTTATATGCTAAAAATTCAGGATGAACATTTATGAATGTATAATGAATGTAATACCTTTTGTAACACGAACTCTGATGTATGAAAGTATACTAATTCTATTATGTTCATAACTCTTTTGAGTTTGTTTATTTATATTATTTTAAGGACGTTACAACTTGGTATTAGAGCGTATCGGGTTTGAATACTTTGGGTATGTGGGAAGTGGTTAGTACCACAATGGGTTTGTCTCGCTTGTTAGAGACTTAAGTATGGATGTTATGTGCTTATATGATAACATGCTTAAGTGATTATATGGGTATGGGATTTAGTTCCTAAGATGTTGATTGTGTTTATGGGTTTCTAGAAGTCCGATTAGAAGAGCACTTGATCACTGCTATTTCTAATTGGAACTCTAGCAACGCCGCGGGACAGTCACTATCTAGGAAGGAAATTCGTATGTGTTTATATGATCAAGCGCTTATGTAGAGTGAGTTATTGTTGTCCACCGTATTAGGATGTGAGTGAACTAGCTTCAGCACATTTGTAAATGTGCTAATCTCTTTGTTACCTTCATTAGGATGTTAGGACTTGATCGTGGTGGTAGGTGTAGTAGGCCTAGAAGGCATGAGATGCCTATACCGGATGAAATTCTGGCGGAGGAGGAGGGAATTGGTCAGGCCAATGTGACCGAACCGGTTGATCAGCAGGCCATGGGCACCTTAGCCCGCGAGATGGCCGGAGCTTTGCAGGAATCCATAGATATTCTTAGGGCTGAGAATCAAGTCCAGGCCCAAGTGATTGAAACAAGGCCGTCTTTTCAGAAGAGGGAGTTCTTCCGATTGAATCCGGACGAGTTTTTAGGTGATCCCAAGGAGCCACTGAAAATTGATGAGTGGCTGGAATAGATGGTGAAAACTTTTGAGATGCTTGGCATCGAAAACAAGGGTTTGAGAGTGACCTTGGCATCTTTCCAGTTGAAGGGAGAAGCGGGTCAGTGGTGGAAATAAGCGCGGGGGTGCATTGGAGGAATATGTGAGGCCTTTGTTGATGCTTTCCAAGATAAGTACTTACGTGCTATAGTAAGAGAGAAGTTGAAGGATCAGTTTTCTCAGCTCAAGCAATTGAACACACCAGTGGCTGAGTTTGAAGCCACGTTCACTAGTTTGTCAAGGTTTGCACCAGAGTTGGTGGCGACAGAGGAGTGCCGGTGTTTGGAGTTCGAGAAGAAATTACAGACCGGGCTCATGTTTAGAGTGGCCGGATCCATGATGAGGGACTATAAGCGCCTCGTGAAGGCTACAACCCATCTTGAGACTATCATGGATGCGGATGAGGAGAGGGTAAGGGGCTCTAGGAGGAGTCATGATGGACAAGGGGACAGTAAGAGGTAGAGGGGTTCTAATCCCCAACAGTCCCAGAGAACGCATTTGAGGTCTACCTTTCCAGTGTCGAGTTTAGGTTTTGGAAGAGGTGGTTAGGGAGACATCACTTGTTTCAAGTGTGGCCAGTTAGGCCACAAGTCTCCAGCTTGCCTACAGAAGGGAGGAGGGCAGCAAGCAGCATTATCTTCGGCTCGTTCTCAGGGCCAGAGTCAGGAGAGAGACCAGTCGCTCACTTGTTATCAGTGCGGGCAGGCGGGGTACTTGAAGAGGTTTTGCCCACAATTGGGTGGCACACTTGGTGCGTCTGGTTCGAGGTAGGCACAGAGTTACCAGCCAGCACAGGCCTCGAGGGCCAATCAGGGAGCCTTTTCAGCTCAGTTAGTGCAGTAGTCTTATGCTCCGAGGGGTGAGCAGGTAGATCAAAGGCCAACAGGGCGTGTGTATTGTTGTTACCGCACCAGATCTTGTACTGGCTCCATCTGTTGTGAGAGGTACCTTCTTGTTTTACAATTTAGTTGCTAGTGTGTTGATTGATATGGGTGCATCCCATTCCTTTATTTCTTTTGTATTTGCATCAGTTTTGGGGTTGGAGTTGGCATAGTTAGCATCTCCTATTTGTGTAGAGTCACCTATTGGTGGTGAGATGATTCTGAAACAGGGGTGTCGGGGCTATGACATAGAGGTCATTGGTCGTTGACTTCTATTTGCATTTGGTTTGCTTGATATGACTAGCTTTGATGTTATTTTGGGTATGGACTGGTTATCGTCATACCGGGCCTGTTATAGATTGCTACCGTCAAAGGGTTACTGTATATACCTTGAACATTGATTGCTTTTATTTCTTGGGGAACAAGGTGGATAGAGTCTTATCACTGGTATGTGATCCACGTAGGCGGAGTGAAACTTAGTTGTCTCCTTACTAGCTTCTTGAGTAGTGAGTGTGGTGAAGTTCGAGTAGAGTTACCAGAGTAGTTTATGAGTACTCGGATGTCTTTCCGGAGGATCTTACTAGTTTACCACCTCACCGAGAGATCGAGTTCTCTATTGATTTAATGCCTGGCAAGACATCGATTTCTATGGCACCGTATCAGTTTGCGCCTGTTGAGTTGAGTGAGTTGAAGATTCAACTCTAGGAATTACTAGATAAGGGTTTTATTGCCCCAGTACTTCGCCTTGGAGAGCACCGGCCATCTTTGCTAAAAAGAAAGATGGAGCCTTGCGACTTTGTATCGATTACCGGAAGTTGAATCGGGTTACTGGTAAGAACAAGTATCTAATGCCATGTATAGATGAGCTGTTTGATCAGTTGAAAGGGTCTCGTTGTTTCTCTAAGATAGATCTAAGATTGGGTTACCATCAGTTGAGGGTAGGAGATGAGGATATCCCAAAGATAGCATTCCATACGTGGTATGGCCACTATGAGTTTCTTGTGATGCCTTTTGGGTTAACCAATGCTCCAGCTGTATTTTATGGACTTGATGAACCGAATCTTCCGAGAGTTCTTAGACCCTTTTGTAGTCGTCTTTGTGGATGATATCTTGATTTATTCACCCTCTGAAGAGGAGCACAAGGAACAATTGTTGAGTGGTGCTTGAGTTGCTTAGAGCCCATAAGCTGTATGTTAAGTTCGGGAAGTGTGAGTTCTGGCTAAAAGAGGTTAAGTTCTTAGGCCATGTGGTATCCGGGGAAGGAGTGACTATAGATTCATCCAAAATAGAGGCAGTGCATGATTGGGCATAGCCTAAGAATGCCTTCGAGATTCGTAGTTTCTTGGGATTGGCCGGGTATTACTGTCGGTTTGTGAAAGATTTCTCTAAATTAGTTTCGCCTCTGACTAGATTGACGAGGAAATGGGTCAAATTTGTGTGGAATGAGATTTGTGAAAAGTCGTTCCAAGAGCTTAAGGTTAGACTTACCACCGCTCCAGTCTTAATTATTCCGGAGAGGGGTTTGGCTATTCAGTGTATTGTGATGCTTCACGGGAAGGTTTGGGTTGTGTATTGATGTAAGAGGGGAAGGTAGTAGCCTATGACTCACAGCAGTTGAAAGCCCATGAAAGGAACTACCCTATTCACGACTTAGAGTTAACGGTGGTGATTTTTGCCTTGAAATTTGGAGGCACTATCTATATGGTGAGAAATTTGAGTTGTTTTCTGATCACAAGAGTGTGAAATATCTGTTTACACAGAAAGACTTGAATTTGAGGCAGAGAAGGTGGATGGAGTTCATAGAGGATTATGATTTTTAGTTGTATTATCATCTGGAGAAGGCCAATGTTGTGGCCAATGCCTTGAGTAGGAAGTCAATTAGCAGCGTAACTTGTATCGCCATCTGGGAATGGGAAATGTTGGGTACTCTTGGGAAGTTTGACTTGTATTTGGGCGAGTTTGTTGAATCTGCGGCCTTATTTTCTGTAGTTGCACAACCTACACCTATGAACTGAGTGTTAAAAGCGTAGAAAAGTGATCTTGAGGTAGAATCCCTGCTGGAGAAGATCTTCAATGGGAAGGTAGAGAAGGGTTTGAATGTGTATCCCAACCAGAGTGTGAGATACCGTGATTGTTTGTTCGTAACCGGAGTCTTGCAGAAAGGAAGTACTCCGAGAATTTCACCATTCACGCCTTGCGGTGCATCTGGGAGGCATGAAGATGTATAATGACCTTAGTCGCCAGTTTTGGTGGAGGGGTATGAAGAAGGATGTAGCTGTGGTTTGTATCGAAGTGCCTTACTTGTCAGCAAATGAAGGTTAAGCATCAGAGGCCAGCGGGTTTGTTGCAACCCTTGCCTATAGCCGAGTGGAAATGGGAGTATGTTATGATAGATTTTGTTATCGGTCTTCCGAGGACTCAACGAGGTAGTGATGCCATTTGGGTGGTAGTTGATCGATTGATCAAGTCGGTGCATTTTATTCCTATGCGTGTAAGTGATTCGGTAGATTATCTTGCTGACCTTTACATTAGGGGCATAATGAGATTGCACGGAGTCCCTGTGACGATTGTCTCAGATAGAGATCTCTGTTTTACAGCTCAGTTGTGGCAGAGCTTACAGAGTGCCTTGGGCACTCGGTTAACCTTTAGCATTGCTTACCATCCTCAGACTTATGGGCAGTCCGAGCGTACTATTTAGATTCTTGAGGATATGTTTTGAGGTTGTGCCCTTGATTTTAAGGGGTCGTGGGAGAGACACTTACCCTTAGTGGAGTTTGCCTACAATAACAGCTTCTAATCGAGTATTGGCACGGCACTATTTGAGGTCTTGTATGGCCGACCATGTAGATTTCCAGTGTGTTGGGCCGAGGTGGGTGATGCACCTCTGTTGGGTCCAGAGTTGGTTCGCAAAACGATGGAGAAAGTGACATTTATCCATAAGAGGTTGGTTACAGCCCAGAATCGCCAGAAGAGTTATGTTGACCGTAGGAGGAGACCTTTGTCTTTTGAGGTGAGAGACCATGTCTTTTTGAAAATATCACCTAGCGCGGGGTCTTATGAGATTTGGGAAAAGCTGGAAGTTATCCCATCGATTTATTGGCCCCTTTTAAGATCCTTGAGCATATTGGGGAGGTTGCCTATCGTTTGGCGCTACCGTTATAACTTTTCGGAGTGCATGGCGTATTTCATATTAGTATGCTTCGGAAGTATGAGCCGGATCCATTGCAACGTGTTGGGCTGGACCGACTTAGAGATGAACGAGGATGCCTCGTATGCGGAGAAACCGGCGACAGTCTTGGATAGACGGGACCAAGTCTTGCGAGGCAAAACAATTCCCTTGGTCAAAGTATTATGGAAACATCACGGGGTTGAGGAAGCAACTTGGAAACGTGAATTGGAAGTCCGAGAGAAATATCCCGGACTTATTTGTCAATGTTTGAGCATATGTTGAGATTTTAGTTTTGTTTATGAATTATAAGAACATTGTATATATTTTGAATTATGAGAACATTGTATATATTGAATATATTTTGGGAATGAAAGCTTAATATGAACATTGTATATGTTGTTTAAGCTTTGGAAATGCGAGTTTATCATAAACATTGGTTACGTTTTGGAAATATGAGATGTATGTAGTAAAGTTGTCTAAAACTATGAGAGATGAATACTGGTGATATATATTAAGATCTATATTGTGAATTTGTTCATCTTGTGAAAGGATTGAATGACCGGTAGGCAGATCATGGGATTGAGAATTGATTTGTAATCATTTTGGAAATTGGCTAAAACATGGTTTTGAAATATGATTTGAAATTTTGGGGACGAAATTCCTTAAGGGGGGGGAGGTTATAGCGATTTCGGGTTTGGACCCGACCTTTTTGTATTCCGGACTCGGGTCTCGTGGCTTGATATTGTTAATTATGTATTTTCTCCTTCCACTTTTTGAATTTGAGTTTTGGAATGTGTTGGGCATGTTTGGAACAGTTGGGTTGTTAGTTGGTCTAGAATGAAGTTGCCCAGATTTTGACTTCTTCGCTCGAAGCAGAAGC